>CM074741.1:22770101-23970101 GCA_037367245.1 Phrynocephalus guinanensis
CCCTGAGCTCAAACCAACTGTCAGGGCTGTGACAGCTGCCATCTTATTCCACAGCCATGAGCCTTCTTGGCAAGAGTCAACTTGAAGACTGCTGTCATTGCCTGGAAAAAAGACCCGGGAAATGAAAGACACCACGGAACCCCACAAAGGTGCAACATGTTCAAACCACCTGACGGTGCTTCCAAGACATACTGGAGTCTCTGAGGTTGTTCTTCCTTGACTGATAAGATTGGACACGGCACAGTAGATCCCAAAATTCATATTCTGTGTTGTTTTAATTGAATGTGTCACTGACAAGCAACGATGAGTTTGGGCGGCAGCATCTCTTCCAAAGAAACCATTGTTTTGAAATAATTGGCCTGACAAGGAGTCTGGCAACCATTGAGGGTAACCGGCATGCATTACTGGTGAGCGTAAAACAGAACATGATCCTCGTAATTGCTTTTATTTTGTTTCTAGTGTTGGTTCCTCCTCACAATGCAAGATGTGCAAGGTGCTAAAGAGAGGGTTTAGCTTTTTCCTACAACTGTCATTTAAATAACAATGACCAATTCTTGTAAACCCTTTATGAGTTTTTCCACTTCCTTTTGTGTTTACTGAATAAAACAAGAAAGTGAGAGGGAAAGCTTGTTAAATTATCTAAATAAAAGTAATTTTTGGTTAATTTAAACAAAATGCAAGTGGGGGGGCAAAGGAGCAACTGAGTGTTGATCATGACATTCTTCTCAGTAAAACAGTTCCAGCTTTTCCCCACCACTGCCAGCTGAGGATCACACCCACCCCGCCACTTCCTTGCTCTTGCGATTTTCTTAGGTCCTCATGGGATTCAACAAATTCCAACTAAAGGCCATACATCTATGTGCAATAAAACAGAAGGTCAGTCACATGAGAGCTCCAACGTTTATCGTCATCTATAATGTGGACTTTTAGTTCTTTTTAAAAAGGAAAAGGAGTCTGAAAAAATGCTTAAAGAAGGGAGATGAAAGCAAGGAAACTGATGAAGGGTAACACCAAAGAGGAAAGGTCTACTGTGTTTACAACTGGTCAGGAAAGAAAAGTCTATTAAGAACATTTTCTCACGCTCTCTGCAGCATTCATTTGGGAAGCAAAGAAATGGAGACATCTGAAAAAAGCAGGTACTTGATTAGTTTCCTTTAGAAGAAAGAGATTCTGTTTTCTTATCTCCCACATTCAGAGTTTTTGCTTACACCTCACGTTATTTATAACCCAGATGCAAAGAAATTTGTGGATTTGGGTTCAGTATGTCTGTGAAGATTCGTAGTCATCCAGGTGAGTTTATCTGGAAGTTGGGTCATGGCAACTGGAGTCACTCATGACAAATGAAATCTCTCATTTTCTTGAGAGATTGAAATGTTTTGCTGCTCATCCAAACAGCTTCATCAGTCTGAAGAAAGCTAGTTCTGAGTCCTCCATTTATACACTTATCAGGCTGTGATTTCAACAATACCTAGACAAATCAAAAATACTTCACACCTTCACCACCAAGGCCATAGCTAACGACCCATACTTTATGGGTTTCAGCACTTTAGGCCATTGTTCACCTTAAGGCTATTGAGACTGTTGTCTACCTAACGAGCCTAATCAGGCCATTGTTCATCTTATGAGCCTATTTCAGACCAGGGTGACATGAGTTCAAAGTGAGCTATAAAATGGAGGACTCACAACGAGCTTTCTTCAAACTGATGAAGTTGTTTGGATGAGCAGTGAAATTTTTCAGTCTCTCAAGAAAAAGAAGTCCAGTTGCCATGACTCAACTGGGTTGATGTGGGTTCAGATTCACAGAAGTCACTAGGGTGATTTGGCAACTCTCATTTCAGAAATGAGTTCCACAGTGAGGGATCAATCACCTCACCCTTCCATCTCAGTTTCAAATACTCCCCTTGCATATGATCTTTGGTCAAAACTGAAGTTAACAGAAATGTGGGATCTCTCCTATTATGTGAGATATCTCCTATTAGCTCCCAGAATGCAAACTCACCAGAGATATGAGCCTAGGCAATCATATCTGAAAATAAAGCCCATGATGGCTTTCCTGGGATTAATCTGGAAGGAAGGAACCTAATAGAATAACTGAGCTGAAATTGGTTTATAAGGCTCTCAATTTCAATCCCCTGTTCAGTTTGTTGGCATCCTTCTTAAAAAGTGTGGTGCCCCCCTCTCTTAAGGAGACACCACTTCTACATACGAGCTAACAGTATCATGTCATATGCCCCCTCCAAAGAACTTTAAGTATGGGCCTTTATACACGACCCCTAAGCTCCGCAGGAAATGGCTGCAAGGTCCGGACCTTACAAGTGTTTTCCCACCAGCTCCGGACTTTGCAGACAATTAAGTGCGACCCCGCCCACCTAAGCGCGACCCAGCTGCACTTTCTTGTACCTGCTTGAGGTGGGTGAAAATCCCCAGGTCCGGATTTAATCTGGTCAATGCAGGGCTCTCCTGGCTTCTGCTTGTGTTTTTTTTTTGCCTCCTGCCCCTTTAAGAGAAGAGGTGAGAGGGAAAAAAGCAAGCAGAAGAGAAACGGAAGAGAAACGGAAGGGAAACTGAGCTCCGGGAGGCTCCTCCAGGTGAGCTGCATTTTTCCCCTCTTTCTCTGGTGGGGAGGAAGGAAGGGCAACGAACCCCTAAGATCTTTGGTCCGAATTTAAGGGACCAGCGGATCTTAGGGGTCGTGTGAAAAGGCCCTATATGAAATTGAGTTCAGCTCTTATAGTCCTGAAAAGTACTGTATACAGCTTTCAAAATATGATATGCCAAATGTAGAAAGGAAAATAACTCTTAGAGGGAAAGTATATGTTATCTGCTATGTCCCCAGGTAGGAACCTGGACACTAGTCTGGATCCTCTGCAGATCTACAAAATGTTGTCCAATATAGCCTTGAATAATAATTTGGTTTGCGCTTTGCCTAGGTATGTGCTATGACCGGCTTATTTTGTGTTCGCTGCTGAATATTTATTTTTGAATCCAACCTATCCGTAGGAGCTGGTACATTACCTGGTTTGTTTACATCAGATAAAAGAAACAGGCAGGCTTCAAGCACAACCAAAAATAAATAAATAAATAAATAAATAAATAAATAAATAAATAAATAAATAAATAAAAACCTTTAGAAGAAAATGTGCTCGCCAAATTTTGCCGTATTTCAAGAATCTTCAGCATTCCCAGAAGCACTCAATAGGCCACAAAAATATATATCTTTGTTTATCTAGAGGGAAGAAAAGGCAATTCTGTTTAAGCCTCTAACTTTGGTGTCTAAAGGTTCGGAATGGGGGTTGAAATAGGGAATACAGGCCTCCAAATTGCAGGGATAAGAATATGTAACCCCTCAGACCTCTGGATCTAGGCTACCCTGGATTTAAAGCATTATATAGTAGGATTCCCATAGCAGCATGGAAGTGGTTCCAATTCTACAGATCCTCTGCAGAATCCCTAGAGCCATAGATAATAGCAAAAGCTATACAGAATCAGGCCTCCATCACCATGTAGTGGCCCGTTCTGGTGACTACATCCTGGAAATAAGGTCTGGGGTTTTTCTTTTAATATGTTTAATGTTTTCAGATTGTGTATAAGTAAAACCTCTGATAGTGATCCCACAAATACAGGGATTTTACTGTATTTTTTTTTACTGTATTCAGTATTTATAGTACCGTATTTGCAGAACACAGTGTTTACTGTATTCTAGCATTCCTCTCTTGGACCCACATCACCTGGAGTTATTCTTTGAATTGAGATTGGTGGTAAATAAATAAATAAATAAATAAATAAACCTTGCTATATTAAGAGGAATGATAGAGGGGCAATCTAGAAATTCCTCTGTACCTAATGAGACAATTGATAATTAACTGTACTCGAGTATAGATACACAGAACTGTTATCTTGTTTGCAGCTCACATTAGTGGCTGGTGATGGCCAATTACATGCATAGGCTTGCTGTGCCCAAAGCCCTAGTAGCAGTAATAACTGTAATCATATTTTTTATTCTGCATTCCCAAAAGAGTCATCAAGATAGTGTACTGTGCTAGACCAATAAAGTTAGAAAATATAAAGTGTGGCAATGAAACCGCATTAAAAGTAAAACTAAAGTTCCCATAAGCAATTTAAAAAGTTGAACTGTAAAACTGTGCCTTAAAAGTTTCTAGAAGTGTTAAGAGTGTGGGAATTATGAGTAAACTCTGAAGGGAGAATGTTTGTTTGTTTGTTTTACAGTGCGGCGAACCCATCTAGAACCCCCAGTCATTTCACAGACCATTATCCTGTACATGCCTTCTTTTTACTCTGTCTGCAACCATTCGAGGTTACCCAGTTGAAATAACTGAGTCTCAGTCAAGTTGTAACATTAATAAAGTAAAATAATGTTTATTGAATTCAACAAGCTTTCTCAGTTTAAGGTTTTCTTGTGTGACCTTAATTGAAAGTTCCACTAAGCAAGATTACACTCAAATTTGTCCTTTTAGTATTCTCAAACCTCTCTCATCTGTCTCACATCTCACATCTCATCTCATCTCTCTAATCTTTAACTCGTATTTCTTATCTTAACTTTTCTTAACCTTATCTAACTCACACGAAGCTCTTCAAGGCATAGAACCAAAACGTTTCTGTGAACTCTGGGATTCCCAAAATTTATTTCCCATCACAGCTCAGGATTATAAAGGCTCATACTGAAGGATGTGGTCACTTGGGTAGACTGGCCCTAAGATGTTTCGAGCTTTAAAAATTAGAACCAGCATTTTGGACTGAGCGTTGGAAACACTGATAGCAAGTGCCAGTTTTTCAGTATTGGATTTCAGTTTCATTTTGATAGCCTAATTTGTAGCCTAATTGTTGCATTTTATACCCATTAAACTTATCAGATGTTCTTCAAGGCTGACCCCATGTACAATTCAGTGTAGCAGTCTAGGCTATAGAATATTCCCAGCGTATACCATGGAAAATTTGCCTGTCTATGACTTTTGCCATCATGGCTACATGCGTGGCTTGTTTTCGGGGCTTCTGAAAGACTCACAATGCTGGACACGTTAGATTCCTATCCATCAAGAGCTCATTTTATAACATAGCAAAGAAATGGCACAGCTGTCAATGGACCTTCTTGAACATGACAGCACTCCAAGCCACATGCTAGTTTTGGCTTGGGGAAACCTATTTCTGGATTACAGCTGCCAGAATGCACCAGTGGCTAACCTGATTGGCACCTCTGGGGGATGCAATCCAAAAATAGTTTCCCAAGCTCTGTTTATTTGGCTGTGTTTAAATGTTGCTCCAAGTGAAAACAAATCAACCAATCAAGGCTGCATGGACTGTATTATTAAACAAGGCATATAAATTGCTCCAGGAACAGGGTTATTTATTTGAGAGATAATAGAGGGTGTCAATATAAAATCCTGCTGTCCTTTTTTTTCTTTGCTGAAAGATTTGAAAAGTGGGGTGGCCTTGGATGTTTAGAATATTTCATTTCACCAACACCTGGCAGTGGAAAATGTGCAGAAGAGAATGATGGAACTGGAAAATGTACAGAAGAGAGTGACAAATGATGACTGGGCTGGAGGGCCTCCCTTATGAGGAAAGGCTAAAACATTTGGGGCTCTTTAATCTGGAAAAAAAAGGTGCCTGAGGGGGGATATGAATGAGATGTACAAATGCAGAGCATGAGTAAAATGGACAGAGGGACACTCTTCTCCCTCTCACAGAACTAGGGGATATCCACTCAAATTGAGGGCTGGGAGAGTGAGAACAGACAAAAGAAAATATTTTTTCACCCAGCGCGTTGTAAGTCTATGGAACTCCCTGCCACAGGATGTGGTGATGGCATCTGGCCTGAATGCCTTCAAAAGGGGATTGGACAGATTCCTGGAGGAAAAGTCCATCACAGGTTACAAACCATGATGGAGACGTGTAATCTCCAGGCTTAAAACCAGGGTACTTCAAGGGCCAGATGTAGGGGAGTGGTATCAGGAGACAGATATCTAGTCTCATGTGCTCCCAGAGGCATTTGGCGGGGCCACTGTGAGATACAGGAAGCTGGACCAGATGGACCTTTGGCCTGATCCAGCATGGCTCTTCTTATGTTCTTATGTTCTTATGTACCTTCAATTGGACCCGGAAGCAAACTGGCAGCCAGTGCACCTTTGCTTGCATAGCAAAGGTGTTACATCTGCTGATCTAGGGGCAGCAAGAATAACCCGCACTGCTGCATTCTGGGCCACCTGTAGCTTCCAAATACTCTTCAAGGGTAGCCCCATGTAGAGCATGTTGCAATAGTCTATGTGTGAGATAATAAGGACCTGAGTGATAGTTAACTTAACTATTAAAATAGTTAACTATTTTATGAATTGTTCTGCTGTTTTCTGTGTTCTTATCTGCACTGTATTGATGCATCTAGAACTTCAAAAAATGTGACAAATATATATATTTTTAAAAGATGGCCAAGCTAAGGCATTGTGATGTGGAATGCTCTGTGTGAAAAATCACCCCTGTGTTAAACTGCCAGAGCAATGCCCCAGGCTCTGTGCTACTTTACAGTCGCTATGAGACAGAATGCTCCCGATGGCAGATTACATATGATAGATTTGTCAGGAAATTAAAATGCCAAGTAGTGGACATCAAAGTTGCCACTGAAGGGCTTGCCTGTCCGGTGGGGATACTAGGAGGAGTGAACAGGAGAAGCGGCAATGATATATAATTTTAATTGGACTCTGTCATGACAAGCTGACCAGATGCCAATAATAATCGGGCTTGGGGTGGGAATCATATGAAGAGAAAGTGAGATAATGACCGTATATCTTACAGTTACCTTTAGACTGACTGTGATAGGTTTTAATCTTTTTTTAGAATGTCTTTTTTTTGTCCTAGACTTCCATTTATGTTTTGAACGGAGCTGACAGGAGACTGGCCTCATGCAGAAAGGTCCTAGTGCTTTAATGAAGCTTGGCTATCACTGACGCAGAAATAAAGAGAGCCCCCCTTTTTACCTGTGGGAATTTATGATCCATTCTGTCATTAACTGTCTCTGTGATGACCACGTACATGTACAAGTGGGAGCAGAAGCAAGATATGTCTATTTAGGGTGAAACTTTCTGAATCACCAAAGAATAGACCAAAAATGTGGAAAAAGAAAACACAGATTTGAGTTAGATCACGAACTTCTTAATTTATATAGATTGTCTCAAAGGCAGAGAGAATTGTCATACTTCAGGTACCGTATATACTTGAGTATAAGTTGACCTGAGTATAAGTTGAGGCCCCTAATTTAACCCCCCAAAACTGGGGAAACTTATTGACTTATTGTTCTGGGCCACCTGTAGCTTCCACCTGTAAAAGTCTAGGGTGGGAAATGCAGCAGGGCCTGGCAGCTCCTCCTTTGTGACCTGGGGGAGCGGTGTGTGATGTTTAAAATGAGTTTTAGCCACCAAGGCAAGTGCTTGCCCTCGATGGCTAAAAGTCATTTTAAACATCATGCGCCGCTCCCCCATGATGCAGAGGGGGGACAGGAGAAGCGGCATGCAATGTTTAAAATGACTTTTAGCCACCGAACCAAGCACTTGCCTCAGTGGCTAAAAGTATTGACCCAAATATAAGTCAAGGGCCCCTTTTTTCAACCCAAAATTAGGGCTGAAAAACTAGACTTATATTCAAGTATATGTAGTATATGTCTCATTAGAGATCTGTGCAAGTCCTCTAACCTGCTTTGTGCTCGAATAAGGGCAGATTGGGGTAAACCTGCCCTTGCACCCCTTAGAAGACATTCTGACCTGATGTATCCCTGCATCTGTGACATTACCTGTAGAGATGGGTATGAACTGCTAGTCAGGTGTTTTCATCACAGTTCGTTTCCCACCCAAGCAGCTGATTCTGAGTTTTGCACCCCATCCCCATTTATAGCAGACCAGCCCAGAGGTGACACTGTCAAGTCCAACTTAAGTTGGACCAGCAACTCAATTTGAACTGGACTTGGATTTGTATGTTTTTTCATCAGGAAAGGCAAGGCCAAGGCCAAGGCAGGATCGGTCCAACGTATTTATCCTATTGCTCATGATGCCCAAGTATGATGGTGGGCTGGGCAACAGAAGGAGCAAGAAGGAGGAATATATACAACTGCTGTTTGTTTTTCTGCACTTTTGTTTCAACATCGGCTGGGGAATAGCAAGATGTTCTCTGTGGTTCACAAGCTTCTGACCTTCATACTCTGAGAGACCCCACAGACCCCTTTCCCCCCAGAAAAAGTGCTTTTTAATAGGGACTTATGGCTTGGACTTGTGGCTTGGGACACAAGACTTGGACCCAAAGACTCAAACTCAGACTTGTGACTCAGACCCATAGACTTGCCAAAATCCCCGGCATGCTGTGCATTATTGCTAGGATAGAATCCTGGTAGCATGTCATCTCAACTAGCTCAGGTGTCTGAAGACCAAGAGGGTCTTATACTAGGCAGAGCTTAAACTCTACTGAATTCCAACAGCTCCCCAACCTAGAGATTTTGGAAGTTCCATAAAACCAACTTTATTCCAACATAATATTTATGGATCTAAACTGGAAGGAGTCTAGCTCTCGTGAAATAATCTCTTCCCTCCCTTCACCACTAGAGATGGGCACGACTTGGCGGAATTCCCGTTTCCGTTTCCGTTCCTCGTTTCCGTTACGGAACAGAAACAGTAACGGGAATTACTCCGCCAGAACTCGAACTCGAACTGACTAAAGAATAATTGGGTCTGATTTGTCGTGGTCGTTCCTGGCATCGCGGCGATCCTGCGATGCCAAGCGGCACAGAAAAAAAGTTTTTAAAAGTTAAAAAAACACCCAATTCCTGGCCAAAAAGCAGGTGGAAATATGTCTGCCTGAGTGAGGGCTCAGGGCACCTACCAGAGGGGTGGTTGACCCCCCCTCTCCTGTCCTGGGCTGCTCTGGTGGTGGGGGAAATCCTCGTTGTAGTCGCTCGCAACAAGCACCGGACTCGCCGCCGGCTGCCGCAATTCAAGAGGAAGCGGCACAGAAAAAAAGGTTTAAACTCCCCCCCCATTCCCGGGCCAAAAAGCAGGCGAAAATATGCCTGCAGTGCAGAGTGCACCTACCAGAGGGGTGGTTTCTGGGGGGGGGTCCCGGCCTCCCCCCCCTCTCCTGTCCTGGGCAGCCAGACTCGAGTCGCCATGCCATGCGGTGCGGGCGGGGGATCCAAAATGGGGCGGCGACCGCAATTTTTTTTTTTGAAATCGTGGTCCAAAAACACACAAGCACCACACAGAAACATGCGAAAATTGCTATTTTAAAACTGCCAGAATTTTTACAGTAGCAGCAGTGGGTTTTTCTTGCAACAAAATGTCTCCTCTTTCCTCTCTCCATTGATTTTATTTTATTTTATTTTATTTTATTTTTTTACACCTGCGCAATGATGGGCTGGCCATGGGAGTGACCATGCAAATTTTTGGAGCCATTCCACCAGTCGCATGGCCACTTGGCCAGGTTGACCACAGACACTTCTGGGATGTGCCAACCGGGCATAAAAAGCCCACTAACCGTAGCCCGAACCCTAACCCTAACCCTAACCCATACGCCAGTGTCACTGTCCTTCTAAGTGGGTCAGAGAGGCCCCCAGAGGTGCACCCCAATACTCTCCCTAACCTCACCCGTAACTAGCCTAACCCTAGCCCTTGCGCTAACCCTAACCCTAAGCCAGATCTGTACTTGCATTGCACTATTAGCAAGTACAATTCCCTTCTTAGTGAGACACAGCGGGTGCAGAGAGAGTCTGCCAGTCCGCCACTTGTGGCTCTGGGTGACTCCTGCACAGGCTTGGCTCGGCCGGCAGCATGTGTGACATCATGCAAACCATGCCCCCGAGGCCTGACTGATGCAGGGAAGGCAGTATGCACCCCAAAAAGAGGGGTGCCTCTGCCAGTCTGCTGTGTCTCTGCGTGCAACTGGGTATGCAATCATAGCCATATGGCTATGCATGCATGCCCTTTTGCAGCAGGTGAGGAGAGGAGACCCCCATGTATGAGGGGTCTCCAGGAGCCTGCTTTCCCTAGCGGGTGAGGATAGGAGGCACCCACCCCCCAAAAAAGAGGTGCCTCCAGGAGCCCGCTACCCCCCAAACCAGTTTAACGACAGATGAAAAAACGAAAAACGAAACGACAAATTTTTGCGAAGTTTCGCGAAAAACAGAAACGAGCCGACACAGGCTGCCTCCAACACATGACAACTCGAAAACGTCATTTTCCCTAGTCGTGCCCATCTCTATTCACCACCTTTATTATTGCTCTTATATTGGTAGGCTGTAGCCAAAGGAGCAGTTCTGCTGGTAGATGGGAGATCACTATTTCTCTGCCAGCAGATCTCTGATCAGCCAAAAGAAGGTGTCATTGATGCCAGCATAAGATTTCTGCCTATTTTTATCCCCCCCCATTGGTAGGGCCATGTTTAGGTTGGCATTTTACTACTAATCGGTTGTGGAAACAGGGGAAGCCTCTTTCACCAAATGAAACACCTAACAAGTTTTACTTGGCACATACCTTCATTGACCACTTCAAAAAGGCCTGTATTCCACAGACATTTATACCAAATAAATTATATCCCTCGGTCTCTTTCACCCTGCTCTAATTACTGCACATTTCCATCTCTGTTTGCCATCACCTGGGTTCCCAAGCCTTAATCGCACATAAAAGTAGTTATTTCACTTTCGTGCATAAGCAGTGCCATTTCAGACATCACCCTTCCCAAATGAAGAATTAAATTTGGATTATTTGCAACGGATCCCCCTGACGAAAGACACAAAGGCCCACCAAGCAGCAGGCATACAGAGATGTATGATTCAACTTTTACTCTATCCATCATTTCAGTGAAGAAGACCTCCTGCTAGGGTGTGACAGGTTCTGATGAGACATGCCACAGTAACTGGAGGTAGGTGGGGGGAAGGCAAGGGAGCCAGGAGAGAAAATGACAGTGAGAAAATGATGAACAAGTAAATGAAGAAGAAGTAATGACCACCATTACCAGGCCCTGTTTCACTGCTAAGCATGAGTGACTTCAAGAAGATAGATTTCCAGATCTTGCAGAAGACGGTAAGTGAGGGATGGGGGAATGTATGGAGGGGGGTGGGAGCTCATGAAGAAAAGAAAACTTGGATTTTCAAAGGTCAAAGAGAAGGGATGATGAAAAGAGAGAAGTGGTCTCTATCAGGTCAGAGTCGTCGCCATCTAGAGTTTATCTCAATTTACTGCTGTTCACCCAAGACAAAGATCTTTCTAAGGGCTGGTTGAAGACGTTTGGTAGATGTGTCTCACTTCAGTGCAGGCAATAGAAAGGTCTTCAGCCCCTGACTTGTAGCAACCAGCTTCTTTAAAGGACCCAGGACAGGTTATAAGGGATATGCCAATCTCTCTTCCAATTAACAGGGATAGTCACAGGGTTTGTGAAACCATCATGTAAGTGTGCTCCTTTTTGTCAGAAGCAGTAGTGGCAGAGGATTTGAATTCAGTTCCTTAGCCAGAAAAGGTGATTTCTGTAATGTTGTTTGCAGTGGAAATACTTGCCTTTGTTGGGGGCCATGGCTGAGGTTTCCACTGACATCCCCCAGTAACAGCTCTCTGAAGCAAGGGCTTCACTCGGCTTAGCTGTGGGTCTTTTTCATCCCAGGCTCATTCATTGTTAAATAACTCGGGAGGGGGAAGCCAAAGTGAAGTCCTTTGGCACACACCACATGTATTTGGTCACTAAGTTATGTTCTCCCAAAGAGACAGAGCTCTTGAATAATGAATCCAGACTGTATACTTACTCCACAGAGCAAGTCCCTACTTGGAAAATGGTTACTGTATTAAAGGAGACAACTCCATCTGGGAGCCTGCAAAAGCAAAGAGAAAATCTTGCCACAAGTAACTAAAATAACAGCAGTACAGTACAGAAATTCCCTTCCACTCCATGTTTAGGCAGCAGGACACTAGCCATTTTGTTTTATATTTTACTCACTACATCTTGGAATAGGATGCATTTGTCATTAATGGGGAGAATTGCAGTCATTAAAATGAATGTGTTACCTAAAGTGTTGTCCCTATTCCAGATGATACCAGTAATATTGAAAAGATCATTTTTATTGAAATGGATAAACTAGTTTTCAAGTTTATTTGGCAAGGAAAGAAAGCGAGGATTGGGAATAAGCCTTTACAAGATGAAGTAAGCAGAGCAGGATTGGGAGCTACTGATTGGGAATTTTATTATATGTCTTGTATACTGGGATGGGTAAGAAAATGAATTCTCTTAGAAAATCCAAGGGTTTGGAAATTGGAAAGTCATGATTCGAATCTGGGCTGGCATGCATTTGCATGGTACAAGAAGGCAAAAGAACAGAAAATGTTTAGTAATCATATGACTAGGAAGGCTTTATGGAGAATATGGGAGAACATTCAAAAACAAATGTATAGGAAGATCCCAGGTTGGGTGTCCCCTATAGAAGCCTTCACACACCCAAACGTGATGACTGGTGCAAGACTTGGGAGGTATCAAGATATATTAAACAGTATTAAATAGTAAGTCTGAATTAAAAATAGAATTAAAAAACTGGTGGGCACGATCGCAGTTACAGTCAAGTTTCAGTAAAGATAAAAAAAATAAGGTTTTTATAGGTAGAAAACTGATTTTGATATATTGTTTCTGGGGAGTGAAGAGAAATTTATTAAGAAAATGTATAAATACCTATTGGAGGATAAAAATGAGAATAAGATAATTGAAGACTGTATGATCAAATGGGCTCAGAATATAGGACATAATATTGAGAGAGACTACTGGAAACAATTATGGGAAATTAATATTAAGTTTATAAAAGTGATAAGTTTTAAAGAAAATTTATATAAAATGTTCTATAGGTGATATATAACACCACAAAAATTAGTGAAAATGTTTGGAAATGGATCTGATAGGTGTTGGAAGCACATTGAGAAAGAAGGGAACTTCTATCATATGTGGTGGACGTGCATGGTGATTAAAAACTATTGGAAGAGTACATGATATATTACAGAAAATGTTGTGTTGTATGATACCATTCAAGCCAGAAATATTTTTGTTAAATATTATGCTGGAAATCAAAGAGCATGACAAGAAACATTTATTAATGCATATTTTTAGGATTTTGTTGGCAAAATACTGGAATTAGATGCGAGAGAGAACAGATATGGGTATTAAATACAGGAGATATTAGATACAGGAGAGTATCTCCCTGTCATTTCTTCTCACTTGGCGGCTCTGCTGAGCATGTCCCCAAATAAATGTCCTACAAATAAGACTTCTGGTTCTGCTCTTGCCATGACGAGGTGACTTGATAAGATCTCCATCTTATCAGGCTGAATTTCTCTAGATAAACAGGACCCTAAAAGGGTAAATTCCCCTGTTGATTATGAAGAATGCAGTGGCAAGCTTTGTAGGTCCAGAAGACCGGCCACCATATCATAGTGAGAGCCCCAAGCCAGGGCCTCTCAGCTGAGAGGCACTGGCCCCATGCCAGCACCTCAAAAAGACCCTGCCACAGGGGCCAGGATCTGCTGCCGCCGCCGCCACCACCACCAAGACGCCGCCGGCGGTGGTAAGAACCCAAACCAGTTCGGATCAGTTCAGGTTTGTACGATTTAAAAAAAAATTGTACAAACCTGAACCTGAACCAAACCAAGGGTGGGCCTGAACTAAACAATCCCGAACCATGGGTTTTCTGATTCGTGCCCACCTCTAGACACAATAGAGGACTCATCAGCCAACTGGAATTCTCAGACAAGTATATGCACCAAAGATAAGCAGCATGAAGCCCATGTGAACTCCCAAGGGACTGAAATGCAGCTCCAAGCATTGCTGGAGTTTGAAACCATTGAGGCATTTGGAGTAGAGTGCAATTTTTGGTATGTTCAGTCCTTACCACCAGCAGCTGCCCAGGGACCCCTGTGGTCTTCCAAATACACCTTTGTTCTTCTTTGTTGTTTGCCTATTAACATGTTTTGATTATCTCATTTTGCTTTTTCTGCTGGTTTTTATATGCACACCACTTGGAATAGTGTTCTGCACTAACAGGGCAGAATACAAAACTAATAAATAAATAAATAAACAATTAAATAATTAATTAATTAAATAAATAAATCAATAAATAAATATTTCTTGACCACTAGAAGGCAGAATTAGGCTTTTTTTCAGCAAAAGAAGCCCCAATTTCGGAAGGCAATATAGTACTGTTAAGGATTACAGGAGCTGATGGAACATACCAAGTTTGTACATCTAAAATCATTAGAAATTGTACAGTCTAAATTTCTTAGACAAATATTTGCTGTACCTAGCTGTGTCCCAAATGCCACATTAAGATTGGAAAGTGGCCTCCCCTCCGTGCATACACAGGCTTGGCTCACGACCCTAAATTACTGGTTAAGACTGAACCTAGCTCCCTCTGGTTTGCTTCCTTTTGTCATGAAGGATTCTCATGAGAGTAAATGGATGAAAGATATCAAATCCAAAGTACACTCTTTGGGACTGTCACCTGATCTTCTATTGACCACTGGGTATAGTAGGGCGAGATGTTTATTAGAGCAGCGCATACACGACACTGAATATCAAAATAATCTGTCTAACACCAATAAATTATGTCCCTCGTATGACAACTCAGTGATAAGTCATCCAAAAACAATGGCACAATATCTAAACGTGCTAACAGTTCCAAATTACAGAAGGGCCTTTTCATGTGCACGATTTAATGTCATGCCTTCAGCTGTGCTAGAGGGTTGCTTTAAAGGAACACCTCTACAAAACCACACATGTTGAAACACTTGCCCATGTGTTACTGTTATGTTCCTTTTATAGAGAGGTGCGGCAAGAATTACTTTTCCCCATGTTAGTAAAGAAGCCAGGTCGTTCATCTGATTTTTATATATCATTACTCCTCGGAGACCGAGACAAACAGGTGACACTGCAGACAGCTAAATTTTTAGCAGCAGCAATTAAAATGAGGCCAACTATGATTTTAAAATAATAATCATTTACAGATTACTTGTCCAGAACTTGTATAGGAATGTTGCATGTATATGTATTTACTATTATGATTTGGTATGCCAATTTTATATCTATTTAAATGTTGTCCTTTTTTTGCTAAGGCTATGGCTAATGCAAATAAATAAATGATTAATTGATTGATTCATACCAAGGTTGTATTTGATACCCAGACTCCCAATCCACCCTTGATTAGCTTGCTAGTTATCTAGCTAGCTAGATACAGTAGGTAAATGGATTTCCTATTAGTACTTAAGCTGTCTGAAGCTCTTCTCCTTTTATTGCCTCATTCTTGCCTTGTGGTATTGTGGCTCATGTGCTGCAGGGCATCTTGAAGTACAACAATAACTCACCATATACAGACATGTGCCACACTAGGGAGGTTGGAGCTGAATCATATCTGGTTAGAATTTAGAAATAATAAGCAGCAGCAAATGAATGTGTCCGCTTCATTCATTATCCATCCGGGAGCAGTGCACAAACAGGAGCTGCTTTATGTCAACCAAATGTCTGAAGCTAAACAAAATCTTCTCACCTGTATCAGACAACCAGACACCAAAAAATCATATATATTTTTTAAATCCTCCATCAGAAAAACAAATAACAGCAGAGAGTCACTCCGGACCCATTCCGAAACAACAGAATACACTTTAAAAAGCAGTAAAACCAATAAAAATCCAGTCATCTTGAAAAAGGAGAGGCTGAGCTGCAATAAAGGCAGTCAATAAAGAAGCGCTCTCATTTAAACATCAAATGCACATTGTTTTGCAACACCTGTTATGCAGCCATAATAGCTTTCTTAACCTGTCAAAGTGTTTAAGCTGAGGAAAAGGAATGGGCCTCCAGCTGTGCACTTCAGCGGAGAAAGCCTGTGCGAAGCAATATTAGTTTAATGAAATGTGTACAGATTGTAATTGTGGTAATAAGAGGGCAATTCCCCCGGGGGCAATAGGAAGGCGGTGAATGCAGTCAAGCAGAAAAACAGAAGCCATCCAGTAAAGGCAAAAAGCAAGGGGGAGGGGAGGGATGTTGGAATCGGGTGAAGCCGTAGAGCCCATCCACAGCAATACACTGAAAGGGTATTAGAAGGGGTTAAAAGATTTTGTCTTCGTGAAGTCTTGGCCAACCCTTAACAAATCGCAGTCAACATGAAAACCAGGGATGAAGTGCAATCCCAGCCCTTTTGACAGCTTTCGTTCTCTCTTGGCGGTGGGGGTGGGGTGGGGGTTCCTAACAGGAAGATGCTACAAGGAGAACCTTGTCGCTTTCCATCACAGAGACTCAGACGCAAGATATCAAAAATAAATTGCAGCTTAAGGGCAGTAGTGGAGAGAACCAGGAAAGACAGAGAGAACTATCTGCTGACTTGTTCCACAAAGTACAGGTTTTGGGGGTTGGGAGAGAAGGTAGGGTGGGATCAGATAAGGGAACAGCTCACGTTCTGAACCGCTTGTGGCATGGCCCAATGCAAACTATTTCCTGGCAACTGCATGACCTATGGAAGCTCAAGAATGATCCATCTCTGATCCATTCCCCAAATGGACTGTTTTGTTCCAATGACAGGCTGGTCTCTTTTGGGGGGGGGTAGCTGGGCTGGAGTGATTCTCAGATGGACAGAATGCCCAGGAAAGCAACCCTTTCTGATACAATCAGACAACCCTTTCTCATTCTTGGATCACACCCCTAGAATTGTTGTATTTCTGTACTGTCAAGCTTTCCCTATGTCAACCTCATGAATATGCACTTTCCAATATGTACTGTCCTCAGCTACCCTGGTCAGCTCTTGCAACCTGTGGTCTCTTTTAGGCAGTCAAACCATCTTGTATTGGGTCTTCTTCATTTCATGTTGCTTTCCATCTTTCCCAGCCAATGTGACCAAAGAAGGACAGACTCAGTAGCAACACTTTTGCCTCCAGAGATAGTTCAGGGGTGATGTGACCTAGGACCCAACTTTTTGGCTTTTCTGGCAATCCAGGGTATCCACAAACCTCTTCTCTAGCATCATATTTCAAATGCATTATTCCCCACCCCCTTTTTTCTTTACTGTCCAGCTTTCACACGCATATATGATGGGAAGAAATACAAGGTGAGGATTTTCCTGGTCTTTGTCTCCAGTGACACACGCTTACACTTGATTATCTCTTTACTCATTCTCTTATTGCTCCCCTTTCTGTCTTCTGATTTCCTGGCTGTAGTCTCCATTTTAGATTGATGATTTATCCAGGGTATTTAAAAACTCAAACTACACAATTTTCCCATTTATAAGATGCCACCAAGTATAAGACAACCCCCACTACTTCATCCCAAAAGTACAGTTTCTCAGCCATGCGGTTCTCTTCTCAGTTTATTTCTATGTATAAAACCTCAATTTTTAGTCTAAAAGCAAAAGGAAAGTGTTCTGCTTATGTACCACTCCATACCACTTCAAGTAATCTCTGGGTGGTTTACAGTTTTAATAACAGTATGCAGGCCACACAGTGCGCCCCCCCCCGCATGCTGGGTACTCATTTTACCAACCTTGGAAGGATGGAAGGCTGAGTCAACTATGAGCCAGCTACCTGGAATCAAACCCCAGGTCGTGAGCACAGTTTTACCTGCAGTACAGGCTTCTAATAAACAATTTTAGACCAAAATATAGTCATACACGAAAAAATACTATATTTCACTTCTTTCATTGTCAATGTTAAAGTTGTATAGTTCTTCTATAATCAAGATTTTTGACTTTTTGACACTCATCTACAACTTTCCTTAACAGCTGTTGATGCAGCTCTCTGCCAGTAAGATGATGTTATCAGTATATTGTAATTAATGATGTTTCTTCCTACCGTTTTTAATCTTCCTTCATCTAAATCCAGTCCAGTTATTCAGTTGTTCTGGATAAGAATGAGTACCAATAGAGTAGATTCCTGCTACAAATTGTCATGAAAGGAAGTATCTCATCAAAAGGAAACAATGACATGATCTTGGGGAGGGAGTCTTGAGGAAGTTTTCTTATGAAGTAAAAGCTGTGTACATACCAAACCATTGCCCTCTTTGGGCAGTTTGAAATTACAGGCTACCCATTTCCCCCCACCCCCACCTCCACCCCAGCAAGCTGGGTACTCAATTTGACCTCCTTGGAAAGATGGAAGGCTGAGTGATGCTTGAAGAAAAAAAGTTCCCACATCAAAGAAAATATTGAGAGCCAATTAGTTCTGGTGATTAGAATTCCAAAGATACCCCAAGGTGACATGGTTCACTCGATGAGATTGAGCCGTTCCTTTTGTCTTGTGATCCTTTACTTGGTGGAGTTATGAGGCTAAAAAGAGATGCCTCCAGGAGCCCTATGCTACGTTCCACGGGGGCAGAAGAGAATGGCAACCTCAGTTGGACAATCTGTTCAGGTCAGCCTTGAGCGCAATATTGCTTCCATCTCTCCTTTCTCTTCCTGGAAGTGTATGAGATGTCTGGTCTGCATGTCTTCATTTTCCTCTTCTAGCTCTTCAATATCTTCCACCATTTTAGATCCACAAAGCCGCTCATTAGGGAAAGAACATTAGAATAGCGACATACTGTAATGCTTTCTGACTGGCAGGGCACAGAGCCCTCATCTGGAAGCACCACAAGTTCAGGTAGGGATTAGAGTGGGCTCTGTCTTTTCTGCAGATACAGTATATTAAGAAACACTCATTTTGTAGAATCTCATCTGGTAAGATCACTATCTCATTATGATATCAACAAGTTATGAACTTAATTTGCAGGGCACTTTTCAGTTTTAACTGTGTCTTCCTTAAGAACAACACAATGACATTGTTCAGCTTTGGCAGACAATGAAATAAGGGACAAGGGAGATGAAGATTTGCCCAGCATCCTGTAATGACGTCGTGGCAAAGCCCTGAACCTAAGCCTCATTCAAGTCCAGTTTTTTGCCCCCAAAGCATGAAGGTCCAAGCTACCTACTCAGTTCCATGCCCTCACTACTGGCTTTTAAGAGGGACACTGTTGAAAAGGTATAACACCCATTGTTGTTGTTGTTCAATCGTTCAGTCGTGTCCGACTCTTCGTGACCCCATGGACCAGAGCTCGCCAGGCCTTCCTATCTTCCACTGCCTCCCGGAGTTTGGTAAAATCCATATTGGTTGCATCGTTGACACCAACCAACTATCTCATTCTCTGTCATCCTCTTTTCCTTTTGACTTCACTCTTTCCCAACATCAGGGACTTTTCCAAGGACTCTTCTCTCCTCGTGAGGTGGCCAAAGTACTGGAGCTTCAGCTTCAAAATCTGTCCTTGCAGTGAACATTCGGGGTTGATTTGTTTCAGGATGGATAGGTTTGATCTCCTTGCAGTCCAGGGGACTCTCAAGACTCTCCTCCAGCACCACAGCTGAAAAGCCGATTCTGTGGCGATCAGCCTTCTAGTACAGCTCTCACTTCCATACATCACTGCTAGAAAAGCCATAGCTTTGACTATCCTGACATTAGTTGGCAAAGTGATGTCTCTGCTCTTTAGGATGCTATCTAGGGTTGTCATTAGAGATGGGCACGACTTAGCGGTATTCCCGTTTCCGTTTCCGTTACTCAGTTCCGTTACTCTACGGAAACGGTAACGGGAATTACTCCGCCAGACTTCGAGCTCGAACCGACGAACGAACAATTTTGGTCTGATTTGTCGTGCTCGTTCCTTGCATCGCGCGATTGCGCGATGCCACGCGGCACAGAAAAAAAGTTTTTAAAAGTTAAAAAAACCCGGTTCCCGGCCAAAAAGCAGGCGGAAAAATGCCTGCCGTGCCTCAGGGCACCTACCAGAGGGGTTGTTTCTGGAGGTCCCCGGCCTCCCCCCTCATCCCCCATCCTGGGCTGCTCTGGTGGGACTCGCCGCAGGCTCGCAGCCAGCAAAAAGCCCAGTCTCGCCGCCGGCCGCCCGCAATTAAAGCGCAAGCAAGCGGCACGGACGGCACAGGAAAAAACTTTTAAACTCTCCCCCCACCCATTCCCGGGCCAAAAAAGCAGGCGGAAAAATGCCTGCTTGACTAAGGGCGCAGGGCACCTACCGGAGGGGTGGTTTCTGGAGGGGGGGTCCCGCCTCCCCCCCGTCCTGGGCAGCCAGACTCGCGAGTCGCCATCGCCATGCCATGCGGTGCGGGCGGGGGATCCAAAATGGGGCGGCAAACGCAATATTGTTTTTGAAATCGTGGTCCAAAAACACACAAGCACAACAGAAACACGCGAAAATTTATAAACTGCCAGATTTTTCACAGTAGCAGTGGGTTTTTTCTTGCAACAAAATGTCTCTCCTCTCCTCCTCTGTCCTCCATTTATTTTATTTTATTTTATTTTATTTACACCTGCGCAATGATGGGCTGGCCAAGTGGCCAGCCATGTGGGAGTGGACAACCATGCAAATTTTTGGAGCCATCCCACCAGTCGCATGGCCACTTGGCCATGGAGACTTCTGGGATGTGCCAAAAAGCCCCCTAAAACCTGCCCTAGCCCTAACCCTAACCCTTGACTCCGTACCCATACGTCACAGACTGTCTTCTTAGTGGGTCACAGAGGCACCCAGAGGTGCAACCCACTAG
This sequence comes from Phrynocephalus guinanensis, assembly GCA_037367245.1. Taxonomy (NCBI): domain Eukaryota; kingdom Metazoa; phylum Chordata; class Lepidosauria; order Squamata; family Agamidae; genus Phrynocephalus; species Phrynocephalus guinanensis. Next base: position 22,790,680 of record CM074741.1, read on the forward strand.
CCCACCGTAACCTTACCCGTCGCTAGCCTAACCCTAGCCATTGCACTAAGCCACCTTAAAGCCAGATCTACTTGCTTGCATTGCACTACACGCAGCAAGTACAATTCCCTTCTGTGTGAGACATGGTGGTGCCAGAGCCTTGTGAAGGGCGGGCATGATGCTATCACTCTCACTGGTCTCACTGTCTGCACATTCTGTTATGCAATATCCATATGGCTATTGCATAGCATTTTGCAGCAGCAGCAGGTGAGGAGGGGAGACCCCCATGTAGAGGGGTCTCTTGGAGCCTGCTTCGATAGGAGGCACCCACGGGTGCCTCCAGGAGCCCACTTTCCCTTTATAGCGGGCCAGAGGAGGCACCCACCCCAGAGAGGTGCCTCCAGGAGCCCGCTCCCCCCCAAAACCAGTACTAACGACAACAAAAAAACGAAAAAACGAACCGACTAATTTTTGCGAATTTTCGCGAAAACCAGAAACGAGCCAAAACGGGACCGGCCCGACTAACGACAACTCGAAAAAATTTTTTTTCAAGTCGTGCCCATCTCTATTTGTCATTGCTTTCCTCCAAAGAAGCAGGCGTCTTTTATTTTCATTGCTGCAGTAGCCATCTGCAGTGATCAAGGAGCCCAAGAAAATAAACTCTGTCATTGCCTCCATTTCTTCCCCTTTTATTTGCCGGGAGGTGATGGGACTGGTGGCCATACAATATCTTTATGCAGAACCAGTGAACTCTGATCATACCTAGGAATGGCAGGATATACATGTAATTTCATTTTTGCAGTTTCATACAAAAAATCCACCTTTCTCCTCACTTGCCCTGAAATTTGCCTCCTTGGCTGGAGACATGGGGGAGTGTCATGTCTAGCTGGAAGGCTTGTCAGAAATAAGAAACAGCCCTTTTTAACATAAACTAGTGAATGATTTTTAAAAACCCTAAATTTCAGATGCTACATTTTCTGTAATGCTAGGGTCCACTTAAATGTGGCATCGCCTAGCTCCACAGCATGCACTATCCAGTCTTGCATACACGTGCCTGTTTGGAACCTGGCTTGACCTATTTTATTATTCCTCTCCTATAATAGGAAATCAGTATGTAACCTTCAGGGTTCCTGCTTAGATCCAAAACACTTGATAACTCATGCCATCTGCTATCACTGTGAAAATGAAGATAGCAGCAATAGTGAGAAGAATAGTAATTTACATGTATAGCCTGCCTTTTGACTTAAATAATACTCAAAGCAGCAAATAATAAAAATGCAGATAAAACACATGATAATTAAAGTCTGACACCACAATGAAAAGCCAATTAGAAGAATATCTGCTTAAAAATCATTTAAACAAAGCAATAAGAAAGACATTCAGAGGAACCGCCATCTTAAACTATCCAGCAATCAAAGCAGTGTAAAACTAAAAGCTTGTCTGGGTGAAAATGTCTTTGCACCCAGTTCAACAAAGATATAACCAAGCTGGCTTCATTCCAGAGCCCCTCCTTCCATTTCTAGTTCTGAAAAGATTTTTCACTCGAGCGTTCTCCAATAAGAATGTTACAGTTTGTCCCTTTAACTGCAGCACTAGCTTTGATGAGTTCTAGGCGGTTGCTAGAGAAGGACCTGCTTTGTTTTAGCTTGTTTGGCCAAATGAGTGGAAAAAAATTACTCAACCTGATGGTTATAATGAGCCAGGGTAGAACTGGGAAACACATTTCCAAGGCACATCAAATTAGAATGACTCCTTTTGCCCACAGATAAATTTATGGTCCAGTGGGTAGCCATGCATAGTCCTTTGCTACAAGCTCTCACATCTGTTTTGGTGAAGGATTAAAAAAACCCTTGAACCAAATCTAATATGGGCAGGAAGAGAAGAGAGCCTTTCCAAATGTAAAACAAAGAAAGGAGGACCATAGTATTCCCCCAATCTGTATCCTCTTGAGCCAAGGGTCTGAACGTTTATTCTGAATTCCCCAGTTGAGGCCATGCATTGCGAGGTGACACCATCACCTTACATCAGCCACATCCCCTCCTGATCTGTGATGTCATGTAGAACAATGTGACTGATGCAACCTGACACACCATGTCATGATGCCAGGCATGGCAGCTGGGAAGCTACTGACAAAAAAAAAAAACATAGCAAGCCAAAGAAAAGGGTGGCTTTGATGAGTATGTGTCTGTGTGTGTGTGGGGGGGAGGAATCTATGCTTGTTTTCAAACCTTCGCTGCTCTCTATTGAGAACAGTGAAGGTGTAGCAAGCAGACAAATAAGAAACAACTAGAATGACCCCTTCCTCAAAAGCTCAGAACCAGGAGGCTTTGAAGGTCTTTTGGAGCAAAAGGTCTATTCTTAAGGAATAAGACGAAGGACAAAGCATTACATCCTTTACTTCCAATCCTACCTATACCTTTTTCCAGAATAAAGAAAGGTATAGGTAAAGGTAAAGGTTTTCCCCTGCACATGCATGCTAGATGTGTCCAACTCTAGGGGCGGTGCTCATTTCCATATTGAAGCCAAAGAGCCAGTGTTGTGTGACTCCGTGGCCATGTGGCCAGCATGGCTGCAAGGAAACAGTGTTTTACCTTCCCACTTTTTACAGTAGTACCTATTTATCTACTTTGCATTTGCATGGTTTCAAACTGCTAGGTTGGCAGGAGCTGAAGTTAACAGCAGTGGCACACAGGATTCCAACCGCCAAGCTGCCGACTTTGTAGCTGACAGTTTTCAGTACTTTAGAGCGCTGAGCTACCCCCCCCCAAAAAAAGCACATTTTCCTTTCAATATGAGAAAGCATTGTTGATAGAGTGTATAAAGTTAACAAAACACTTAAACAACCATCTGTTGCTTTTATAGGATTACCAGGAACTATGCCTAATAGACATTTTTCAGATCCCATACATAGAGTTAGCACTGAATACAGCACAATGTGACACCCCCCTGGATATCACTTTTTCCTGAGCAGAAGCTCTGGGCCCAGAATGCCACTTTGGTATGCATGAGATATAAAGAAAGGGGGAGGAAATTTTATTTGTGGCCACCTACAGAAAGCCACAGAGATTATAATCTTCATACCCCTTACCCAGCAGTGAAAATATGGATATGAAGTTCACTTCTTAAAACCACAACAGCAATATACGCTGTCATTTTTCAGGTTATTTGGCGACTTAGACTTTAATATTTGCATCTGAAATTCCAAAACCAAGGCTGCAACTAGGGCGTAGTAACTGCAGCTTTGCCTCAGGCACCTAAATCTAGAGGGCAGCAAAATTCAGAAGTGGACCTACTTGTATTAGAAAAATAGTATCATTGCAGTACTCTCTTTCTTTCTTTCTTTCTTTCTTTCTTTCTTTCTTTCTTTCTCTAAATTTTACAAATTTCAAACAATCCAAATTTCTTCATTTTCCCAAGGAACAAAAATTGAGATTCTAGAAATTAGCTGAACTTTATTTATCTAAATTCAGGGCTGTGGATGCTTAACGTGTAGAAGTTTTGTTTTGAATCTCTCTGTATTTATCAGAGACGCTCCTCGTGTTTAACATTTAGTTTTTTAATTAGTTACTGCAATTCAGCAAAAGCATATCCTGGATGGAAAGTCTTGTTCAGCTGGTGAGGTTTTTTTTCATTTCTGAAAATATGGAACCTGCTTCTGCCTTCTGGCATGGATATTTTAAGTAGATGCACCCAATGGGTTGTTTGCATGTTTTTAATTACTTGTACAGCCTCAAACAGCCTTTCTCTGCTTAGTGTGTGTGGCTGTGAGTACATGTGAGAGACTGGGTAGTTTCATATAGGGCTAGTTTTACCACTGTTCTCATGATGGATGAGACTAACAACTTTTGCAAGTATTCTTCATATGCCATATATACACACATGTACAAACACATGGTCACCTTAAAACAGAGTTAGAGTTTCATTTGGCTTATCTCTTGGGTCCACAGCATCAAGTACATATCTCAGAGGCTGGATAATTTTCAGAGGAATGGCTGTCTACAAGCCTTTCAAAAGCTCTTGAAACTTGTGAAAAATGATTTTTGAAATGGAAAGATCATAGCTATAGGTTGCCTCAGAATAAGCCCTGTTGAACACAGTGGGAATTACATCTGCATATACATAATCAGGATCACACTGCCACCTTTTTAAGTATCCACAGTTAGAGAATGTGTGGCCCTCCAGATGTTCTAAAACCTAGCAACAATTCCAGTTGGTATTGCCAATGGTTGGTGTGTTATAATCTACAACCAGCAGGAGGGGTACAGATTCTGTAACCTTGCTCTGTAAGATGCTACATAAAGAGTCCTTAATGACATCACCTGTTCTCAATGCAATTAGTGCAATTAGTAAAAGACAAGTAAACACAAAGCATACATTCAGAAATCCACAGGAGCAGACATTTACCATATCTGAAGACGCAATCTTGCATATACTCCAGCATGTTTCCAAGTTGGCCTTAAAGTGTTCTGCTTATATACCTCCCGCATGGCACTTCAAGCACTCTCTGGGAGGTTTACCATTTAATAAATATGCAGGCTACACATCCCCCCCCCAATGCAGGTTGGGTACTCATTTTACCGACCTTGGAAGGACTGAAGGCTGAGCCAGCCATGAGCCAACTATCTGAGATTAAATTCCAGGTTGGGAGCACAGTATTAGCTGCAGTGCAGGAAAGATGTTCTCCAAATGAGTTGAGACATTATTAGTGGATTGCAATATGAATGTGTTTCAAAGCATCCATAGGATTCGTGAAATATATCCCCACCCCTGGCATAATCTACTGAAAATCTTCAGTCCATGGCCTTGAAAATGACAAAAGTGATTGATTCAAAATATGAACAGAAGTCAACCTTAAAATGTTTATTTCATTCTTTTTGCTGCTGTTAAAAAAGAGCCTTTGTATATTGTCTAGAAGGACCATGTGTGTGCCTTTTTCCTGTAAAGGCTTGTACCCATAAAATTTGACAAGATAAGAGAGTCATTTGACTTTTTCTGTTCTGGAGAGGTTACTGATTAAATTTAATGTCAAGGTGGCCTGAGGTTTATTCTTCCAATATATCTTGTACCTTAAAGAAAAACACTCTGTAAAGTAAACACTTCATGGGGTCACTAGAACTTACCCTTTCTAAATGGGGACAGAAAAATATGTGTGACAGTAAATGGGATTGAGATTCAATAGCATCCCATTCCATAGAATCTAGAGACAAAACCAAAGAACAAAAGGTGGAGCTTTCTAGGCATAGGGAGCTGGTGATGTCACAGAGGGAGGGCAGGCAAGAGTTAGAAGACAGGAAGCCCACACTTCAAATTCAGCAGACTTTACATGACTGCTCTTGGGGCTTTCATTACACAAAACCTCAGGAATTGTGAAGATTCCCCCCCCCTCCCTGCCTTGCTCCAAATGGTACACAGGACATAATTCTGTTTTTTTTTGGGGGGGGGGACTGGAAGGAAAGGAAAAGAGCGAGGGAGACTGACAATCAGTGCATGCATCTGAATCCATCTCAGAAAATGCATACATAATGTTCTCACTGAGCCAAAGAGTTCACTGAGGATAGTTGGAAGCCAGTGGCCATAATTTAAAGCCATCTCACACACCTCTCACACAAAAAGATTGCTCTACTCTCTTTTTCTCCACCTGGAGTCAAGGCCTGCCAAGGGGAAGAGGGAAAATTCCCTGGGACTCCAGCTGGTGAGACAAGACCTGCCAATCTTAAGTAAAACAAAGCAAAGCAAAGTGTTCTGCTTATATACCGCCCATACCACTTCAAGTAGTCTCTGGGCAGTTTACAGTTTTTAATTACAGTATGCAGGCTACACATTGCTCCACCCAGCAAGCTGGGTACTCATTTTACTGACCTCGGAAGGATGGAAGGCCGAGTCAACCATGACCCTGCTAGCTGGGACTGAACCCCAGGTCATGAACACAGTTTTACCTGTAGTACAGGCATTTAACCATTGCGCCACAGGGCTTTGTGGTCTAAGCTACAATACCCTATATAGAAAGCGTAAGGTGTGGGGAGAGCTTTCTGGCTCCTCTTTGTTTTAAAACAAGAGCAGAAAAAATGGAAGGGGAGGAAGGAGAAAAAATAATGTTTATGGAGCATGGACCATAGCATTTTACTCATTGTTCTTAGTTTTAAATATCGCCTTTTAATGAAGTAAAGTGTAATTGTATGTTCATAATTTTCAGCTTTAAATGTTGCCTTTTAATTTTGTGAGGTTTTTTTTTCCAATGATCAGTCCTTCGTGAGAAGAAAGACAGGGTAAAACGATTATAAACAAATAATCTAGTAGGCCCTATGCTTGAAAGACTACCTCCAGGCCCTGAATGTCCGCACTGTCTCATTGGAAGAGGGTTGTAATTTGCACTTGACCCTCTCCTTTAAATTTCCAACCCTGATTTAAAGGCTTTTGGGTCAAGATGCCTGGGGGTGGGGGGGAATCATGTTACATTTCATAAACTCCAAATTGTCATAAAGCGCTAACCAGTGAATTGTCCTAGGGCGAAGAACAGTATGAACGAGGCAATGACATTGCGTGCCTCTCTGTAATTCTTCTCTCCCGTCCTTCAATCCACTTGTTTCTCAAGATTGTTTCTCATTTTGTGGAAGGAAACTAGAAACCCTGGAAGTTTTGCTTCCACCTCCCGCATCATTTAAATATCTTCTTTTTAATCCCATTTTCCCCTTTCACTTACATACCAACAGATACTCCACTGTAGTTGACAGATTCATTCATCTCACGTGCCTTATCTGCTGGAGCATATGTTTCTTTTCTTTTAGGTCAGATTAACTATTCCTTACACCGAGCACAAAGAAGTAGTATGCATTGGCAGTAAGTTCTACACCTCTTGGCCATCATTCCTGTCTACTGTATTAAGTCAATTTAACATGCTTAAACATGCCTTTTGTGAACTGCAACAAAAGCACAAAGCAGCTGAACTCTGGTTAATAAATCATTTTCTGGAGGTAGACGATGGCCCGTAGTATACGATGCCAGTTATTGCTGCTGGTATTGTTAATTTGTGGTGAATGGGAAAACTACGTGCTCTGCAGAATGGAAAAACTTCGAGCTCTGTTTCAAAAGTGAAATAAAATAAAATAAAATATCCTCTAGAAATTTAAAACTTCAGTGATTAAAACTTGGCGCAGATTTTTGTTTTGTTTGGGGGTTTTGATAGCACCTTCGTGAATGCGAAATTGGATCCCCATAGCTAGCTAGCCTTCCTCTTCAACACATTCGGCTATGATCAAAAAGAAGTAACATTAACTCTATGCCTAGCAAGCATACAAGTGAGAACAGCAAGATTTGTTTCATCTTCTTTCTCTAATCATGTCAGTGTAAAACTAGACAGTGGCATCCCATTAGAACTTTGAGAAGGGGTGGAGATGGGACCATCGAAAAGTCTGGCCTCTGTTGTTATGTGGTTGTTATGTGGACACTTAAGAAGTTCCATTCCTCCATTGAGTTTCCATGGCTAAGTGGGGGTTCATACCCTCATCTCCATAGTCCTATTCCATCATTCTATCCACTGGGTACCAGACTTCTATCTCACAGCACGATATTTTGTCCAACAAGTAGACTCTGTTCTTGCTAAATGTGCAAAGACCCAATCTCAATAGGCAAATTATATGCATGTATTCCATGACAAATGGTGAACTGGTTGATGGCTACAAGCACGAACCTTTCAGCTCACATTACCACAACATATACATATCAGTTAGAAAAAGAAAGGAGAACATTTTGGCCACAGGCTTGCTATATAACTAGAGCAATTTCAAGCACAAATATAAGGCAAGCCTCTTTCACATGCAGAATGGATTTTATGCGAAATATGTACATGGAAAATATTAAGAAAGGTATTAATAAATATGATTATATTTTTATTATCATTATTTTAATGATTATAATTATTCCGTAATACTACTTTAATTATAGTGTTAATTAGAGATGGGCACAAATAGAAAAAAATGGAGTTTTGTTTGTCGTTTGTCGTTTGGAGGGCCCGTTTTGGTTCGTTTCCGTTTTTCGTGAATTTTTTGCAAAAAATTGTTTTCATTTTTGTTCGTTCCTTTACTGTTTCATTACCATTTATTTCAATTTTTTTATTTTTTTAGCATTTAAAGCAGTTCACTATATTGCAGTAACGGAAACGAAACGGACGACAAAATTTCTGGTGTTTCTGTTCGTTTCGTTTTATTTTGAAGACAAAATTCGTTTGTCGTTTCGTTACATAGCGAAATGAAAAAATGAAAACGAAAACGAAAAATTGTTCATTTTGTGCCCATCTCTAGTGTTAATGTATTAAAAGTAATCATCATTAACAAGCATTTTCCAAACTTTTTTAGCCATGGTTATTTAGAAAGATGAATTTGCAAGCCAAGATTTCTCTTTCACAACTTTCTGCACAATAAATTCTGAAATGCTTTTCTCAATGAAAAATTTAGACCACATTGGACTTGGCTTTTTGTTTGTTTTCCGATTACAAGAAGGTTTAAAGGGTTGCTCTAGTTTTGAGATTCTTTCTTTTAATGTTTTTCAGACTTTTGAAAACACTGAGATCTTTCCTTTTATATCAAGCAGTTCGCTCTAGCTTGGCCTTCTCTAGGCCATGAAGCCTTCTAGTCCAAACGTCTCTAAGTGAATGCTATTTCAGTCTGCCTCTGGCAGGTTAAGCTCCCAGAATGGAGAAGCTTGGGTTTTGAAGGATAAAAGTAAGCAAAAACAAAGACAAATTGTCACATGGCTAGTGGCCGCAAGATTTTGATTACCCAGCAGGAAAGGTTCATTGCTAAGACAAACAAGCAAACACATTCTCATCTGCCATCAGCTTCCTGAGTTTTTCTTTCTCATTCCCTCCTTCTAATTCAGATTTAACACAGGGGACCCGTAGAGGTGCTGCTGCTCCATGTTAATGTTTCTAGGCTCTTTGCTCTGCCCTGTGGACCCTCCAAAAACACACAAATAGCCCTAATTTAGTTGGTATTGTTCAAAAGCAGTATACATCCCTAATAATGTCATCAGCCCGTAGCATGTCCTTATGTCTCTGATATATAAAGTGTATTGTATGAACTACCTGTATACTGTACACTTGATGGATGCTGATATCCATTATTTGCCTGGAAAAGCAATGGTTGCAGAGCTAGGTTTGACATGGTTTTTCCAGCAAAAGGTCAGCTGCCTTTTGGATTGATTTCTTAGCCAGATTTGAACAGAAAAACCTCAAGTGTGAACCAGGCCCATTACTTCTTTCTTTTCTCTAGGCACTCTTTATAGAACCTGAACCATGGTTCACTAGCCATTACAACATTCATTTTCAAAATGTATGGATCGCTTTGCTTGTAAACAAAAAGGACCAATGCACATAATTTTCAGAACAAAATTGTGATTGAACCATAACAGCACTGGAATGATTTTTAATGGAATATGGCTTCTGCTTTCAAGCATAGACTGAGCAAAGACACCTGATGGATGGGTAGTTTAAGTCCTTCCATTGTTTATAGAAAATGTGCCCTATGACTCGCCTAGCAAGCCAGAAATTTTAGCATCATGTTTTACTGACCCCTTTCACTTTAAATCTAACCTTCTGCATCCATATGGAAAATGCATCATACTACATGTGGGTGGCTGTTTTGCTTCCGCAAGTCATGTATTATGAATGGAGATAGCTCTGCTGAGAGGTCATCCATCAGCTTTGTTGAAGAATGGATGGTCTTGGTAAGGGAGCTTGCACTGCAGAGGTACATTTCCTCCAAATAGGTCTCTTGCTGTGACTAATATGACACTTTTTGACATATCACACATCTCTCTTCGGTTTCATCACACCTGTTGACATCAAGACACTGAAATATAATATCTGAAACTGCCTGGGACTCATCATGTCAATTGACAACATTTCAAAATGCTCTTGGGATGCCTATTAGAGGAATGTGAACTCCCATAATAATCACAAGACCAAAAGCCTACAGAGCAGGTTACCTACAGCTGGTCACAAATGATGCCAAGGTGACACACAACCACAAGTTCTATACACATTGCCAAGGGCAACAAACTATACCAATATAAAATCCACAGCAGTCTTCTAATATGTGCATTGGTTTAAATTCAATCTAAAATGAAGGGGGGATGTGGAAGGTGATAACATTGCAAATTCTGATGCCTTGTCACTTTGTCTTGACAGTGGCCAAAAATACAACACAAGGAAAGAACTATTGCTTTTTCCTATACACCATCAGGCAATCAATGTGAGTACATCATCTAAGTGTCACAACCTTTATGATTCAGTGCCTGTTAGTAGGGCTCTCTGAGGCATTTACAACAAATGCACGTGTTTCCTTTGAAAGGTGATGGACTACGATGGTATTGTTAGTCACCACTGCTTCTGCTGAGAACAACCATTCTTTCTTAGTGATACATCTGCTGTTCAATCATGAGTGCAAGATTTGTGTGACACAAAGCCTAGGAGATAGGATGAAAGACACCCACAAGTATGCAGCTTTCAAAAATGTGCAACGAGATATGAAGCGTACAATTCCAGGAAAAAGTGTGCAGTTCAAAAAGAACAGGAGAGTGAGAATTCCAGGCTGTTCTGGAATCCACAGTCTTCAACAAGTGTATGCATTTCTGCCACGATATGCCCTACAGCAGTGGTGGCGGGCCTTCGGCACTCCAGATGTTTTCGACCACAACTCCCAGAATTCAGAGCTTAGATTGCCAATGACAAAGAACTGTTGGAGTTGTGGTCCTAAACATCTGGAGTGCTGAAGGTTCGCTACCACTGCGCTACAGCATCCTCTTTTTTTCTTGTTCTTCCATTTTGGATGAAACTGATCTAGAACACTGGGATTTTTTCTTAAGAAGTTATGTGAAGCTGTCAGAGTTTTGATAAGGGTTGGAGACCAGAATACAGTATTTCCGATATAACATATTTAATGGACATCTTTACGAATAATGAAACATGAAACATTAATGTCCAAAACTATTGTCTAATGGTGTAGCCAATGTACCAAACAGGAAAAAGTTGCACAATTTTGGGACTTTGGAAGTTGTAGTCTCAAATTTATTTTTTTGTTATTGGATTTTTATACTGCCTATCTGGCAGCAATGCCACTCTGGGCAGTTAACAACAATTAGTCAATACAATACAGTACAAGATAAATACATACAATTAATTCATACAATAAAATAAAATAAAGACATAACATACAGTAAATATAATAGAAATAAAAATAAAATGATGTAAAATACCAAATAATTTTGAACCTATAATGTTACTGGTGGGAAGATCAGCTAAAATCATGCTTTAGTGGGACTAAGCTTCTGAAAACTGTTGGCTGCAAAGTTGGCAGCTCGGCAGTTCGAATACCAGCTGCCACACAGCAGAGAGAGCTCCCACTGATAAACCCAGCTCCTCCCAACCTAGCAGTTCAAAAGCATGTAAATGCAAGTAGATAAACAGGTACCTCCATAAAAAGCGGGAAGGTAAAACAGTGTTTCCTTGCAGCCATGCCGATCACGTGGCCATGGACTTGCACAACACTGGCTCTTCAGCTTGAATACGGAGATGAGCGCCACCCCTAAAGTCAGACACAACTAGAACACATATGTGGAGGGAACCTTTACCTTTGACTAGATTTACATTATATTTGACAGAATGCCTGCTTGAAGACCCAAGTTCTTAATAGTTATTTAAAAACATCCAGAGGGGGCCCAGCAGATGTCTGGTGGAAGGTTATTCCACAGGTGACAGGCAATGGCAGAAAAGGGCCTATTTCTGGGTTTTTTTTCCCTTTCAGGCCTCATATGGTGTTTATTGCCTCAAACACCTAGCCTGGGAAGATTGGGTATTACAGACAGCTTTCATTAGGAGAAGGCACTCTGACAAGTAGCAAGGTCATAACAATTTAGCACTTTGTATATCATAGTTAAAAACTTGAAGTCAATGTGGAACCAAACTGGGATCCAGTGCAGGGTGGGCAATGCTGGGGATATATGATCGTATTTTCTAGTCCCAGTCAGCAATCTGGCCACTGTGTTCAGAATCAGCTGGAGTATGTGGGGCTGCCTCAATGGCAGCCCCACATAGAGAGCATTGCAATAGTCCAGTCTCGAGACTACCAATGCATGAACCAGCAGGGTGAGAGCCCCTGTGTCCAGATAGGGGCTCAGCTGAGCAATCCACCACAAATGGTAATGGGTGGAATGGACCACCAGCACAACCTGTTTCTATAGATAGCACCAGGTCCAAGAGAACTCCCAAGCTGTGCACCTCATTCTGCACAGGGAGAGTCATGCCCCCAAATGAGAGGGAGTTTCCCAACCTGATGACAGTAGGAGCCCCCACCCATAAGATTTCCATCTTGTCCAGGTTCAACCTCAGTCTGTTAGCCTTCATCCATCACAGAATAGCATCCACGCAGCACCCAAAGGATGGAACAGCATCCACTGCAGAAGATAGAAAGGACAGACAGAGCTGGGTATCATAAGCTTACCAATGACATGAATCTCCAAAACTCCTGATGATCCCTCCCAGTGGCCTCATATAGATATTAAATAATATTGTTGAGATGATCAACCCCTGTGGAAACCCAATCTTGAGGTTCCGTGGGGTGGACTGCATCTCCCAAATCTCCACTCTCTGGGGATGGTCCTCCAAGAAGGATATGAGCCATGCCAAGGCAGGGGGTCCAACTCCCAACTCAGAGAGCCTCCTCAGGAGGATACCATGGTCAACGCTATCAAAGATCACTGAGAGTTCAAGAAGGACCAACAAGGACATCTTGCCCCCATCGTCCTCCCTCAGTATGTCATCCTCCAGGACAACAAATGCTGTTTCTGTGCCATGACACAGTCTGAATCCAAAGTGGAATGGATCAAGGGCTTCATCCAGGAGAGCCTGAAGCTGATCTACCACCACCCTCTCCAAAACCGTACTCATGAAGGGAACATTGGCGACTGGTCGACAGTTATTAATATTGTGAACTGCCACATTCATCTTCTTATGGATAGGCCTAATGATTGTCTCCTTGAGGGCCAGGGTTAGCTGGCCCTCAAGGAGAGACCCATTAATTATTGTTGTGGCCTGATCCATAGTCACCAGCCTGGCTGCTTTTATTAGCCAGACCGGGCAAGGATCAAGGCAGGAGGTGGTGGCACGACAGCTGTCAAGCAACCTGTTCACCTCAAAGGATATCACGGGTTGAAAGTGTGTTAACAACACTAGGCAAGATGATGCAGAGGGTGTCTTGAATGGTACTATCACCAGAGGGTGGTGGTCTAGGTCCTGGCAGATGGCCTCTACTTTGTATTCTAAAAACACCACAAATTGGTTGCAGGATATACTAGTTGGAGGCCTATCACTGTGACTATTACTAGATAGATTGTGTATAATACAGAAAAGTTTGGCCTGATGGTTACTAGCTTTGCTGATCTGGACAGCATAATATGATCTTCAAGTAGTGTTAACTTTAGCTTGGTAGATGTTAGATGCGATATTTGCAGATTTTAAGTTATTCTTCCTTGGGGCTCACCTCTAAATGCTCTCTAACCTCCTCACCCACTTCATTGCCCAGAGATGTTGACTGTACCATGGAACAGGGTGAACTCGGGTGGGTGGGGGGAGGAGTATTTAGGAGCAATTGTGACAGCTGCCCTGGTGGCAGCAGCTTGCAAGCTATCCAACAGAGCATCTATAGGACAGCACCAACCAGATCAGCTGGTATCCCTCCGCATGGTTTCCTGGAAACCAACAGGATCCAGTAGCCTGTGAGGGTGGACCATCACCGCTGCCATCGCTGTCCCCTGCCACAGCCGCTGATGACCCTGACCCCGCTACCCCATTGCCCTTGCTGACCTCGCTCCCACCCCTGCCCCCCGCCGCTGATCCCAACCCCATTGCCATTGCCCTTGCCGCCCCTGCCACTGCTGCCTCCGCCAACCCCCGCCTCCACCGCCATTACCATCGCCATCCCTGCCACCCACCGCTGCTGCCAATGACCCTGAGCCCGCCGCCCTGTCACCCTGCTGCCTTTGCCCCCCCTGCCCCCCTGCTGCCGCCGATCCCAACCCCCCCAGCACCAGCACCATCTCCATCACTGAGTTTGAGCACTCGGTGTCAAAAAGGTTCACCATCCCTGGCTTAGACTGACCTGCCACATATTTGTCTGCATATTACCAGAACCAGGCAGATGTAGAGCTAAAAATCCGCTGAGTGGTGGTGGAGGAAGTGGGGTGAATATTATGGTACAGTATTTTCTTTGAAGAAGGATATAACTAAACATATGCACAGCTTCTAATCCAAAGTACCTTAATCAGTAAAGATGCATAAAAATGTCTTTGTGTCAAGCCCTTCCTCTAGCACTTCACCTTTGCTTCATAACCTACTGAATCTAATTCTTCTCATACAGATGGGCGACTGAATGATTTCAGGGAAGCAATTTTCCCATTTTGTTTTCAGATTCTAAGACGACAGCATCTTGGCAGGTGGGTGTCTAATCTTCCTTGCAGTGATTAAAATATCATCCTGAGTTGCAGATTCCAAACACTAGACAGCATCCATCTGTGAGAGGGAAAATACCAAATACCAAACACCAATAAGTCCTCTTTCATCCATTCACCCTTTTGGCATCACCTTTTCATCATAAAGAGCACACATATTTTCAAAGGTATTGCATTTCCATATCCTCCATCAATTTTTGCTCTTTGGACCCCTGCTGTAAATTGATCCTGTCCACACCTGTCTGGCATATGAACCATGACACATCTTTTAATGAGAATTTTTCCCCCATCTCCATTTCCCTCACTTGAAAAAGCCAAGGTGGTTCTGGGGACAGGACTTTCATTTACCCAGTGGGTTACACATGACATTGCTGAAATTTATCCCATATGACCAGAACATTAAATATTATCATGTTATATTAATGAATGAATTCTTAGAAGAGACAGCTGCTTCTAATAACATATACTTCACCATCCAAGCAACAGCAGCTACTGGTATACTGATATTTGAAATCACAGTTATTGGTTACCCTAAATACGATCCATTTTGTTAACATTATCTCTCCCAAACTGACGTTCACCAGATGTTTTAGATTAAAATAATCATCAGCCTGGATAATTGGAAAGACTGTCCAATGCAGGTTAAAACATTAGTCTGAAATAATCCAAATGCCTCTGTGTATCTTTTACACCATGGAGCACAATTCCTAAATATCCATTTAAAATTAGTTCCAGAGTTATTTATACTACCTTTACAGGTTTGGATACAATTGAATTTGTGCATGAATTTCTCATAAATCAGCTAATCATATGCATGGTGGGAGGCAACAGTGCTTCAGGATTCAATATATAATTTTCCATTTATAAGGGCAAGGTTTAAATGATCCCTCCTGGAATCAAGTGCTTTACTTTCTGTTCCTCCACAGAATTATACTTCTCATTTCCCATTTCATCCTGGTGCGGAGAATCTGATAAAATTTGTGTCTGAATGTGATGCTAAAAACCCTTAATGAAAGACTTATCGTAAAAACCTCACTTGCAATTTGAAATGGTTTAACTTTTGCAACCTGTTTTCATCACTGAAATGGTTTCCAGTGCATAATTAGGCTGCAACAACTAATATAGAATAGGTATTCATTGCCTCATTGCCTCCCCATATGTGCATATTACTAAAATATTTCCTTTCACCTTCCATCACCTTGAAAATATCATGAATTCTAGACTTTTTGCAATATTTCTTCCTTGAATTATGCACGCAGACACAACTAGCCACCTTGGGGGCCCGGGCTCCGCTTCACTTTTAAGACTTGGGGCACATCAGTTTGGAACATGCTGATGAAAAAGCAAGGGATACAAGTGGGGAAATACCTCTGTGGGACTGAGTGCATGGAGGTTATCTTGATTTTAGACTGAGCCACCACTTTGTGTTCATTCTACCTGGGGAGGCTGAAGGTCTGAAAAATACTTGGAGCAGGCTCTCTCTTGCCCTGCCAGAGAGTGGGTTCACAGCATTCCAGCAGTGCATTTTTTGCACCCTGCCAATTTCTACACCCCAGCTGAATGCCCCAGTCACTCCCACTCTAGTTACAGGTTTAATTGTGGGGCCTGAATCCCAACTGATGGCTATACTATTGAAAATGTCAGGTTAAGTCATGGAGAATCTCCTTAATGTTGCAAGATCAGTACCTCTCTCAAGAAGTCACCTAACAGACCTCAAAGTGCAGAAGATTTTTTTTAAAAATCAAGTAAAATTGGGCTACATGTATAGAGGACAAATTTTACATGATTGTGGAAACTCAGTCAATGCTGCACTTAAGTACATACATTTTATGCCCCCCAACACACACACACACACCACCTGTACAAAAGAAGATTTATCACATGTCCAAGATAATGCTAGCCAACATTGGTCAAAAATAGTCTAGTTATCTTAACATTTTCAATTGATTTTAATTTTATTTATATTTCATAGATGTCAGTAAATACATGGCAGGAAGGAAGGAAGGAAGGAAAAGAAAGAAAGAACATAGGAATATAAGAATGTATTCTTAACTAAGGGCGTTTATACACGACCCCTAAACTCCGGGGCAAATGGCTCCCAGCTCCGGAGCTTAAAAATGTTTCCCCACCAGCTCCGGAGTTAACAGGAAATTAAGTGTGACCATGCCCACTTTAGCGCGTCCCAGCACACCTTTCAAGTACCTGCTCTTTGGAGGTGAAAATTATTTGATCCGGTGTAACGATAGTGAGTGCGGGGCTCTCCTTGCTTCTGTTTTTTTTTTTGGCTCCCGCCCCTTTAAGAGCTACTTTTACAGAGACTGGAATGTTGCCGGCAGGAGCAAAGGCAGAAGGAGGTGAGTGGAATGCTTTTCTTTCTGTTTTTCCCCCTCCCCTCACGCAGCCAGCAGCTAGGAAGTGCGGAGGGGTTGAGACACAGGAAGAGCGACGAACCCCTAAGATCTCTGGTCCGAATTTAAGTGGCCAGTGGATCTTAGGGGTTGTGTGAAAAGGCCCTAAGTCCATCTCTCCCTTGGTCCATCTCACCCAATATTATCAAAGCTGACAACCAGCAATTTTCCAAGGTCTTTTCTTAGTATTACCAGGAGATTCCAGGGATTGAAAATAGGATTTTGTACATGCAAAGTGCCTGCTCTGCCATTGATACAGCTCAAAACCACTTCAAGAAACATCCATGCTGCATAGATAACAGGGAAGAAAATCTACAACTTCTGAACCTCAGCTAGCCTGTGGAGATTTCTGATTTCTCTGAAGGCTTATGTATTCTAAGGTTGTCCTGAAGAGAATTCCCACTACCTCTGATCACTAATTAAAGCCAGTATAATCAGATGGTGAGGGCCTTTTCCCTCACTTGGGTCCTTTATCATCTTTCCTCTGAAGAGAAGACTGAGAAGAAGCAAAGTCAGCTGCTTTCCAGTGTCATTTTAAACCCCCCCAACCCCGTGAGCTCGTTTCATTCAGCTTATTTTGTCCTAGACAGGGAGAAAGAAGTAAAAGGAACAGATGCAATCTTCAAGTAAAGCATCAGGTGGGAAAGTGCAACACAGCACATCAGCTAAGGGTTGAATAATACCTAGGTGTGTGTCAAGAGTTGTTCTGATACTCTTTGGGTAGGTATCATTATCCATGTGGGAGATGTTTCTTTTAGTTTAAAAAGTGTGCTCCTAACTTCTCATCTGTAGGAGTCTTCATTTAAATTCTGATGGAAGCAAAGTCAGGGATGACTCAAGATATTCTGCTATCAGAAGTGAGGGGATGCTGTGATCCAGCCCTGTGCTGGGAGGGGCTGGTTTGTCCACCTGACCGGGGAAGACAGATTTAACCAGTGGTCACGTGGTCCAGAATGGACCAAGGCCACCCTGGGATAGTGGGTCATGGGGTTTGAACAGGGGCCGAAGGCATTTAAGGACTCAATGCCAGGCAAACAGTCTCTTTGACCGCCAGCCGTCTACCCACCCTGCCTCCTGGTAAGAGAATGAGAGTAGCTGGTTGTGGAAGGGCCGGATGGGAATTTTTGGTTGCCATTCCGATTGGCTGTGAGTGGCAGCACGTTTTAACGCCTCCCATTCTCTTGTGCACAGTGGAGGCTCTTCGTATATCCAGTCACAAATAGAGGTCAGTGCAAGTGCCAAAATGACATCAGGCTAAGAGTAGTGAAATAGGACCTATCAAATTGGAAGCCCTCAACAATAATTAGGGATGAGGATAGTAGATATGACAGACCAGGATGATTAATAACACACCATAGTGATTGATGAGGGCTTTCTGGATCGTTTAACTCTAAGTTCAAGTTCAAGTGGGAGGAGCCACCAGGGCCTTCTCAACAATAACTACGTGAACACCATATAGCCACTTGCACTTTCAGGCCCCCTTGCGGGAGAAAAGAGCACCAGTGACATCCTGAATTTAAGACATTAAATTGTGGCCCAATCTAACCCCACAAATGTGTCTTGACTCTTTATTTCTGGGATGAGAGGACAAAGACTAAACAGCACCCAGCCTTGCTCCACTTGAAAAGTCATTGACCCTTTCTTCACCGAAGTAAGCAGTTGACTCATTCTCGGTGACAGGATAATATATTCCGCCATACCTGGAGTTGACAAATTAGCTGAAGGATGCAAAGCAGACTCAGCCATGTGTTTCAACATCTAATTATTACTTTCCCATACATCTAATATAAGTCCTGTGACAGCCAGTTCCGTCTATGAGGCTATAAGGCTATCCCTGAAAACTACTCTTACCTCTCTCTTTCCCATGTTCATGACTGACAAAATTTATAGTGTAGGTGCCTTAGGGCAAAGTCTTTTTGCTCTTCATTTACAAAACACTTACAAAGCATGATTTGCATCAATAAATCACTACTCTACCTTCTTTTTTAAAAAAACATTAACAAACATAAAATGGATGTGTAGTGGGAAGCAGTAAATACTGTGGTGAGGGAATACTTCATTCCAGAGATTTTTATGATGATTATTATTACTTTGACCTTTACCTAGGCATGTGGAAAGCTCTCATTTTCATCTCCTTTTCTGTGGATCAGAAGTCACCAAACTTATTAAGGCAATTTAAATGAACTGGGACTCTCACAGCATGTTGCAGCACAACCCCGGGGCCTATCCCCATCTCTCTGTTTCACTAGGCATAAGCCTTCTAATAATAATATTGTATGTGATTGAAAGTGTTGGTATCTTGAAATCACTTCATGCCAGAAGAAACAGGCTGTGAGCATCTTTTGGGGTGCAGTCTCTCTCTTTGAGTGCTACTTTGCTGTTTTCCAACTGTCTTTTTTACTTGAAGATTCTCTAAATATTTATCCATAGTTCTGTTTTCTACCAAACATCCTCCACACTCAGGTTTTTAGTGGAAATTCCATTGTTTTCAAAATAAGAATTGATGGAAGAATTTTCATAGGACAATGTTGGATGTGGTTTTTCCCTCTGCGGGCACTGGCAAAAATCTTTTTTTTTCTCAGTGAAAATCTCATAGCCCAATACCGTCCTTTGAATTATTTCACACACACAACCCAGTGGGGAATAATTTCTTTGGAAATAATTCCAAGGAAAGTGTTGGACTATGAGATGTTCATATATTTAAAAAGTTAGTTTTAGTAAATTTGCTTGTCAGACATTGTACGTAGAACTTGAGGTTTCTATAGAACAACCATTCAGGCTTCTGTTTAATTTAAATTAACTTTTGTGCTTATTTTAAAATTTAAACTGCAAACTATTAGTATCTGGGTATAAATCTAATAATAAATAAATTATTATTATTATTATTATTATTATTATTATTATTATTATTATTATTATTATTATTATTATTATTATTATTATTATTATTATCATCATCATCATCATCATCATCATCATCATCATCATCACAGCAGACAAGATAACTACACTGGATTTGTATTACAAATCACTAGTCGAACACTTCCCAAGCGTTTAGGACTACATGATGTATTGGCGAATTATGTGAGCAGATCCCAGTAAGGTGGCTTTCTGCAGCTGACTGATGGTGACTTTGTCAACTCCAATTTCTTCTAAATATTTGCTTAGCTCTTTAGGCACTGCACCCAGCGTGCCAATTACCACTGGGACCACCTGTACCAGTTTATGCCAGAGTCTCTAAAGTTCAATTTTCAGATACTAAATATATCAGGTAATTTTTTCCAGTTGTTTCTCTGTGACTCTGCTATCACCTGGTATAGCAACATCAATGATCCACACTTTTTTCTTCTCCACAATCACAATATCTGGGGTATTGTGCTCCAAAACCCTGTCTTTCTATATTCAGAAGTCCCAAAGTAATTTTGCATGCTCATTTTCAATCACTTTTATAGGATTATGATCCCACCAGTTCTTCGCTACGGGCAGATGATAGTTCTGATGCAAATTGTTGTTGTTGTTGTTGTTGTTGTTGAGGGCTGATGATGGAAAGGGGAAGGGGGTTGATTTCTCAAAAAACAAAACAAGGGCGGGATGCTGAAAATGTGGAATTTTTTTCCTCTCATGCCAGTGGTTTTAGATGGGCTACAAAAACAATTTCACATACGCACATAAGTGGAGGATTTATGTTAGATCGGAACTTTCATTTTACTAATTGAGATTACTGGAATTTTTGAGACAAGGATTGAATACCCTAAATGACTAATTCCATATGTATAACTAGCAGGGCTATTGTGGGAATTTGAATCAGTTGGGCTTGTATACAAACAACTAAGGAGGAATGTATTTTATGACCCTTGATGAATACTTCTCTATCAAAGATAGATCCCCCCCCCCAATTGTCAAACAGCACTCAAACACAGATGAAATGTGGTTTTGGGATTAAACAAGGAGATAGCTTCAGGGATTTTCCCTTGCTTAGTTACACTTTTGTGAATGGTAATGAACAAGAAGGTATACAATAGATCACTTTAACTGCTGCTATTAGTAGTCAACATTCAGTCTGCCCTTCACTACATAAAACTTGGTATGTTTTTTTTCTTTTTTCTTTTTTCTTTTTTCTTTTTCTTTTTCTTTTCTTTTCTTTTTTTTTGCTGGCAACATGGACACAATATTGTGCAGTGATAGTGGACCATTTCCCCGTGTTTTGAATCATGTATACAGAAGTACATTCATAAGCCAGAGATTTTTGAATTCAGAATGGCACAGTGGTAGCATAAAGTTCTCAAGAACCACTGGGAGATTCCAGATTCATGTTTTATTGTTAAACCACATTTATGGACTTCTGGGTAGCATCCAGGCTAAAACATCTTTGATATGTAGCCTGTCATCTCAAGTTTTCCTCTATTTCTTCCAGTGTGTTTTCTTTCCACAGAAAGCCTGTTAAAGAGGAGACGACAGACTAGCTGTACAGCATCTTTCAACTGGAAGCCTTATGTGGCCGGTATCTGGAAACTTGATGCCCTGACGCAACTGGAGAATTGAGGGCACAGTGAAGTTGAAGAGAGATGGAATGAGAAAATGCTCGTTTTCCTCTGCTTTTCCAGCACAGTCTTTGCTACCACACTTATCCTGCATTCCTTTTTTTTACACTAAGGAGAAATGAGCTCATTTAGGATCAAAACCTGAGCTCATCCATCCTTTAATGAAAAAGAAGGACACTTTTAGAAGGTCACCCCATCACAAGGTTGGGGGTAATCATCAGAGGAATGCTATGGCTCAGAAGTCACGTATTCCCCCAAGACTTCCAGGCACCTTGCATGCGGGCTTATTTGAGGGTGGCATGTAGATGTTTTTCCTGAAGCCCCTCTCGCAGACTTCCTGGCTGATCAGAGGGGGAGATACGGAGTGCAGGTGGGATTCCTGATTACAGTATATGGGCTTAACTATGGAATCCATTTCCCCCCCAGTCCTGGGGCATTCCCTGACAGGCAGAGGTGAGTGGTTTCCAAGGCCTTACCCACGCAGGCATCTAGGGTCATATCCCCCCCCAAGGGAAGCATCACTACACTTGAGAAAACAGTACTTTTCCTAGCCAACCTATCCTTCACCTAGACAGGGAGAAAAAAATTATAGAGGGCAGTAGGGAAAGAGAGGTCAGAAACAGATGAACAATGGGGTTTTAGCTCCACCCACCACTGCAACGTAACAACCCCCAAAGGCATACCAACTTTGATAGAAGATCATTGATCAATGCCTTTTCTTCAGAGGACCCTACCTTGCCAGGTACTGAGTAGGTGGCACTGAGAAAAGGGATTTTTTAGCTGTGACACCTCATTTTTGGAATTCAAGGGGGCCACAGGATGAGGAAAGGCTTTAATCGCCAAAAAAAAAATCACTGCCATGAGGATGACTTTACCACAGGCAGCATTTTTGTTAATTCATGCTTCCCCCTGACTTCATTTCAACAGATTTCCAAAAATATGGGTATTACATGGATAGTTTTAGAAGAGAAACTGAATATCAAAATTCTAAAACATTAATGGGGCTGGTAATGTTATCATTAAAATGTTAACCTTCCATTTAAAATGCTGATGGTTTTAATATATTTTATAGTTTTAATATGCCACCCAGAGACCACTTGGTAGTGGGGCGGTTTAAAAATTATGTAAATAAATAAATAAATAAATAAATAAATAAATAAATAAATAAATAAATAAATAAATAAATAAAATCACTTCTAGTTCTTTCAGGGGACTGCTCTTTTAATTTCAGGTCCTTTTGGGTATCAGACCTTTTGGTGAATATGAAAGGTCTTTCGGATCATATATCCTCATTTCATTTCAAGTGCAATAGCAGTGGTAGAGAGGAAGAGAGGAAACTGAACGGTTGAGAGGACAGGCAACAGTATAGTAGGGATGGAGCGGTGGCAGCAAATGAAGGAGGGGGGACCAGAAAGTGTGGAATTGGCAAAATAGCAGATGTGAGGCAAGAAAACACAGAAGAATGGGGCTGGTAAGATGGGTGGGCTGAGGCAAAAGAAGATGGTGAAATACATTTACATGCATGAGTGAAATAGAGGTAGTTTGATAAAGAACACTTAATAAAAACCCCATAATTTCAGTTAAAGAAATAATAGAAAAAGGCCATGAGGTTCAGGATTACCCAAACACAAAATTGTGATACCTTTATTGAATCACTAATAAAACTACTTTTAAAAAAATCACACATAATGCGAGTTTTCATGGGTAAAATCCCACTTCCTAGAGCCTGGGTTCCACTACTTCATGGACAGTCCCCAAAAAATCATGACAGATGTCCATGCTGAGTCAACTTGTATGAGGTGAGTTAAAATCAGCTGGGTTGTGTGGTTTCAAGTGTCTTCCCTTGTAACTTGCTTGGAATTTTCCATCCCAAACCACAAACAAAGGATTTGCTAATTACCCTGTGACTGTTCCCCATACAGACACACACCATCCCATTACTTGCTCCTTAAACATGGTTTCTTGTTGGCTGGGAAGGACAACATAGCAACCTGGGTTATAATTTATTCATCAGGTAGAAGGAGCTGAATGTAGCCAAATTTATCAAATTAATCATTTTTCCTGGCCAGTATTTTCATGACCATCTCTTCTGGGAAGCTGAAAATAGCAGATTTCAGTGGCCCTCTATCAGAACCTATAAAATACTCAGAAACTGAAAACGAGCCTCTTTCATGGGTTTTTATTCAGGTTAACTTGAAAAGTCTACCCCTAGCCCTTAGTTTTATATAGCATAACTTATACAAAAAGAGTTTAGCCATTTTAAGTTCCATTTTTTCTCTTGCTGTTTTATTTTATCTTGTTCTTGGCTTGGGAAGTTATGAAGATGATTAGTTAATGTTGCATTTATTATTATGCTATAAGCTGCTTTGGATATTATGACTCAGAAACAGAGGACAAATATTTTAAATATATTATTAGACTCTTGTTCAAGTGCAGATCCTCATTGCTTTTTCATTAAGTGGTCTGCTGCAGAAAATCTCAAAGGCTTCACACATTTTATAGGAAGTGACATGATAATAAAAATAGTAAAATAAAAAATAGAAACACCTGACAACATAGTGGTGCCACTATTAGTTGTATTACTATTTTATTGTTCTCAGTATTATATATTCATTGTATTAAACCCTTTGTGTTCCTGTTATACATAAAATGCATTTTACACACAATGGTATCAAATCCATAATATTTTTATAGAGACAAAGTAATAAAGCGATATCATCACTGTATCCAGGTGTAACTTTTCTAAAATAAACATTTCACTGCCACAGAAAAAGCCAAATGTTCTGTTTTCCTTCTTTCAATATCATTATAAATGAAATATGATCTTTTTCAATATTTTCCTGACATTGAAATCCATATTCTTTTATAATCAGTACACTCAAAGATCTCTACCATTTGGCCATTTGTGTCTTTGCTCCTGTTATCAAATTGCCAATCATTTCTGAATAAACATGCATTTCAGTACCTGAGCACATTTACAAAAATATCTGGCAATGTTTCAGCACCTATTGCATAAATAGTGAACACAGCAACAATATATTCCCTTGACACCATGCCAGCAATAGGGCTTGTAGCCCTTGTGATTCGTAATCTAAAAGTAAGGATTTGGACCACCAGAGTGATTGAAAACAGGGTAAGAAACAGTTCCAAAAAGCCTGCCTTAGTGGGAGATAAGAAAACCACTAGCACCCATGTCTGCTATTATTCTAAATGTTGCTGAACTATCCTCAGGCACAACCCCAAAGACATAATCAGCATGATTATGACATTTAGAACCATTTATGAAGTTCAACATAACCTATTATTTAGGACTGAGTGGAGGGCAAGGTCTAGACCTTGCTTATGTCTGTACTATTTGTTGATCTATTGATACTGGTTTATATATTTTTATTATTGCTGTAATAAACATTGCTATCCAGAGACTTGAAGGCTAGTATGGCCTATAGTTGGGAAGATTTAATGTTCTGATCCTCACAGCCCTAAGGTCCACTTGTTCATCATGGATCAGACACCGTCTTTCATCTTAAACTACTTCACAAGGTTCTTTTGGGCATAAATGTGGGATTCTTGTGAAGGAAGGGGGATGAACCTATAATAAAAATTGGTAATAAAAAATAGACATGTGAAGGTGCCTTTTTACATCAGGTCTGCACAAGGATACAAGATGTCAAATGATTGTCAAATGTATTTTTCCAGGTGCAGGTAGCAGGAATACCATGCTCATCTATTTTGCCAAGAGCTATATCCCTTGCATTGAAAAATTTTATCTTAGGAATAGCTAGAGTGTTTTTCCATTCTGTTAGGCAATACTGCGTGTTGTACAGGATTATATGGCCCTCTTGCAAGTGAAAATGGGATAGTTATTTTTCTCGACCCTTCTGTCCTTGTTCAGAGAGCAAGCATACACTGGTTACCCAATCAGACAATGCAGTACACATACACTTTTGTAATAATCTGCAACTAGAGACTAAAAAACCCTGAAATTTGCTCGATTTTGTTCATGATAGTCCATTCAGGGAGAACAGCTATGATGGGCATGGCCTTGCCATGATTTCTCCAAGGAAATGGCTGACGTTGGCTATTGCTTGTATGAAATGATTTGAAGTCCTTTTTTGCAAGGGGAAAAATTTGCCGTCCATGTGGATAGTACAAAAAAAAGGCCATTTCGGTACTTGAAATTCAGAGCTGCACCAGTAATGAAGTTCAAGGATGAAACCCAAACCATAGAGAACAGAGAGAATTGCCCATCTGACAGAAGGCCATGATCTTTAGAAAGAAGGATAGGATGCAAATGTTTGATAGACAGCTGGCTGCCAAGTAGCTCCGGGATAGTCCGTGCCCTTCTTATCTTTGTCTGAATAATAGATACGAATATATGTAACAGAGGTCAGCTGGCAAACTTCTCAGTAGGGAACATTTGGGACAGAGATGACCTCTGTCTCAAATGGAACCCTGGAGGTTGGCAGTGGAGGACCTCAGGCTGAAGGCACATGGAAAATACCGAGCTTTTTAGAGAGTAAAAATATTTCAGGGGTATTCCTGCTGAATTCAATGTAACTACAAAAATGGCTTAGTGTTTGATTTTTCTGGGGTCCTGATCCTGATTCATAAGAAAAGTTTCTCACCCAACTCCATGGATAGCAGAAGTTATCTTCTTCATTGGGGAAGCATCAAAACTGAAAACAGGACAGAGCTACAGTATGCACTTCTTTGGAAGAATTCATGATTTCCTAACGTCTAAATAGGGCAGTGATTCCTAACCTTGAGTCCACAGATGTTCTTGGACTGCCACTCCCAGAAATCCTGTCCAGAGGGGTAAAGGTTTGTGAGAGTTTTAGTACAAAACATATGGGGACCCCTGGAATAGGGCTAGAGCGATTGGACTACCATCACAGCAAAATTTATGGCTGATAATGGATTTGAGCAAAGGTCTTTGCAGTTTAAGTCAGATCCTCTAGACCCTGCACCCATTCCCTGTGTTTTCCCCCCAGTGCACAATGGCATCTCCATTCTCCATGTTTGGGGATCAGGTCAAAAATGTTTTCTAAATATGGTTTGACTGAACATTCTGGGCTCCTGCCACTTAATCATGTGATTTTTTTAAAAAATCACTTAGGCAGTGCTTTCAAAACAATTGCCTTGGAAGTCTCTGATTCTAAAAGGCACTTTGCACTAATAAGGAGCAATAGCTACTTAATTTTACTTAAGGAGCTCACCCAAGCGGGGTGCACTAAAAAGAAATATTAACAGCAAAGCATGTGCAATTTATTACCAGAAACATTCCTACATTTAAAGGATTTTAGCTTCTCATCGGCCAGCATCTTTGCCCAGATCTCCCTAGAGAGCCGATAACATTTAGCTAAACAGTAGGAGTAACCTTTAAGATTCTACATAAAATCCCTCACTAGGGAGACCTGGAAGGTATGCAAGGCAGAAGACTTTTCATTCCTAAAGAGAAGGAAAAGCCGGCAGTATCTGTAAACATGTGAAAGACTGGCTCAACTGAAGCAAGACACAGTGCAAACTAAACATTTTAATTATGTCTCCCAGGTATGTCACTCCAAGCTTCTTATCGAACAAAAGCCAAAGCTTCCAAGTTTAGAAAAGAACGGATCATTAAAGGAGGTGATTTGCCTCGGGTACATGCTGTTTAAGATAAGGTTTTTTTCCCTAAAGAAATTTACCAGAGAGAAATACAGGAGTTGCATGAGTGGACGATATATGTATTGTGCAGGGAGAGGAGTGCTCCAGTACAGGATCAGAGAACATCTGAAAAGATTGATCTACCAAAGCTCCCGCAATCAGCTCTATTCATTACTTCAGCTTAATGCATGCATGAGTCCTTTATTCACCATGAAACACATGTTCCAGTTGCCTCAACTCATTCTCCTGGGGATAAAGAACATACATCTCCCCTTCAGTGCTTCATTAGTGAAATCAAGGTTCAAGCCTTTCTGTCACCCTCTTTCTTTAACATGGGAGCTTTGGTCCGTTAATCAATGCTGGCAGCACATTTCATGCTGAGCCCCATTTTTGTGAATCCCAGTCCTCATGCAGAAATATCTCAGAGCAGCTCTAGAATCTTGAGATCAAGGATTTGCAAACAAATTACAGCTGGTGAGCCACTTCTTTACAAAGGGCTAACCAAAGATGTTGGATCCATATGAGGCCTATTCAGTCACTGTTGACCCACACAGAAGACACACACAATGAAAAGGTGGGTGTTGAGACCACAGCAAGCTAATCCTGCTGCAAGCTGTTGGATTTCACAAGAGCCAATAAAAAAATCCAACACAGAGAGATCCAGGCAATATTACCAGTTTATTAGGCCTAATAAAGATGGTAAGGCGAACGGATCACTCAGGACAGAAGTGAGGCGTTCAGCAGCGAGCACATGGAAATCCCAAACTTTTATTGATTTCTCCCCCCTCCCCTCTCTGGGTGGCGCCAGCCCAGAGGATTGGTCAGGGGCAGTTCAAATGACCCAATCAGAAGGGATTGGGAGTTGGTTGGGGGCAGTTCTGGGTGGTCCCTGGTAGCAGCCAGGGCTTATGCAAATGCTAATGGGTCCAGCCAGGGTAACATAATAGGGATTGGAAGTGTGGCATTGTTCTTGGGTGTTGGTAAACTGGAAGTATCAGCGAGTCAATAGGAGGTGGCAGAAAGCAATTACCAACATCAGTGGGGGTAGGAGGGGTTGATGGGCCCACACACACACAAACATTTAGGAGACACAATGGTTTTGATACATGGGGACACAAGTCATAATAGGATTATGTTCAGGCGTGCTGGAAAGATACAAAGGTGTAAGTAAAGGCACAAGGATGTAAATTCTATAGGAGTGGTCTCATGGCTTCAGGGAGTGCAGATGTGAACATACAAGTTCTTTCCAGGTGTAAATGAAACAATGAAAAGTGTCCTTGGTCGTTGATGACAATCTGATGGCATGCTATTCGAGGTGTTGATCCCTGGGAGGCAGCTGTTGAGGATACGTGGCAGAAACCCAGGTGATGATGGAGGCTTCAACTTCTTTTTCCAGCCATGCAGGACCCACCATCTTTGAGTTGTCTGTGCACCGCTTCTCCTTGGCCCCAGTTGATGGGAGATGGGGGTTGGGAGAGGGAAATGAATCGATGGAAATGAGGGAAAGTCAGAAGGAGAGAGCAGAGAGAGGAAAGAAGGAAAAGCCTTTTGTGTTTTTGGTTGGTGCCAGAGGTAGGCAAGAGGACCAATGTTTTAAGGGTGGCCCAAAGGGTGAGATGGGTAGTCACTCCCCCCTTCAGCCTGAGTAGAGAATATAGAAATTGGTCTAAGACTTATTTTGCCCAGGCTGAGTCCCTGGCTGCAGTCCTTTTGGGGTTCTGCTTGGTGAGCAGGAGAGGGGGAAGGGAGAGGAAAGGGTTAATACGGGGGGGGGCTCGCTTTCTGCCCATATCTCGGGAACGGCTGGGTATTTTTAAACGGGGTGAAAAGCAGCTTGCCTTTCTCAGTAGGGGGACCAATTGGGCCATATTGTTGACTTTCGGAACCGGTCCAAAAGTTTTAAAATTTTATTTTTCACAGTGTCTTCACATGGGCACTAGCCCTGCCCATTCTAAATTCATCTGAGGGTAGAATACATTGCATCATCAATATAACTGTCTGAAAAAGGAGGAAGATACTATGTCAGTGTAGGCTCCCATACGAGGCAAAGCATGTTATGTTATGTTGTGTTTTGAGAGGAACACACATGGATGAATCCACCTCTCCCTTTTCTGAAGGTGACTAGCCATGCTAAAGGTAGTGATGCATGAGACAAGGCTAGCACATTTTCCACATTGTATGTATTCTCTAGTTGTAGTTGATGACTCCATGTTTGCAGCAATAATAAATCCACTTTGGATTTCAATGAAACTGGTGGGTTGCTCAGTGGTTCACGTATCTGGCTGTGGAACCTGATGTCTGGATTTTGATTCTCCAGTTTGACTCCTTGATGGATCGTAGACCGGCCCAGTCCAGCTCTGCAGTTCTAAGGTGCTGGTGTTCAAAACTGTACTGGAACTATCCAAGGTGCTATCCTACCCTTGAAGAACGAATCTTGAGTATTAACTTGGAACTGCAACGTTCAAGTTAAAGCTCTATAGGGTTTCAAGAACCCTACAGAGTCCCCTGTTGCCCCCTCCAGTCTCCAGACACTCTAGTAATGACTGAGTGAATAGAACTGTGTTATCCTGTGAATCAGGAAAAAGAATGGATACAATTCCTTGAATGATTTAAATTCTCAGGGAAGCTACTTTATCATATGAAAGCAAATCAATAAGTAAACTACCTTTGAATATGTTCCATATGTTTTCCCATTGCTGGGAACATTATTAGTATGGTGAGATTATCTGAGAGTAGTAAAATTAATGCAGTGCAGGTGGTCAACACTATCATCACACACCACTTTCAAATGTTTGTACATTTCAATGCATAGCTAAATGCACACACACACACACACACACACACACACACACACACATATCATCATCATCATCATCATCATCATCATCATCATCATCATCATCATCATCATCATCATCTATGTTATGCAGGGAGGATAAAAGAACGTTATTTTGTTCACATTTTATTTTGAATATGCCTAATTCTGTACTTTTAAACTAATATGCAAATTAAAATTTAATAATCTTTGGAAATAAATTGGCAATTAAGTTATCCAATGAAAAATGCACATTGAAATTTGGATGTTATAAGTTAATATAAGATGTATAGAAAATAACATTAAAATGCATTTTACTATGTACTTGCAGAATTGTACATTAGGAAAAACTAGGAGAAAGAAAAATCATGTTCACAGACATGCAAATAAAATTTCACAGACTTTAAACCAAAAGTTAAGACAAAAAAATCTATGTTTAGAACAAAAATAAATTTAATTCTGAGACAAAGTGGAAAATGAAAGAAACTGAAACTGAATTTCTTCCATCTCTAGCTGTAACTATCACTTCATTTTCAAATACGAAAATGTAGACCTGCGGAGGAAAAAACCAAGTCCCTATAATGGCATCTACAAAAAAGTCTAATTACAACCACAAAGGAGAAAGAGAAGAAATATTTGCACATAATAAACGTGAAGTGAATTATCTTATGAGACACAGTTGGAGAAATGTACAATAGGTCCAATGAATCCAAACTGAACACTTCAGTATGCCAAAACTGTCTCACACAAACATGGGATTTCCATTTGGGAGACCAAAGCTGTAAGGGAAACACTATCTGCAGAAGACCAGATGATACCACAGAGACTGAACTCACCAGTACATATCAGATGAACTACAGTGAGAGGGAAATGTAGAGGACAGATACCACTGGCTTCAGAAATATTCATTCATTCATTCATTCATTCATTCATTCATTCATTCATTCATTTTATACCTGTTTTCTTTCCTGTAATGTCAAACTGTTGCATCTTTTCTCTCTCTTCTTTATCTTCACAATAGAGATGGTTGGTCACAAATTGCTTCATGCTTGGTCATCCTACATTGTTAGCGCAGTTCACTACTTCTTGGACTACAAGTCCCAAACAGCCACAGCTGGCATGATCAGTGCAAGTGGATTCAGAGTATCATATTTTTAAAAAGTCTGTTCCCAAGCTCTCCCCATGGCTCTAACATCCTTTATAGCAGGTATACATATCTTGATGGGCATGAACTTAAAAGCTCTGCTGAGAAACAGGGAGTGAGAGAGGGATGGTACCTAGAAAACACACCATCTAAAAGAACTGAGATTATATTCCTAAAAGCTTCCTTAACATAAGAACATAAGAACATAAAAAGAGCCATGCTGGATCAGACCAAAGGCCGATCTAGTCCAGCTTCCTGTATCTCACAGTGTCCCCACCAGATGCATTTGGGAGCGCATGGGACTAGATATCTGTCTCCTAATACGACTCCCCTGCATCTGGCCCTTGAAGTACCCCGGTTTTAAGCCTGGAGATTACACATCTCCATCATGGTTTGTAACCTGTGATGGACTTTTCCTCCAGGAATCTGTCCAATCCCCTTCTGAAGACATCCAGGCCAGGTGCCATCACCACATCCTGTGGCAGGGAGTTCCTTGTTTCCTTGAGCTGAGCAACACAATAAATGATCCTAGAAGCAGCACAGAGACTCACAGTGGAGTGGGACTCCCCATAATCCTGCATAACAAGGCGATCTCTTAGGCCCAGTCTCATTGTAAAAGGAAAAACATTAATGTCCTCCTCCACAGTGTTGTGAATACAAGTGACTTAAGGACTGTAAAGTGCCCCTTACAGTAAAATGTTGTTCATTCCTGCTACACAAAGGGAGATGAGCTTGATAAATAATGACATATTTATGAGATAACAGACTTTTAAAAGGGGAGGGAGGTAACAAGTTTCTGGCAGAACATTACGAATCAGAGAGTTCTACACAGAATCTAGCAAAAGGTTTTAGAAAAGGGTGCAGACAGTTCAAGTACATCTGGGGGCAATGGTCTCTGTCTTCAAAAACTGGGCCTGACAAACAGTCATGGCCTTGCAGGATTTTGGATGACTACATGCTGGAGATAGATGGCAGTTCCATCTGTCGGTTTCATATGTTCACTCAAAGCCAATATTATTCATTTCCCACATTAATCTGCAGTCTTTTAAAACAAACACATATTTGTGTATGTGTACATAAATACTGTATGGATTTTGAATGCTTATGTTAGTCTCATATGTACTTAGAAAATCATTTTTTCTTCAAGGATAGGATATTTTTATATATAGGGAAATATGGCAGCTGCTGGATACAGAGTCAAGTTGCTTGTCCATCTAGACTAGCATTTTTGACACTGGCTGGCAGTGACTCTGAAGGGTCTCCAGTAGTGCAAGCATGTCCAAACTTTGGCCCTCCAGATGTTTTGGACCACAACTCCCACAGTCCTTTGCCATTGGAAATATAGGCTTGGAATTCTGGGAGTTATGGTCCAAAACTACAGGAGGGCTGAAGTTTGGACATGCCTGCAGTAGTGTTTTCCTTGCCCAAATTCAAGGTGCCAAAAGGATTGGGCTTCCAGCATTACATATACATGTGCTCCAATTTTACGTTAAACAGTAAAGAGGCTGAAAGTCAGATGCACAGTTCTGCAAACAGTGCAATTTACTTTGCCATAAGTTAAGAAATCTTCATCGTACTTATCTGTTGCATGTCGAGTTGCATGACTCAGCATGCAACAGATAAGGTCTATGAAGATTTCTTAACTTAGGGCAATTTGCTTCCAAATGTTACAATGCTTGTATAACTTCACAAAAGGATTAGAGCCAGATTCTTGCGGAACTTTATTGATTGACCAGCTGTATTTAGGTTTCATGGACTGCATAGCATTTCACCAGATGCAATCTTTTTCTTTTTCTTTTATTTTGTATTTTTGTTCCCCCTACTCTTAAGACAAAAATGTATTGCAAAATCCAACAAAGTAGACAAATCCAAAGGAGAATTGCATTCCATAGGTCACAAAATACAGATCCCTGAAAATGAATCTCTGAAGCATCCCTACGCAGAGTTAATCTTACACGTTTTTGCATTGAGCATAACCCTTGGCCATTGTGGGAGGAAGGAAGCACCACTCAATTAATAATTTTTCACCTAAACATGGATTCTGATGCCTCTTAAAAAAATTCTTGTAAAGAAGACTGTGAAAGAAGTTAGTGGAACAGGCCAGGATCCCTCAATGTATGTAGGACCCATCTCCACCTCACTTAAACCTAACTTTCAGAATATGAGGGCAGTGTGATGTAGGAAGGTCATCATTTTATCTTTTGATTTTATTTATTTATTTTTACATTCTTTGAGATAGAAAGGAAGCTGGCAAGAAGCAGCTGAGAGAATTAGCTCTGTATCACCAAAATGGGGGGGAGGGATAAGGAATTGAAAATGAAACAAACTATATGTTATACTATATGTACTATATGTTTCATCTGGAGCACCATCCCGAGTGAGATCCATTTGGCATTGACGTTGATGATGTTTCGCACCAGGTCAAAACCTTCCTGCTCCAGAAGTTTTTTAACTGAAAGAATATAGATTGTGGGTCCTGATGACAACTTTTAGGGCATCGTATTTGTAACTGTATTTTTCTTGAATTTTAAAATATTATAAGCCACACAGAGACCATTGAATATTATGGGCAGCATATAAATTGAATGTATGAATGAATGAATGAATGAATGAATGAATGAATGAATGAATGAATGAATGTGAGCAGTGAAATAAATTCAATTTTAATTTGGATCTATCAAATCAGCATTCATGATAAAACCATCATGATGAAATGAAAACAAAAACTTGCACAGTTTAGTATTTGAAACTTTCTAGGAATTGTACGGACGAATCGAGGCCTTGTGGGAGTGGAGCACATAGAAAAGAAGTGGTGTTTGTTGTGCGTCTGATATCTCAGCAGTAAAATGTGTGGACTTTCTCCTTTTGAAATAGGACACAGATTATGCCTCCCCCTCCAGTCCACAACTCGTCCATCAAAACGTCACCGTTTGAGAAGCTATTTGGCAAAGATCAAGCTTTGCACACCTGTGTACCAGAATTGCACAGCTGTTCATGGGCTGTCTGCTAGCAATGAGCCTTCTGTAAAACATGCTGCACAGTGATTTCTTTGACACTGAAACCCAGAATGATAGGTTGCCTTTAAATTGCCAGGAGGAGCAGCTCCTGCACATGTAGCTAGCTCAATCTGACTGTGGGCAAGAACCGGCATTATTTCCTTAGCTCCCAAGAGGATGTATAAATGCAGAGACAACACAGATGATTCAAGAGCTCTAATTAGTTTGGGTAGGCATATTAGGCATAGTTAGTTGTCTGGAAAGTCATTCTTCTGATGACTTTGTGGCAGGTATCTCTGCAGTCCCAAATAGTGTTATTTAAAGATACAAAAAAAATCTCTTAAGAAAACAATTACAGTCTGATTCAGACTTTTTTTAAAAAAAATCTTTAACTCCTATAGCCAGCCAAGGTTATACTGAAACAAGGTATTATCACTCATATATAGGTCTTCTTCCTTTTTCTCCGATGAAACTGTTTGCAGGCCTGTGGGATGCCTGAAGTCAAGGACCACACTCAGTTGGTGTGCCGCCGCCCATGAGGAAAGAACAGAAGATCCTGGGATGGGGATGGTGGTGAACAAATTGGAAAAGATGGGAACGGCAACAGAGATGGGACACCCGACAACCAAGAAAGTGGGAATGAGCTGGAAGAGACTACCATTGAAGGTTTACTGGTGGAGGAGGAAGAGGAAGAGGTTAAAGGAGTAGGAGGGGCAGAGAATGTGAGAGAGATAAAAGGGAGGAAAGGCACAGAAAAGGGGAGTCCAGGAGAGGAAAAGAAGGAGGAAGGATGGAAGAAAGCAGCGGAGGCAGAGGAATGGAGAGTATTCGTTTTAAGGGAGGTGGCAGGCCCCTGGAAGAGGGTCCCCTCAGAGGGCCAAGCTGGGTGGAAGGAACCAGTGGCCGATAGGGCTCGCCACCCATGTTGTGGAACCCTCTGCTCTGGGTGGGGACCACACCTGAGAATGCCCACCAACGCTGAGACATTCATGAGACTCCCCAGTCTCCAAAATTATTGACTTTACAGTTGGACAGTTGGACTTCACCTGTTTATGTGGAGGGCCCGAGTTTAAAGTTTACCCCTAAAGATGTGGTGATTCATGTTCATGACGAGAATGATAATAAAGAAGATGCCTCTTCTATACCGTCTCCACTTCTTGAAGGCTCCATGGGGGAGGGATCGCCCAAGGTTCAGACTGAACCCAATCACAAGACCCATAAGAAAAGCAAAAATGAACGAGCTGTAAAAGGCAGCTACTTCTTTTTAAGGAAGTCATCTTCTTCTAAAGCACTCTGCACTGCAGAACTTGAGTCCTCTATAGAAAATGAAGGAGAAAACAATAAATACTGTGTTGCTTTACGAGCAGCAACAATTCATTATCAAGTAATTAGTGGTGTAATTAACTCCAGTTTCTCAGTTTTGGATGTTTCCTTGAATCTTGGAATTACAATTATGATTAAAAGGTTGAAGACAGCAGGCCAGTCCTCTAAGGCGAATGGTTTACAAACAATTTATCTTTTAGTGACAGACTGGAGAAGCCCTAATTACAAGGAGCAGCCACAAAGGCAGGCCAAATGCTTCCCAGACAAGAAAAAGCATTGATTGCTTCTGGATACTATTTCTGGGCTGTTGAGGGTTAGCTCCAGGTAATTAGCTTTCACACAGTTTCCTTCTTAACCTTGCATGAAGCCCTTTTGAAGTCTTCATTACCAAAGGGTTTTAACAAAAAGGTGGACAGCGAGCCAAGAGCAGGGTCCTCCCCAGACGTCCAGAACTTCTCTTTTCTTCCCCCAGTCATTTTCCATGGTGGGTGGAAGAACTCTTTGCCCATTTAGTCCTTTCCTTTCAAGGATGTGCTTGGGTAAAATGCTATTCTTATTTCTGACATTCCAGTGTGACTGCCATGGACAGAGGGACATCATTTTAAACCTAAGTTTTGGCTCCTTTCAGAGAAAAGGGGATAGAAGTAAGTAAGTAAGTAAGTAAGTAAGTAAGTAAGTAAGTAAGTAAGTAAGTAAGTAAGTAAGTAAGTAAGTAATAAGCAAGCTATAAAAGTGTTTCTGCTGATCGCCGCAGAATTGATGCTTTTGAGCTGTGGTGCTGGAGGAGAGTCTTGAGAGTCCTCTGGACTGCAAGGAGATCAGACCTATCCATCCTGAAAGAAATCAACCCCGAGTAGAGATGGGCACGACTTAGCGGTATTCCCGTTTCCGTTTCCGTTACTTGTTTCCGTTACTCTATGGAAACGGTAACGGGAATTACTCCCCCAGACTTCGAGCTCGAACCGACGAACGAACAATTTTGGTCTGATTTGTCATGCTCGTTCCTTGCATCGCGCGATTGCACGATGCCACGCGGCACAGAAAAAAGTTTTTAAAAGTTAAAAAAACCCGGTTCCCGGCCAAAAAGCAGGCGGAAAAATGCCTGCCGTGCCTCAGGGCACCTACCAGAGGGGTTGTTTCTGGAGGTCCCCGGCCTCCCCCCCATACCCCGTCCTAGTGGGCTGCTCTGTGGGACTCGCCGCAGGCTCGCAGCCAGCGAGCAAAAAGCCCAGTCTCGCCGGCCGCCGGCCGCCGCAATTAAAGCACAAGCAAGCGGCACGGACGGCACAGGAAAAAACATTTAAACTCTTCCCCCACCCATTCCCGGGCCAAAAAAGCAGGCGGAAAAATGCCTGCTTGACTAAGGGCGCAGGGCACCTACCGGAGGGGTGGTTTCTGGAGGGGGGGTCCCGCCTCCCCCCCGTCCTGGGCAGCCGGACTCGAGTCGCCATGCCATGCGGTGCGAGCAGGGGATCCAAAATGGGGCGACGAACGCAATATTGTTTTTGAAATC
Organism: Phrynocephalus guinanensis; assembly: GCA_037367245.1. Taxonomy (NCBI): domain Eukaryota; kingdom Metazoa; phylum Chordata; class Lepidosauria; order Squamata; family Agamidae; genus Phrynocephalus; species Phrynocephalus guinanensis. The sequence goes on from CM074741.1 coordinate 22,827,541, forward strand.
GTGGTCCAAAAACACACAAGCACAACAGAAACACGCGAAAATTTATAAACTGCCAGATTTTTCACAGTAGCAGTGGGTTTTTTCTTGCAACAAAATGTCTCTCCTCTCCTCCTCTGTCCTCCATTTATTTTATTTTATTTTATTTTATTTACACCTGCGCAATGATGGGCTGGCCGAGTGGCCAGCCATGTGGGAGTGGACGACCATGCAAATTTTTGGAGCCATCCCACCAATCGCATGGCCACTTGGCCATGGAGACTTCTGGGATGTGCCAAAAAGCCCCCTAAAACCTGCCCTAGCCCCCTAACCCTAACCCTAACCCTTGACTCCGTACCCATACGTCACAGACTGTCTTCTTAGTGGGTCAGAGAGGCACCCAGAGGTGCAACCCACTAGCCCACCGTAACCTTACCCGTCACTAGCCTAACCCTAGCCCTAACCCTAACCCACCTTAACCCTAAGCCAGATGTACTTGCATTGCACTACACGCAAGTCCAATTCCCTTCTGTGTGAGACATGGTGGTGCGAGAGCCTTAGTTAGGCATCTCACTATGGCTCTGGGTTCAGTGCCATCCACTAGTCTTCACAGTCACTGTCTGCACATTCTGTTATGCAATATCCATATGGCTATTGCATAGCATTTTGCAGCAGCAGCAGGTGAGGAGGGGAGACCCCCATGTAGAGGGGTCTCTTGGAGCCTGCTTCCCCTTTCCTAGTGGGTGAGGATAGGAGGCACCCATGGGTGCCTCCAGGAGCCCACTTTCCCTTATAGCGGGCCAGAGGAGGCACCCACCCCACAGAGGTGCCTCCAGGAGCCCGATCCCCCCCCAAAACCAGTATTAACGAAAATGAAAAAACGAACCGACTAATTTTTGTGAATTTTCGCGAAAAATGGAGATGACCCAAAACGGAACCGGCCCGACTAACGACAACTCCAAAAAATTTTTTTTCAAGTCGTGCCCATCTATAACCCCTAGTGTTCACTGGAAGGACAGACTTTGAAGCTGAGGCTCCAGTACTTTGGCCACGTCATGAGGAGAGAGGAGTCCTTGGAAAAGTCCCTGATAGAGATGGGCACGACTTGAAAAAAAAAATTTCGAGTTGTCGTTAGTCGGGCCGGTCCCGTTTCGGGTCGTTTCTGGTTTTCGCGAAAATTCGCAAAAATTAGTCGGTTCGTTTTTTTCGTTTTTTCGTTGTCGTTAGTACTGGTTTTGGGGGGGAGCGGGCTCCTGGAGGCACCTCTGTGGGGTGGGTGCCTCCTCTGGCCCGCTATAAAGGGAAAGTGGGCTCCTGGAGGCACCCGTGGGTGCCTCCTGCCACTAGGAAGGGGAAGCAGGCTCCAAGAGAGACCCCTCTACATGGGGGTCTCCCCTCCTCACCTGCTGCTGCTGCAAAATGCTATGCAATAGCCATATGGATATTGCATAACATAATGTGCAGACAGTGAGACCAGTGAGAGTGATAGCTCATGCCCACCCTGCACAAGGCTCTGGCACCACCATGTCTCACACAGAAGGGAATTGTACTTGCTGCGTGTAGTGCAATGCAAGCAAGTAGATCTGGCTTTAAGGTGGCTTAGTGCAAGGGCTAGGGTTAGGCTAGTGACGGGTAAGGTTACGGTGGGCTAGTGGGTTGCACCTCTGGGTGCCTCTCTGCCCCACTAAGAAGACAGTCTGTGACGTATGGGTAAGGAGTCAAGGGTTAGGGTTAGGGCTAGGGCAGGTTTTAGGGGGCTTTTTGGCACATCCCAGAAGTCTCCATGGCCAAGTGGCCATGCGACTAGTGGGATGGCTCCAAAAATTTGCATGGTTGTCCACTCCCACATGGCTGGCCACTCGGCCAGCCCATCATTGCGCACTGCGCAGGTGTAAATAAAATAAAATAAAATAAAACCAATGGAGGACAGAGGAGGAGAGGAGAGACATTTTGTTGCAAGAAAAAACCCACTGCTACTGTGAAAAATCTGGCAGTTTATAAATTTTCGCGTGTTTCTGCTGTGCTTGTGTGTTCTTGGACCATGATTTCAAAAACAATATTGCGTTTGCCGCCCCATTTTGGATCCCCCGCCCGCACCGCATGGCATGGCGAAATGGCAACTCGAGTCCGGCTGCCCAGGACGGGGGGGAGGCGGAACCCCCCCTCCAGAAACCACCCCTCCGGTAGGTGCCCTGTGCCCTTAGTCAAGCAGGCATTTTTCCGCCTGCTTTTTTGGCCCGGGAATGGGTGGGGGGAGAGTTTAAAAGTTTTTTCCTGTGCCGTCCGTGCCGCTTGCTTGCGCTTTAATTGCGGGCGGCCGGCGGCGAGACTGGGCTTTTTGCTGGCTGCGAGCCTGCGGCGAGTCCCACCAGAGCAGCCCAGGACGGGGGATGAGGGGGGAGGCCGGGGACCTCCAGAAACAACCCCTCTGGTAGGTGCCCTGAGGCACGGCAGGCATTTTTCCGCCTGCTTTTTGGCCGGGAACCGGTTTTTTTTTAACTTTTAAAAACTTTTTTTCTGTGCCGCGTGGCATCGCGCAATCGCGCGATGCAAGGAACGAGCACGACAAATCAGACCAAAATTGTTCGTTCGTCGGTTCGAGCTCGAAGTCTGGGGGAGTAATTCCCGTTACCGTTTCCGTAGAGTAACGGAACCGAGTAACGGAAACGGAAACGGGAATACCGCTAAGTCATGCCCATCTCTAGTCCCTGATGTTAGGAAAGATTGAAGGCAAAAGGAAAAGAGGACGGCAGAAAATGATATGGTTGGATGGTGTCATTGATGCAACAAATGTGGATTTGACCAAACTCAGGGAGGCAGTGGAAGATAGGAAGGCCTGGCGAGCTCTGGTCCATGGTGTCATGAAGAGTCGGACACGACTGAACAACAACAACAACAACAACAACAACAGCAACAACAACAACAACAACAACAACAACAACAACAACAACAACAACATAAGTGATTACAATTGATTCTTCAGTCTCTTCCAGAAACCTTATGTAGAGAAAGGCAAAAACAGCTCAATTAGCACAAAGGATGTTTAGTAGCAAAGGAAGGCTGGGAAGGGAAAGAAAATTCACAGTGGTATTGGTGATTGGTGCCTGTACAAGCTGGTGGAACAGAAGACAATATGGCTCAAGTGGCTCAAAGTTCCTGAGAGAGTGGGCTCCATGCAGAGGGATTTACTCATCTCACACTCAGTCTAGGCGGGGATTATTCATCCTATACTGACTGCAGCCAGAAATCCATTCACAAGGAAGGGCTGCATTTTGCGTGAATAAGCCTGGGCAGCAAGTTCTTAGAGCAATCAAATATTATTTAAAAAAAAACACTTCACTTTGGGTGTGAAGGATTCCCATGATGTTTCGTGTTCTCAGAAAGACGGGTTATTTTTGAGGTGGGCAGACGACCTTTTAAGAAATTGACAACCCTCATGGGAGTTTGCACCTCCTGCAAGGAAATGAGAATAAGTGTGGGATTTGGTTTCCTTTTATGCAGAACTAGTACCTTTTCAATTTGTGCAGCAAAGCACGCGCGCACACACACACACACACACACACACACACACACACACACACACACACACACACAGAGCAAACACAGAAGGGATCTCTGATTGATCAAAGCATGCAAACAGCTCATCTAATCCTACTTGTTGAACGTCCATGCAGCAAGACAGCAGTTACTGTTTTCTGTTCAATAGAATTCTTGCTATTTGCACAACGTTCCTTCCCACAGGATTATAAAAGGTCAGGATTTACATTTCCAGGTAGGACATCCTGGGGTAATCAGGAAGGAAGTTTATTTAATTAGATTGTGTGGATCACCTTGAAGAAAATACCTACAAACTAGTGTATTTACATGTTCATGCAACTATACAGATTGGGTTTAGAAAAAGATGCTGTCCAAAAGCCCTCAAACAATGCTCAGAATCCATTGCTCCCATATCAGTTCTTCAGGGACAGAGCCAGCATCTCAAGACAGCTTCCCATGCCTCGCAATATGGTGTGTACTCTTTCCTAGACTGGCTCCAGCTACCAGGACTCTAACTAGAAGGTGGGAAGCAAAGCACTTCTCTTTCAAGTATTTGCTGGATATTAAAAGCAATCAGCCTGCTATTTAGCCTCCAGGGCAATAAGTCACTTCTAATTTACCTGTTAGTAAGGAGATGCTTGCCAGGTCTAGGCAGAGCTATTTAAGTAATGTCTATTCGAAATTTAGATGGCTTTTGCCAAGCCTTCAGCTATATAAACATAGAATTCAAAGGGATGTTGAAGGTGCTTTCAGTCTGACACCACTCCTCACAACCAACGGAATGACAGAGCTAGGGATAGAGGTTATGGGAATTCTATGCCCCTGCCTAACAAGCTAGTGTTGGTATTATAAGTTGGCATTGCCAAGCACCAGATATGACTCAAAAATACCCAAATTATCCAATGTTGATTTCATGAACCTGATCCTCTTCCACTGTAGTAGTAGACCATTACCACACCTTCTCTCTCCACTTCTCTCTTCACTTATTACCTTTGTATTTATTTATTTCACTTATAAACCACAACTGGTATAAAAGCCACTCTGGGTGGCCTGGCCCTAGCAGCTGCAATAACCACCGAGACAGCAGCAAAAAGAAAGATTCAGAATCCCGAGTGGCCTCCTAAACCCTTTCCAAAATGTCCCTTCTCAAGTGCTGGAAATATATGAGCTTCAGGACCCCTGAGGTATACAGTTCCAGAAACTACAGTTTTCCTGCAGCAAAGTTGGAATTAAGGGTACCAGACCCCTTTGCAGTTCAAGATCGGTGTATAATTCTTATGCCCCCCAAAACATGTTGATTCTCTCTCTCTCTCTCTCTCTCTCTCTCTCTCTCTCTCTCTCTCTCTCTCTCTCTCTCTCCACTAATGTTCAGTGTCAATATTTCAAGTGTCTCCTTGGTGCTCATGTAACCCAAAAACTGGATTGGATTCCAATTTTACTTTTTGATCAGAAATCTAGTCCCTGGCCCAAGATATAAGGTAAAACATAAAGTTACTGTTTTTGGCTAATTGTTTTTGCAAGAATGGTGGGTGTGATTGGCCATAGGTGCCGGGGCAGGGCTCCCTTGGCTGTCCTCTCATCCGGCGAGAGGATGTGTGTAGCCTAATGGCTGCCACCATGAACCAAGGTTATTTAAGGCCATGCCATGTGCTCAGTGGCCTCTTCGGCATTTTGAACATCTTTCCCACCCTTCCACCCTATCAGGAGAATGAGATTAGCTGGTCACCGTAAGGGCTGGATGGGACTTTTTGGCAGTCACTCTGATTGGCCAGTGAGTGAAAGCATGTTTTCGCCCATCCCATTCTCTTTGATGGTTAGGGGAGGTTCTTAATATACATGATCACAAATGGGCAGGGAATGCAAGAGGTCAAGTAAATTTAGGAAAATTGAATAATTCAAAGGACAGGTAAGTTAGAGTAGATATTAGAATTTAGGACTAATAAGTAGCTAGGTTTGATATGTTAAAATGTTATCTGAGGGCTGCCCATGCTTGATTTGACTGCTAAAGGTTGGGAAGGTGCTGAACAGGTGGGCAGCACCCTTCCAAGTTATGATAGTTCAGACCAGTGGTTCTCAACCTATCAGTCCCCAGATGTTCCTGTACTGCAACTTCCAGAAGTCTTCATCACTAGCTGAGCTGGCCAGGATATCTGAGAGTTGCAGTCTAGGAACATCTGGGGACCCATAGGTTGAGAACCACTGGTTCAGAGCTTCTTGCACTTCATTCAGGCCCCTTGATTTAGGATTTTAATAGTTAAAGAAAGTTGAATTTATTTCAATAAATTGTGGCCCAGTTTGAATCCCACATACAAGTCTTGCTTCTTTCTTTACAGCGTGTGTGGGCAAAAGTGTGTTTCACTTTTGTTAGCTAAAGAGTGAAGCCACCCATACTTTGACTATACTTTAGTGATGAGTTATTTCATGGAAAATAAAAAGATCCATTTATGTCACTAGTACAGTAAATGCCAAAATGGTGGGAAAGCCTGGGTCCCTTTGAGCGGTCAAGTTATGGCATTTTTAGTTATAATAAACTATTCCATTTCTGTATTTAAGAAGCTCGCTTTTTTGTTTCTACAATTTTGATCCAACTTTTCTCTGGATTTTTCCTGAAATTCATATGATAGTTAAGTCACTTCTAAGGATTCTTGTGGTTTGAATACCCAATTGGCCATGAAAATTCACTGGGAGGGTGGAACTGGCAAAGCCACTTTTTAAATACCTCACTTGCCTTGAAAATCATATCAGGATGTCTGTATGTTAAATTCCTCTTGATAACACATAACAACATTGCCTTGATTTGTTAACTGTAATGTTGTTGTTGTTGTTGTTGTTGTTGTTGTTGAAAAAGACGCATCATGAAGATAATGATAACCCAATAAAGTGACATGAAGGTTTTCATCCTGGAATTGGAATGATGGGATCATTACAATTGGGGAGGGCCATAACTAAATGATTTTTTAGAAAAGAAACTTTGGATTCAGAAGTTCCTAAGTTGAATTCCCAGCGTGTTTAGATAGGATGAAAAATTCCTGGTTAAAATCCTGGAAAGCCAGTGCCATCAATCAAAGCTAGCAATGCTGAGCTAAATGGTCTGATTTGTTATAAGGCATCTTCCCCCATTCCTGTGCAGGCTCCCACTCATTTTCCTTTAGAGTTTTTTTTCCTTTTACTTTGCACTTATTTCAAGGACTGCTTTATTTTCCAGAAGCAGCAACAAGTTATCCCGAGATTTTGTCTTAACATGCAGATAATTAGAAAACAAGATTCTTCCAAGAGCATATTAGAATACACTATTCTTTTTCATTTCTTTTCATTTTAAAAGAACGAAACAGGAAGCAAATTCTTTAATAACAACAGGCCAAAGAACCCTAATGACAAGATTTGAGAACAAAAGAAAAGCAAATCTGACCCATTTTTGAAGCACTACTAAAGCAAGGCACCAGCACCCTCTATCAGGATATTTCATACACACCCAAGAATTCAATAATTATACTGATTGGAGAAACTGTGTCTTTACTAGATACATTTTGGATATTTGTCTTGGCAGTCTATGCAAGTCAGCTTTAATTAAAATACTATTTCTCTCTCCCTCTCTCCTTTTTAATGAAGTATTTGGTATTCCTAAACTATGTAATAATAGACATTTTTCAGCATTCACTCAAGAAAAGAGGAATAAATGAAAAAAAGATCCCTACAACAATAGACATACTAAAAAAGAAAGTGGCTGCTACCAAACTGGCGAAACAAGACTGATTTATTCCCAGACACTAGTATCCTAAAACTGCTTCTAAATTTAGCATTGTGAGAATTTGGGGGGTTGGTTTGGCTCTTTAACAGTAATAGATGCAGGCTGAGTCAGAACAGACAGCAGACTCACTGTATTTGCTGACATATTTTTCACTCTCCATATAAGGCATGCAATTAGCATTTCCCGTGTGCATATAATGCTCCAAGGGGTCGGGAAGGCCATATTTTAAAAAGAAGAAGCACAAACCAGAGAAGAATGTTATGGGTAAAGAAACAGTCAAAGCAGTGCACACATGATAATAATAGTTGTGATGGATCCCATCACACATCAAGGCCGTTTAGTTTCCTGTTTTCTGGTTGAAATCCTGGAAAGCTTTCTGTTTTCAACAAGATAGTCAATACAAGAATATGAAGAAAGGGAAATCCAAAGTACATGGTTTCTGTGTATATAGAAAAATAGCATGTATGTCTTCAAGAACTATGTTCATCCACCACTGCTTTTCCAGTATTGGGCCAGAAGGACAAATAGCCTAGGCCAGAATAAGTTAGTTTTAGTAGGTATACAGAAAAGATGAACAGAGCAATTACTTTGTATTCATTTGGTCATTCTTTTTTATCCCTTTAACTGTCTCCTTAGTCTACATATTTCCAGATTGTGCTATTGGTGTGCAATGGCACAAACCATGTGGCTTTCCATCCGTGTTTTGTTACTATACACACAGACTACATTGTGTAATCACATCCTTGACTGGAACAGCTCCTGTGGGGAAATTCTTGTCTGTGGGTACACAATACAAGATTCAAAAACCTGTCCAACCATGTAATTACCTGATGGACTCCTTCGAGTCTTTTGGGTACCAAGCACATTTATCTAGAGTCACTTGAGGGCCATATTCAACCTTCACATACACCCAGTCAACCAGAACCATGTCTGTTTGCACCTTCGCAGTTTCACTGAGAGTTGCCAAGGTGTCAAGAATGGAAGAATTTAACACATCCCTCTCAACAGTCTTGAAGGTTACAGTAGATTGGGGGGGAAGAAAGCCATATTCTCTGAAACAGGAGTGGTGATGTATTTTTAAAACCAGCAGGAGGATTTGAGCAGGTGACGTCTCTTGTGAAGTATGGATCCAGTATGCCCATATGCAGTTAATGCAAGGTCACATAGTTTGCATTTATTTAATGGGAATGACAATTTTATATCACTCTGAAATTGATAAAGTTGGAATGAACTGCTCCAGTGGGGAAAACTAAAAAGAGATGCATGGTGGACTATCTCTCTTTAAAAAAGTAAACATTTCTGCAAAAATTCACTAAGAAAGTGAGATGAAATGGGCCTACCTGGATCAAGATGAGGATTTTACGCATTTCTAAGTTCTACCTCTAGTCCCAAGGGATCACAAACTTGATTTCCCAAATGTTCTTGGACTTCAAGGTCAGCCCTTCTGACTGTTGGCTAGTTTGGCTAAGGCTGATGGAAGCTGTAATCCAACAATATCTGGGAACCCAGAATTTAGAAGCATGGGGGGTGTTGTGACAGTCATGATTGACTCTCTGTGACTCCACGTCCATGGAGATTTCTTGGCAGGAATACTGGAGTGGTTTACTAGTTCCTACTCCAGGCACCTACAGCACCTGTATTCCCTGGTGGTCTCCCATCCAAGTACTCACCAGAAGCATAGCTCAATTCAATGGCTGCTGGGGCTTAGAAAAACCAGTGAGACTCTGTGGGATCCAATTGCAGTGGGTGGACAAAACTGAGCTTGAGGAACACACATTACAACTTCAGAGAAGAAAACTCAGATTTTAAAGCACTGGTTGTAAATAATCTTTAGCAGGGAAAATATTATGAGTTCGCATAGGGATTAATGGTCCTTAAATGTTCACTCTATCCCCTGATGTATGCCTGCATTCACAGCTGTGAACAAATATAATTTCTATGCAACTAGTTGCTTCAACATGAAGGCATGGATGTCAAAGGATGATTGTAATATGCCACAAAAGGATGGCGCTATGCAGGAAGTGATTTCCTTCAAACAAACGATGTCACAAATAGGAGAGAGTCACATGGCAAAAAACCTGCAACTGCCATTTTAATTAGACAAGTGTGCCAAAAAAAAGGAAGAGATAAGTTTCCAGGTATGTTATACTTCAAAGCTGGAATGAAACAGGATTATATCTGATATTCCATACCACTCCTGAATGGTCACATGAATCATTACAGCAAAATTGATTCCTATCTATTGGTGAGCCATAGTTGGACTGTGATGTCATATATATTACATGTGTCAATATCTCCTCTAAAGCAAATCCAGAGTGCATCCATCCTATGCAAGATCCATCTTTTCAGACTGTCTCAAATCTGTATGGTTAGGACATTATGAGCAGAGAAGCTCCATGAACATCGGCAGGAACTCTGTCCTGTTGTGCCTAGGTCTGGAGTGTCTTCACTCCATGCTGGACCATCAGGACAGATCAAGACTGGTGTTGCATGCTGCTCTCCTCCCAGAGATCCAACACATTCTCTTCCTAACATTATGGAATACACCTCTGTTGTTGTGTTGAAATCCCCAAGACTCAGGGATTTTAATATACTTGGAGAGATGCAGCTGACTGGAGCAAGTCTGGAGCATGGAGGCCATGGCTTTCATGATTTTGTCCCAGCATGTCAAAGGCCTATGCATGTCTCACCCCAGTTTGGTGTTCATATCAGGACCGGAAAAGGATGGTCTCAATGTGGTGGACCATGGTCAGACCATATCCTGCTGAGATTTGGACTTTGCACAACTGAATGGAACTGCAGCAGAGAGGGACCAAACATTACAGTCCACTCCAGAAGGGTGACACATCTGATTGGTTTCCAAAATGCCCTAGGGAGGGTTTCAGATGGGTTAAGGGTTATGAAGAAATTATAAAAGAGGCTCCAGAGCAGATGGAAGAAAGATCCCATAGAATTTAACGTGACTGTTAGGAAAAGCGTCTGGAAGATACTGGAATAAACTGAAGGTCACCAAAATAAGCCACAATATCCAATTACACAACAAACAGAACTGCCTGGTTTTCTTTCCCAATGCCATCTGCTCTTCTTGTCCAATAAAAGACATGGAGTAGGCTAATATATGCAATGGGAAGCATTGGTGGGCTTGTTTTTGTTTTTGAATTCTGGCTTGAAACAGATCCATCATAAACATTTAAAGAAGGGCTAGTGATTAGGTTATGTCATTACAAGTGCCAGGTTTGGTTCTGTTTTGTTTTTTTTAAGTGTTCCTTTCTGTACATATTTCAGGACATCATTTTCCATCTGGGGATCATTTTCATCAACATGCCGTGTCCTTCTGTTTTCCCATTAAGAATACATTGGAGGGAACGAGAAATTTGTTTAATCGTCCTCTGTGAGATCAGCTGAATCGTAATGCTATTTGATTACAGCTAGTCACAAAAAATGTCAGGTGCATTTCCATTTAGAATGCTTACTTGAACAGGTAAGCAAACGGGGAACACCCAGGTATCAGCAGACATGAGGCTAGATCAATACTTTTAAGCTGTACATACACATGGATGTGGCGCACAAGCGTGCACGCACACACGCATGCACGCACGCACGCACACACACACACACACACACACACACACACACACACACCAGGGTTTTATTACAGTTCAGTCTATTTTCCAATCTACACTTTCTGCTCTTTAGCATAATGCATGTTCACAGAACATAATTTCACTAAATAATGATGATACAGCCCTGCAGCAGATTGTCTTGGAGAGTCCATTTATACCACAGAGTATTCACAGCAGCTATTAGCATTAGAAAGTGATGTTCTTATTGGCTGCATTGGTTAAGGTGGAAACGGGGGCCTCTCCCCCTCACCAGCTTGAGCTTTGCCAGTGATCCTCTACAGCTCAACCCAAAGTTTTAATTATAGCTTTAGGCTGGATGTTTTTATGCCACAGGCGGGAAACCTGCAGCCTTCTATAGGTTGCTGGGCTACTCCTCCCATTAGTCCTCACACTGTAAACATGACTGGAAGGGATGGGAGTCAGAATCCAATAACAACTGGAGATCAGCAAAGTCTCCGGTCCTTTCTTAAGCACCTGATCACTTTAGGAAAGGAGAAAGAATTTGTAGCCATGAGCACACTTGCCCCATGACTAGAAATGGTTTGAAAAATAAGAAAGGATGTTGAAAACAAATTTCACATATATGTAACCTGCACTTACCTTTGAAAACCTTCGTGGCTGGTGCAAGGAAGACCTCCCTTACTTTCTCCTTCTGGTTTGAAAGCCTGCCTGAGGTGGAACATTCCAGACAATGCCACACAATCCAGCAGGGAGAGAGAGAGAGAGAGAGAGAGAGAGAGAGAGAGAGAGAGAGAGAGAGAGAGAGAGAGAGAGAGAGAGAGAGAGAGAGAACCACCACTGGTTCACTTGTGATCTAATATTTGTAAGGCAGCAGTTAAAATGTCAACGTTTTTCCGCTCTTAAGTGAAATTGCTCATGAGTAGAGTCGCTCCTAAATAGAGGTACCCCTGTAAATAAATACAGCTTGTAAAACACAGACGGGCTGATATTGTCTGAAATTATGGAACAGCTTATGGAACATCAAGAAAAAGGCTGCCAATGGGGAAGCTGAGAGTACAGTACAATTTTCCCCACATCATACAAGACAATGTCAAGTGGGTGAGCAAAGTTCACCTAACATGGAATTAGCTTGGACTGACCTCGTTATTTAGAAAGCTATAGTATCTGTTTTATGAAAAAGACTAAAATGGCCTGAATGTTTCCTTTCGATCCTTTTATATACTTTACATTTCACTCTAATCAGTTTAAAAGCACTTGAATTAATAAAATGTGAATCTTTGATCAGAAAGCATGAAATATGTCTATCAGCACTGGCCAAAACAGTATTTGTTTGGACCTTTAATAAAAGGAAGGTAGTGTGTGAGTCTGAGGGGAAACAGGACAGACAGAGCTTAGCTGGAGGAAACTGCAAAGGAAACCAACCAGAAATAAGCTGAAGCCACAGGAGAGTCAGACTTTCAGGACTATTAAACCAACATTATTGCATCTAGATATAGAAGAACAAACTATCCAAGATAGGATCAGACACATACCATTTCAGCACCCTGGAGACCTATCTTCTGTATCCTTCCCACCACTGTCCTTTCTTTCTTTCTTTCTTTCTTTCTTTCTTTCTTTCTTTCTTTCTTTCTTTCTTTCTTTCTTTCTTTCTTTCTTTCTTTCTTTCTTTCTTTCTTTCTTTCTTTCTTTCTTTCTTTCTGCTAGTATTCAACCTTGATAATCTTGGGTGAGATAGACCAACGGGGAGATGGACTTCATTTAGAGCAGAATCTTATATTCCTATTATCTACCAACATAAATTCTTTCTTTCTTTCTTTCTTTCTTTCTTTCTTTCTTTCTTTCTTTCTTTCTTTCTTTCGAACATTAGAACATGAGGAACCATGCTGTATCAGGCCAAGGGCCCATCTAGTCCAGCTTCCTGTATCTCACAGTGGCCCCACCAGATGCGTCTGGGAACGCACAAGACTAGATATCTGTCTCCTGATACCACTCCCCTGCATCTGGCCCTTGAAGAACCCCGGTTTTAAGACTGGAGATTACACATCTCCATCATGGTTTGTAACCTGTGATGGACTTTTCCTCCAGGAATCTGTCCAATCCCCTTTTGGAGACATCAGAGCCCTATATTTCTGCCATTTCCAATTTCTTTTACATTTTACACTAATATTTTAAAATATTTTTATACAAATCAGAATGGATGGACTACAAATTGTCTAAAAGTGCATCTGTAATACAAATAATTAAGGCTGAGTAAGAGCTGATAGTATTTCCACACAGCCCAGTACATACAATTTGACAGAACATATCTCTGTGTATTAGGAATAGAGGTGTGGGGGGGGCAGAGCAGATATGGTTTTTTAAACAGATAGATAGGAATCCAGAGAAAAAGGTGTCTCTTAAAAAGAAGTTAAAATCTTGCAATAATTGTGAGTCAAGGACTCCCAAGAGATTTCAGTTCATGACAAGGGTTCCACTAAAAAAGAAATTGCAGTGATGGTCACAATTATAACAACGCATCCTATCATGCTTCCAGAATTCCAGTGAGAAATATGAGCAACTGTGATTTGTCACACATTGTCTTATATCATGTGGGAGCTCTGGAAGAATGGTGCTGCCACCCATCTTCTCCACTGCCTCATAAATCACTCGGCATGCTTTTCCCTTCTTATGAATGGTATATAAAAACTATAAGGCATCCTCCCCGCATCCCCCCCCCCCAGCTTCCACCTAAATGCAGTCTCAGAGTTTCAGGCAGAGAACAGCATCTGCCTTTGCTGGGGAACCGACACATACAAAAAGCTGAGAGAGGAAGAGAGTCTGCCTCACGGACTGTCTAAATTAAGATCGGGGGGGGGGGTCTTTATTCATGTGATGTATTGATTTGAAAGCTTTTGCTGACATTTCGTACGGGCAAAGCCACAGCAAGGACGCAAACGGAGGGTGAGCTGGCATCGTTCCGTTGGCATTTTTTTGTCTCTTTGCCTTAATTGAACATCAAGTGGAAAGAAGAAGAAAGAAAAAGTGTGCCTCCAGAGAAATGATTAATTGCTTAATAAGTTCTGCAGCCGCATAAAAATGATATGTGCTGTGCAGGGCTCCCCTTTACCATCCTTTTTTTTAAAAAAAAGTCTTTGTCTGCCTGTTGGAGTGTATATGAAAAATCGGGGTAAAAGGCAGTAACTGAGCAATGCTGCCCATGGTGAAAATGTCACTCATTGAAAAGGGGGGGGGAATGCAAGAACATGTTGCAAGCATTTCCTCTTTGTCAAATTACTGCTGAGAAGCGATCAAACGGAGGATGAACTTCTCTACCACCTCCTGTTCAATAGCTGCAATGTGCTCTTTGCGTCCATTTATTTTTAAGCTCCTGGGGGGGAGGAGCTATTATTTCATACTCCTTGCTGGGAGGCAGGGAAACTTTGAGGCTGCTTGAATGATCACCAACACCCTAAGGCTCAGCTCCGTCAAAGGGCTCTGAAGGGCGGGGCCACTTTGCCCTCCCGGAAAATAGCACGAGACCTCCAGGAGGCTTGTGAAGAGTGAGGCAAGGGGAGGGGGAGCCCTGTATAAAGCAGGGCTCCCAGTGGTCCTAAGCCTCTTCACTGTTAATCGTTCTCCATCCACCCACCGCTCGTTTCAGTACTACTGTGAGTCTAACTGGTCGCCATATGGAGACGGATAGGAAATTTTTACCCATTCCCAAAATTGGCTAATGGTGAGTGGGGATTTTTTGCCTATCCCACACTGGTGTGTGGCGGTGGGAGTTAGTTAGGTCATCCTGCTAATGGTCACACTGGCGGTAGTGCAGTAAGGTTAAGGCACTCTGTGAGTCAATTTCTAACATTCTCTTCTCCCCCATCCGACCTCTGGGCACTGCAGATCAGGAGATTACAGCACCAGGGGAAGGATGTGCTTGGAGGCTGCCCTGGGCCATGAGTCACCAATAGCAGGGCTTGTGGACCCGGGGAGGGGCAATGGAATTTACCGGCCCTGTGTGCACAGTCTGAAACTCACCCCATAGTTCACCAGTTGAAGGGATCCCAGGAAACCCCAGGGTACCCACTGTTAATCTGAACTACTGCAGGCCCCTCTTTGAGTTACTGTTGATTTAGTTGATGTTGACAAGTAGAGATGGGCACGACTTGAAAAAAAAAATTTTCGAGTTGTCGTTAGTCGGGCCGGTTCCGTTTCGGCTCGTTTCCGTTTTTCGCGAAAATTTGCAAAAATTAGTCGGTTCGTTTTTTCGTTTTTTTGTTGTCGTTAGTACTGGTTTGGGGAGGGGGTAGCGGGCTCCTGGAGGGAGCTGCAGGAGTCAGCCAGAGCCACAAGTGACGGACTGGCAGACTCTTTGCACCCGCTGTGTCTCACGTACTTGCATGTAGTGCAATGCAAGTAGATCTGGCTTAGGGTTAAGACGGCTTAGCGCAACGGCTAGGGTTAGGCTAGTTACGGGTGAGGTTACGGTGAGTATTGGGGTGCATCTGGGTGCCTCTCTGACCCACTTAGAAGGACAGTGTACTGGCGTATGGGTTAGGCTTAGGGTTCGGGTTTGGGCTACGATTAGTGGGCTGTTTATGCCCGATTGGCACATCCCAGAAGTCTCTGTGGTCAACCTGGCCAAGTGGCCATGCGATTGGTGGAAAATTTGCATGGTCTACTCCCATGGGAGAGCCCATCATTGCGAATGCGCAGGTGTAAAAAAATAAAATAAAATAAAATAAAATAAAATCAACGGAGACTTTTTTGCAAGAAAAACCCACCTCTGCTACTGTAAAAATTCAAGCATTTAAAATAGCTAATTTCCGCATGTTTCTGTGGTGCTTTGGTGGGGTTTTGGGCAACAATTTCAAAAAAAATATTGCGGTCGCCATTTTGGATCCCCCCCCCCACCGCATGGCAAATGGATGCGCCCTCCCAGCCTGGTACAGTCAGCAAAACCTGGCCATGCGATTGGTGGAATGGCTGCAAAACTTTGCATGGTCCACTCCCATGGGCGAGCCCATCATTGCAAATGTGCAGGTGTAAAAAAAAAAAATAAAATAAAATAAAATAAAATAAAATAAAATCAACGGAGACTTTTTTTTGCAAGAAAAACCCACTGCTGCTACTGTAAAAATTCAAGCATTTAAAATAGCTAATTTTCGCATGTTTCTGTGGTGCTTTGGTGGGGTTTTGGGCAACGATTTCAAAAAAAATATTGCGGTCGCCATTTTGGATCCCCCGCACTGCATGGCAAATGGATGCGCCCTCCCAGCCTGGTACCAGCAGCGGAGCAGTAGCAATAGCCAAGGAGAGGGGGGCGGGGAACCCCCCCCCCAAATAAAACACCCTTCTGGCCTGGTAGGTGCCCTCAGACAGTTTTCGCCTACTTTTAGGGCCGGGAATCGTTTTTTTTTTTAACTTTTAAAAACTTTTTTTCTGTGCCGCTTGGCATTGCGCGATGCAAGTAACGAGCACGACAAATCAGACCAAATTGTTCGTTCGTCGGTTCGAGCTCGAAGTCTGGGGCAGTGATTCCCGTTACCGTTTCCGTAGAGTAACAGAAACGAGTAACGGAAACGGAAACGGGAATACCGCTAAGTCGTGCCCATCTCTATTGACAAGTTAATAAAGTGTGGCCCAAGTTTATGCCCAACACAGTTGCCTCGCCTGTTTATTTCACCATGGGAGCTGAGGGAGACCATGTTGAAATTTCCGGAAGATCATCATAACAAACTAAAAGAAGCTGTGATGGGTGAAATCAAAGGGCTCTCTCAAACACCATGCTCTGTCTCCCCCCCCCCCATTGACCAAATAGATGTCTATAAAAGTCCTTGCATAAGAGAGGAAGGCAAACAGCTAAGCTTGGAAGAAATTAACTACAAAAATTAGTTACATGTGTTTGGTTTTTCCTCCCCAACAATAAAGATATGACCACACTAGATTATTGTGACTGTAACTTAATATGCTATTATTTCACTCTTGTTGTGATGTAACTGTAACTTTTACTTTCTCTTATTGTTGAATGGCTTTGCCTCAGTAAATGGGGAAAAACAGGAATGTCACATGATTCCAATGCCCACTCACATTATGCCTTATGCTCCCTGCTGGATGATGAGGCACTGGTGCGGTTGATGGATAGAGTGTGTTTTGGAACCCCAAGCTGGGCATTTCTATCTATTTTTCATTGGGGTTATTTCATCCTACTATTCGATATGCAAGCAAACATAAAGGACACATTTTCTTTCCAAACAAAGACAGCCGTTCTGGTTCTCTATCCTCTAGAGATAAATCACAGATAATTACATATCATGCAGATAAGGAAATCAGCTTGGTAGTCTGTAAATGCAGGACCTGATCCAACTTTAAAAGAATGAATGGCTAGATGGAATTATAATGATATAATGTGAAAGGATAAAAACTGAAGCCTTATACTTACCTAGAAATTTTCTCTGTTTTATATTTATGTGCCCTTCTATATTTATGACATCACCCACCAAAAGAATTTACTTCCTCACAGCTAAATTTTATCTATATGCAGATGACACTATCATCCAGAGATGTAGTGAATCAAAAACAACTAAAGTTAATGCAGAAATAGATTTCCCCCCCCCCCCATTTGGACTGGGTGGGCATTGATGCTTGTTGATACAAGATGTATTGGGCACAAGGACAACAAGCAGAAAGCAAATCATTAGAGCCTGTTTAGTCAAACAGGTCATTGTTGATCTTTCATCATCATCATCATCTTGCTTAGCTGGACGAAGGGCCTTTTTACACGACCCCTAAAATCCGTTGGTCCCTTAAATTCGGACCAGAGATCTTGAGGGTTTGTCGCTCTTCCTTCCTCCCCACCACTCCGCACTTCCTTGCTTCTGTCTGCGTGAGGGGAGGGAGGGAAAAAAAGCATTAAAAAGGGACAAAAGAATAAAGCCTTACCTCCGGTGCCGGTGGAAAGTTGCTCTGAGCGCCGGTTACTTCCTGGTTCCTCTTAAAGGGTGGGAGGCAAAAAAAAAACCAACAAAAAGAAGCGAGGAGAGCCCGGCACTATCCGCATCAAAAATTTTCACCCTCCCAGAGCAGGTACAAGAAAAGTGTGCTGGGACGCGCTAAAGTGGGCGTGGTCGCACTTAATTTTCTGTTAGCTCCGGAGCTGGTGGGGAAACATTTTTAAGCTCCGGAGCTGGGAGCCATTTGCAGCGGAGCTTAGGAGTCGTGTATAAACGCCCCAAGTCTTAATTTCCTTCATGTGCGAGTGACTTTGTCCATTACTGGAGCTTATTTTCTTCCTTGAGATCCTCTTAGAATCAAACAGATCACCTGAAACATCAAGAAGTAAAAACTAGTCTATTTCCGGTTTTGTAAAATGTGAACGTGTATATGAATTCCCAGTGTGGTGTAGTCTCGGGAGAACAGGTTTTGAAGCCCTGCTCAGCCATGGAAACAACCTGGGGGAGTGGAACTGCTAAAACCATTTATCTTAAAAGCCCTACTAGGGTCACTATAAGTTGGGTCTGACTTGATGGCACATGGCACACATGTAAAATGTGTGTTAAATACTGTAGGGGGCCTTTTTTCTTTCTCTAATAGGTGGCTTGCTCTTCTTGGAAGTTCTTAGGACTGGAAATTTAACCTTCTTGTTGGGCGAAAGCTGCTTGTGCCAAGGGCCGCACAACAAATTTGAGACTGACATATGGGCTCAGGACTACACCTTGCCCACCCCTGATCTGGTCCTATACCTAAGGATAGGTAAAAATGTTCATTCATTTTTTTAATAGATGAACTTCTCAGACTTCACAATAAGGGACACAACTAGAATCCATAACCCTATTGGTCTGTATCAGGCTTGCAAAACTTGTTACAGCTAATCATAACTAATTGATCAAGTTCTGGGTGCATCCTGCACTTGGTCAATTATGCACAATTATCTGTGGCAAGTTATACAAATCTTGATCAAACACCAATAGGATTCCAGGCAAAGATTCTTTTTTTTTAAAAAAAATGAATGCACAAGGATGTGAAACTGCCAGATCATCCATCTAGGCAGAAAGCTTTGAAAAATATAATTATTGGAAGTTTGTTTTTGAATTCCTGTGTATTCGAACATATTCATGGTACTGCATTAGGGATGCCCCCTCTTTTTTTCCTGCCTAGCCTCTCTTCACTAACAGATGTGTTGCAGGCAGGTTCAACGTTGTCCTTGTCAAACTCAGAACGGCTGTATATTTTTGTATTTGTCACTGCAGATGGCTAGAAATTTCCCTTTGGATAAGAACTTTTATGAATTCACAAATTATGCATAAATCTGACAGAACTGAACATGAAGTATTAAAAAAATGAATGGGAGCGAAAGCAAAATTGACAGCTGGTTCTCCCTCTCTCCATTTAGTCACATGTCCTTAATAAACATCCGCTACAATGCAAGAATTATGTTCGCCTGCAGCCACAGAGATTCCATTCTTAGCTGTCATGACTTATAGTGCTTGATGGCTTTATGAAACCCTGCTCGCCACCCTCCCCATACCTAAACATCCTTGTCCTCTGGCAATGGATGCTGTCAGTTGATCTTGATATATCTTCCATATAGTGCACAGGGTTTTTCTTAAAAACAAAACAAAGCCATTGAATGTTTTCTTATTTTTTCCCCCCCAATAATGATCCATAGGGTCCCTTCCAGCAGTGCAGTTCAAATGTTCAGTTTCAATCAGCAATCAAAAGCAGAGTGCTGCTTTCATACCACCCCATGGCACTTAAAGCACTTTCTTGGCAGTTTACAATTTTATTACGCAGGTGGCCCATTGAACCCCTCGCAAGTAGAATGTTCAGTATTCTGACCTCAGAAGGACGGAAGACTGAGTCAGTCTTGAGCCAGCTACTGGAATCCACCGGGACCATACACAGTATCTGAGCAGACACATCTGATCATGATGACTCTGTATCTTCAATGTCTCTAGTAAGCAGTATGCTTCTCAATGCTAGTTGCTGAGGGAGATGGGTAGAAATTTAGTATTATTCTCATAGCAGATACCTGTGTGGCTGTTAAGGGAACCAGAAACTACACTAGACTTAGTGGCTACCTTAGAGGACAGGGAAAACCCATTTTGCCTGCCTGACAAGTGAGAAGATGTTCCAATTCTCGCCTCTGTGGCTCACCAGCACACCAATACCACACATAGGGCCTTTTTACACGACCCCTAAGATCCGCTGGCCACTTAAATTTGGACCAGAGATCTTAGGGGTTCGTCGCTCTTCCTCTGTCCCCACCCCCCTCCGCACTTCCTGGTTGCTGGCTGCGTGAGGGAGGGAGAAAAAAGAAAGAAAAAAATGCCAGCTTACCTCCGTTCTGTTCCCGGCAGCATTCAGATCTCTTAAAGGGGTGGGGGGCAGAAAAACAACAAACAGAAGCCAGGAGAGCCCGCACTCACTATCCTTACACCGGATCAAATATTTTTCACATCCAAAAAGCAGGTACCTGAAAGCTGCGCTGGGACGCGCTAAAGTGGGCGGGGTCGCACTTAATTTCCTGTTAACTCCGGAGCTGGTGGGTAAACATTTTTAGTCTCCGGAGCTGGGAGCCATTTGCCCCGGAGTTTAGGGGTCGTGTATAAATGCCCATAGTTACATACTTGTTTACACCTCAAAGTTGAATGCATTAAGAGTCCAAACTTGTCTGTCCACTGGTCTATGCTGGCTAAGCTTTCCCAGCTCCCAACACAAGAAATTAGTCCCATGTGCAACAGGTGACAAAGACCTTAGACTGGGAGAATGGACCCTTCAGGTTTCTGGTTACAACCATCCAAGGCCCCAACTTAAATTTAATAGCACTTGGTCCCATTATCTTGGTGTCCCTGAACTGTACAAAAAGGTTAAGCTGGATTTTAGGCACATAAGAATCCTATTTAGTTGTCTCTGGCCTGTTTCTGAGCAATACACTTATAAAGGAGTGACTAGCCCCCAATTCTATTTTTTTTCTTCATATGCAGAGGTTGCATGTTGGAAAAAGAGAGGGTTCTGCTTGAAGGTAGTCTCTCCCTAAGACTAAGATCCCCATTTATTCAGGGTCTTTTCTTGTGCAAAGACCCTATGTGGAAGCAAGATCCTTCACCCCTCCATACATGCTTCTGCCCACATGGGGAAGGCACCAACGGAGAGAGGATGAAAAAGCTTCTGTTCTTGAAGTGTGCTGCTGAGAATCAGGTAACTAACAGCTGAGCAGGATAGAAACTAACAGGCCAGCATTTAGGAGTAGGCTTCTGCTGGATCCTTCAATTAGAAACTGATGGCAATCCCCAAGATACCCCAAAACATTTAGAGTTTTGAGAAACCCTCTAGAGTTGTGGTATCCAAACTTTGGCCCTCCAGATGTTTTCGAACACAACTCCCACAGGCTTGGGAATTCTGGGAGCCAACGTTTGGACACCCCTCTTCTAGAACATGCTTTGATACCACCGAGGACCCCAGTGTGAAAGGCAAATGAAAAATGTCTCAGTTGGTCAGCAGCAGTCTTTGTTCACACTGACTAATTTGAATTAAGCGCTTGTAGGAATACTTACCAGTACATCCTTTGAGCCCTCTTGGTGGTGAATCAAACCCTTTTTTATTATTATTATTATTATTATTATTATTATTATTATTATTATTATTATTATTATTATTATTATTATTATTATTATTGGATTTCTATACCACCCATCTGGCAGCGAGGTCACTCTGGGCAGTTTACAACAATTGATAGAAAACCCTTGTACAACTAAGAAATAAAAACACAAGTGTAACCCTCACAAATAAATCAGTACTTAAGCTGAAACAAAAATTCATTTTTGGTTGTCAAACACTATTTATGCCTAACAGTTTAAATAGCCTGGGAAATATTTTTCCCCTGGTATTGATTAAAGCTAGATTATATAAAGGAGCTGTCCCATTGCCCGCTTCAATTACATCCACATGATCCATAAATGGCTTGTCACATTTTTCTGCTTCCACTTAATGGGGTTATTTAGCGTGTAATATGAATTATAATGGTGTAAACATAAAGCAAAGAGACACATTCTCATGCTGCGGTGGTGTCTTGTTATAAAACTGACTACTCTCCTTGGTTCAGAGTTGGAGACGTGCAAGGAGAAATTTAGGAGGTTTGACTTTGCATCAAGCTCTCTAAAAGCCAGTGAAGTCCTTCTAATTCATTTATGAGACATTGAATTAAGGGACAGTCAGACATTACCCTCAGCTGCTTTCTTCACTTACGAGAGTTGTCTATTAGTGTGAACAATGGAACACAAGCCGGGGAAATTGCTGCTGCAACCTCTGCATTCTCCAAGACTTCAAAATGCACTTTTAGAAATGTGAATGCTGCCGTACGGCTATCAGCCTAGGTCACCTTTCCATATATAGCAGGCAGAAAGTGCAATAAGAACTTAGTAACTCAGCTATATTTTCACAAAGAGGCAAAACAGTGGGAAACGCAGGGTTGGCTTTACTAGACAAGGTGAAATATACTATCTCAGGTAGCAGCTTAGGAGATAAGATTACGGGATATTATGCCTATTATGACCAGTATTGTTATATTTCAGTGATATATTTTATACTAGGTGTATTATTATACAAGTTTGCTTTTTCATTTTAAAATTTGGGGGTGGGGTGGGATCATACCTAGCAGGGCTCAGTGAAAGGGTACCAGGAGATTTCATATTTCATGCTGTACCACCAATGTTCTCAACCTTCATGTTTCTATCCATCCTGATTACAAGAGAAAGTGCAGATACAGAATAAGAGATAGTATAAACAGGGGTGATTGTGTTTCTTTGGACCCGCATTAGATGAGCTATTTGTTTTTTTAATTTTCTATTAGTTCTTTATTTTTTCCGTCTGTTCTTATTTCGAATTGTTACATCGTTTTGATTTATTGTATTTGTGCTTATTTGTTTATTTGTTCTCTTTATTATGATGATTGGATTATTTGGTCTGACTGATTAGTTTTTATTTACTATTTTAAGTTGTTTAATCTGTTTTTGTATTTTGTTTATGTTTGTAAACTGCCCAGAGTAGCTTTTTTGCTAGATTGTTGCAGTATATAAATCAAATAACTAACTAACTAACTAACTAACTAACTAAATAACTAAATAACTAACTAACTAACTAAATAAATAAATAAATAAATAAATAAATAAATAAATAAATTGAAATTCATTTGTGGAGGAGCCTTGGGTGCCCTTCCACCCCATTCTCCCTTGACACACTGCACTTAGATTGTGCTGGTAATGAAAAGAAGAAAAGGAAGATTGTTTGGATTCTGAGGGGGAGGTAGTCCTGTTAATTTCAAAAAGAAGGCGAAAAGAGAGACAAGGAGACACAGAATCCTTGGCAGACTTTGTTTTAAAAGCTGGGTAATGGGGATGGGCACAAAACAGAAAAATAATGTTTCATTTTGTTTCATTTCGTGCTCACCCCTGTTTTGGTTTGTTTCTTGTAATTTTGTTTTTTAAAAAATCATATGAAACAAAATGAAATGAAACAAAACGGCTCCCCTGGGTCCTAGAAGCACCAGATTTGGTGCCTGGGACTCCGGGAGCCAATTTTAAAGGGCTCCTGCGGAGCTGTTATCGGCTGGACCCCTTTAAAACTGGCTCAGTAGGCACCAGGGGGATCCCGTGGTACCGACTGGGACAGGTTTAAAGGGGTCCAGACATTGACAGCTCAGCAGGAGCCCTCAGAAAATGGTCAGGTACCAGTAACATTTTATTACTCAAAGCAAACTTTGTTTGTGTTGCAAAACATTCAAGGTCATTTAGTTATCAGCTGGACCCCTTTAAAACTGGCCCAGTTGGCACCAGGGGGATCCCCTGGTACCAAGAGGGCCAAGTTTAAAGGGGTCCAGCCATTGACTCCTCGGCAGGAGCCCTCTGAAAATGGTGGGGAGGGCAGTTCCAGCAATTGCACTGCCCTCCCAACATTTTCTGAGGGCTCCTGCTGAGCTGTCAATGGCTGGACCCCTTTAAACATCGGCCAGTCGGTACCAGTAACATTTTTTACTCCAGGCAAACTTTGTTTGTTTTGCAAAACATTCAAGGTCATTTGGTGTTGAACTGACCGTTTAGAATCATTACCATTGCAAAAGATTGGCTCCTTAAATTGTTGATATGTACCAAATCCATTGCCTTGCATGTTTGGGTTCTCTTTATGGGGCATAGTGATTGTGGGGACTGACACACAAAAACCCCTCTGCATTTCCCAATCTACTAATAACTCATTGCTCCCACCAGATCTATCACTGATTAGAACTGGAGGTAATCAAAATGGTAGACATCATCTTTCACAAAGTTTAAAGAAATTTAAAATTTAATTTGTTTAAACAATCCAGGGAACATTTAATTGTAAAGAACAAAGATGGAGAGAGGCAGCAGAGAAAATGAAAAGAAACAAAGGGAGTGGAGCTTTCCTGATAAGGAAAGCAGAACCAACTTTTTTCAGCAAATTGCCTCACTGAAACTACACTTGCTTAGTTTGCTTAGCTGAGCAGAACAAACAATCAGATAAGGTGGCCACGGCATATTCGCAGGCCTTTTTAGTGAAATAAAATAATAAAGCTCCAGTGCCACTGAATACGCTGTGTGCTGACATCATGGCGTGCACCAAAAAGGAAATGTGATTTATTACCACACTTAGATTACCAGGAGAGGTATATCAAAGAGCAGCCGTGGAAGAATGCTTTTGTATCAGCAAAAGACTTCCCCCCCAGCTTGGTGCTCAAAGTGATATTTAAAAGTGTGGTTGACCCATAGGTTGCTGCAATAGAGAATAAAATGTGAAACAGACGGCATGATGTGGTACTCAGCCAAGTCAGACACATCACAGAATGGATGGGTTACAACCAGCGAGTAAGCAACAGGGGAGGGGAGGACAAATCTGCCTGTTTCCCTTTCCCCCCCGATATTCTCTTTTCTTCCCATCTTAAATGTGGTTTCTACTGGTCACAATCTTATTCATGTGGCATACTTGTGTGCATGGTTATGCTGGGTCACACCACTGCACTAGCGAGCACATGTGTTTCAAGCCTGCAGTCCACACCACCCAGCAACTTAGCAATCCCTTTGGGGGTTGCACTGGTGCACACTCCCAGGGAGTGCAACTTTTTATACAACTCTATACATGCTGGAGAACCAACTGTGCAAGTACACTTGCAATACAACACAGGATAGCTACCCAGTGTGGTGTAGTGGACAGAGTGCTGGACTAGGACTCAGGAGTCCTGGATTTGAACCCTGTCCTCCAGCCCAAAATAACCATTAAGAAAAATAAGCACATGCTTAAGGCCTCAACAAGAGAAGGGGGCACCAAGGTTTCTTCAGTACCAGGCTAAAGATGTCCAGGCAAAAATCAAATAAAAACAAAACAAAACAAAAGACAAAACATGTGGCACCTTAAAGACTAACTTTCATATTTTAATACTATGGACTCTCATATAACAAACAGTTTGTATAACATAAAATCTGTACAACATAAAAAATTCTGGAGAAATTTGCTTAACAGAATCGTCTATGGGGCAAATCCATACAACATAAAAATGGCTGCGATTAGGGATTACTTTGTTTTCAATGAATTCCTATGGGAAAGTTGTGTAAAGGAAAAATTGCTTAATGTAAGTTCATTTTGAATGAATTAATTCCTTAATACAAGGTAACACTATAACGGTTCATGGACACATCCACTTCTTCAGATATATAGCAACATAATTGTTTTGTTTTGTTTTTCTTTTATTTTTTTTGCCTGAAATTCTTGTACAGGCCAACACAGCTACCTTCTCTAAGGCTTAAGAGGGACAAAGCTGCAAATGGTGCACCCTTCTTAACAACCACCCCCATCCCTCCCTCACCCTCCTCCTTTTCTCCCTCCCTCAAGACTGCCAATAAAACCAACTACCTACCTAAGGCAATTGTGAGTGAACTAGGAAAAACTAAAAAGCATAAAGTCTCAAGTCTGAATCCAAGTCTTTGGTAGTATGTCCCAACTTCCTAATCCAAGTCCCTATTAAAAGCAAGGTTTTCCCCCAGGAAAAAAAATAGGTGGGTGATTTCTGAATTGTGAGTTGAGTCCAAGTCACTGGGGGGGGGGGACTCTAAGTCAAGTCTGATTCAAGTCAGAGTTGCAACTTAAGTCTGACATGGCAGCAAATCCTACAGATCAAGTTCCTATCCCTGGGAAGTTGTCTTTCTCTTAAAACAGGGTTCTTTTTCTTTTGCACTCTTTTCATTGTTCTCTCTCTCTCTCTTCACTCCTCCATTCCTCCATTCCAATCTAACTCTCCCCTGATTCTGCTGAGGGAACCAAGTACCCACTCTTATAAATGCAACTATTTGAAAGCCCATATCTCCCCCTGGACTGATATACACCACGTCTGACTACAGGAGTAAAAATTGTCCCCGGATGATGCATCCACTGACAAAAAGCCCATGTGACATTAAATAGATTTGAATCAAGTTCAAAAACCCTGATCCAGCTCCTGATTCCTTTCAACAATAGAGCGACAACCCGAGATGTTTTGTGTTCCTTTTGTTATTATATTTCATCTCCACCCCCAATGATAAGACACTATTTTCCTCATACAGAAATGTTTACATACTAAGGGTGCTTTTACACGACCCCTAAGATCCGCTGGCCACTTAAATTCGGACCAGAGATCTTACGGGCTTGTTGCTCTTCCTGTGTCCCCACCCTGGCTGCTGGCTGCGTGAGGGGAGGGAGAAAAAAAAGGAAGAAAAGATCATGGCTCACCTCCGTTCTGCCTCCGCTCTTGCCATGGCAACATTCATGTCTCTGTAAAGTAGCTCTTAAAGGGGCGGGAGCCAAAACAACAACAAACAGAAGCGAGGAGAGCCCCGCACTCACTATCGTTACACCGCATCAAGCAATGTTCACCCCGGAAGAGCAGGTACTTGAAAGGTGCGCTGGGACATGCTAAAGTGGGCGTGGCCACACTTAATTTCCTGTTAACTCTGGAGCTGGTGGGGAAACATTTTTAAGCTCCGGAGCTGGGAGCCATTTGCCCCGGAGTTTAGGGGTCGTGTATAAACGCCCTAAGGTGCACAGTCTGGAAAAAAAGCCATGCATTTATGGTAGACATTTCCCAAATTGTGAAAAGCATGTTTTGTGCACATTTCAATGAACTTCTGACATCATTCGGTAGGTAGACAGTGCTCAGGAGTGGTTCATGGTTCCCTTCTAGGGTGTCCTGGGACTGTGCAGCTGACCTGAGGTAACACAGGCTGGATCTTCTCCCAGGAGGCACATTGGGGAACTGAACTCCCAATGTCTGACTCTGTAGCCAGATACATGACTCACTGAGCCTCGTGGCGCAGTGGTTAAATGCCTGTACTGCAAGTAAAACTGTGCTCACGACCTGGGTTCAATCCCCGGTAGCAGGCTCAAGGTTGACTCAGCCTTCCATCCTTCCGAGGTCGGTAAAATGAGTACCCAGCTTGCTGGGGGGGGGGGCAATGTGTAGCCTGCACTCTGTAATTAAAATTGTAAACCGCCCAGAGACTACTTCTAGTAGTATGGGGCGGTATATAAGCAGAACACTTTGCTTTGCTTTGCTTTGAGCTATCTAACCAGATGATAATGTTCTCTGACATGCATTTTTGCAATGATCTACAACTTTTCAGTGGCTGCAGCTGTTTCATCATGTGTTCAAAATGAACTCTCCTTCAGGGAGCCTGTTTTGGAAAGGACGCGTGCTTATGTGTGCTGACTGAATACATAACTAACAGCCCTGTGAATTGTCCATAAGAATGGTAAATAGAAACATAAAGCACTTTGAGAGAAGAGTTGTTCAGTTTCCTCAGTGATAGTTCTATAATGTGGGTGCCCTTGTAAACATTGCACTTTAAGAAGGATGACAACAAACTAGGACAAGTCACTGGAGAGCAGCAAGAAGGAACAGGGGATTGGAAATCATCAGGAAGGACTGAAAGAACTGGGCATATTTGACCTTGAGAAAAGAAAACTGAGGAGAAATATGACAGCACTTTTCAAATAGTTGAAAGGTAGCCATACAGAGGAGCGTCAGAATCTCTTCTTGGTCATTCCAGAGTGCAGGACACATAATAATGGTCTCATGTTACAGGAAGCCAGATTTCCTTTGACTACTAGGAAAAATGTCTTGAGCTGTATAATGATGGAACCAGTTACCATGGAAGGTGGCAAGAGGCAATCAAGAAAAAAATTGAACAACCATATATCATAGATCTACTTTGATCTGGATTCCTGCATTGAGCAGGGGGTTGGACTCAATGTCCTTATATTTCCTTTTAAGTCAAATTTTCTATGATTCTAAGTCCATCTAAACTTGCTATGCAAGGAATGGTAATGCACAATTAGACACGATTCAACAAATGTAAGGATGTACATAGGATATTTTAAGGGAAAGGAATCTATACTCTTCTTTGGAATTTGCTCTTTTTTAGCTATGGAATATTTTTTTTTAATCCTGCATACAAAGACTATAAGACAGTAAATGGCTTTCAGACTGCAAACAATTCAACATGGTCTCACATCATTTTATGCAGTTATACTGGTGTAGCTACAAATGGCATAACATATGGAGATTAAGTGCCCCAAGTAAAGAATTTACCATAGAGGTTATCAGTAGGGATTGGCACCAAAATGGCATTTTGTTTCGTTTTTCATCCCCCCCCCCAATTTCATTTCATTTATTACAAAACATTTTTAAAAAAAAACATTTTGTATTTCATTTTGTTTCATTTTGTGTTTTTTAATTTTTTAATTTTTTTTCTTATCTCACTCTGACCAGTTGGCCCACAGACCAGGTCGGCACTTTTTAAAATTTTATTTTAAATTTATTTATTTTTTTGCCATGACCATGGGCCAGGTCGGCACATTTTTTATTTTTATTTTTTATTTTTTTTATTTTTCTTATCTCGTGCCAACCAGCTGGCTCATGGGCTGGGTTGGCACGTGTTTTTTATTTTTTTTTTAAAAAAATCTCTCACCGACCAGCTGGACCACCATCGGTACTTTTTATTAACACCCATGGCAGCATTTTACTGAGGAAAGAAAACGGTTCGTTTTAATGAAAAAAAATGACTGGTTCATTTTGTCTGTAACAAAAAGCTGCTTCATCATTTTGTTCATTTCGTTACTTGTTTCATTCCATTATGTTTTGTGTCCATCCCTAGTTTTCAGTTGCATAGTGAGCCGTATGACTCTGCATGCAACTGATGTCAGCAATGATTTCTTAACTCGGGATAATTTTTGTCCACATTTTATGCCATTTGTGTAGCTACACAAGAGGTCTTTGGCCACTGACTGAAGCAGTGAAATTCATCTGTGCTTACTCTCTCCTCATTCTGAAATAATGCTTGACACTGCACAGATGCAAGCGTTTTAGATCAGTGGTGAGGTATATGCCTTCCATTTGCAAAACTCCCAGCTTCTATCCACCCTGAAATATCCAGATAGTGCTTAAAAACATTCCTATTCAGTGTCTTCAGGAACCCCTGCTCATCCATGTCAACAGCTCTGGAATAATGGGCCAGCCTTTTCACTCAACACAAGGAAGTTTCCTCAGTTTTTGAGGAGCATGGGAGTGCAATTTTATTTGGTCTTCTGGCCAACAAATCAGGCTGGAGAGTCCTTCCTTATTATTCTGTCATACATGTGTCCACAAAACTGAGGGAATTTTAGACAACAAATGGGCCAGTCTCTATGGAAAATAAGAGAACAAATTGTTCTGGTACTGATGTTATCACCTTGTTTTCTGAGGCAGTATGCCACTGACTTCTTGGGGGGGGATTCATTTGAAATGAAATGAAACGAAGTGAGATGGGCCACGAAATGAAATGAAACAAAACTCCTTTTTTGCGTTTCATGCCCATCTCTATTAAGAAGAACTTCATGACAGTTAAAGCTGTTTGGCATTGGAATATGGTGCCATGGAGGGTGGTGGAGTCTCCTTCTTTGGAGGTTTTTTAGCAGAGGCTGGATGGCCATCTGTCAGGAATACTGTGATGGGGGTTCCTGCATGGCAGGGGGTTGGACTGGATGGCCCTCGAGGTCTCTTCCAACTCTATGATTCTATGATTCTATGACTCATCTTATGCAGTCATCTTATACATGGTTGATGTCTTATGGGAAAATACAGCAAGTTTTAGATCATGCTTTATCTTTCCATTGTTTTATTTCCTCCTCCCACCCCCTTTAAACAAATGCTTCTGCAAGGCCTAGCTTGAACTGTCTGCAATCTAAAAGGACAGCAGGACGACAAAGTAGTGTGCTCTCTGGAACTTGGAAATTACTTATTTGGACTAAAATCCCTGAATACCCAGGCAGCGTACCCATTTCAGGAATTTCCACCAAAAAACTAATTTCTCAAAGGCCCAAAAGTTACTATTTGTTTTCCAAATCCATCCAACCATTCCCCCTTTTCGGTCTCACAGCTGCTGGCATTGAACAGTCCCAACTTCTAGAGTACAACTCCTTTAGATACTTTGATGAAATTGCTGTAGCTCAGTGCTGTGGGAAATCAGAACTTGCAACAAAGGACACTGAGATGCATCAATTGTAGGCTTCCATGCTACACTAAATGACTTCAATCACTGGTTGAAGCAGATAAACTCTCACTTTTTCTTAAAGCAATAACCCCCCCCCTGCACACCTCTTTTTCCTTTCCATTTTTGGCAGGGGTGGAGAGCCTAGAATCTTTGCTAGTAGTGAATGAAGCAAAGTCCTCTTCTGATTAAATTTTTTTCCAGCTCACCTCCAGGGCAGAAATGCCAGTCTGAAGGGTTCAGTGTGGCAGGGATCCATTGTCCATGATTTATGCAGCTTCAGTTCCTTGATGATTACCCCAAATAAATCATGTTGGTATTTTCCACCGTGATTTAGTTGCCCTTTACATTCATATAAATCTTCAGGCCAAGGAGAAAATTAGCCAAGTCCACACATTGATCATGTGAGGTAAATTGTACCTCAGCAGCAGGGGGGGCCTTCTTGAACAACAAGTCGGTGCAAATAACTTATCAGTTTGTTTTTAATCAATGCTGCTTCTCACAATGCAAAGGGTCTAAATCACGGAGCACTAGAATAGTTGTTTTCCAAACCTTTTAGTCTAATTGGAAAAATCTTCATTTCTGCCAGTAATAAACATTCTCTAAACTGTCTCCACCTAATTGAGCTGCAGTAATTTATGGGAGTTCCCTACTGTTTTCCCACTTTTTAATCAGACAGACGCCTCTCTGTCTTTAACTAATGAAATCTTAGAATTCACCCAGTGGATCTGATCAAATGTCACTATGGAATAAATCTTCATTAACATTGGTGCGCCCCCTGTTTTCTCCCTTTGTTTCCCGCTGTCTGCCACCAAGGTTCATCCACACCACTGGGATAAATGTACAACTAATGAGGCTTTCAGTCAAAAAGGAACAAGGCCTTGATCACAGATAATTCACCAACAAGGAAACATACGCTGTCCCGCTGCACTGTGTCCCAGGATTCACACCTAGGAATGGACACATCTGCCCTTTTCAATTTCTCTTTTTTATTCAAGGTAAATTCAACCTGAAGTTTTCTGAATTTCAAACTTCATTGTTGGGAAAAAATGCTTAAAAATTATATGCATTCCTCTTAATAATATAAATGTGTCCATGGAAATTTGACAGACGTCTACATTTATAAGAATGAAAATCATTTCAGGTACATGTAGATGTAGAAGATCCTAAATAAATGAATGAACTCCTAAACAGTTCATGAAATTAACCCTTTCCTCAGGATGAAATAAAGATAAAACGGGGGTTTTTCTCCTTTCAGGTGAAAACGCCATGTTGTGTCAATTACCCATGCAAAAGTCATTTGCCAAATATTTGCATTATTTTCTTGCTCCAATATTGGTTTGTCTTTTGTGATATTAGAAGCAAGGAGGAGAATTGTCTTAACCCCTCCCCCACTCTTTCTCCTGCTCACTCTTGTGCCCTTTCTCTTCCACCTCTGTCATGCTGCCACCTGATTTCCATAGCCCCATTTTAACTCAATGTACATTCCCACACATCCATCAAAATGGCTCTTCTGATTACTGGCCACTACAAATCATTTTCCATATGGTAGACAAAGCATGCATATTTCTGTAATTAGTGATGATATCCTTGTTAATGGCTCGAGAAAGGAAACCACATATTACCCCAATAGCTCTGTCAAAGCTTGTAAAGTAATCTGAAATTCTCAACCACTGGATTTTATAGGAACTACATCAGGCTCTTTGTCATAATAATATTGATTGATTGACTGACTGATTACATATTTAATCCATCCAGAACTAAGGTTCTCAGTGCTGTGTATGAATGAAAAACATAAATTACAATAATAAACCAAGGACTATAAAACTGGCCAGTTTAAAATCAAAATGTTAGAGGGAAGAGTGAAACTGGAAGCAGAGATTAAACTGCCCAGTTACCTATAAGTGCCTGAGAAAATTAAAAGGTCTTTGCAAGGTGAGCATGTCCAAGAAGGGATTCTAAGGGAGGGTGCCACTATTCACAAGTCCCTGTCTTTTGTAAATCAGTGGAGTTGCCTCATATATGGCTATCACAACAAGCGGTTCTGGGGATGGCCATAGGTTTAGGCTGAAGACCCTATGAACCTCCATATGTTATTGGATTCAAACTTTCATCAGCTTCCTTACCATGGCTACTGGTCAAGGATGTTGGGAGATGGAGTCTAACAACAGCTAACAGACCAATGGGTTCTGATTTCTGCTGAAGTGGCTAGGTAAACAAATAGGGGAAGAATCCTTTATTGGCCTCCTGATAAAGTTTCAGTCTCACAAACTCTGTGAGTAGAAGAAGGGAAAAAGAGGACATCTATGCAACTGAAAAGTCAGCAGACTATCTTTAAAACCAGGTGCAAAGGGTTAGGGTTAGGGTTACCTAATGGCTGCAGTCAATATATGGGTTGTGAGTAAGATATTGATGAAGTGAATGTATGTGTCTACATGTGCATGTATACCTTGGTGTGTGTTTACATTTATGCATGCAAAATAAACTTTTGCCCTTGGGTACACCTATCATTGCTGACTCCTGCTGCCATTGAGTGCTGTGTCTTCTGCTGTATGGGGCATCAGCTGCCACTGCCATCTTGTCTAAAATGAGTAGGATAATTGAATTAGATCTCGGTGTATTGGGCGTAATCCGAGCCATTTCTCCACCCAATACTACTATTGTCACTGTTGTTTTTCTGATAGTGGAAAGTACTTAGAAAAAGGCAAAGAAAATGATGCTTTTTTCAATAAAGTGCAAACAAATATCCAAAGGGGTTTGAAAATTGAAAAATCACATGTTGCTGTCATTGAAAAGCAAATCTAGTTACTGCTGAATTAAAGCATTTAGCTGAATGAATTCTGCTTATAGTCTTTTATTCTAGAAACATTCAATAATGCAACAACAGGTTGTAAATCCTATTGGGTTTAGCCTTAATATAATGGCAGGCAACTTTAATCCACAAATTACTACCAAAAAGGCCAAAAACACTCTAAATTCAAATGCTGGCAACCAAACCTGATGGAGACAGATCAGTTGGAATATCTTCTCCTTTTCCCTTGAATTCATAATTATATGTCATCAAGTTAATTTTGATTGACCCTTTCTACGGTTTTCTAGGTTTACCACTTCTGGTAGTCTGAAGTGGTTTACCAGTCATTGTTGTTAGGGGTGCTGTGGGAATATGAAGCTTGCCTGAGGCTACATGATGGCTCTTCTCTTGGAACCCTAAGTGGGGAATCAAGCTTCCAGTCTTTGACACCACAGCCAGATGTCTAACCCTTCTCCAACTGTGCCATATTATTTATTTATTTATTTATTTAGTTAGTTAGTTATTTACCGCAAACAATTTTTCCAATGGGAATTCTGGGTGGTTTACATAGAAAATAATACATGTACAATAAAACCAACACATGGATAATGCATGAATAAAAATAAAAATTAAAAATAAAACCAATAATACAATAAAGACAAGCAAATTAACACAAAAATAAACTGGAAAGAGGCAAAAACCAAAAAAGAACCAACGAGATCCAAACACGGGAGAACACTTGAAACCCAAAGAGTTCTAGATATTCTTGAAAGGACTAGACATGGTTTAAATTAATCTGACCAGGCCCAACTTAAATTGATCTAAGCAATGAAACAATATGAATTTGAAAGTATTATGAGGAAAACTGCAGAATAGACTTGGATCAAGAGTTAACTTCAAGAGATAGTTTCAGAGAGGGTAGTCTTTTCAAGAATTTCAGGCAAAAATCAAAGAAGTGAAAGTCCACAAAATGTTACATTAAAATATGAAAGTTAGTCTTTAAGGTGCCACATGTTTTGTGTCCTTTGTTTTGTTTGTTTTGTTTTTCTTCAAGAGATAGAGATTTACGAGAGCAACCAATGAGAGAAGGAGAGATAGAGGACATTTTACTCCTGGGAATTCCAGAACATTCATTCACACAGATCACCCAGTACATCCTAGGAAAGGGGTGGTGAACCTTCAGCACTCCAGATGTTTTGGATCACAACTCCCAGAAATTCCAAGCCTGTATTGCCAATGAGAAAGGACTGTGGGAGTTGTGGTCCAAAACATCTGGAGTGCCAAAGGTTCACCACCACTGTCCTGGGGGTTGAAATTATTTGCAAGGTATCCTCTAGGGCAGACATGTCCAAACTTCAGCCCTCCTGATGTTTTGGACCACAACTCTCAGAATTCTAAGCTTTGGTTGCCAATAGCAAAGAACTGTGGGAGCTGTGGTCCAAAACATCTGGAGGGATGAAGTTTGGAAATGCCTGCTCTAGGGCAGTGAGACTATGATTCCAACAAAGCACAGCAACAACTTCCTTTTTTATACATTCAACAACATGGCTGAAGAGATAGACCCACATCCAGGAGAGTGAGATGCAAGTGTCTGTGGTTGAAGATGTGTGGGCTGGAATTCTCAGAATGGTATATATCTAATCATTTCTTTTTAGTATGACCTTCTGAGCCCACCCACATTTAGGACTACATTGTCTTTTAATCAACTTCTTGTTCCCTTTGGACTTTAGTTTTTCTTAGAGCTTGGAAAACTACTTATATAATATAATTATTTATACATACATATCTGAAGACCCACAGGATAGTTAATTACAGCTATGCTGAAATAGTCAAAAAGTAACTCAGCTTTTTCATGCTTCAAAAACACCTATTTATTTATTTATTTATTTATTTATTTATTTATTTATTTATTTATTTATTTATTTAATGGCTTATATACCGCCTGTCTTCCCGAAGGAACTCCGGGCGATTCACAACAGAACAAGAAACAACAAATCATGTAAACAAACAACAAAGAATTTAAACAATTTAAACATTATAACCTCAAAATATAAAAGGCAAAAAGACAGATGGCGGAAAAAAATTAAAAGTCACCAAAAGCCTCACGGAAAAGCAAGGTCTTTAAAGCTTCCCTAAAGGCTGGCAGGGACTGTGCAAAGCACACTTCGCTAGGAAGATGGTTCCATAAGGTGGGGACAGCCACAGAGAAAGCTCGATTCCGGGTGGATGTTTTTCGAGCCTCCCTGGGCATGGCCACCCGCAGCGAGTGTGCCCTTGACAACCTAGTTGGTCGGACCAAAGTTGACCACTGGGGGATCCGTTCTGCCAGGTAGTCAGGTCCCAGGCCATAGAGGGTTTTATAAATGATAGATACTTTTAGGGTACTTCGGTAAAAGCTACTATCCACTGTTGTACAAAACACCCTTAAGTCAGGCCACCAGAGTAACTTTAACAGTAATTAAAACAATTATAGGTACATTGCAGAATGAGTGAAATTGTCCTTTGTTGCATTATAATCCTAATATAATTTAGTCACACTTTAATGATCACAAAAAGCAAAGGCCTTATTATTAAAACAACCCATAATTCCTTTATGGTGCAATTTCTTTATGATTCCTTCCATTTGGGGGGGGGTGGGGGTGGGGGGATGGAGCTTTCCATGAGAATCCTGGAGAATGTCCGCACCTCAATCACAAATTCTCATAAAAGCCCTTCTTTCACTGAAGCAACCAGCAATCTTGTCACATTGGAATTCAATCTATTCAACCTAAACCCCAGGCAAGCTGCCATCTACTATTTCCCCTTGTTTTGAATAGCTCCTGGTGAATAAAGTACATGCTGTTCCTTCAAAAAGTAAATACCCTGGTGGTTAGCAAAAGTGGGGTTTAGATTTGTTTGCCTTTTAATTGGGAACACTTGTCATTTAAGGCAACAATTAACTTTTGTTGGAAGCAACCTAACTGTAAATGACTCCTACTATTACCCTAAATACATTTAATTATGATTTATCGGTGCATAGCAACCTTTTGTAACATTATAGGCTAACATCCATTTCCACTTAATTAAACTCATTATGAATGCACTTTGCTGCAGAGTGGGAACAAAGGAGTAGGCATAACTGCAAAATTTCACACTTAATTTTGTTAAAAAATAAGGGTCATAATAGAAAATGTGCAATATTGATCCTATCTACTATTAATTATTGTTGTTATTATTACTACACTATGTAGGAGAAAAACTGGGAATGAAACCTGTATTTATTAAGGAAGTTTTTTAAAAATAATTATTATTCTATGCCATCATGTTGATTCTGACTTAGGCATTGCTTCCTAAGATTTTCTAGGTATAAAGTGAAAAGCAGCAGCTTATCATGCCTTTATGCCGCTGGTTTTCTACTAGACATCAAAACATATAAACTTAAATACCCATCGCCACTTCATGGAGATTCGAAGGAACTGTGTATCTTTTATCTTTGAAGTGAGCTGCTTAGGGAGCCTGGAAGTTGAGTCATGGCAAGTGGACTTCTTTTCTTGTTAGTAAACTTTTCGTTACTCATCCAAGTAACCTCTTCAGAAGAACCTACCTGGATGAGTAGTGAAATGTTTTGTAACAAGAAAAGAAGCCCACTTGCCATGACTTTCAGATAACCACACCTGGATGTCTCAGAATCTTCACATACATACATAGGGAGTCTTCCCAAACTAAAATTCTCAGGAAGATCTCATGATAGGTAGGACAATGATACATTCAGTACAGTTCAACAGAAGACTCTTTATCCCAGGACTGAGTGCTGTCATAAGGCTTTTTAAGGAATTGCCAAGTGCCTGTTTCCCTTAATCGGCTATGTGTGTCATGCCATGGTCTGAGGGTTCAATAGGACAGGGAGCGCCCAAAATGTGTGCCTCAGCACTGAAGACTTTTAGGACAAATTCATCTAACCCCCATATCCCCTAAAATTAAATTAAATTAAATTAAAATTAAATTAAAATTAAATTTCTTCCCGTGTAGAAATCTGGTTGTTTTGGCGACGTTTCGACGAGGTCTCACTCGTCATCTTCAGGCTGGTGTTCTGGCTTCTTTCTTCTTGAAGCAAAGCGTGATCTCAGTTGAAGTCCTTCTATAAATACTGCTGGGGGGTGTGGTTTGCTTGCTCTGTTGCTGATTGTAGGTTCGTTTGTTCTTTTGTGATCTGCTGTGTGGCTGAGGCGATCGTTAAGGGCTTAACTGCTGGTGGGTTAGATGGCTGTTTAGAGACATCATGTGTGGGTGGGGTGCTGGATGTGTGTCTATTAGCCTTTTGTTTCTTAACGACCTTGGTGATGGGTGTTCTGGCAGCATCCTGGGCTTTGGTGGAGTGGGGTCCTGTGTCTTGTGAATTCATTTTGGTCTGGCTGCGTGTCTGTGGTCTCCCAATGTTTTTTTGGCGTGTGTAAGTGTGCTCCATGTGGTGGCTGGAGTGGGGAGTAGCGGTAGATGGTGCAGTCGTGGTTTTGTTATTGGATGGTAGTTTCGTTTCATCTGTGGGAAGGGTCTGGGTTTGTGTTTGGTGTGGATGGAAGGTGGTGGCATCTTGTGTCCTTTTGGACCTGGTGTCAGTCTTTGTGACAGAGGCTCGTCTGTTGACCAGGGCTAGTTTCCAGATGTCAGGCAAGCGGGAGGTGTCATCACGTTTATTCATGTTGTTTGGGTGTTTCTCTATTTCAATGGCTTCCATGATTATTCGACTGTTGAAGTGTTCAGTTTTGGAGATGAGTTTGGTTCTTTTAAAATCAATTTCATGACCTGTTGTTTTTATGTGCTGGAAGAGAGAGGAAGATTTTTCTTCTTTTTTGACTGCGTTCTTGTGTTCTGCGATGCGTGCGCTTATTCTCCTGTTTGTCTGTCCGATGTATGTGGCCGGGCAGACTTTGCATGGTATTTCGTAGACTCCTTGGTTTTCTAGCTCAGTCTTGTCTTTGGGGTTTCTTAAAATGTTGGCTATTTTTGTTCGGTGCAAAAGGCTGTCTTGATATTGTGTTTGTGGAGAATTTTGCTTATTTTGTCTGTGGTGCCTTTGATGTAAGGGAGGAGGGCAGTGCCGTTGTTCTCTTCTGTTTCTTGGTTCTTGGGGGGTGTTTCTTTTTGGATTAGTTTGGTGATGGTGTTTTTTTGGAATCCGTTCGCAATTAAAGCATTCGAGAGAGTGTGTAATTCAGTTTTTAGGTGGTCTTTGTCAGCGAGGCGTTTGGTTCTGGAGATGAGGGTTTTTGCTACGGAGTTGATCTGTGCAGGGTGGTGGTGTGATTGTGCATTTAAGTAGCGGTTTGTATGTGTTTTTTTCCGGTAGATGGTATGTCCTAAGGAGCCGTCGGGTTTTTTGTAGATTAGGACGTCCAGGAAGGGAAGTTGGTTGTTGGCTTCTATTTCCATAGTGAATTGTATTTTGGGGTGTAGGCTGTTGAGATGTGTGAGGAAGTTGTTCAGTTTGTCTTTCCCGTGTGGCCAGATAACAAAGGTGTCGTCAACATATCTGAGCCGGAGTTTGGGTTTATGTTCGGACTTCTGTAACGCGTTGGTTTCAAAGTGTTCCATATATAGGTTTGCGATGACCGGTGAGAGGGGTGATCCCATGGGTGCTCCTTCTATCTGTTTGTATCTTTGTCCATTGTGGATGAAGTATGTGTTGGTTAGGCAGTGGTTGGTCAGATCTAGGATGTGCTTGGGGGGGTTGTATTTGTTGTGGATAGCTGTCAAGGCTTCTTGAATGGGCACTTGTGTGAAGAGCGAAACAACATCGAAGCTCACGAGTAGGTCATTGGGTTGTAGGTCTTGTTTCTTTATAATTTCTATGAAGTGGAACGAGTTTTGTACGTGTGAAGAGATGGATTCTGCATAGGGCTGGAGTTGTTTGGCAAGAAATTTGGCGAGGTTTTGTAGGGGTGAGCCTATGGAGCTGACTATGGGTCTGAGAGGTGTTCCTTCTTTGTGAATCTTGGGGAGGCCGTAGAGCTTGGGGCATCTGGATGATTTCTCTCTGGGGATGATGCTTGGCTTGATTTCTTCACTTAAGGGTGAGGCTTTTATTTTGGCTTTGGTGGTTTTTTCCAGGTAGGTGGTGGGGTCTGTGTTCAAAGGTATGTAAGCAGGGTCTTGTAGTAGGTTGGATAGTTTGGCTTGGTAGTCAGATGTGTTCATCACCACTGTGGCATTGCCTTTGTCTGCTGGGAGAATGATTATGTTGTTGTCTTTCCTCAGGTTGGTGAGGGCTTTTTGTTCTTCTTTGGGTAAATTGCTTCTGGGTGGTTTGCTGGAGCAGAGGATATTGGTGACTTCGAGTCTGATTTTGTTGGCTTCATCTGGGTTGATTTTGGTTAGGCTGGCTTCCACTCCGCATATGATGTTTTCAGTGGGGATGTGTCTGGGGGCGACTGCAAAGTTGAATCCTTTGGACAGGACTTTGGTCTCTGCGATGGTGAGTGTCCTGTCTGATATGTTGTGAACTGTTTGTTTCATGGGCTGCTGTGGGGGGTTGGGCTTCTGGCGTTTTTCCAGTTTGTGGAGTTTGTTGGGAGGTCTCTGTTTCAGCTCTCCAGGCGGCGAGTTGCTTGGATTTGTTCCAGAGTGTTGGGTGGATTTTGTTGCTGAGTTTGAGGTGGAGAGTGAGTAGGTCTCTGTTGGTTGGTCAGATCTAGGATGTGCTTGGGGGGGTTGTATTTGTTGTGGATAGCTGTCAAGGCTTCTTGAATGGGCACTTGTGTGAAGAGCGAAACAACATTGAAGCTCACGAGTAGGTCATTGGGTTGTAGGTCTTGTCTCTTTATAATTTCTATGAAGTGGAACGAGTTTTGTACGTATGAAGAGATGGATTCTGCATAGGGCTGCAGTTGTTTGGCAAGAAATTTGGCGAGGTTTTGTAGGGGTGAGCTGAAACAGAGACCTCCCACAAGACAGACATACACACCAACAAACTCCACAAACTGGAAAAACGCCAGAAGCCCAACCCCCCACAGCAGCCCATGAAACAAACAGTTCACAACATATCAGACAGGACACTCACCATCGCAGAGACCAAAGTCCTGTCCAAAGGATTCAACTTTGCAGTCGCCCCCAGACACATCCCCACTGAAAACATCATATGCGGAGTGGAAGCCAGCCTAACCAAAATCAACCCAGATGAAGCCAACAAAATCAGACTCGAAGTCACCAATATCCTCTGCTCCAGCAAACCACCCAGAAGCAATTTACACAAAGAAGAACAAAAAGCCCTCACCAACCTGAGGAAAGACAACAACATAATCATTCTCCCAGCAGACAAAGGCAATGCCACAGTGGTGATGAACACATCTGACTACCAAGCCAAACTATCCAACCTACTACAAGACCCTGCTTACATACCTTTTGAACACAGACCCCACCACCTACCTGGAAAAAACCACCAAAGCCAAAATAAAAGCCTCACCCTTAAGTGAAGAAATCAAGCCAAGCATCATCCCCAGAGAGAAATCATCCAGATGCCCCAAGCTCTACGGCCTCCCCAAGATTCACAAAGAAGGAACACCTCTCAGACCCATAGTCAGCTCCATAGGCTCACCCCTACAAAACCTCGCCAAATTTCTTGCCAAACAACTCCAGCCCTATGCAGAATCCATCTCTTCACACGTACAAAACTCGTTCCACTTCATAGAAATTATAAAGAAACAAGACCTACAACCCAATGACCTACTCGTGAGCTTCGATGTTGTTTCGCTCTTCACACAAGTGCCCATTCAAGAAGCCTTGACAGCTATCCACAACAAATACAACCCCCCCAAGCACATCCTAGATCTGACCAACCACTGCCTAACCAACACATACTTCATCCACAATGGACAAAGATACAAACAGATAGAAGGAGCACCCATGGGATCACCCCTCTCACCGGTCATCGCAAACCTATATATGGAACACTTTGAAACCAACGCGTTACAGAAGTCCGAACATAAACCCAAACTCCGGCTCAGATATGTTGACGACACCTTTGTTATCTGGCCACACGGGAAAGACAAACTGAACAACTTCCTCACACATCTCAACAGCCTACACCCCAAAATACAATTCACTATGGAAATAGAAGCCAACAACCAACTTCCCTTCCTGGACGTCCTAATCTACAAAAAACCCGACGGCTCCTTAGGACATACCATCTACCGGAAAAAAAACACATACAAACCGCTACTTAAATGCACAATCACACCACCACCCTGCACAGATCAACTCCGTAGCAAAAACCCTCATCTCCAGAACCAAACGCCTCGCTGACAAAGACCACCTAAAAACTGAATTACACACTCTCTCGAATGCTTTAATTGCGAACGGATTCCAAAAAAACACCATCACCAAACTAATCCAAAAAGAAACACCCCCAAGAACCAAGAAACAGAAGAGAACAACGGCACTGCCCTCCTCCCTTACATCAAAGGCACCACAGACAAAATAAGCAAAATTCTCCACAAACACAATATCAAGACAGCCTTTTGCACCGAACAAAAAATAGCCAACATTTTAAGAAACCCCAAAGACAAGATTGAGCTAGAAAACCAAGGAGTCTACGAAATACCATGCAGAGTCTTCCCAGCCACATACATCGGACAGACAAACAGGAGAATAAGCGCACGCATCGCAGAACACAAGAACGCAGTCAAAAAAGAAGAAAAATCTTCCTCTCTCTTCCAGCACATAAAAACAACAGGTCATGAAATTGATTTTAAAAGAACCAAACTCATCTCCAAAACTGAACACTTCAACAGTCGAATAATCATGGAAGCCATTGAAATAGAGAAACACCCAAACAACATGAATAAACGTGATGACATCTCCCGCTTGCCTGACATCTGGAAACTAGCCCTGGTCAACAGACGAGCCTCTGTCACAAAGACTGACACCAGGTCCAAAAGGACACAAGATGCCACCACCTTCCATCCACACCAAACACAAACCCAGACCCTTCCCACAGATGAAACGAAACCACCATCCAATAACAAAACCACGACTGCACCATCTACCGCTACTCCCCACTCCAGCCACCACATGGAGCACACTTACACACGCCAAAAAAACATTGGGAGACCACAGACACGCAGCCAGACCAAAATGAATTCACAAGACACAGGACCCCACTCCACCAAAGCCCAGGATGCTGCCAGAACACCCATCACCAAGGTCGTTAAGAAACAAAAGGCTAATAGACACACATCCAGCACCCCACCCACACATGATGTCTCTAAACAGCCATCTAACCCACCAGCAGTTAAGCCCTTAACGATCGCCTCAGCCACACAGCAGATCACAAAAGAACAAACGAACCTACAATCAGCAACAGAGCAAGCAAACCACACACCCCCAGCAGTATTTATAGAAGGACTTCAACTGAGATCACGCTTTGCTTCAAGAAGAAAGAAGCCAGAACACCAGCCTGAAGATGACGAGTGAGACCTCGTCGAAACATATATATCTGCAGGAAACACATTATGGTCATGATGACCACTTAAGGTAATTATAATTAGCCACAGTGTCCCGCTACAGTAATAAATGGAGGCAAACTTGTAAATCCATGTAGCAAGAGTAGTGACCTTTAGTTCCATTTTCTTAAACTATTTTCTGAATGCTGTGTTTCCGTAGCTCGTTGTGCCCCATAGCAAGCCCTGCTGTGAGATGAATGTGAGCACAATGTAAGCATGTTCTAATTCTATATTCTGTATTCCAAGCCACCCAATTAAAAACGGGCGGCATGCCTTGTGTCATCTCAAATACAGAATTAATCTTTGCTAATCAACTGGTGGGTGTATAAAGCTAGTACTCGAGGAACGGTAATTGTTGGCCTGTAATTAGTATAAGTGTCCATTAGCCTGCCTTATGCAATTTCCAAGACAGACAGGGGGCAAACTGAATCAAGGATGGTGAAGATTAATGTGACATGGATAGAT
The DNA here is from genome assembly GCA_037367245.1 of Phrynocephalus guinanensis. Taxonomy (NCBI): domain Eukaryota; kingdom Metazoa; phylum Chordata; class Lepidosauria; order Squamata; family Agamidae; genus Phrynocephalus; species Phrynocephalus guinanensis. Next base: position 22,870,659 of record CM074741.1, read on the forward strand.
GCCACTTTCGACTGATAGGCATGCTCTGTTAACTCACCCCTGGGGTGAGGAGAGCACCAACGGTGTGAAATCTACCCTCCCTCATCTTCACAATGAGTTCAGTGTGAGACAAAATAGGCACACAGAGGGATCTCTATCCCAAGATGAGAGACTAGGACAACCTTCTCCATCCTGCTGCCCTCCAGAGAAGCAGATCTGGCTGGGGCTGATGGGGAAAAAAGCCTAATTCATCTAGAAAAGGCTTGAGCGGAATTATGCCAGAATGAAAGCAGCCTTCATGTGTTTTGCTCTCTAAACTCTTGAGAATATACTGTTCATGCTGTCACCCTCTCCCTCTTCCCCTCATTGTTCAAGTGGCTACCCTCTTTGATTGTGAGCTGTTAACAAAGCTAAACATGAAAGAGTTAGGCGAAGCTTTAATTTATGATGTGAATAATGACAACGAACTATACAGGATACTCTTTCAATGCATTATCAAATGCTCAAGGTGACTTATAACTGCAACAGGAATAGCTGCCCTTCCCAGTCCCCTGAGTTTTTGGTTGCCGTGTCCACATCTCCAAAGCTTTTTGGCACATCATGAGAAGACAAATGTCATAGAAGACAATAATGTTAGGAAAAGCTGAAGGCAGTAGGAAAAGAGAAAGTCTAAATATTAGATGGATTGATTCAATAAGCCTCAGCCCTGAGTTTGTAAGACCCCAGCAGCAGTGCTGGAAGGTCACTAATTAATAGGGTTGCCATGAGTATGAAACAATTTGACAGCAGGCAACAACAACACATGTGAAACACTGAACCTTTTAGTAGTCATTGCCAACTGTGTGGCTGAAATCCAGAGCTATGTGGCAACTAAAGTAGGTCCTAGAGTAGGCCCTTTTTTAAAAAAAAAAATCAGATTTCTCACTCTCTTCACCTCCACCCAAGGTACCAACCAAGGGAATGCCTGTGAAGAAGGCAAAGTTGGTTTCAAGTCCAAACTATTTCCATTTCCCATACCTTCTGAGCACTTCCTGGTCCTGGTCCTGGTCCTTGAACAGATCCTTTGTGAAAGGGGGCAAAACACGGGAGTTTTATAATGTCTCTGCCCATCTGTGTCACTGCTCTGTGGGCATATGTGTACCTCTACCCTTCACTTTAAAGGAAAAAGTAGGGAAGATAAGCATACCTGGTAAATAACAGAGCAGTGTCAGGACACTCCTCTCGCTCCCATCCTTCCCATTTCTTCCTATCTCCCAGTTTCGTTCCAAGTCTTGATCCTCTTCCCAACAGAACAGCAGACTGCCTTGGGGCAGATGCAAGGTGCCCTCCTCTCACACATACATACACAAAGAGGGGTTGTGCCTGAAAGTGGTCAGGTTTGGAAACCATTTTTAAAAGCTATATAGGGTCTAATAGATAGATAGATAGATAGATAGATAGATAGATAGATAGATAGATAGATAGATAGATAGATAGATAGATAGATAGATAGATAGATTGATTGATTGATTGATTGATTGATTGATTGATTGAAAACCTCTCCCTCAACAGAGGTGGTGGGCTCCAGCATAGTCTATCTGCTACTGATCAGGCTGTGCTTTCCAAAATCCCCAGGCAAATTAAAAGCCTTCACCACCAAGGCCATAGCTAATGACCCATTATTGATAGGTTTCAGCACCTTAGGCCATTGTTCACCTTAAGGCTAAGGATACTATTGTCTCCCTAACGAGCCTATTTAGGCCACTGTTCATCTTATGAGCCTAATTCAGGCCAGGGTGACAAGAGCTCAAAGCTGCCTATAAGATGGAGGATTTGCACTAGCTGTATTCAGACCGATGAAGCTGTTTGGATGAACAGTGAAACGTTTCTATCTCTCAAAAAAGAAGTCCAGTAGCCATGACTCAACTTCCAGATATTTTTTCAAATTGAACTTTTCCATATCCACAAGTAACACAAGCACCATCCATGTTATTGGGATAAAATTTTCCCTAAACCCAGATGGAGCTAGATCTGAATCACTTTCTGAAACACAGATGAAGTTCTTATCTTCAATGATTTTTTTAAAAAAAATAAAAGATATGATAATATAATCATAGAAAATCCAGGACCACATTACACATTTACTGCTATCTTCCAGATGCAATAGTTGAAACAGAGTTGTTCAAGTTTCATATCACTGTAACACCTTATGACCAAACTGGTAAATTTATATTGTGAAAAAGAGAAATGCCACAAACCTTTCTTTAGAATGTAATATGGATGGGGGGGTGTCCTTGGTACTGTGTGTAAATTTGGGACTAGAGATGGGCACGAACCTAAAAAAAATGGCAATTCGTTTTGGTTCGGTTCATTTTAGGGTTTGGTTCATTTCGTTTCATTTTTAACCATTTTTTCAAAATATTTATTTCGTTGATTTGATTTGTTTGATATTCATTTTTTTCCACTTTGCGCTATTTAATCCATTTGACAGCTCGTGGGCAGGAAAAAACATTCAACAAATGAATTAAAAAACACAGACGTTGACAACTGCACAAACTGGACTGGCAGCATCCTCATCCTCATCATCCTCATCATCTTCAATCATCAACACATCATTCCTACCAGGTGGCAGCGGCGGCGGCGGCGGTGGGGCGATCCAGGCCCCTGTGGCAGGGGCTTTTTGAGGCACTGGCTTGGGGCCAGCACATCTCTTTTTTTAAAGCGCTGACTGCGCAGCCCCTGGGGCCAGGTCAGTGCTGGTTTTATTTTTTATATATTTTTTCTTTATTTTAGGGCACCAACCCAGCCACACTCCTTTTTTTAATTTCCCCCAGATTTTTTTCCATGGTGCTGGAGTGCCAAGACAATTTTGTCAATTTTAGATTTGTGGTGCCATTCTAGTCATGACATTTGAGAGAGAGGAACAATTTTAAAAATATAGTGGTGTCTCAGTTAAAGATGTTTAAAATATTAACTCTAAAATTGAAAATTCTTACACGGTTCATAAAAAAATCAATGTATTTCTACAACATGATTTACTCTTCCTGGAATTCAAACACTTTTGAAATAAAATGAAAGGGACACAGGTTCTAAGAAACAATCAGACACAATTTATTCGGGCAATGAAAGCAATACAATAATTCTTCTCTGTTACATGAAGGTACATTTTGGCCTGATGGCAATATGAAATGTTAAACTGTCTAAAATGGCTACCCTCCAAGTGCACGTAAGACATGCCAGCTCAAATCTTGTTATTTATAACAGAATGTGGTACACACCTTGACTGAAAATTCACTCCACCCCCACTGCCACTGTAAATCATAAGGTCAGAATTAATTTGTGAGCAGCATTTCTAATGAATATGCTTTACATATCCAAGCTGCATGCTTGCTCAGCAATGCTATTGAACCTGGAGGCCAAAGATAGCTCACCGCTCCAGGATTACCATTAAAATAACCACTCATCCCTTCTGTCATCATGGGCAGAAAAATCTGGATAATACTAACGAGCTTACATCTGTGGACTAGCCAATTTTAAAGTACTGTGACACGAAGGAAAAACTATGAAGCAAAGGTGAAGCCACTGAAGAGGAAGATCAGAGCATAGGTTATTCCTACAGACAGATGTCCTTGGCTTTTTCTGTTGCTCACTGTGAACCCCATAATGGATGCTTAAATCTTTTGGCTTGCGTCCATATGTAGCCACAATGATACTGAACCCTCTAAAAATGGGGTTGCTCATTTAATAATGCAATATATACCATCATTCACCAGATAAATCCTGGTAAACTTCAAAAAGCCAGAAAATGGCCCAATGTTGCTGCCCAATAAGCCCCACATAGCCAGCAGGGGAAAAAGGATGCCAAGTGTTACATAACAGATGGCAGACTGAGTGCTGACAACACCAATGGTACCAATCAAGATGGTCTAGCAGATATTCTCTTCTACTCACCCCTAGGGATGGGCATTTCCTTTCGGAACAAGAAGGTTACAAAATAAACCACACGAGCCCAGGTGGTGCTCAGAACCCTCCGGGATTTAAAAAATCTCTGATATTCTTCTCACCAGCTAAAGGGTGGACTTTGCTTCTCACTAGCACTTGAAATTGAAGATTATCAAGGTTATCTTGAGAGATTGTATAGGAAAATATCATCATAATGGGGAAGGAAAAGAAGAGTCAGAGGGCTCTATCAGGCTCACCAGCTAAGGCAGCAAAACAATTGTGGCTTGATGAGCTACTGACATGGAGAGTAACCAAGACTGTAAGTGAACTATCTAAAATGACCTCCCCAAACAAATTTGCAGTGTTGGAGAGACCTCCTTGGCTGATGATGAAAATAAGACTTGAAAACGGACTGCTCCTCTCTCTGTTGATCCAGGATTATATTTCAAAGGATAAGAAGGTAATCAGACCTCTTCACCTTGTGACTCTTCTGTGAGATCTGACCAAATTCCTGTGATCATTAATAGAGGGGTGAATGAGCATCAATTAATAAAAATTATTGGGGAACACTGTATTGCAACAAGGAGAACTGTTCTACCAAACTTTCAAAAACTTGAAAACATTGCCTATCAAGTGGACAGTGTCCAAAAGCTGCTTAGCAATAATGAAGGTGAAACTCTAAAAGCCCATTCTTTCTGCCATTCCCACTCTGGGAGTGAGAAAAGGGACCACATGGTTGATAGGGATAAAATCGATAATGAGCCCCCTAAGAACAGTTCCTCAAGTGGGTCCCTCCCATTGCCTCCAAGTGACAAAAATGCTTGAGGCTATAAATAACTATATGAATCCAGGGAAATGGGCAAACAGACAGAAGGATGTATTCTCTTTAAGTGGTCTCCTTAGAACGACACCATCACAAATTGATTTAAAACATTATTGAGCCCTTACCTGGACTATGTAATTCCACAAGGCTTCTTTTGGAATTTGATACATCAACAATCCCATTTATGATATTTAAAATGAGAATTTTTTGAAATACATTCAGCATAAGAACTAGAAGAGTTTTTAATGACAAGGGTGTAAAACCACTGTTATCACAGAACAAGGATCCTTTGATAATTGACTCCTCCATGCCAAGGCCACACCAAGTTGGCTACTTGTCAAACCTCAGCCTCATAGACAAGCAAACAGAAGACTTGCAGCAGAGACAGTTAACTCCTGACAGGCAGATGCCTCCCGAACTTGAGACACTGGAGAAGTTAACCTCCTCTCTGGAAAAATCCCTTGTAAAGTTTAAGGAGTCTTTAACAGACTGGAGTAAAGTGACTACTGACGAGAGATGTGCCCAATCAACAGAAAATTGTTTCAAATGTCATACCAGGGGGCACCAGCATTTTCGGGGGGAAATATAACCAAGACCTGGACCTGCCTCTTGCCCCCAATCTGCATAAAGTGGAAACATTGGAGGGCTGCAGCAAGGGGGCACCTAGTCCTTTGGAAGAAGACCTGCTCCTGTAGCTCAACATTGAGAGGGATGAAATAATAACAGCCATATTTAAAGACCTCTCTTGGACAGAGCAAACGAAGTTCATTTCTACTCTAGACAAAGCTAGGACTGAACTGATCCACAATATGAATGATTCATTAGCTAATTACCCACCTTATGGGAAGTGCAGCCTTGCTTTCTGTGCTCTAGAGAGAACTCCTAGTTCCCTGCGCATCTTGCCCTCAGAAGATGTCAGCCACAGAGTCTGGTGAAACGTCAGGGAAAAAAACTTCCAAAACACGGCTAAATAGCCCAAAAAACTCACAACAACTATCAGATCCCGGCCGTGAAAGCCTTCGACAATACATTAACCCAACCTTTCCCTACGAATAAAGGAGGAAAGCAAGGATGTATCTGTGCTCCTACCCTTTTAAAACTTTTCATCAATGATTTTGCTCCCTACTTAGAAAAGGCTGATGGGCATCCTCCAAAATTAGGGACTGATACCTATTTATTTATTTTATTTATTATTACATTTATATACCACCCATCTTCCGGAGCGGAACTCTGGGTGGTTTACAGTTAAAAACAAACAACACTACTTTACGCTGATGATGTGGTTTTACTTTCCCAAGCACGCATTGGTGTAAAATGATTGATCGTAGTTGTGTGGAGTACTTAGTTACAAACAAGCAAAAACTAAATTATGATAAATCAAAGATTTTGGTCTTCTCCAGATCATGGAGGAAAACAAAATGGAATATTAAAGGACATTGAACAGGTCAGGCAATTTAAATACATGGGTATCCTATTTCATTACAAACACTCTTGGGTTCCACAATGTAAAGCTGCTGTAAACATAGCTAGAGTTACAGCGCACTCCACTCTTTGATTCTACTATACTAAAGGCAATCAATTTGTACCAGCTGCCTTGCAGGTATGGAAGACAGAGATTATTCCACAGATCCTATATGACACTTCAATTTGGTATGACACTAAATGCAAAGCAAAGTGTTCTGCTTATATACTGCCCCATACCACTTCATAGTCTCTGGAAGGTTTACAATTTTAATTACAGTGTGCAGGCTACACATTGCCCCCCCCAGCAAGCTGGGTACTCATTTTCCCAACCTCGGAAAGATGGAAGGCTGAGTCAACCATGAGCCTTCTACCTGGGATTGAACCCCAGGTTGTGAGCACAGTTTTACCTGCAGTACAGGCGTTTAACCACTGTGCCACGAGGCTCTATTCTGTAGAGCAAATACAATCACAGTTCTTTCAAAAAGTCTTGGGACACCCTAGATGTGTCCCATATGGTGTTCTTTGTCTTGAGACTGTTATCTCTTTGTTAGATACTACTGCTTGGTTGTTAACAAGTTAATTTTGGTTAAAAAATTATTATAATGCAGACCCACACACTCTGTTATACCATCTTTTAAGGGATAGTTATCCACCATTTGGATCATCTGCTTGGGTCAGAAAGCTAAACAAATTAGGTTCAGACATAGAACAAACCGGATCATTATGTCAAGAACAAGCCTTTGAGGTTATCAAAAGATGGTTTCTGGACATAGAAAAACAAACACTGGGGAGCTTGTCCCACAGGTTCTGTTCACCACGGCATTTTCACATTACATTCACACCAGGCCAACAGGCAGTATATTTATCATTTCTTAAATCCCCTCAAAAACGTAGAGCCTTTTCATTGGCTAGATGTAATGTTATGCCTTCAGTTATTTTGTTCAGCAGATTTAATGGTATCTAGAGATGGGCACGAAATGAATTTTTTTGTTCTTTTTCATTTTTCATTTTGTTTTAGAATGAAACAAAAAACAAACTGATTTTTAAACAAAAATGAAACAAAACTGGAAGTTTTTGGTTCGTTTCCTTTCATTTTCTTAGCATTTGTTCCACTTTGTGGAACTGTAAAGGGGGTTCCTATTGGAGGCCTCTTGGCACCCGCTGCTGCAGCTGCCACTCCTGAGACCTCGTGGGGAGGCATTCCAAGGCCATGGGGAATCCTCCTGTGCCCGCTGTCACTGCTGCTGCTGCCGAGCCCCAGCAGGGAGGCCTTCCTGTGCCCTCCACTGCCAATCCAGCATGGGATGGCCTCGCTGAGGAAACCAGCCAGGAAGGGCGAGCAATGCCAGTGCAAGGCCCTGCCACCACCACTGGAGCTCCGACAGAGCCCAGTAGGAGGAGGAGGAGGCAGTGAGTACAAGCCCCCAGAAGAATGAAACATTTTATTATTGTTTCATTTTGTATGATTTTTTTTTCAAAAATTCACACAAAATGGAACAAAAAATGCGGGCAGGGATGAAACGGAATGGAACGAAACAGTTTTTCCATTTTTTGCTCCTCTCTAATGGTACCCCTAATGATAAGTGGTACTGCTGTTGTTAACTGGGCAGTGTGGAAACTCTTGTCCATATGGTTCTCTATTGTCTCTTACGTATAAAAGGAGCTACGAAAAAAAAAAAAAAAATCTTGATCCAGTTTTATTAAAATTAAATAGAACATCAAATTTGAACAAAGTTTGATGTATGCTCTCTTCCACATTGGATGATACAATTGAAAGAGTAGCAACATTTTTATGTGTGATTGTCAAGAGAGTCTCTGATCTGCATTAGCCTTATTTAAAAGGCATCATAAAGAGCTAAGACATCATAAATTTGTTCAACTTTAGGTGTCACAAGACTCTTTCTTATCTTTGCTGAAGCAGACTAACTATGCTCTACTCTTTTAACATGGACATTATTAAAAGAGGGTTTAGTAACTACAGATAGGATTGTATCATTATAAAATTAAATTAAATGGAAAAAAAATTGAAATGGTATGTAGATGTGTCATCATTCAACAAAGTAAAATGATCCATTAGACTTTATAATTAAGTCAAATATTGGAAACAGTTTGACAATGTCACTTTTAATGTTCAAATATATTGTGGCTTTTTGTTATAAGCAAGGATATGTCTGAGATTTTTTTAAAAAAAACAAAAACCCTTGTTGATACAGTAAGTAAATACTATAAGTAAGTAAATACTATAAGTAAATACTATAATTCATAATTAAAACCCTGGAAGAAGTGTGATGAATGTAGCTTTCATGTCAGTTTTCAAGATGTGTGCTTAGTTTAAAATAAGTTAAATGATTGAGTTGTGGAAGATTTAAAATTAGCTGCTAATTAGGCACAGTAGTTAACTTTCCTACCATTTTATATAATGACACCAACTATTATTAAAATAAATAGGATGTTGGCACCATTATCTGTCATTACCACAATCCTTTCTACTGTGGAAAGAAAGAAAGAAAGAAAGAAAGAAAGAAAGAAAGAAAGAAAGAAAGAAAGAAAGAAAGAAAGAAAAAAGAAAGAAAGAAAGAAAGAAAGAAAGAAAGAAAGAACTAGGGGACATCCACTCAAACTGATGGTTGGGAGAGAGAACAGACAAAAGAAAGAAAGAAAGAAAGAAAGAAAGAAAGAAAGAAAGAAAGAAAGAAAGAAAGAGTGGCATATATGTCTTATGCATAAATGTGTGTATAAATTCTACCCATTCTAAGCACTGGGCACATGAAAAAATGTACAGTGTGATGAAGACTCCTTTTTTGGACTGCACGTTTTATACTCTTAACACAAGTATTGGCTCTCTAGAAAACAAGCCAGGTTTTAGGTCTGCAGCAAATAATGATGTCTATCGTATACAGATAAAATACGAGCTGAGTACAAAGCAAGTACGTACGTACTGATTAGTACTCAGATAAAGAGAGTCTAGTCAAAGGAATGGGGAATAGTGATGGTTTCTGGTTTTCTGTGGAGATCACAGCTGCAAACCCCTCTGAAAAAGAAAAAAAAAGGAATTGTTGGTGCTTCTTTTGCCCCAGATTTTTCAGACAAGATGGACCTTTTCTTAAATGTGTGCAAAGTAGCAGCCTTGAAAACATTTCAAAAGCTACATAATTGTTTCCATTTTAAAGATGTGAGTTGAATGAAGGCAGCTATGAATCATGTCACTGCAGTGTATATCACACAGTGAATATTGCCACAAATTACTCCATAATAGGATGTGATGTAGTAGCTCTGCAGAGTCTTTATTAGGATGTGATAAAAAGAAGTTATCAATGGTTACAGTAAATTTAAGACACTTTATTGCTGAACATAGCAATGATATATTGCACAATGCTTTTTAATTGGTGGTTAGCTTTCAATGTTTTGCTAAGACCAGCACTCTCTGCATCTATATACCACCCACATAAAATTGGATTTGAGCCTCCACTCCAGAGTAGAAATTAGGAACATTTTGCAGTTTCAAAATCTTTCTTAATGATCTTTGTCCCAGTGTAGTCTGGTGAAGTATAAGGCTTTATTTGTTTTAAACTACAACAAAGAAATATCCAGCTTCAAAAGGTTGTGGGTTCAGACCACTGTGAGCTCTGTGCTGTCTATCCATTTTTAACCCTTAACAAAAGTGACACAGGGATTAATACCAATAATATAGATTAGGGGGAAAACAGGGTCAGCTATTGTAGGAGAGCTGGGTGTGAATTTGGAAAACACAAGAAGTTATGTTTGGCCATTTAGTTCAAATCTGTAGTATCTTTTGACTGGTTTGATCTTCTGTGCTATGTCTTTTTCAAAGTACATTAAAAGTACTTTTACAAATTACATTGCCAATTCTCAAATGGATATTATCTTAGGCAGTCCTAACCTTGCATCTTTCCAAGTAGTTTTTGAGGATTTCGGCAAAATATTCAGTATTGGGAAATATGTTCCATTGTTGCAGCAACTAGTAAAAGTTACAATATTTTGTGGCCCATTTTTGTTTACGTGACAAATCAGCATCTCCCTTCTGTGTGTGTTGGTATGTGTGCATACAAGTAGCTTGTCAGAGTAAAGAGAGACCAGTTTTTCACAAAAGAGAAATTCTATACAAATCGTATTTTGAGTAAATCATGAAAACTGCAACATGGGGGGGGGAATCCCATTTGGTAAAAATTTTACAGCAGTGAAATCTCTTCACATCCCTAGTTATACTATAATTATCCAGGCTTTATCTTACTTTCAAAGTGAGATTTTCTCTTCCATAAAGTTTGCCACTTATGCTACTCGGCTGATTTGCCTCTAAATAAATATATGTTGTTGCCATGTTTCACACTTTGGTTATCCAAACATGCCAAGTGGAAGGCAAAAATAAGAGTGGACCCCCACCACCAAGTGGAACAAATGCTAAGAAAAAGAAGAAAAAAGAAGATGAATCACACATTGCTATATTTTTTTTAAAAAATCTGGAATTAATTGTCCTGATGGGCATAAACTGAGTTCATAGATTCATCCTGGTTTATTGGTGTAGCACCACTGCATGGTCAGCTCCTCCACTCTCCAGACAAGTCACTCTGCTCTTTCCCTCCTCTTTGGCTTTTCATCCATTAAGAAGTCCTGTTTCTCTCTTTCACCTCCTCCAGTAGCTGCCCACTCAAATGCATCACAGAAGGAATCCCTTCTCCATCTCCTTGTCTGTGGATGGATGAAAGCCTGAAGAGGAGAAGAGCAGTGCACACTGCCTGGAAAGTGAGCGAACCAACTGGTTGGATGGAGGATGGGAATAGGTGGCACCTGGGGTATCATGCTGATGAACTGGGACAAACACGTGAAATGTTTTCGTGCCCATCTCTAGTCCTGAATATGTGTGATAAATGTTATCTCTCAAAGACCAAATTCAAACATTAATATACGGCTGGGGAAGTAGATCTAGCAATCGTTTTTTGAAAATAACTTTATTAGCTTTTGCAAAAGCGTACCTGCCAAAATATCACACACATGCACACTAAGCAAAATTATCAGTAATATAAGGTTGGGGGGGGATGCTACAGGCAGACATACTTGCATTGTAAAGGAAACATTGGAAAACAGCCTTGTACTCTGGAGAGAACTCAGAAAGAAGAAAAATAAAACTTGAATCTTGCAAAAGCAGTTTTCGTATTTCTGAACATTTGAGATAAATTTTGAGCGATTCATCAACATCAACATCAAACTTTAGATGTTATCTCACAAGACCTTCAGAGGGATTCATTTATTATCGGTGACTAAACTTTCCTTTTGCCTGTATGGAAAGAAAATAGAAAAAGACAGTTGATTTAAGGCAAATAAACAACCATCCCCATCCATCCTGTTTCTTATTGTAACCTGATTTCCAGGCATCTCCACTCATCTTCAACATCTCATAATAATGGATTTTTTCTGCCTAGGTCCAGTTAATAGTTCTTGAATTTTCCTTTTCACGGCCTCCAAGTAAGACAAAGTCTAGCCCCAGTCTTCCATAGAAGAGTTTACATGGCTGGTAGCTGAAACAATTCAAGTACTGGAAATATTGTCTACCTAAATGTAATTTCTATAGTGTTTTAAACTTAAAAGCAAGCTCCTTGAGTGCAAATGGTCTGCTTTAATCCTCAAAACATTTATCAGAAAAATGCATTTGTCATTTCCCAAGCCTTAGCCAGCCTGCATTGGTCAATAAATGTATGTAAAGGGAAGCATACTAACTTTTTTGAGGCTAGTTCATTAGGTGCACAGAAAAGGTCTCGTCTTTCTGTCGGAGATTTGTAAATAGAATTGGGTGCTTGAATCACAAGTGGATTATTCAATGTGATATTGTATGTTCTCTTCAGTACTGTATCTCTAAAGAGAGGGTTCAGCTGTGGAAACAAGAGCAAATAAGATTATATGAATCTATCTTGCATAGTAGCAATGAGACAATGTAAAATAATTTGGGAATAGGTTTTAAAAATGTAGCATGAAAAAAATATTAATCTTTCACACACAATGGTTCTTGTTTCATTTTGTTTTGTTTTTGCAACTTCAGGAAACCACAAAAGGATCCCTAATTTTATAGCTGGCATATGGGATTGTGTATGATGGAGTATCAGAAAGGTTACTGCTGTGTTATTCCAAAACTATAATAGCAAATCAGTGTTTGACTGTGCAATAAATGGGCTTATTGCAAGAGTCTGATTTGTTATCAGTATATTCTTTTCTAATGAAACCTATACCAAAGCTATTCTATTTTCCCCATCTTACCAAAGTAGCAGCCAAGTGGTAAGATAGTAAATGAGTGAGATAAGGGGCCATTTCACTTAGATTTTTTTTTCCTGCAAGGTGATAATGGTCTTAAAACCTAATAGTTCCAACTGGAATAGACTCACGAACATGAATGGGACCTATTAGTTAATTGGTCAACACTTACCTAAGTCCTACTGATTTCAATGAGTCTATTCTAGACCATTTGAAGCTAATATGCACCAAGCCATCTTCAAGGATAACCCCAGACAGAACACAGTTTAATCATCAAATTAGTGTTTTTTCTCATTATTTTTATTTCTTTTATATTAACTGTAAGCCACTTTGAGCACTAACTAGTAGTAGAAAGACAGGGTAGAAATACAATAACTACTACTACTACTACTACTACTACTACTACTACTACTACTACTACTACTACTACTACTACTACTACATCAACAGCAGCAACAATAAGTAGCAGCAGCAGCAGCCATAGCAATAGAAATAATTCACCATATTTTTAATCTCTCTGTATAAGACGGGCCCCACTTTCCAACCCAAAATTACTGTTTTGCAATCGCAAGTTTATCTCCCTGCCTTCTTCTGTGCAAGACAACCCTCAATTTTTAGTCTAACAGTTTTAGACAATATATGGTCTTATACATGGAAAAATACTGTACTTGTGAATTGAATACATTTCACTAGTCTCCATAGTCATTGGGACACTGGAAACAAAGGCACAGAATTATAAAATATTACAATCAGCTGCAGGTCTCTGAAATAACACCATCAGAACTTCAAAAATAGCAACAGCTTAATATATATATTACATTGGGTTTTTTGGTTAAAATGTGTTTCTGTATATAATACCAGTCATAGACTGTGTCTTACATTTTTGAATAATAATAAGATTATATACACAAATAAAGTCTCTTCCTGCTATTTTCACTTCTAATTGTGCTAGCAGTGAAAGCAATTAAGCACCATGTTTACCTGTTTACATGTGTTTGAAATAAGCCAGCTTTAAACTGTGGTTTAATGGTGGATTGCAATTCCTCCCTTGTATGGAAGCTCTCTTTCCAGTTTGAACAAAAGATGAATTATGATATGCAGATTCTTGTCTTGTTTGGTCTCTCCCATACAGACAAAAGGGAAGTGACAGACAAGAAAGTGCAAGTGGATGAACACTGCTTGTGCATATCTTGATCTATTTCTCACCCTAACATCCAAATCAGGTCAGTGACAAACTGAGGATAAACGCAAATAAACTAAGATAATTGGGGAATAGAATAACTCAAGAAAGGCACCATGGGAGTTTGCAGCTACAAAACTCCAACACCAATCTAGCCACTAAGTATTTATACAGAGATTTGAATGTTGGAATCTTGTGATTCCATTTTGGTTTCATTTCTTTCAGTGGATGCCTCTTTAGTTTTATGCTGCTCTGGGGGCACCACTGCTTTCATTTTCCCGACAAAGCTGGAAGCCAGGAAAGGGACGTGGTAGTGGCAAGAGAAGGAGAGAAAGGGGAAAGCAAGGTAGGCAGTACAGCAATGAACATCGTGGTAGTGGCTTGGGAAGGGAAAAGAGTGTCAGCAGGGCAAGAAGCATTGTGGCAGCAGTGAGGCATGGAAAGGGGAAAGCGGCGCTGTCAGCGCTGTCAGCAGGGCAAGGAATGTAGTAGCAGCAGCAAAGGAAGGAGGGGGGAGATGACAGTGAGGGTCTGACAGAGGTGACAATAGCTAAAAAGGCACCAGGCATTGGTGGTGAGATGAAGATAAATTTCCAGGAGATTTGCATTAAAAAAAAACATTTAACCTAAGAGGGAGGCATGAAAAAACATGCAGTTTTCATTTCCCTCGGTTCCATTCAAACAAACGTTGTGTGTTCAACAGACACTCTTTCTCTCTTCCTGGAATCCACAAAAGACTGCCACTACTCCCACCGCCATCATCAATATCATCATCATCATCATCATCATCATCATGCAAAAAAAAAAACATTTTTTGTTGTCATCCACGTTGTGTGTTCAAAAGACACTCTTTCTCTCTTCCTGGAATCCACAAAAGACTACCACTACTCCCACCGCCATCATCAATATCATCATCATCATCATCATCATCATTTTGTTGTCATCCAGAGGTCCTAGTCCTAGGCATAAATACTACCAGGCTTGACTGACATGGAAAAATATAATGTAGAAAATATCACACATTTTTCTAAACTATCAGCAACACCTTCCCGGAAATATCTGACTTGAAATCAATCAAACTGCCTCTCTTTCTCTGCCATCCTCCCCCTCTCTTCCCTCTTTCACTTACTACTTTTCAGTTTATCAAAACGCACATATGCTCACAAAGATGTTCAGAAAATGTACATGTAAATCTTATGATGCACATTATACAACAGAAATAAATTATACCTTCTGACTCAGGAAATCCACTGACAGTAATCTGCCTGCAAAGAAATACATTTCTACTCATAGATCTTCCTGAAAGAAGATCAAAGCATATTCAAACTTACTTCGATTTTATCATGTAATATCTTCTAACATATTCTGACTTGATCAAATTCTGTACTAAGATGAATGTCTTACCAAGACTGTAACCAAGTACTATATTTATTGAAATGGTGGACTATTTTAATTTCCTTCACATAATTCAGCAATATATCTTGATATTTTCTTCTTTTAAAAAAAATACAAGACAGATCCCCTTCTGAATCTACTATTTCAAATATAAAAAATTAAGTAGACCTGGACTAGAGCATGGGAATGACAGGCAAAACTAAACAGGGCATCCCTCTAAGTGATTTTTCCACTATGGAATCCAGGGGATACTCTGATTAATCCTGTGGTTTCTGAGACCTTTATCAGAGCTTCCTTGATAAGACAAACAGGGATGGTGGAAAAATCTCCCCAGAAATGGCCAAATGACTAGAACTAATATTTCCCTGCAGAGAATAGTTAGGAATGGTCTAGTAGTGTATTCCTTACACAGGAGATTCCCAGAAAACTGAATGAGTGCCAAAGAACATCAGCTACAGCATATTTGTATAGGATTTGTCTCTGTGTGCCACATAACATGAAAATTAAATACAGAAATATTCAGAATGGCTGCAGTCCATCTTATATGAGTAAAATTCAATGCTGGGACCTGTATTTGTGAGCAGGACCAGGGCAAAACCATGCTGACCAGTCTGCATAGATATTAAACCAGGCAGGAAACAGCCTGATTGTACACGGGGCAGATCAATGGTCACTGGCAAAAGGCTCTTTTAAGTATAAAGTATAACTGTCCAAATATAAATTGGTCAGTTAGGTCAGTAGCCAATGTCTGAATTGAAGGATGTTCATCCATACATGGAACAACTGGAGTAAAGTCCAATAACTAGTGGGGAAACATTGTTTGCTACCAGATTCAGAATGTCAGTGGGCAGCCCTTTTTAACTTGCAGAATAAACCTGTTTTCAGTAAGAACTATGACTAGGTAATACGGTTAATTGTTTTTAGAAGTATATTTTGTAGATGCCAGTGGAATTTACTTCCAGTGAATGTATACAGGGCTGGTTTAAGGCATTTGCTTCTATGGAGTTGTCCCATTGATCATCACAAGGCTTGTATCAAAAAGTGGACCTCTTCTATAGAGGAGTTGCCTTCAAAACATCCTCAAAAAACTGTAGTGGTGTCCTTATATCAGACTAGAAAATTAGAAATTCAGAACCTGTGACAATAGCATAATAAACTCTTGGCTGCTCACGTCCTGCTATGTATGCTGTGACCAGTGGAATTTCCTTTCAATTCCCTTGATGTATCAGTAATTTTATCCCATGACAAGCCAAAAAGTGGAAAACCTCTTTCTTCTTCAAAACAAAACAAAATAAAATAAAACAAACCTAGAGAGTACTATGCCAAAACCACAAATGCCCCCTCAGGCACCAATTTTGTGAGATGAGCTAGTAAGCACACCTAAATATTTGAGATATTTGCTGTGTGATTTAATCATTTCATGCTTGGAGGCTTGAAGATGGATATGTGCAAAGAAATGCACACATTTCATATGGGACACTGAAAGTGAATATATTTAATATATTTAAAGATAAAAATCATCAAATCAATTTATTCACACAAAATGCCATTTTCTGAGACAGCAAGTCCTTGAGATTCCCAACAGATTCTCAGTTACATATACTGGCATTTGATCCATCTGGTATCTACCTGGTCCTCAGATAAGGTCACTAGTTAAACATTAGCTTGCTAGTACAGTCTCAGTAGCACATATGGCATTTTCTGTAGCTAAAGAAAGATTCTTTTCATCAGTAAAATATCCTTCATTCTTATTAAACAGCACCCAATCAAAATGAAGTTCATGAAAATTCAGAAAGATGCAAGCTGTAAACTCTCTGAGATTACAGACTTAGGCTATCCAATTCTAGTGGATTTTAAAAGGTAACACATTCTGACATTTAAATTTGAAATTGCTTTAAAACTTTTTTCACTGGGCCTTATTTTAAATGGAAAGCAAAATGCAGCACACAAATATTTTTTTTTAAAAAAATGTCAGTAATGTTCTGTTTACAAGGTGGAAACCAAGACTCCGACTTCACGTATATATGTCAACAATCTTCAGTAAATCTTGAATTGTACGAAGACTTGAACTGACCCAATATTTTATTTCTCTTTGCCCATCCACACCAGTTCTTTTCTTGTAGTGATTATATACAATATGCATACATGAAATAGCACAGCGGATTACATGAACTTTGGTTTTATACTGCATATTTGTCACTATACTGGCCATGGTTTTTCAGAAAATAACCATTTATGTTCCTGTGTTTGATAACATACTGTTATTGTTAAAAAATACAATAGGGTTTGTTGGAGGAGTTGTTTTATATAGATGCATTGGCAGACTGTTTGCATAGTGGGCAACCAGGCTCACACAAAGACCTTTGCTACATGTTTTTCTCAAGGCCTGAATTTACAGAAGTACCTCTGTTTCTATTATTTCCACAGGGAATACAATGACTCCCATTTGCTGAAGAAGCTACAGAGAGTGTCTGTCTTGATGTGCAAAGAAACAAACATTGTAGTAAGCTAACTAAATAATTTCATTACGCAGCGGCGTAGTGTGTGACAGTCACAGAAAATTCTGTGGTCAGGCCATCCTCATGTGTTCCACAGGTTATTTTCCTGGGACCACCCTACTACTGGAACATCATCATGATGGTCATATGATATCACCAACCTCAAATGAATCTTCAGTGGAAATGTAGGAGAAGGTTGGGGAACCTTCTGGAAAGGATGAGATGCAGGGAGGAGAAGCAAGGCCAAAAATCTAGAATGGTATAGAGCAGGCATGTCCAAACTTTGGCCCTCCAGATGTTTTGGACCACAACTCCCAGAATTCTAAGCTTAGACTGCCAATGGCAAAAGACCGTGGGAGTTGTGGTCCAAAACATCTGGAGGGCCGAAGTTTGGACATGCCTGGTATAGAGAGATCTGGAGGTTATAAATGGGAAGGGAGAAGGTAATATAGGTGAGGAGTGGTGGTGGTTGTGGTGGTTGTGGTGGATTGAGAAAGAGGAGGAAAGGGATGAAGAAAAAGGAGACCTAAGAGGATCCACTGGAGTGGACCCAAACAGAACCACCCAAGGAATGTGGCCAAAAATGACTCTTGTCCAGGAAATATGTAAGCCTTTCAGTTCTTCAAAGTTCTTTCATTGTTTGACAGAATTCAGTGAACAGATTATATGTATACTGTGACAATGTGATAACATGAATAGCCAACATCTCAAATAAGCTGAAAAAGAATAGTAGATTCATGGTGTGAATGTGAACTGGAAAAAATACTATTAAATGAATAGCTTTAATAAAGCAAATTGGGTAACCTTTTACTGCTGTATTAAGCTTAATAACAACATTCTAGTATTCTAACTTTTGTGCTGCAGAATGGGGCATTTTAGTTCTCCAGAGTCATATTTTGTTGTAGCATCCACACAAAATGAAACCTACAATCTAGGCAGGCTATGTTACTGCCTACTGTAAGTTGTAAACAAAACTGCCATAAGACATTGAGACAAAAATGTCTATCTTGTTTTTTGGAAAACCATGGGTCCAAGAAACAAGAAGTCAAATAGTCTGGTTGTTACTAGGTTGTCCTCAAGCACTGGATCCTTAATGGGTTCAGAAAATAGAAGACAAAAATATTAAACCCATACTCAGTACAATGGAATACATTCAAATTCACTCACAATTTTTTTTAAAAAAACCCTGTAAATAAGGATTAAAATGTATACTTAAAATGGGAAGGAAGTAACTGATCCACTACAATTTTTCTTCTTACCAATGTGTTTTCTGCTGTAATTTATCCTGATATTTATTGCAGTCTGAAATATTCATCTAATCCACCCTTGTGAAAAGCCATAATAATGAGCCATATAAGAGGATATTGAAACATATGGGGGGGGCTACTATATTTTCGATGGAGACCACATTATGTAATTAGGTTAATTGTAATGCTGTACCTCATTAGGCAGCTTGACAAAAGTATTTGCATAAAATAAGCATCAAGTAAATAATTTCCTCATCTGTAAATACTAAAATCCAGAGTCCTCCATGTAGTAATTTGGCTAAGTACACCTAATCCTTCTAATAACCTCAATTTCAATGCATGCTACTTCTAAGAAGGCGGACACAAACATAGTGGGTGGAATTTTTCATTTACAATTCAAATGACCTGAAAGCACCTGTACATTAAAATTCCATACAATTAAGTATCATAAATAGAATGGAATACACATCAGATTTTGGTTAGCATGGTGAGAAAAAGGGTTCAGTAAAGCTAGGAAGTAAAAGACAGATTAATTAAGATGCAAATGTTGCTAAAAGCAATACCCAATCAATTGGTCACTTTGCATTTTCCTAAAGGCTCTTGTTTTAGAGCTTGAAATGTTATTTCACATGGGTTTTTTTTTGTCCAATGAAGTAAAGAGTGTGCAAATCTCTACACTGGAGAAATTAAAAAGCCACTAATCAGGAGATTGGCCCAGCACAGTAGGGTCAATAGCTCAGAACCAGAATCAGCAGTATACTGATTTGAAGGACAAAGGACACTCATTCAAATATGAGCATGTACACATTTTAGACAGAGAAGATAGGTGGTTCAAGAGAGGAGTCAGGGAAAGCATTCATGTGTGTATTGAAAACCCCTCTTTCAATTGGTTTGGGCAATTTTAGGCACAATCTGTCTCCCACTTATCATGCTGCCTTTTCATCGATTCCCAGACAAATCAGAACCACTTCACATGTCCACCTGAAAGGCCACTGATGCATGGAAACTTCCATGCCCAATGCATTATAAACATTGGTGGAAATTTATTTTATACAAAACTCTTGGTCTCCTAGATATACTGTTGTTGTTTCATAGTGTATTGTCCGCTGACTTGTTCAGCTTATGTAAGCCACCCAGAGTTCCCTTGGGAAGATGGGTGGGGTATAAATCCAATAAATAAATAAATAAATAAATACATAAATACATAAATAAATAAATAAATCGCCCCGCAATCGCCCCCGCCCCCCCCGCATCCGCCCCCGCCCCGCCGCCGCCCCGCAATCGCCCCGCCGCCGCCGCCCATGACCCCCCGCAATCGCCCCCGTCAATTATACCCCCATTCACAACAATTGCAATTCGCCCCTATCCCGCCGCCACTGCGACCCCCCCTCCGCCGCAATCCCCCCCCGCAATCGCCCCCGCCCCGCCGCCGCCGCGGACCCCCCCCAATCGTCCCCGTCCCGCCGCGGCCACGACCCCCCTGCAATCGCCCCTGTCCCGCGGCCGCCGCCGTGACCCCCGCAATCGTCGCCGCCCCACCAGAAAAGAAAGAAGAAAGAAAGAAAGTAAGGAGGGAGGGAGGGAGGGAGAAGAAAGAAAGAAAGAAAGAAAGAAAGAAAGAAAGAAAGGAGGGGGGAAGAATAGGGAAAGAAAGAAAAAAAGAAAGAAAGAAAGAAAGAAAGAAAGAAAGAAAGAAAGAAAAGAAAGAAAAAGAAAGAAAGAAAGAAAGAAAGAAAGAAAGAAAGAAGGGAGGGAGGGAGGGAGGGAGGGAGGGAGGGAGGGGGGAGAAAAGGGAAAGAAAGAAAGAAAGAAGGGAGGGGGAGGGAGGGAGAAAGAAAGAAAGAAAGAAGGAAGGAAAGAAAGAAAGAAGGGAGGGAGGGAGGGGAGGGGGAAGTTCAAGAAAGAAAAAGAAAGAAAGAAAATAAAGAAAGAAAGAAGGGAGAGGAGAGGAGAGGAGAGAGGAAGAAAGAAAAAAAAGAAAAGGGGGAAAAAGAAGAAGAAAGGAGAGTGGGAGGGAAGGAAGAGGAAGAGGGAAGAAGAAAGAAAGAAAGAAAGAAAGAAAAAGAAAGAAAGAAAAAAGAAAAAGAAAGAAAGAAAGAAAGAAAGAAAGAAAGAAAGAAAGAAAGAAAATGAGGAAGGAAGGAAAGAAAGAAGGGAAGGAAGGAGGTAGAGTGGGAGGGAAGGAAGGAAGGAAAGAGGGAGGGAGAGTGAGAGAAATAAAAAAGAAAGAAGGGAGAGGGAGGGAGGGAGAGAAAGAAAGAAAGAAGGGAGAGAAAGAGGAAGGAAGGAAGGAAGGAAGGAAGGAGGAAGGGAGAGTGGGAGGAAAGAAAGAAAGAGGGAGGAAGGGAGTGAGAGAAAGAAAGAAAAGAAAGAAGGGAGGGAGGAAGGGAGGGAGGGAGAAAGAAAAGGGAAAGAAAGAAAGAAAGAAAGAAAGGAGGGAGGGAGGCTGGCCTCATGTCAAGGAAGGGCAAAGGGTCCCAAGACCTCACGGCGGCTGGGTAGCCCCCGGGGGGAAAATGCGAAAGTAAAAAAGTGTTTCCTTGCAGCGATGCCAAGGACTCATCGCACAACACTGGCTCTTCGTCAGGCTACTTCTGAATAGAGATGGGCACGAAACGAACAATTTTTCGTTTCTGTTTTCGTTTTTTCATTTCGTTACGTAATGAAACAACAAACGAATTTTGTCTCTAAAATGAAACGAAACGAACAGAAACACCAGAAATTTTGTCGTGCGTTTCGTTTCGGTTACTGCAATATGAGTGAATTGCTTAAAATCCTAAAAAAATACAAAAAAATGAAATAAATGGTAATGAAATGGTAACGAAACAAACAAAAATGAAAATGATTTTTTTTGCAAAAATTCACAAAAAACAGAAATGAACCGAAACGGACCCTCCAAATGACAAACGACAAACGAAATGCCATTTTTTTATTTGTGCCCATCTCTACTTCTGAAGAAGTGTCAACAATAACACAAAGGATGAATTTTGTTGCTTATTGTAGGAATTAACTTAAATGTAGGGCCATTAATTTAGTGGGGACCTAGTACGTTAACACCCCATAAGTTAATTGATTCAAATGAGTCCACTCTTGCTGCAACTTACTTGAGTAGTTTACTTTAGCAGGCCCATTTCAGTCAATGGAATTTATGAACTCATCAAATCCCTACTGATTCAGTAGGCCTACTTCAGTGCAACTTACTAGGTTAAGTGATGTGAGCCAATTAGCAATGAAACAATAATTGGGCCACCTAATAAGATAGAGGTTAGCAATAATGATAGTACTAAGACGAGCAATAGCATTCCTCACTGGTCTAAAAATCAAGGCCTCAGCTGGCCATTCCATTGCTGGAAAAAAAATGCCATGCCTCTCGTTACTAGGAAAGGTAGTTAATAGTAATAATGACTTTTAAAATGTCAGCTCCAGGCTCTGATTCAACTCTCAGGAAATTGTATAAGCTGTTCTGCCATTCACCGACATTATCATATTATTCAAAGTGCTTGTTCTGACATACAAAGCCCTAAACGACTTAGGACCTAGATACCTGAAGGACCGCCTCCTTCCATACGAACCTACCCGGCAATTAAGATCTAGCCAGGGGGCCCTTTTGAAAGAGCCATCCCTCAAGGAGGTGAGAGGGATGGCCTGTAGACACAGGGCCTTCTCGGCAGCTGCTCCCAAGCTATGGAATGCCCTCCCGATCGAGATCCGCCTGGCGCCAACACTGATTACATTCCGGCGCCAGGTAAAAACCTTCCTGTTCCAGAAGGTTTTTAATTGATATAATATAGATTGTGGGTCCGCTGGTGACAATTTTAGAATAATGATTTTAGTGTAAGGTTTTTATTGATGATTTAGTGATATTTTACTCTTAACTATTCTAAATTGTTTTATTCCTTGGATTGTAAGCCGCCCAGAGACCTTTGGGTAGTGGGCGGCATATAAGTTAAATAAATAAATAAATAAATAAATAAATAAAATGTAAATCTTGGAAATACATCAGACATTGGCTAGATGCTGTATTTATTTATTTATTATTTATTTATTATTTGTTAGGCTTGTATACCACCCGTCTTCCCGGAGGAACTCCAGGCGGTTCACAACAAGGAAATATAATGGCTCTGGAATTGTGGAGCCTCAAATCACTGACCAAAAGCAGACAGAACAATATGTGATGGTTCTACTCTAAATGCTGTTTACCTTTCAGGGACAAATCAGACATAGTATATATTTAGATGCTGTAGTCTCTCAAACAGTGAAAAACGTGTTTATCATACCACGTGCTTTTCTTCACCTCTCTATCTTGCACTTAGTCATGCTTTGTTTTTTGATTGACTACTAGCAGGTAAACATAAACTCACTATGCAAATCAGATTGCTGCACTCGATAAAGTTTTAATCACAGAGAATCTCTTTCCAGTGATATCTAGTTTTGCTTGGCCTCCCACCAGACTTCAGATGGATGCTTTCATGACTGTGATTGCTAAGGATTTCCTAGAACACTATTTATTTTATTTATTTATTTAAATATTTATATACCGCCTGTCTTCCAGAAGAACTCCAGGCGGCTTACAACCAGAAACAAGCATAAAAACCAAGATGAAAGCAATAACAATAATAGACATATAAGACATAATTTTAAAAAAACTAATGACTAGTCAGGATTATGTCATGAACCATAAATAAACAATGTATAATAGCAATATGCAATGCTTATCATTCATGTGCACTCCCTCCTCCAGAGTACATAGATATTGAGAGGCAGACATGTTGTTTATTATTTTCCTCACCTGCACATTATGAGTGTATGAGATAATTATTCTTTAGATGGAGATGCTTTTCAATTATTGGTTTCAATTTAAAATATCTTGCAATTACAGGTGTCATATTAAAAAGAATAAGCAATTTTAGTAATAATTACAGGAATTTCCTGATTAACAAATATTTAAGAATCAAGTTAAACTGCTCTGTAGAATCTAGACCTGCATAGCGAGAAAAATAACCAGGACAGCTAAGGGATTCTCTCCTATTACCTACCAAGCAGAAATTATTTTCCAAACATGAGACATCTCTGTAGTAACATACAATATAGAATTAAGCTTAGTTAGAACTGAAAATGTAACTCGTAATCCTCAACGGCTTCTTGTACACACAGTAAATGCTTTCCTGTGTGCTTTTTATACCATTTTGACGGTCTATGACAAATCCCAGGACAATACTGGTATAATGTTATTATATTGCATGCTTTTCAATAGACTCAGTGGATGCCTTCTGAAGTAGATAAAATAATATTGTCTCCCAAACATTATCATACAACTCTAGCATAATTTTTCCTGATCATACAGTATATGAGCTATGTACAGCTGAGAGGCAATTTAAAGGTTGAATGAACTGTGCTGGTAAGAATCTACAAGCTGTCAGCAATTTTTGAAATACAAAAAAGAAATCTCATTGCTCATATTAATTCCATCATTTACTTTCTCATTTCTGCTATTTAATTCATTGTAGATTTTTGACTCCAGAGCATATATTCAAGTAATGACACTGCTTTAATGACAAAGTTGCACTCTTTTCAGTCAGCATACATATTGTCAAGAGAATAGAATACTTCGCATTTTTAATTTGATTTTAACAATTAAATTTTAAACATATTTTCCCCTCCTAAAATGAATATGAAGTGTAGCATCTCAACAGTAATTCAACTATATCTGCAGATTAAAATAAAGCAACCTCAGAGAAGGAATTTATTCTACATGTCACCCCAGATCTACGCTGAGCCTGCAGTTACAAAAAACTAAGCAAAACAGAAAAAACAAAGCTGCATTTGCCACTTCAGATACTGGTCCATGAAATACAAGCCAAATACCAAATAGTAGCTCCACAGATATTTATTGCATTCCCATGGTTAATAGGCAAGATGCTTCTCAGATTATGAAGACCATCTTTAATAAGATGTTGTCTTGAATACATTAATGCCCTGACACAGAGTATTTTGTACATTTCACCTTGTGCTTTTGTGTCCATATGCATGTTTTTGAATTTGAAAATATTCACTAATAAATACATCTGGTTTGCCATATATCCAAGTCTGAGTTTGATACTTCCAAAGATCTATAATAGAGATGGGCACGAAACACAAAAATGGCATTTCATTTCATTTTTCATTTAATTGGGCTTCGTTTCATTTTGTTTCATTTGAAATGAATTTTTTAAAAAACAAATTGCTTCGTTTTTCATTTTGTTTCATTTTTTAAAAACTGTACCCACACCTTTTCCTCCCAATGCGCCTGATCAGGGGGGGGGAGGCACAGGTTGTTTAAAATGTCTTGGAGCCACCAAGCCTCCAAGACAATTAAAACAACCCACACACCTCCCCCCCCAACCGGGCACATTGGGGGCAAGGTGCGAGGTTTTAACACTCTTTAGCCACCAAAGCAAGTGGCAGCCGTGGCCATCAGTGCTTCCTTTGGTGGCTAAAAAAAAATTTAATACACATGCCATCCCCCCCCCCCAAAATGTGCCTGATTGGGGGGAAAGGTGCGAAGTTTTTTAAATGCTTTGGGGCCACTGAGGCAGCCTTTTTTAACACTGGGCACATGGGGAATGCTGCCTGCACTCAACTACAGCAGCTTCTACTGCAAGAAATAGGGGAGGGAGATGGGGAAAGGCAGCTTACAATTGTTCTTATAGGCCCCTCAAGCAAAATCTGTCACCCAGCTGCCTCTTCCAGCACTGACAGCACTGGAAGAATGGTGGGCAACACTACAGGGTGCGTGCATCTCCGCCAAGGAGATGGCAGAGGAGTCTTTGGTTCAAAGTGGGGCAGACATCAGTGAACCTCATAGTTGTTCCAGTGACATATGTATACAATCCAGCCATGGCAAGGGGGCAGAAAATGATAGTGAAGGAGGCACGTTTCTCTCAAAGAAATGGCAGGTTTATTTCTTCCAATGCAAGCCAGTGAAATAACCCTTTGATTCTAGCTTGTCAGTAGAGAAAGAAGCAGAGCACTGGATTCAAATGTCAAAATTTCTGCATGGAGCAGGGGAATGGACTTGATGGCCTTGTCGGCCCCTACCAAATTCACTATTCTATGATTCTATTATTCTAATGAGCTAACCTTGGATGGAAAGGATGTTGTTTGTTTCGGTACCTGTGCTAGGAGTTGGAGTGATCAGGCAGCCTGCAGTTCTGGTCAAAAGCAGCATATGTATCCCGCCAACAAGAAAGCATTAACACATACATATCCTGAATATTAGAAATACAGATATATCTACATTTTAACTTATTTTTTTCACTCACATAGGAAAGACTCACGTATTACAAAACACCAACTAACTTTTCCACAGTGGTTATGTAAAACATAGGCTAAACAGAGTTCTTCAGCCATCTTGACTCTGATTAGACTTCCTTTCAAATATGTAAGCTTAGAATCACAGCCAAAAAGACATTAATTACCTTTGAAGACATTGAAGGTTGCTCTATGAAGTCTATGGCAATCAAAGCTACCCTACATAGCACAAGGTACATTTTTAACCTCCTTTGGCAAAAAAAGGTCGGATAAAAATAAAAAGCCTGTAACATATATTGAAGGGTCTTCAAAATATAGATTACAGCCCATTTGTGTGTGTGGGGGGGGTTATCTCACATAACAGCAGTTACAAAATAGCATGTCCAAATATTTCATTTCAACATTTCTGCAATAAATGAAAAACACTTGTGAATAAGCATGGTGCCCTTTTTTAGGGCTTTGCAAAGGGACATCATTAAACTGAACTGCCTGTAAGACCCCAGATCAGAGCCTGGAACTCCAATAGCCTACTCACATCAGGGTCTTTTTTTTCTCTCCAACAGTTTCAAATTCCAATTGTCTATCTATAATAATAAAATTGTTTTTCTCTCTCCACCTTAGCTCTGAAACCTAGCTGCATGAAATTTGACATGAATATCAAGAAGACTCTATCTTTTAATGTAATTAGAGAAAATGTCTACATAGCCTACTGAAAGATAAAAAGTGGGAAGCACTTGGTTCTGTCAGAAGAAGAAGAATCAAAAAGGGAACTGTCTCAGCAACAACAACACCCTGAGACTTAGTTCAAATGCTTGCACCTGTTTGGAGGTGGGCCTTTCTACTGCTGGAACAACCCAGATTCTGAAAACCTGGGTCACCCCGTTGTCTAATGAACACTGTTCCTGACGGCAACTCTTGTGGGGAGAAAAACAGGATGGAATGTTTTCTGAATATGGCCAAAGGAGACCTCCCATTCTCCCACCCCGCCAAAAGATGATACAAAGTATATGTCTGAAAAATAGAACAAAAATGAGATAAATGAAGATTGATTGTGGAATTTACATTCAGGAGGGCACAAACATTTTGGATGTTGTACTGCCTTTCTCCGTATATTTCTATCTCAAGGTTCTTACCTGTCTTTGGATCTGGGGCATTGTTTGTGATACGCAGCTATTCTTAGTAAAATTCCCATCTTCTCATTATCATCTAGAATCCCACCTGTCCTGTTCTATTCTCTGTTAGTTGTAGAACAAGTCCCACTATTATGAAAAGTGAGGCAATGCCACTATTACCAACATGCAGGATATTGGATTTGAAGGAAACATTAATTTGTTGGAACCCTAAAGGAACTGTAATTTGTCAGTAGATTAGTTTATAATAAAACTTCACCATGAATGAAGGATGCCATGTGTCCTGAAACATCCTTCTGTAAGACAGACCCTCCCTCTGATCCTTGCCACAATAAATAAAAATGCAGTGAGATTTTATGTGCATAAACAATATTCTGTAAATAACCAAAGATGAAGAAGTTTAGAATCACAGAATCATAGGATTACTGAGGTGGAAGGGACCTGTTCCCCAATGCAGGACTCAAAATCAAAGCAGTTCTATTTACTATGGAATCCCATCTGTGACATCCCAGGAAATACATTGTTTGGAAAAATAGGGTAATTGACAATACTGATAAAATTATTTTTATTGCTTTTTGAATGGAATGCTCTTGAAGGCCTAAATCCAAGTGCCAAGTTTAACTAAACTAAATTCGTTGAATTTAGGACTTACACCAGTGTTGATACACCAATGAATGCTTCTTTGCACCTGTTTATTCTAGATGGGACTAAACAATAGATATGGGTCAAACTATTTACAGTGGTCAAATTTGCTGTCCAGGTTCAAAATTCCATGGAGGGTCAATTGGATTACCAGAAGTTTTTTGTCATCTCACATCATTTGTGTTACTCTTTTAAATAATTTGTTATTAAAGGCTCCAATAAATGGAAACAGAAACAATTTACACAATTAATAATAATAACTGCATTCCACCAAGTCAATTCTGAGTAATGGTGACCCTTCTCAGAGTTTTATAGATACAGTGGACCCTCGTATAACAAACAGTTTGTATAACATAACATCTGTACAACATAAAAAAATTCTGGAAATAGGGGGAATTTACTTAACAGAATCACCTATGGGGTGAATCCGTACAACATAAAAATGGTCATGATTAGGGATTACTCCATTTTCAATGCATTCCTAGGGGAAATTTGTATATAGGAAAATTTGTTTAACAGAATTTCATTTGGAACGAATTAATTCCTTTATACAAGGTATCACTGTATAGTAATCCAGACTCCAAAGCAATTGACCAGTCCCTTCTTTGGGGTGTGTTTTGAGAGCACGTACTTCTCCAAGACCCCCGAGGCTAGCTCTCCCTTGGGGAGGCACAGTGTGGAACGAAACTCCAAAACTAATAAGGGATTTAATTCCACACCAGCTATACATTTACTATTTTCATTAATTTAGCACAGGTTATCTAACAACAGAATTTGGAGCTTCGGCAAAGTGACATTATTTCCAGAATTCTGTTACTTCACTACATCTCATTAATAATTGTCTATCAGGGTAATGTGAAATATGTTTTCTTTTTAGATAGCTTGCTCATTCAAACAGCTGTTAGCTATCTACTAAAAATGAGGTGGCTGGGAAATACAAAGCGTGTGAAGCCATAGATCAGTAAGAAAGTTTTATAGCTTTAGGGTTGCTTACAAATCAATTCCTTGGAGTGGGGCTACCATTAGTAGCTTTTAAGACTGCCTCGAGCTGTGCCATTCATTGCTGTTTTGACACATTAATGCATTAATAGTATGCACAAAGCTGACATAACTTTTTCTGAGGTACTACTGTTGTAATTATTAGATGTCTTCTATCTGGACAGCAAAGCTAAGAAAGGTGACAAAAGAGTATGTAAATACTAAGACATCTTTAGACATCTTTTAAGCACCCATTTGTCAGTGACAGCACATAATTAAGAAAGTAAAGCAGGGAGAGTGGGACTCGAAGATAAGAATAGTCTGGCAGGAATCTTGTCAAAGAAAATAATCAAGGAGCATAGAGAGAGTTGGATGAAAATGATGACATGTGTACCCAACTAGTTATCTTGTTTCAGTAGAACAAGATTGAAAAGCTATAATGTAGTGAAGAATATCAGGCATTATGGTCCATTAAGTCCCTTAGCAGTGACAATGTTAGATTCCTGATTAGCTATTACTAACAAGTCCATTACAAGTTCCTGGACTCAAGCTAATGTCTAATGAGGGTGGCATATTTTGTATAATTTGTCAAATCATTGTAGAGTCATTCAATGGAATTTAATGCAGAATTATTATAGCCAAATGTGTGTCCATGAAAGCAGAGTAGCAATACTTACCAGCGGCTAGGAAATCAAATGGAAATAATCTCAAGCTGCATTTATCTCTTTTATTAAAGTGAAATCTCAAACACTACCCACTGACTAAACTGCCTTTGATATCGATGGAAATGAATGGAAATTATGGAAAATGAGGAGTTATTAGATTACCATCACTTTCTGAAACAGACCAATTTATTTTGGACACAAATTCTAAATTACAGTACACTAAATTGTTGAGGCAATCTTACAATTGTGTTGCTGATAAATGTTCCCTTAAAGCCACTCCTGTGTGATACCAACTCTATGGGTCAGATGTGTATTTCAAGTCACCAGTGCTAAACAAATATATACAACATGCAAGGAAGCTGTAATTTAGATGTATCCAGATGCATAACCATTGACCAAACTGCATATTCTGCACCAACCTATAATTGGTTATATGGATGCTACATTTGTACCAGCGGCAGAATTAGTTATCTTGCAACTTAATGCTGATGATTTAAGATTGTTAAACAGAGAAAATGACAGGTCATGCTTCCCATTTTCAGCATCAAGCAAAATATTTACTAGATTTTATTTTTATTTTTATAAAGTAGTTTAAGATAGCAGATAAGGCCATCAAACAGTGGGACAGATTCTCACAAATTCAGCAAGACTTCCTCTTTTCCTATCTTCATTTATAACTCTTCTTCAATTCAAAAGCCTCCAAGTTCAATTTTTTTATTATTTATTTATTTTAGAGTATTTTTACCCCACCTTTCTCCTTGGAAGAGAGTAATGAGGGATAATATACAGTCCAGTACAATGAAGACATGTTCAAGTATTTGAGAACAAGGAACTGAGGGACATCTTACAGCACTGATAGACAAACATTACATTAAAGCAACACAGTTGTAAGTAGTTATAAACACAAAGTCTATGTGAACCTATAGAGTCATATAAAATACACATGGTAGTCCATTATTCAGGGAAAGCTTGCCTGAAGAGAAAGGTCTTTGCCTGCTTCCGGAAGGACAACAGAGATGAGGCAATCCTGGCCACTAGTGGGAGAGAGTACCAGAGTCTGGGTGCAGCAGTAGATAAGGCCCTTTCATGGGTTCCCACAAGATGTACCTGTGAGGGTGGCAGGATGGAGAGAAGGGCCTCTCCTGATGACCTTAACACCCAAGTCGGTTCATACTGTGAGATTCGATCTATTAGGTAGCTAGGACCCAGGTCATATAGTGCTTTGTAGGTCAAGGTCAGCACATTGAACTATGCTCAATAACTGACTGGCAGCCAATGGAGCTGTTTTAATGGGGTGTAGTGTGGTCTCTTTCTAATCTCTTTGGACTAAACAGTCCCTATATTGAAAAACAAATGGATATGAAAACAATCATTTCATCCCACCATTACATTTTCCAGATATTGTTGCAACAATTACCAAAGCCACCTCTACCCACAGAGAGTGATGGCAGCTGCCAGATTGCATTCCTCCTGGATCACCCAGCTGTTTCTCTTTGTTGGCAAACATACAACTACAGTGGTGTCTCAACCAGAATGTTGATCTGTTTCTTGTGATGCTTCGTATCTTGAAATTTTCGTAACTTGAAATTGAACGGGCCACAATGCACCCTGGGAACTGAAGTCTTCTGCAAATTTTTGGTATCCTGAGGCATCCCAAAATTTCCCATAGGAAATTTTTGTATCTCAGGGTTTTGTGGAGCACTTCCATCCAGGGTGCATTTCAGGATGGATTTCCCTTCGTATCTCACGTTTTCACAACTATGGGCATTTGTAACTTAAGGCATCACTGTATCCTTGTCCCTCACCTCACAAAAGAGTTTGTAATCTTGGGTGTAGTTCAGGAATGTCCAAAATTCGGCCCTCCAGATGTTTTGGACCACAACCCCCAGTCCTTTGTCATTGGCAATCTAAGCCTAGAATTCTGGGAGTTGTGGTCCAAACCATCAGGAGGGCTGAAGTTTGGACATGCCTGGTGTAGTTCAAGACACTCTTCCATTCCTGGTGTGTGTTTTTTTAAGTCACCTGCTGAATTCTGTTAAAGGAAAAGAGAAGAGAAGGCATTTTTGTGCCCCACCCCCAAACAGCAAAATATCTTGGATTTCCCTTGGCACTTGCAGATTTCTGGTTTCTGGAGTAAATCACAAACCTGCAGTGACTCTTCTAATATATTTTTGTGCTGAGCAGAATATTTGCATTGTATCATGTGTAGAACACAGGTGAATTTTCAGGTACCTGTATGTTTGATAAAGGAGGAAAAGGTCTTAACTGTCAATGCGTTTTTAAACATGACAGTTTACTCAAGATAATTAGAAGTGATCCAGCTATTACAGGCATAACAATGAAAATCTTGAATCCACAACAGGAGGTTTTTAATAATTTAGCTTTCAGAAGTAGTTTATGTAGGCTAGAAAGCTAGTGAAAAATGATAAAAGGAGCCCTATTGATGGCTTCTTGAACAGTTGTGAGTTTGTTGTTTCTCATTTAAGTTAATGCCACTTTTTATAGCATCAGAAAAATGCTGAGACTTACAAACTTTAGAAGCCTTACTTATTTGGATTTCTAATAAGGAGCTTTTGTGTGAGAGAGAACTGAAAGTATTACAGCCAAAAGGCCCACTGAGAAACAAGTGGGAGGTACTACTGTGCCAAGCACAGTTGAGTGCTTAGCATAACACTACTGTTTGTAGAAACACCCCCCAAAAACAACAACAACACAACATTTAAAAATCCCTTAAGAGGCAGGAAGCCATAAAACACCTTATAAAATAAATGACCCCCATAAAGGAGGGTTGAGCATGCTCAGTAGTCATAGAATGCGGCAAGATAGTAAAGAAACAAAACAGAACAGAAGAGCAGAAGGGAGGGAGTGGAAGGCCCATTTTGGAAGGAATCACCTAAAGAAGAATCATTTTAGAATAGATGCACTGCAGTGCACACCCCACCCACCCCACCACACATCTGCTTCCTCTAACATCTGCCATTTTGTGAGCCAAACAGTAGTTGTACAAATATCTGCTTCCCTGTTCAGATAAAATGGCAAATTATGAATTGCTACTAACCTAGGAATGGAAGTTAATAATTGTTGCATAGAGAGAGACAGAGAAAGGAGAGGGAAATCATATGCTTATTTGATTAAATTGTGGCATTTAGGGATGAATCTAATGATGTTAATGAACACCACTTTCAGTCAAATGAAAATATAGGTGCAGTTATGCATTGAAAGACATCATAAACAATGATAAGCAAGCAAAGGAGACAGACTAGTCATATTTTTACTGATTTTACATTTGATTGCCTCATTTCAGACCATTCTACAGTTACACTTAGAATGGACATAACAGCACGATCATGTTCAAAGACAAACCTATACTGTATTTGAATATATTTTGTCAAGGATTTGTGCTGACAATTTTTTAAAATAGATGATTAGTAAGTTAAGTACATATTCTGAATTTAACTTACATTACTAAGGTACTAAATCTTCTCATATCATGGGGACCATGAATTATATCTGTGAGTGACTATTAGCCATGAAAGCTCAACCCATTCACTGTTTCCAGTAAAATGTTAATATTAAGCAAAAGGGGACTGCTACAATCATGACCCACACTACCACTGATTCATTTATATCTCATAACCTAGATTTGATTCATACACAAATGTTTACATCCTTAGAAATGGTTCACACAAGACATTTATCTTGTTTGCTGTCATGCATGGTGACTCTCATGTTCAAATGATACAGTTTCTCATTAAACAACAATTGGGCAATTTGTCAAAAATTGCTAATTTGTATTCATCATAAATAAAGTCCCCCAATAAATACAAATTGATGAATCTTTGGCAAACCTTGATTTTTCAATTTATTGGGCTATAAATAGAATGCCCCCTCAAGATGCCTAGAGACACAAAAAGTGGAGGGAAGCACTTCTTGACTCTCCTCTACAATTCCTCCCATATTTGTGGAGACTGGAAGTCTGAGTTTTGCTCAAAGAGAGGCCCCCAGGAAAATTCTCCATAGCCACCTAAAGACACCAGACTTGCAGAGAAGTTTTCTCTGAATTTCAAGAAGCCTCTCTGCATGTTAGGTATCCCTAGGTTCCGGGGGGTGCATTTTGAGGGTGCATAGCTTGGATGTCTTGCAAGCTTGTCCAAAAGAGACTGAGGGATCATCCCTGCAAATGTGAGGCATTTAGATCCCAAGATGGGCTTTATATAGCCTTTAAAGTGAGAGACAAATCAATTTGTCAATTCATCAGCCCTGTCAAATCACAAATTACAATGAATAATCATTTTTAAAAATTCATCCCCCTCTCTAAACAACATATCTAGAAGTTCTGTGGCTCCTTGCATCACCTTAGATACAGTGAGTAGACTTTAGACGTATTTACATTTTGACCAGTGGAAAAAAATGGGACTTAGCATATTCTTATTTTGAGCAGACGCACTTAAAAATGGCCTTTTTAAATTTAAGCAAGTTG
The DNA here is from genome assembly GCA_037367245.1 of Phrynocephalus guinanensis. Taxonomy (NCBI): domain Eukaryota; kingdom Metazoa; phylum Chordata; class Lepidosauria; order Squamata; family Agamidae; genus Phrynocephalus; species Phrynocephalus guinanensis. The sequence goes on from CM074741.1 coordinate 22,904,612, forward strand.
TTTTTAATTTAATCAAATGAACATAGTACCAATAGTCTGTATTAAAATTTTAAATGAAACATAGCATGTAAAATCACATTTAGTAATACCTGAACCATTATTCAAACCCACCTAAACCTCTACCAGTCAGTTTACCAATCCTAGAAGGATGGAAGGCTGAGTAAACCTTGAGCCAGCTACCTGAGCCTGCTGGGATTCAACTCAACATGTGAGAGTAGTCATCACAGTACTATAGTTTAAAACAGACACAAGACTCCAAAAAGAAAAGACTAAAGGCACCAACTTGCCTTTCTCTCAGTAGCTATTTGTTACCTCAGAACCCATGCTCTTTGTCCATTGTAGTGTTCCTCTTCTGAACCTTAGAATCTCTACATCTGAAATCAGAAACCAAAATTCAAGAGAAGGAGGAGATCTGCTGGATCAGCAGTAGTTGAAAACACCCTGAAACAAACTGGACATGAAATCCTCTTCCAGTACACTGAGGTACTGGACAACACTACCAATTAGAGATGGGCACGAATCAAAAAATGGCATTTCATTTGCCATTTGTCGTTTGTCGGGTCCGTTTCAGTTCGTTTCCGTTTTTTGCAAATTTTTGCAAAGAAATTGTTTTCGTTTTTGTTTGTTTCGTTACCATTTCGTTACCATTTATGTCATTTTTTGTGATTTTTTTAGGATTTTAAGCAATTCACTCATATTGCAGTGACGGAAACGAAACGCACAACAAAATTTCCGGTGTTTCTGTTCGTTTCATTTCATTTTAGAGGCAAAATTCATTTGTCATTTCGTTACATAACGAAACAAAAAACAAAAACGGAAATGAAAAATTCTTCGTTTCGTGCCCATCTCTACCACCAATCACTATTGTCAGGTTACACAGGGAAACCATTGAAATAACAAACATAAGCACAATTTCAACAAAAAAGAAGAAAGTCTAAAAATCAAGAAAGCCTGGCTTCCAGTACTGAAACCTACAGCCTGCAAAAAATCATAGTTCAATGATTCCCACCCAGCCACAAGTACCAGTCATCAGTTCACACAACACAGCAGCTAATGACATCCATCAACTACAGGGAAGGATTGCTGCCACCCCGATTGCAGTGAAACTTCTTAATCCCTCCATCACAATACAATGACTATCACTTGTTCTCCACACATTCTCATTCACTCTATACCCCAGAGCACAGGGAGAACTCCTAGTTCCCTGAGCTCCTTGCCCTCTGAAGATGCCGGCTGTGGAGTCTTGCAAAAGATCAGGAAGAGAAACTTCCAGAACACAGCTGAACAGACCGAAAAACTCACAACAGCTATCGGATCCTAGCCATGAAGGCCTTCAAGAATACAAGATCATTAAATACTTGGGCTGCTTTAAAAATTAAAGTCCAGTTCTGATACAGCATTATTCTTCATAAATTAATTGGGCTTTAAAAAGAGAGAGAGAGAGGTCTGTTTTTTAATACATGCATTCCTTTTTGAATGTTTTCACAAAGCAAAATAAAAGCATTGACCTATTTTCAGTTAGTACACTTACCACTAGAGATGGGCACGACTTAGCGGTATTCCCGTTTCCGTTTCCGTTACTCGGTTCCGTTACTCTACGGAAACGGTAACGGGAATTACTCCGCCAGACTTCGAGCTCGAACCGACGAACGAACAATTTTGGTCTGATTTGTCGTGCTCGTTACTTGCATCGCGCAATCGCGCAATGCCACGCGGCACAGAAAAAAATTTTTTAAAAGTTAAAAAAACCCCGGTTCCCGGCCAAAAAGCAGGCGGAAAAATGCCTGCCGTGCCTCAGGGCACCTACCAGAGGGGTTGTTTCTAGAGGTCCCCGGCCTCCCCCCCATCCCCCGTCCTGGGCTGCTCTGGTGGGACTCGCCGCAGGCTCGCAGCCAGCAAAAAGCCCAGTCTCGCCGCCGGCCGCCCGCAATTAAAGCGCAAGCAAGCGGCACGGACGGCACAGGAAAAAACTTTTAAACTCTCCCCCCACCCATTCCCGGGCCAAAAAAGCAGGCGGAAAAATGCCTGCTTGACTAAGGGCGCAGGGCACCTACAGGAGGGGTGGTTTCTGGAGGGGGGGTCCCACCTCCCCCCCGTCCTGGGCAGCCGGACTCGAGTTGCCATTTCGCCATGCCATGCGGTGCGGGCGGGGGATCCAAAATGGGGCGGCAAACGCAATATTGTTTTTGAAATCGTGGTCCAAAAACACACAAGCACAACAGAAACACGCGAAAATTTATAAACTGCCAGATTTTTCACAGTAGCAGTGGGTTTTTTCTTGCAACAAAATGTCTCTCCTCTCCTCCTCTGTCCTCCATTGATTTTATTTTTTTTTTATTTTTTTTACACCTGCGCAATGATGGGCTGGCCGAGTGGCCAGCCATGTGGGAGTGGACAACCATGCAAATTTTTGGAGCCATCCCACCAGTCGCATGGCCACTTGGCCATGGAGACTTCTGGGATGTGCCAAAAAGCCCCCTAAAACCTGCCCTAGCCCTAACCCTAACCCTTGACTCCGTACCCATACGTCACAGACTGTCTTCTTAGTGGGTCAGAGAGGCACCCAGAGGTGCAACCCACTAGCCCACCGTAACCTTACCCGTCACTAGCCTAACCCTAGCCATTGCACTAAACCACCTTAAAGCCAGATCTACTTGCTTGCATTGCACTACACGCAGCAAGTACAATTCCCTTCTGTGTGAGACATGGTGGTGCCAGAGCCTTGTGAAGGGCGGGCATGACGCTATCACTCTCACTGGTCTCACTGTCTGCACATTCTGTTATGCAATATCCATATGGCTATTGCATAGCATTTTGCAGCAGCAGCAGGTGAGGAGGGGAGACCCCCATGTAGAGGGGTCTCTTGGAGCCTGCTTCGATAGGAGGCACCCACGGGTGCCTCCAGGAGCCCACTTTCCCTTTATAGCGGGCCAGAGGAGGCACCCACCCCAGAGAGGTGCCTCCAGGAGCCCGCTCCCCCCCAAAACCAGTACTAACGACAACGAAAAAAAAAAAAACGAACCGACTAATTTTTGCGAATTTTCGCGAAAACCGGAAACGAGCCGAAACGGGACCGGCCCGACTAACGACAACTCGAAAAAAATTTTTTTCAAGTCGTGCCCATCTCTACTTACCACAGTAAGAATGTTTCAGAAAATAATGCTACATTAAGGTTAGGTAATACCATGATAAAGATTTATGACAGAAATGGAAGCTGTGTAGTTTTGAAACACACTGGAGCTCTGTACCCTTTCTCTCTTTTATTAAGAGGCTCTCGTTTGTTCCTCTTGGCAGCTTGATCGATGTTTCTTTTCATGTCTCCCACCTTTCCCACAAGGACAGAAGAAACCTGGTACAACATTTGCTTGTTAGCTTATTCTTGAACAATACTGTAACCTCTAGACATTCTGACATATGATGAAACAGAAGAAGGAAGATAACTCATATTAACGAAGGGCCAGCCACTTGTTGGAATGAAGGGCACACACTTCTTTCTTCATAGGTTTGGACTTTTCACACAACTGAGCCTCTAGCACAATCCTGTCTTTGGTCAGAGGTCATGTATTCGACCCTACACAGATCAGACCTTCACCCCAAAATGTCTGACAAGTTGGTAGAGCTAAAAATAAATCACTATGGAAATAGAAGATCCTGTTTCTCATCCGTTGTTTCTGAAAGCCAATATTCTAGGAATAGTTCTTGAAAGGAGCAACATTTTGACTTATGTATCCTATTTTAAAAAAATGAAAAGGTATAAGTAAGCAGGTTAAATTCCTGATGGTTGCCCTGCCTCATTGTAAGTGAAATGTGGGCAGACTAATAATAATTTGGTCATAGAATGTTGATGGAACATGGGGTGCTATTCATATGCCAGTGATCTCATGCTGACTTTTCTGTTTGATGAAGTGAAGCTAGGTTTTATTAATGGCATGCACGTTAGTATCAAAATATTACTTTCCATTTGTTTCACTACCCCAACTGTTTCTGAGAAGCTGGGAAGCATAGGTTGGACTGAACTCCTGACCTTAAAGCAGAGCTGTTGCTTTCATCAAAGACAATGCTTTTTGAGAATGACATAAACTTACAGTATAGAGCACTAAAATGGAATTACTTTACTTTAAGTGCTTGAGTGGGAAGATTCCTTAATGTTATACAATGGGGCTTAATCATGGATGACTCACACAGGAATTGTCCTCTTGAGTTCCGTGGAAGAAAGCCAGTTTAAATAGCTTATTAATTGTTCCCCATCTCACAATTCAGCTCATTTAGTAGAAAAAGGTAAGCCTAAGTGTTTTAGTTTACACAGGGTAGGACATTTAAAGAACGCATATAATTAAATTATGAGGAGACTTGCCGCTTTTATACAACCACAGCACAATTGAAAGTTAGGTCATCTTTTTTATAAAAAAAAATGGAATCATGAAAACGTGTAGTGAAGCCAAAATCTGCCACAGCTGTTTCATTTAATATAGTGGAACTGACTACAGAAAGTAAATTTAAAATGATACATGGATAGAAATGAAGTAAATTTCAATGCAGTTATGAGATCTTCACAGCCCAGTTACCCCATAGTCACTGGAGAATCACTTTACTGCCATTTCCAGACCAAGTTCTAACAATTAGGGCTGAAAAACTAGGCTTATATTCGAGTATATACAGTAAGTTTCTGTAAGGTTTCTGTTACTTGTATTTGTAGGTAATAGGTGAAGCATCAGGGCATGGTTTTGTGTGTGTGTGTGTGATCAGTTGTGTGCCTAAGCATACAACTGAATTATTATTATTATTATTATTATTATTATTATTATTATTATTATTATTATTATTATTATTATTATTATTATTATTATTATTATTGAGTATTTTACCCCGCCTTTCTCCTTGTTATTAACCATAATTAGCTGCAGTCAGTTATACAAAACTCACCCAAACACAACCATGATTCTGATCCTTTTTATTGAAGCTATATCCAGATGCAGACATTTAACACACAAGTGAAGCAAAATATGTGTTGAAGTGAAAGAGGTTTAAAAAGAGTTAATCTTCAAATTTGCTTATATTTTCATGTGCAAGATCTGCAATTATAATTCTTCTCATTATGACTCAGTCACATTTCATGGGGACTAGGATCTGTTTGTGTTTTCAGCTGCTATCCCAAAGGAAATGTAGTATTACAATTCTTATTTCATGTCCTGAATATATATGTGGAATAAAGCATCCCTCTGGAATATAAATAAGTGAAGTCATACTGCCGCATACTTTAAAAAGTTTCACTTGCGATTCAGTAAAAGATTATCTAGAGCATTTTGCTAACACGTTCTTAATTATAATTATTTATAAAGTATTTGATGAGATTTTTAAGACTTAGTAGCTAAGAGAGCAACTTGTCCCACACCAAATATTTCATTAATTTATCTATTTATAGATATAGGTTCAAATCAAATATGCCATCCGAAGATGCCTATCTCTCCTTATACACATCAAGAAAGGTCAGTGGCTCCCGACAAAACAATGAAGTATAAATACAGATGCATGCCAAGATGCAAATCAGCATTTTTCCATGGACCACCTTTGCTAAATTGTTGTTATAGTGCCCAATTTAGAATTCAATCTCTTTTAAAAGTGATCTTGAGATCTTTCCAACTCTAAAACACATATTTGGATGCATCTATGTTGAGGTTTTTATTTAACTGTTGGTATTAAAAGTGGTATTGTGAATCATTGGTTTAAGGGATTATGTTAGTCAACACAGCCTGTAATCCTTATTCCACTTTCGTACACCACTGAACTCTTGGGTACTTATTTCTGTGTAGATATGTATAGGACTGCACTGCTGGGAGCAATTTAATATTCATGTAAGAAACTTTAATATATATGTGGAGGGGAAAAAATCATAGTTTTAGGCTACAAATACATTATAATTAGTAATGCAGAAAGAAAATATTCCCATAGAACTGCATGAGATGCTTCTTACTTGTGAAAAGCATTGCATAAAAGATGTCTAATTACTTCTCCGAAACGCCCTTTCACGGCCTGACTTGAGAATATGAAACCAACAATGCTAACTACAATTGCCAAACTAAATGGGAAGAAAAGTGTGTGACAGGGCTAAATAGACTGACTTCCATGCATGTTATATAACCAAGCCTTCTGGGACTCTGGATTCATTAACCTATGTTGCACAAAGTCATACAGTGGTCCCCTGCCCGTTCGCGGTTCATATACTGCGGTCCCACTATATCACGGGACCGCAGTATATGAAAACAGGTCCCCTGGGGTAAGGGGGGAAGGCCTGTTTCAGGCCTCCTTTACTTACCCCAGGACTGAAACTGCCCCGAACGGGCCTGCGAGGACCTTCCCGGGCCTTCTGGAGGCCTGAAAAGGCTTTTCTGTGAACCAGAAGTCACTTCTGGTTTGCAGAAAATCATTTCTGAGGCTTCTGAGGGCCTTTCTGGGCCTGTTGGAGGCCTCAGAAATGAGTTTTGGTGATCCAGAAGTCACTTCTGGTTTAGCAGAAGTGACTTCCAGCTCACAGGGAGGCCATTATGGGGCCTCCAGAAGGCCCAGGAAGACCCTCGCAGGCCTGCTTGTGGCAGCGCCAGGCTGGGAGTAAATACAAGGGCCCCCAGATAGGCCCCCCAAGCCCAGCCCAACCTGCATCTGCATATCATGGATTTTCAATTATGGCGGGTTGGGTTGAGTCCCCCTAACCCTCGTGATAGGTTGGGGATCACTGTATTTCATAGTACCATAAAATAAACTTCCTTGGGTCTTGCTTGCTAGGAAATAATCTTTATTTATAAATGAATCCTAGCATTTTGCTGTTGAAAGTCAAAGCATTTGGGTTACGAAGCTCCACCCATTCTTGGATCTCCTCTTCTCCCAGTTGCTGCAGGACTTTGTTGAAATGATACTAAGAGAGCTATCCCCCACCCTCAAATAACTTCCCAAATACTCCTGGCAACAATTTGCAGCTGCTAGGGATCTCGGGGCTCTCTATGGTTCTTTAAAGACTCTTTAATAAATATGCATACCAGGCCTGTGTGCCATACATGTAATCAGATGTGAGGAACCATAGCAACAAACAGGTGTTCCAAATTTTTGTAAAATGTGCCTATACTAATAAATATATAAAGATAAACATTTAGCAATAATTACTGAGAGTTAAACAGAAATGCAATAGATCTTACCATAACGTGGGAGAGAATGATGTGTGATTTATGTGCCTGCTTAGTCTGTGGCACAGGTTCTGACTGTAGATGAAGCTCCTGTCCTCTCCCATCTTACAATAATTTTTCTTTAAAGCAAACTTAGAGTGGGCAGTTCTTCAAAGAAAGGATGCTTTCAAGAAGATTTCTCAGACCATCTTGCAAATACAGTCATCATTGTTGTTGTCGTCGTCCTTTTCTTCTTCTTCTTCTTCTTCTTCTTCTTCTTCTTCTTCTTCTTCTTCTTCTTCTTCTTCTTCTTCTTCTTCTTCTTCTTCCTCCTCTCCTCCTCCTCCTCCTCCTCCTCCTCCTCCTCCTTCCTACCATTTTACCACAGGTGTCTGCTTTTTAGATCCTGAAATGCCACTTTGCCCATCTTGCACGTCATTATTGAGATTACCCTGCCCATGTGGCTGCCAGCCATAGATTTTCAGGCAGTAAGCCATTTGAGCGATGGTAGAAGGTGTTGCTCTGAGGACATGTCCATACCAGCAGAGCTGGCCTTGCCTCATCTTCTCAGTTATTGATATCTCACCTAGCTGCTGGTGTAGTCAATTAGGGAGATACCCGATATCCAACAGATCATACACATTTCCATGGCATGGAGGTGGCTGTCTATGCCCATTGATGCTGCCCAGCACTCTGTGCCACACAGCGCAAGGGGCAGACAATCAACTTGTAAATCCTGGATTTGAGATGGATTGGCATTTATCTGTTGCAAAACACACCAGTGAGTTCTCACCATCACAGCCAGGTTGCATTCACCCTTGCAGACACATCACAACTGATAAAACCATCACCATCACTAGAAAACTGTTAGAGTGGCCAGCAAAGCACCACACAGAGATGCTGGATTTTTTATATAGCATTTTGATGAGTCAATGAGTGGTTCTGGTACCCTGTGGTTACAGAGAGCACACCAGATCAAGTGATGTGGGACATGGTCAATGCCTTCTCTAGTTCTAGGAATGTTTCTCTATGAGCTGATGAGTTGCAAAGATGGCATTGGTCTTTCCTCATCCTTTGATGAAGTCATGTTGTTTGGTAGTGAGGGGCAATGTTGCAACTGTGCTGGTCCAGAATTTCTTTATAGTGGGGATAGGAGGTAGATTGTGCAATAACTGGCACTGCTGACTGGGCCACCCTTTTTCTTAAGTATGGTGACTATTATGCTAATTGATCAATCAGTTGATACTCATACTGCTGGAAATACAGGAGTGTCCTTTGTAAAGCAGGACACATGACTACTCATTCCAGCTTTGTGGGAGGCAGTTATAGAGGCATAGGGGAACATGTTATCTGTTAATGCAGTGCTCCCCAACCTTTTTGTCCCGGCGGACCGGGAAATTTTTGAAAAATTTTCTGTGGCCCGGGGGTGGGGGTGGGGAGGGGGGGAGAATGTGAAACGGCGGGGAGACAAAAGGGGGGTGAAAGCAAAGGATGGGAGGGAAGGAGGAGGGGGAGGCACGAGAGCAGCGGCGGCGGCACTTACCGGCTTGGGGCGTCGGGCGTGCCACTCCCCCACACACACACACACGGGCGGGGTGGGGGGGGAACCCGGGGCTCCTGGGCAGGCAGGCCCCCGCCTCCTCCTCCGGCGCCGGGAGCCGCGTGCGGGTCTCGCTGCTGGCGCCCTGCTTGCTCCTGCTGCCGCCGCCGCCGCCGCCGTGGGCCTCCTCCTCCGCCGGGGAAAGCGAGCGGGGCGCCAGCAGCGAGACCTGCGCGCGGCTCCTGGCCCCGGCGCCCCGCGCGCGGCACCCCGCCCAGCCGCGCCGGGAAGCGCCCTCGCGGCACCGACGAGCCGCCGCCTCCTCCTCCTGTTCCTCCTCCTCCTCCTCCTCCTCCTCCCACCGCCGCCACCGGAGGAGCAGCAGCAACCACCCCCCCGCAATCGCCCCCCCCCCGCCGCCGCCATCGCCCCCGTCCCGCCGCCGCCGCCACCACCCCTCCGCAATTGCCCTCGCTGCTGCTCCTCCGGCAGCGGCGGGAGGAGGAGGAGGAGGAGGAACAGGAGGAGGAGGCGGCAGCTCGTCGGTGCCGCGAGGGCGCTTCCCGGCGCGGCTGGGCGGGTGCCGCGCGCGGGGCGCCGGGGCCAGGAGCCGCGCGCTGGTCTCGCTGCTGGCGCCCCGCTCGTTTTCCCCGGCGGAGGAGGAGGCCCACGGCGGCGGCGGCGGCGGCAGCAGGAGCAAGCAGGGCGCCAGCAGCGAGACCTGCACGCGGCTCCCGGCGCCGGAGGAGGAGGCGGGGGCCCGCCTGCCCAGGAGCCCCGGGTTCCCCCCCACCCCGCCCGTGTGGGGGGGGAGTGGCACGCCCGACGCCCCAAGCCGGTGAGTGCCGCCGCCGCCAACGCCGCCGCGTCCCTCCTGGCGGAGCCCAAGCGGCCGCCGCCAACGCTGCCGGGGTGCCAGCGTTTGGGGGCGGAGTCGCCGGCTGGCCGGCCTGGGAGGAGGGGAGGGGAGGGGAGGAGGGAGGCAAAGGCGGCGGCGGCGGCGGCGGCTCCTCCTGCGCTCCTCCAGCCTTCCTCCTCCACCGGCCGCCCGCGGGAGAGAAGAGGAGGAGGAGGAGGGCAGCGGAGGAAAAGGGGAGGAGCCTCCCCAGCCTCCCCAGGCGGACCGGTGCCGACAGGTCCACGGACCGGCACCGGTCCGCGGACCGGGGGTTGGGGACCACCGTGTTAATGGACTTAATTCTCTCAGTGAAACTCTGGGCTGGGAATAGGAATGTAAGTGGATGACAGAATCACACTTTCTTTTCTCAACTCTTTTTTGTTTTTCTTTTTTCATGCCTTATGTTTTACCAGGGGAGAGCAGATTGCTATTGCCAGAAAGCTGGAAAAATATCTTCAAAGCAGCTTCTCTACAAGAAATCTTCCCTCTGTGTATTTCATTTGACCTAATGTCAATAATTGAATTTGTTTGTTTGTTTGTTTGTTTGTTTGTTCATTCGTTGTTCATTTGTTTGTTTATTAAATGTATATACTGCTCCATCTAGTTACAAGGCTACTCTGGGCAGTTAATTTTTTAAAACTTATTGTAGTATTTCTGTTATTTTCATTGTTGAAAACTACCTAGAGTGGCCTTGCTGCCAGATGGACAGCAGATAGATAGATAGATAGATAGATAGATAGATAGATAGATAGATAGATAGATAGATAGATAGATAGATAGATAGATAGATAGATAGATAGATATCCTCTTATCTTCACTTTGGTCCCCTGCTTTTCTTCCTTAAGGGTCTCCCTATCTGTTTGAAATTCACCTAAGGACTACAATTAGAGATGGACGTGAACCACCATTGGGGTTTTTGGCTCAGTTTGGTGCAAGGACTACACAGGTGTTCCATGAGTGCTACAGATTCCTCTCTCCCACCTCCTCTCCATGTTTACCCATTCCCCAGCCAAAGCATACTTCTCTCCCTGTCTCCTCAACACATTTGCTCACTCACTGGTTGCAATATATGCTTCCCCCCTCCACTTCCTCCAGCAGCTGCCTACTCAAAGACAGCACAACATGTCTCCCTTCCCCACCTCCCTGTCTGAGGGAGCAGTCACTGGAGGAGGAGCACCTGTTCGTGCCCATGGTTCGTGCCCATCTCTAACCACAATGAATCCCTCAGATCACTGCCTATCCAGCCATACACAAATAGTATGGAATGCCCTTGCCATTAGGGATGTGAAGAAATCTCACCAAATTACTTGTTCCTGAAGAGGCAGGTTCTTTTGACACTAAGACAATCTGTTCAGAGTTCATTAACTCTTCACAGGGTTATATATTTCCAGACCACGAACATGAACAGGGTCAGATTCCCATTAAAGATTTCCATCAAAATATCAGTTTCCACACAAACCTATGTCTTCCTGGAAAAAAAACCCAAATGAATGATCAACAAGCACAGCAGGACAGGCTGACTGATTAAAAAGATGAACACACCCTATCCAGTGCTTCTAAGTTGTTGAAGTCAATACAACAAGGCAGTCATGGTATTTTAGCTTACTCAACCTTCACAATTTGCTCAGTTTGTGGAAGAGTTCTTGCAAATGCAATAATGCAGAAAATATCTCAACATTTAATATGCAAGGAGAAATTATTAGCAGTTTCTTCAAATGCACCTATATCTGCCATGCACAATTTTGACAACAAATTCAACTTCCCAATGACCTGCAATATTACCTAATATTGAGGAAAAAATCAATAGGACTACCTAGAAAGAGATAAAATTGCTTCTTAGCTTGGCACTTCACTCATAACTTGCTAATTTGCTAATCCTTGGGCACTGCAAATTGTGTTGTTGTTCGTTGGAAATGAACAAAAACCTTAAATGTTATGGGGCCCTCTTCTCCATCCTGAATTCCCAAGTTACCTGTTAGTGCAGGCTGTGCTAATCTAATGGATGACACAACTATAGCCCTGTTAATTTCCAATTGAGACTTTAAACAGCTGAGTAGCTATGAGATTGCAGGGTATCAAAATTCCATCAAGAGAAAGATTAGCCCTCTCTCCCTAGAAACACTATGTATAATCCAGGCCACCATTAACTGGAAATCACCTCTCCTTACACTGGAATATACTGGTATAATGTTTGTGATTTCTGTTCAATGTCATTATTCCTGACAACTGCTAAATGAAACCTTATGGTCCTTTTAGAAGGAAAACTGGTTTCCTGAATCAGATCATTAATCCTGAATGGTAGAATGTAGTTTAATCACAACACATAAAGGAAAGGAGGATGCCAAACCTAGATTGTCTGCTTTGCTCTACTTTAGATCTAATGTGGCACCCCAAGGCGCGCAGAAGCAGACGAATGTAAAAGGCATCCCAGACAACAACATAGAATCATCATTACTTACACAAATGATCCCAAACATTTAAAAATTCAATTAAGGTCGATGCATTGCCAATTAAAATTTCATCAAGTCTTTTCCAGCACAATGATGGGCTTCAATTGAAATTTTAGAGAAACGTCCATAGTAAAAGTCTTACAGTTTATCAAGGAAATAATGTCAGATGGTAAATGTCTAACAATCAAAATGCATCCAATAAATAACAGAATGGAGACCGTGCCATTTTGCATGTCAGAAAGACTGATTTGCCAACACATGGAACAAAAGGTGGACATAACACTTGACAAATGGCTGCTTGCTATTAATAAGCATGGTTTTTTTTCTCCCATAGGAGAGTGTCAGTTGATACATGCAGAGTAAATGTTGCATAGAAATCTGTATAGGATTTCTACTGCCAAGTAGAAAGATTCTGCTTCTAGTTAAAAGCAGTATTTATATTTGCTCAAAATCTGAATCCTGCTTCTCTCCACCCCCACTCCCAAATCCACTATATATAACAAAACATTTAAAAATTCAGGCTCCTTTTATACCCCAAAGCTTCACTCCTATATATAGCGTAGTTCTTGATGAAGTAAATCTCATTAAACTGCAATGGGAGTGCTTCTAATCAGTCATAGGTGACGTTGCGTTCTTAAGTGATCTGCCTCACTGCCTATCCTCTGGTCATCAAATATAGAGTAAATATCAAGTAAACAATTCCATAAACATTGCCTTGTGAATTGAACTAATATAATCTGAATCCCAGTATTTGCCAAGGAAGCTCCATAAAACAGAGCTTTGGCAGAGCTGGGCCTAAGTCCACAGACTTAGGCCCAGCTCTACCGTTGGCTAAGGGGGCTTGATCTTGGGTGTCCCAGAAGAAACAAAATGTTGTTCAATTGTATATTGTGATAAATTTTTTTCAACTACAAAAGAGGTATCTGGAAATTTAGTCATGGCAACTGGACTCAACTTCCAGATAAACTCACCTGGATGACTGAGAATCTTTGCAGACACAAAAGAGGTGGATTTTCTGCCTTCCCTGTCAAGATCCTTTGGCCGACTATGGGATACCTCTCGGCATGATGATCATACCTGTATTCTCTCACACCCACCCACAGTATTTGCTTCTTTGTGTCATTTGATAGTTTCCATTACAAAAATTAAAATCATTTTACAGCAATACAATAAAAAGAATCATTAGAAACAACTCGTGAAAACAGTACAGCCACTAAAAATTATTTATCACTAGATTTGTATTTTATGCCAATTCGTTAAAAATAAAAAACAAAGGAAAGTCTCAATAATCAGGAAAGGATAACATTAAACTGTCAAGTTTATATAATACTTGGCTAAAACATTCCGAACTGAGAGCCCACCCAATTCCATTGGACAGGCCATTCCAAACATTTGATGTCAAAACAGAAAAGGCTCCTTCTTTTCCTTCTTGTGCATGTATTTAAGCCTGACATCATTAGTATTTGCCACTGCCATCTGCTGTCAGATTTGGCAAGTTATCATTACCTACCTAGAGCAAAAAGTAATATGAACTTAAATGATGAAAGACAAGAAAATTCAGGAAGGACTAATCATTCTCTGTTGTTACAAATGTTGTGAAATTTCTTACAGCATTCAAATGGTTCCCTGTCTTCATTTATCCTGGAAACAAACAGATTAATGCTAAAAACGAAAAATAAAAAAAAGTATGAATTGGGTATATAGTTCTTGGTTCCTCTTTTTAAAGACTCTCATGCATCCAATAATTCTTGCTCAGAGAGTGACCACACAGAATTGTACTGCACTGTGGCATTTAAATCACTATTGCTATCCACACAAAAGCACTTGGTCCTCCTTCTCTACCATTATGTATTTACTCATTTTGATATTTATATTCCAACTGACATAGTGACATGTGCTACTCTGGACAGTGAACAATAAAAAGAAAATTAACCCACCAAACCCAGTGCCACAAAAATCAATACCCCAATTGCCAGCACACACAAAAATTAAATTTAAATACATAAATAAACAACTTAACTGAAACCTAAATGATGGCAGGACCAGGCAACTCATATATGTAACTAATCCAGAGGGATTTTTGTTTGTTTGTTTGTTTGTTTGTTTGTTTACAAAAATGTTAGCTGCCCCACTACCAAGTGGTCTCTGGGCAGCATACAACAGTATATTAAAACTATAAAACAACATAATTATTATAACCATAAAATACAAAACAATTTAAAACAATCATTATACTATACACATAATAAAATCCTGCTACTCATGAACCAGCTAAAAACACTATCTAATTAAAATGCTGGCTGAACAGGAAGGTCTTTGCCTGGAGCCAAAAAGCCAAAAGTGTCGGTGCCAGGCAGATCTCTGTTGGGAGGGCATTCCAAAGTTGGGGGGGGCTGCCAAGAAGGCTGTATTTCAACATGCCGTTCCCCTCACCTCTTTAAAGTACATTACAATAGTCCAATCTGGTTGGTACCGGTGCATGTGTGACTGTTGCCAGGCTCCACTCATCCAGTTAAGGACGAAGTTGATATATTATCCACAGCTGTAAGAAGGCATCTCTGGCTACTGGGCTTCTAGGGTAATATCTGGGTCCAGTAGCACCCACAAGCTGTGGACCCTGCCCTTAAGGGGATTGCAACCCTGTCAAGGGCACGGGGTGGCCCTGTAACCTGTCAGATGGAACACACACCAACAGCACTTTCGACTTGTCTGGATTAAGCTTCAGTTTATTGACCATCATCCAATTGCAATTGCAGCTGTAGCCAATTTTTGTGTGAGCAGAAGACAAAATAGTAGGGTTCACCCTAATACCATGTCCCACGATTGTGCATCAATAGTGATGCCACTTGCATATGCCCAGCAACTACAGCAAGGGACTGACAGTGATGATCAAAGAAACCAAAAGTAAGACCAAAAAAGTCACTGGAAGTGGCAAATGCACAGCCACGCACAAATCCTACCATCTGAACAAGCATGCTACATACTCGTGCCAAATGATTGGTTTAGTGCTGACATTGTGTTGTCGGCAGAATACATATCAGAAGGAAGAGTGAGAGGAACAGCACAAACAAGGGAGGAAACAGCTGTCTAATCAATTCCTGAAAGAAACAGGATAACAATATTGAAATGAACAGACTCAAGCCAACGTCCCACAGTATATTTCTGAGTCCAGTACCACCAAAATTAGGATTTCCTGTCTCTACAACTGCAGTCTTTTTGTGGTATCTAAAACCAGGTCCAGCAGGTTTCCCAACCCTCTTTTCTTCATAGAAAAAAGGAATGCCTAAAAATAAATCTTCATGGCTTGTACTAGAATTATTACTAACTACTGAGAAAATATCAGGAGAAACTAGGGATGGGCAGGAAAAGGAAAAATAGTGTTTTGTTTCATTTTGTTTTGTGCCCACCCCATTCCATTTCGTTTTGTTTCTCATAATTGTTTTTTAAAAATCATATGAAATGAAATGAAATGAAATGAAATGAAATGGCTTCTTAGCCACTAAGTGGGTGGGATAATTGGGGATCCTGCCTGCTACCTCCCTCGGAGCACCCCTCAGCACTTCCATTACCTTTGGCTGCTCTTGCTGTGGCTTGCCGGGTCCCCGCCGCGGTTCTGGCACTCCCCACCTCCTCTTCCTCCTTGCTCCTTTGATTCAGTGTGGTGGAGGGCTCAGGCAGCACCTTTCAGCTGGGAGGTGGGCGGGGGGACTCCCCTGGGTCCTAGAGGCACCAGATTTGGTGCCTGGGAGCCATTTTGAGTGGGATCCAGCTCAGCTGGATAGCTCTGAAAATGGCCTGGTCGGCAGTGCAGGAGCCCCATGGTGGCGACCTGGACATTTTTAAAGAGGTCCAGCTGATGACAGCTCAGCTGGATTGCTCTTAAAGTGGCCCAGTCACCACTGCAGGAGCTCCGCAGTGGTGACTAGGCCATTTTTAAAGGGGTCCAGCCAATGACAACTCGGCTGGATCGCTCTGAAAATTGGCCGGTTGCCACTGCAGGAGTGCCATGGTGGCAACTGGGCCAATTTTAAAGGGTTCCAGCCGAGCTGTCATCAGTTGGGCAGCTCTGTAAATGGCCGAGCCGCCACTGCAGGGGCTCTGTGGTGGCGCCCAGACCATTTTTAAAGGGGTCCAGTTGAGCTGTCATCAGCTGTATCACTCTGCAATTGGTCTGGTCGCTGAACTGTTATAGGCTGGATCCCTCTGAAAATGGCTCCCTGGCACCAAATCTGGTTCCTCTAGGACCCAGGGGAGTCACACACACACACCTCCCAGCTGAGAGGAGGCCCGGGAGCTGGGGCTGAGAGGAGGAGGTGGGGAGTGCTGGAGTGGCGCTCCTTCCCAGCAGGGCAGCCCACCTCCTCTTCCTCCTCCTGGGCGGCAACGGTGGTGGCTGATTGTAAGCCCAGTAGGTAAGGGAGCCATTTTACAGTGAAATGAAACAGTTAGTTTTCAATGAAAAAACCACCATTTCGTTTCATCTGTAAGAAAATGCTGCTTCCTTGTTTCATTTCTTTTCATTATGTTAGCTAACAAAATGACAAAATAGCATTCTGTTTTTTTGTTTTGTGCCCAACACAGAGAATGGCATGACAAATAGGGTGAGACTCTTTGGTGGACCCACGTAACAATTGTTTGGAAGATACAGAATAACTGTGAAAGTTATCTGCAAAGAAATATCCCCTTCTATACTTTCTGAGTATCCTTCTTGCTGGGGAGACTTTCTATATTGTATTCCAAAAAAAAGTATTACATAGTTACTAGCATCTTGGAAATATTTACTAACTGGAGGCCTTCACCAGTAAAAGGTATTGGTGTAGAGCTAATTCACATGAGCTGGCACAAAGTTGTTTCCTTGCACAATGATAAGATCGCATCTCATAACAAGCAAGGAGAAAAATGTGATGTAATACTTTCTGTGATCCTATCTATAAAATATTATTTGAAAAGAAACTATTTAAGAGACAGTAGAAGGTATAATCCAAAGCAAAATTACATCTTTGGGAGAAAAATCAAAACATTCTCTTATTGCTTTATGAGAAAATGCATGCCTAGTTTTGTATTACTGAACTCCCTCAGGAAGAAGCAATCTTTATTACAGGGAGAATAAATCTGTAGACTTCCAGCAGAGATATCAACATTATCTTACTTTCTTCAATATTCCGCTGAAGTTTCCAATAGAACTTATCAGTGTACAGATACTGATTTTATTTTATTTTTATATGTGAAATTTTTATTAAATGTTTTCAGTAAGCTGGGAAAGTAAAAGTAAAAAACAAATAACTAGAAAAAAGAGCTTATATATTAAATATAATAAGGTTACATTATATTGTATATTAAATATTCTGCATTCCACTGAATACACTAGGGGGGAAATGGGAGTCCAATTCTGTTCTTGATGTTTATACTACACCTCTGGAAGCACAATTCTTCACCCCTAAAACTAAGCCATCACAGCAAAGATGGGTGGGCGTGTCTTTCTTTTGAAAGCTTTGACAAATAGAAGTTCCAAAGAGCATGTTCTGAACCACACTTTCAGATCACTTACTCACTTCTGCCCTCAGAACAAGAAATACAATATTTACTGACTAAAAAGCAGCCAGGGCATATGTAGTACTTCACTGATAAAACCAGCTGAATAGCATTTCCAAAAGGTGTGCCATAAACTGAATATATAAATGAATATAATACAACAAAGAAATAATTGTTCAAAAGTGCCAGTGACAGTGGTGGGCACTGGGAGGCTTCCCCACAGCCTCATGAGGCAACCCCACACCAGGTCCTCATTGGCAGCAGGGCTAGCGGGCACAGGGAGGCCTCCCCGGGACTTCACAAGGCTACCTCACGCTGAATCCTCGGTGGCGGCAGCAGTGACGTTCGATGGGAGGCCTCCCCATTCATCAGTGGCAGCAGTGGCAGTGGGCAGTGGGAGGCCTCCCCACTGGGGCTTATTGGCAGCAGTGGCAGCAATGGCGGCAGTGGGGGCCGAGAGGCCTCAGGTAGGGACGCCTTTGCACCAAATGGGGGAGGGGGACAAAAAACAAAAGAAAACAAATGGAAAATTTCCAGTTCATTTTGTTTCATTTTTCTTTAAAAAATCAGTTCATTTTTCATTTTGTTTTGAAACAAAATTAAAAACAAAAAAGCAATAAAAAGTTTTGTGCCCATCTCTACTCAGAATTTATGCAGTTGCAGTTATTTGCATTGTGGGTTTCTAATCCAGATAATCTCAGATATAAAAAACTAGGGCTGGGGGATCCTATAGTGTCTATAGAAGAAAGACGAGTGTCTATATAACATTCCCAATAGCTTCATTTGAAAGCATGGAAGGGGGCATCTTTTTTAAACACTGTTAATCCCATCTAATTGTAGAGTTCTGTTCAAACTTGTTCCAGGTTTTTTTTCTCCAGCTCTTCAGATAAGGCATATTTTCCTACTTAACAATGAAAACCCAACAACTCTGAGGTTTTGTTTTAGCAGTCAGTTAAAATTTCATTCTTCAGAAATGAAACAGGAAAATCCACCTAAGAATCAATGGCATAAATAATGTTTCAAAAATATGCATTAAAATAGTTAGGAAGAAGCCATAATCAGGGGAACATACTGTTGTTTTGAGTCTTCATGTGGAGAGGGAAGATTTATTTTCCTCCTTCAAGTAACAGGTAGCAATTTTCATGTCCATAATGTTATTTTATTTTATTTTATTACAAAAAAGAGTGAGAGAGAACGTATTTACTTCTGAAGTCATTACTGAAAGCTGGGCCTATAAATATGAGACTGCACCCTCTACTAATGGTTGGTTACATCCAATCATTATAGCTTTTCGTAGCCACAAATACTGTTTTTCGCTTTCTCCTTCTTCTAATTTATTTATAGTCCTTGGGGGCGAAAGCAACACATGAAGTATTTTCATTACTAGTTTGGATTTTAGTCTATCCAGCTGCTTTTTGTCAGCAAATGTAACGGTTCAAAAAATCAACAAAATTTTGAGCTGGTTACAAATTATTTCAAATGAAGACTATTTGCATTTCATATTTCTCATTACTCAGTAAGCTAACATTAAACTGACTCTCAAAATCTAATAGTTCAGCATATTTAAGAAGTAACAAGTATTTTCAAGTTGTAATGAATCTACAATACAAATGGAAAATAATTCTGTTGCATTCAACAGTCTTGATTAAAATAGTGCTTTTTGCACTCTCAGAAATTTGTTAGGTAGAGAACTGCATCTCACCTGAAGTATTCACACGTGTAGCTCCCTTACATGCTATTTCCAACAAACAAAGGTGCACATATATGTAGATTTTAGAATGGGAGGAGTAAAATGTGCTTATGTGAAAAAGAATTCACCAAAATGTGCTTTAGTCAGTAGGAAAGTGTTGAATATTTTATTTATTTATTTGTTATATTTGTTATATTTCTAGACCACCCATCTTCTGGAACGAAACTATGGGCACTTTACAATAAAATACAATCAAACAGGGTTCACACACACACACACACACACACACACACACACACACACACACACACACACACACACACACACACACACACACAAACACAAATTATTAGATTTCTATACCATGCCATGTAGCAACAGCGGCTACTCTGGGTGGTTTATAAAATTAGCAAATAAAAATGCAAAGATTTTATATATTTGTGAGTCAGCAGAATAGACTAATACCCAGGGAAAGCCTTTCTATATAGCCAGGTCTTAAGATGGTTTTTTAAAGACAGATAACATAGAGGCCAAACATATTTCAGGTGGGAGTTGGTTCCAAAGTTAAGGGGCCGCCACTGAGAAAGCTTGGTTTCTCATTAAGGATTTACGAGCCTTCTTCAGTGATGACACCCTCAAATGCACCACCTGAAATAAATGGGTATGATGGGCAGGACTTTGAGATTGGAACCAGTCTGACAGATAACAAGGTATTTTAAGTAAAATTGTACACATTCTCAAGTAACACTCAATACGTTTGGAATTCCATGCAAACCCTGTATTATTTTTGAAACCAAACAAGCGACTCTCAGAAACAAATTCTTTGTTCTTCAAATTGACAATTTCTTTAAAAGGCCTTCCTTGATTTGCTGATGAGTATGCATTCAGAAGAACTGTAAAGTTATTTAAGGCTGCTGGAATTCACAGTAGAGCAAATTATGCCATAATTTAGAATGGTTTGAAATTAATAAGCATCTTTCCCATAATCAGTTTCATCTAATTCAAATCCTCCAAAACTTCAATTTATTTTACAATGAATGGCTGAAAGAAAAACACTTCACAATATTAGGCTAAATTACATCAAAACTCTTGAGAAAGCCACTCCACATAATTTTTAAAGTCATTTTGCAACCATGAAGTTAGCAAAAGAAGGAAGGCCAGAGGAAAGGGATGGGTGAAAAGAAGAACTTTATATATAGATATCTTTTGGGGCTGAGATCATATTCACCATTAGACTTTTATCCTGCTGTTCCAGGAATAAAAGGAAACAATTTAGCAATCAAGAAAACTGTTTAAAATATGCATATTAGGCACACAAAATGATCAACAATCTGCCCTCTCATTATTCCATGCTCTGCTCTCCCATGCACTGATTTTAAATTATAATAGCAGAAGAAGAATGATCTGTTTTCAGTTTGGCCTGAGCCTTATATAAAGTTCTTCTTGTCCTCAAATGACTTTCTTTGAAAGACAGGTAAACTAGCAGGCTCAATTGCCAATGTTGTTTTAACGTAGTCTGGAAGAATCAATGCAACCAAGGAAGACAAATCTACACAAGTAAAGTCAATATAGAGACAGCAAGTTCTGCCTTCACTAAAGCCTAGAGTTTGTAGTCCTGAGGACAAAAAGGGAGAACTGTGATCAAGTGTTAATTAACACTATAGCAGTGGTGCCAAACCTTTTAGAGACCAAGTGCCCAAACTTTGATTCAAAACCCACTAATTTTTCTCAAAGTGCTAATACAGCAACTTAATCTGAATACAGGTGCCTGTGAAGGGAAATGTTGGGTGCCCACAGAAAGGGCTCCGAGTGCCACCTTTGGCACCCATGCCATAGGTTCACCAGCACTGTAGCTTTGGATTCTCATTCTTAAGAGTGACTAAAATAGTTGCAGTTACAGTGGAACCTTGACTTACGTCATTAATCCGTTCCAGAGGTCTAGACTTAAGTCAAACATGACTTAAGTCAAACAAACTTTTCCCATAGAAAGTAATGGGAAAGTGGATTAATCCGTTCCAGACGATGAAAAAGACCCCCCCAAAACAGCAATTTGACTGTCTAAGCAGACAGCAATTATTCATGCTGTACTATAAAAGAAATAAGACAGCATTGTGGATTTACCTCCTCCAGCATGAACCCACCCACGCACCCATCGTCCTGCCACAGCCAGCCTTGAGGGTGTATGAAAGCCCCACACACCCTTTCTAAGTCCCTGCCCTCCTCTCCCTTCAAGGTTTGCAAGGAGACAGGAGGACCCCCCCCATTCAGAACACACACACACACACACACACACACCATTCAGACACACACACACACACACACACTTCCCTTGCCAAGTGGGCCGGGGGTGGTGAGGGGGGCTCCTCTCCATGGCCCAGTTTCCCTGCCTGCTTGGAGAGGGGGGCACACACCCCAAGACCCACTCCTGCCTTCCCTCCAGCAGCAAACTGCCCTCTGCACGTGCAGCGACACCCTCAGCAGAAGCAGCAGGAGGAGGGGGGGACAGAAGCGGAGGAGGTGGGGGCTGTGGGATTCCCGAGGCCGCCCCTCCCAGGGGCCCTCTGCAGCGGCGGCAGTGCCCACCTGCCCTTCCCCACTGGCCCCCCTTGCAGCTGCCTGGCATCAAGGACTCACCGTTGCGGGTAGGAGGGAAGGGGATGGGAGCCCTGCGTGCCCAGGCGAAGAGCGGCGACGAGCCTGGGAGGTTGGGGCCGGGAGGGAAGGGGGTGGGAGAAGGGAGCCCTGCGCGCCCGGGCAAAGAGCAGCGACGAGACTGGGAGGTTGGGGCCGGGAGGGAAGGGGGTGGGAGAAGGGAGCCCTGCGCGCCAGAGTGAAGAGCGGCGACGAGCCTGGGAGATCGGGGTGGGAGGGAAGAGGGGGGGGTGGGAGAGGGGAGCCCCGCGCGCCTGGGCGAAGAGCGGTGACGAGCCTGGGAGATCGGGGCCAGGAGGGGGGGGGGGGAAGCCCGCATGAGTGCGTGGGGCTTCTCCCGGCTCACCTGCCTTCTGGGTGTTTTGTGCCAGCAATGCCGGCAAAGGAAAAAAAGTGGGAACCAGGGGATGGAGGGGAAGCCCACATGAGAGGCGCGGGGCTTCCCCCGGCTTCCCTGCCTCCTGCCAGGCGCCAGCTTCAAAAGAGAGCCGGGGGGTGGGGGGAAGGCCATGCAAGCGGCTTCTCCCAGCTTGCCTGCCTCCCGGGTGCTTGGCGCCTGCACGCACCGGCAAAGGAAGAGAGGCAGGGGCGGGCAGAGGAAGCGCCAGAGGTGCACGGCTTCCACTGGGTGTGTCCGTCGCCCGTGTGTAGTGGCAAAGGAGGAGAGGTGGGGCCCTGGGGAGGATTGGAGTGGGCGAGGAGGTGAAAGTGCACTTTGTAAAGAGGTCTCAGGGAAAAAAGGCTCTCTTTTTTTTTTTTGCCTTTTTTCCTGGACCTCCGGAACGGATAAGCATAGAAATTTAGCCTGGCCGCCCAATTCCAGGTGTTACGCTGTGACTCCGAGACGTAACTCGGAGCCTGGGACGCAAGTCAAACAGACCCCTAGTGGACGTAAGTCAAATATGACGCAAGTCAAGCGGGACGTAACTCAAGGTACTACTGTAGTTTTCTTTAAAAAAATGCTATAAGTGCTAGCCTGTAGGATGAAACACCCACCTCCTACTGCTTCAGTGCCCATAAGCAAGTGGTTGCTGCCTTACACAAAAAATGAGATAGCACAAACTATGTGACATTCCTACTCCACTGTTTAGAAAACCAGTATTCCTATGTGCACTCCGCCAGCACCCCTCCAACAATAACTGTTCGTCATTTATAGGTTTTGCTCTCACCTCATCTCCTTTTTCTTAGGCAACCTGTAGCAATTTCAGTCAGGAGAAACTACCCCTACTCTACCCCCTACTAACAATGTGTCTTTAAGATTCATTTCTCAAAAAAATCACTCCAGGATGCCTGATAAATATGTTTCACTTTCACATCTTCCTCTAGCAAACTTGACTATTTGAATTCTAATCTATGGGAGTAAATGGGACTCCGAATATTAGGGTTGTTGTTGAATATTAGGAGTGTTGTTGTTGTTGTTGTTGTTGTTGTTGTTGTTGTTGTTGTTGTTGTTGTTGTTGTTGTTGAATATTAGGAATTATTATTACAGATATTCATAACTATCAAATTCAGATATATTTAGAACTATATGAATATGGCATTTTATTCAGTGAATTTGAAATATTTCCAAATTCAAATGAATATCCCTAGTAAAAAGTCAATGAAAAAGGGGAACCCTTGAAGAAAATCACCTGGCCTTCCAGCTTGAATAGTCCATTGAGTCTTCAGGTCAAATAGGACACACCACATCTTATGTAAATGAATTACACCTTATATTAAATGGAGTTAACTATCCACATTTCAATAAAGCAGCATCTGAAGATTTCATCAGGCAAGTTTCTCCAAGAAACTTTAAGGGATGTGTGGCCTATTTAATTAATTGAATTAATTATTCCACCATTCTATTTTTTCATTATTCCTTTTGTAGCCTGTGCAAATATTTTCAAATGCAGTATCCTTCTTTCTTGGATTCACCATCGCCATCATTCTCACATAAAGCAAAGTGTTCTGCTTATATACCGCCCCATACTACTACAAGTAGTCTCTGGGCAGTTTACAATTTTAATTACAGTATGCAGGCTACACATTGCCCCCCCAGCAAGCTGGCCATCATTTTCTCGGAAGGATGGAAGGATGAGTGAACCTTGAGCCTGCTACCAGGGATTGAACCCAGGTCTATAGCAAAGATGAGCATCTTTGGTGGGTCTGGAGGTCAAATGTCACCTGCAGCACCAAGAGGAGCACAGTGAAAGGTCGGATCTTGATACATACATTATGAAATAGTGAATCTACCCCCAAAATTGAAATATTTATTTGTTTGCATAAATATACTCCACTGCCCTCTCAGGAGATAAAAGACATTTTAAAAGAATGTCAAGAAGAGGTGATGAAGATCAAATCCATTCACCTGCAAAAGCAATACACCTGTGACATAAACCCAAACTACTCACTTATGACATTAATACGGTGAGGGCACCTATGAAACCACAAGAGGTCTGAGAAGCACACCCTAGAACAGTGTTGGCGAACCTATGGCATGGGTGCCAAAGGTGGCACTTGGAGCCATTTCTGTGGGCACCCAACATCGCCCCTTCACAGCGACTTGTATTCAGGTTAAATTGCTGCATTGGCACTTTACGAAAAATTAGTGGGTTTTGAATGACAGTTTGGACACTCGGTCTCTAAAAGGTTGGCCATCACTGCCCTAGAACCCTACACAATGTGTAACTGGAATCTATCCCTTTTGGCTTGTGCTCCTCCCACGTTGCCCTGGTGCTGCTGCCTGGAGCTGCAATATATTTTGGGTGAGCCTTGCCTGTCAGGGAGAATGTAGATTTCCTAAATTAAAAATTATTGTAAGACCATAAATGAACAGCAAAAAAGGAAACAGGATGAATGGCTTTGGCTACTTTGCTTCTATCTTGAAATAACAGCCGGTTAAAGAAAAATAGCAAGTGAATGAGAATATTTGTTGCATGCAACTGAGATTTGTGTGATCAAGAATGAACTGAAGTTGCATTTGGAAATAACAGTGGCACTTTTTACTAAGAGGTTGTAAAAGAAAATTAAAATTGTGCAAACAAGCCAGTTTTAAAGATACAAAGGGTCAGCTCAATCGCTAGCAGTAACAGTTTTCTAGACAGGTGCTTGTTTAATTCCAGTATAAATGACTAATAGCAGTAGGAAACTAACTTGCAATATTTTATACTAACTAAGCAGTTTTAAGATATTAGAGAAAGCGAAACGGCAAACCTTTGGCATCAAGGTCAACAAATGGCAATGCCAGCAAGCATATAATTTCCCTTTTGACATGTGTAGAAGAGTCACAGTCCCTAATTCACATGGTCCTATGAGACATAATTTTCCATTCCTTCAGGGCAGAAAAGAATTTAGAGGTATTTAATTGATGCATTATTCAAAAAGAAGCAGAATGCCAACTTCCAAAATGCTTTAGGAGTATAATAGTATTCAAGCTAACCAGCTTTCAGTTTATTACACTATTATTTTCTGATTTAATACTTTTCTTTCCCTTTGAGTATTCTGTTCTTATGGTAAAATGTTATGTAACCACTCCAGAGAAAGTGATGTATTCAGAAGGCCTTAAATGTAATGCTAATGGAAACACAACAAGCATATTAATATCAATAATATTAGGAAGTGAAGTAGCATAAATTAACTGAAGAAGATTGTCTTTGCATTTGTAAGATTCTAAGTAATCTTAACCCTGATTTCAAGGAGTGAAATTATTTGTGAAATATCATTTTTCTAGCATCCTATTTTATTTTAATATAATATTATTAATAAGACTCTGTGTTGTGGTCAGTGGTGAATAGCAGTATTTAAATAATCTCACCACCAATTTTGTCTCCACCTTCATCAGAAATATGGCCACTATTTTTTAAAATGACATTTTATTAAGTGATACAAAGTCTCATCTGCTCTTCGTCATAACTTGACTGCCTACAAGCTGTCTTAAACTATTCTCTGCCTCATTACTATTTCCCACTTGAACTACAGAAATATTTTAAAGACAGCTAACAAAACAGTTTGTATCAATCCTGTTTCCCTCATGCAATCTCTCTCAAACACACACACACACACACACACACACACACACACACACACACACACACACACACACCATGTGTATGTAAAATCTACTTCCTCTGATTGTGAGAAAACAACAGGTTCTGCATGGTCTGCTGCTAACAATTCCTGAGTTTTTCCTGAAGAGTTGCTTACAATGCTGGACCTGAAGATACACAGGTCTCTCTGTAAATCTTCCCAGTGATAGCCCTCCCCACAGACAAGTAGTGCTTACAAACAGGAAGGAAGGTTGCACAAAGGGCAAACAGGTGAATAGTGAACTTCAAGAATAATGAGTACCAAGATGCTATTGCACTCATATCCTGTTCTGACATATCCTATAACAGTGATGGCGAACCTTTTAGAGACCGAGCGCCCAAACTGCAATTAAAAACCCACTTTTTTTTTTTTGCAAAGTGCCAATACAGTAATTTAACCTGTATAAGGGTGGCTATGAAGGGGTGATGTTGGGTGCCCACAGAAAGGGCTCCGAGTGCCACCTTTGGTACCCGCGCCATAGGTTCGCCAAATCGCCAACACTATCCTATAAGCTTCCAGTTGCCCATGGCAAGATTAGAATGTTGGACAAGATGGGCCTTTGGCCTCATCCACCATGAAACATTTTTCTTAGGTTCTCAGCAGGAAAGGATTCATATGATTAAAAGAAAATATACATTTCACATAAAGAACTAGAAGGGAGAATATCAAGCCTTTTCCTGGTCATGTGTTCAGGAATTTGAATATTTTTTCTGGTTTATTTCTCTCTCTCTCTCTCTCTCTCTCTCTCTCTCTCTCTCTCTCTCACTCTCACACACACACACACACACACACACACACACACACACACACACACACACACACACACACATTGTAATTTTAAGACTGAAGTAGCGTAACCCAGGCACAACTATACATTATCTCAACAAGGGGACCAGATCTCAGTCACTCCAAAATGTAAAGGATCCTCTTAAGCATGAAGGAATGTTTGGAGCTAGGTTTTGCTGAAAAAACAAAAAAACAAAAAAGATAAGCCTTTAAGATTAACCTTTCTGCAATGTGGGGCAGTACCACATTTAAAGTCACTGATAATTATTCAAAAACAAATGGGTTGTTAAAGGATCTAAATCTTAACTACATATCTTTTATAGGCATTTCAAGGAACACAGTAATCGATAAAACATGCTCTAACTTTTATCACTTAATAATGTCAATAGCAATTATAGCAAACAACCTGCTATAAAACCTTCAAAAGTAAATAAATACCATTGTTTTAAGCTCTCAATGAACATTTTTTTAAAAAAAAGTAAGGCAAGCAAGACATGGAGTTCTCCTGAATGTTCTGAGGAAACCTGAAATAAGTAGTAATTCCTCCAATTTCAGAAATATTATTCATGCACTGAAAATTACATTGTTTAACTTTAAATTAAGATCTGTTTCTGTGGTCATACATTACCTGAGAAGTACAATCCAACTACTGAACTACATCCCTAGTTCAAGGTGACTAGGGATGGGCACAAAACAAAACAAAACAAAAATGAAATCCTGTTTCGTCATGTCATTCCTTAACAAAAGGGGAAAAAATTAACAAAATGAGGAAGCAACATTTTGTTACAGGTGAAACAAAATGGTGGGTATTTTCATTGAAACGAACCATTTTGTTCCATCTGTAAACCGGTCCCTTACCTGCTGCTGGTGGCCCGCTGCCGCCACCACTGCTGTGACCACCCAGACAGGCTGGAGAGGGTGAAAGCAGGTCCCACAGGCCAGCCTGGACCTTTGTCTCCTCCTCCTCCTTCATCATCGCAGCTGCTGTGGGTGCCACCGCAGAGCCCAGCCAGGCCGAGCAGGTCAGCCTGTGCCTCCTCCTACTCCTCCATTGCTGACGAAGTCACCACTGCTGCAGGCGCCATTTTGGGAGGCCAGACAGGCCAAACAGGATGGCCTGGCCCTCCTCCTCCTCCTCCTCCTCCTCTGCCACTGCCGCTGCCGCTGCCACCACACTCCCCAGGTAGCCTCAAAGGCTGAGAAGCCCAGCGGTAGACCACCCAGCTGCTGCTGAAGGCCCTGGCTGGCTGGGGAGGCTGAGCAGCCCAGTGGTAGACTGTCCCACAGCTGCTGAAGGCCCTGGCCAGCTCAAGAGGGCTAGCAGCCTGGCGGTACACCATGCCGCCGCCGCCACCACCACCAAAGGCCCCCACCAGCACAAGAGCCATGGAAGAGGGGTAAGTAGGGGGCCCAGAACAGGAGGAGGTGGTGGGCTGCCTGGGAAGGGGCTTTCCAACCCCCTCACATTTCATTTCATAAAAATTAGTTTCCTGTGAATATTTTGGAAAAAAAATGTATGAAAGGAAAGGAAAGGAAATGCGGGGGGGGGACAGAACAAAACAAAATGCAATTATTCCATTTCGTGTCCATCCCTAAAGGTGACCCTAGGCTTCCTCCAACTCATGTAAACTTCCTTGAATCCCTTAATAGGAGAAAGGTGGGGGTGACAGTAAATACAAAGAAATCAACTCAGCCTCTACCTTATAAATGCAAGCTACTCTTGTATAGTATTGTCAGCAACAATTGTTGGAATCCCACATGGTCACAAAGGCTGACAATGTAATCAGCTACATACATTAATTATTAACGTTAAGTTTTCTATTCCTAGGTTCCAAGGGTCTAGGGACACTTTTCCATCTGAGGAAGCCATTGAGAATGGGTTAGGGGGGAGCCTTTAACATCTCAAAATCACCACTGGCTGTCCTGATCCTGGTAGGAAGACTACAAAGCAAGGCAAAGAGAAGCTGGAAATCATGTGAGAGGTTGCAAGTGAATTGTTCACTCAAAAGGCTGCCTTCCAAAGATAAGGCAGAAGAACACAACACGCCCAGAATTGAGGCAAAGAAGCCTAGAAAGTGTCATGGGGAAACCTATTGAAAATTTATAAGCATTGTAAACAAGCAGTCTGTGGTCAAGCCAGTCCATGTGTGTCAGAGACAAGTGAAGAGCATTCCAAAGTTCACACATGGTATGAAGTCTGCAATAGTGTCTGGATACGACAGACTAGGTCCAGAGGAAGGCAAAGTGTTGGCCCAGTAGCCAATTTAATAGGTGGACTGAAGGGACTTCACATTATACTCAATTGCAAGTCTCTGGTGTGCTGAAGAAGGATTTCAGCCGCAGTTTCCATAAAAAGTGGGGGTTGGGATACACAAAGAGAGATACACAAAAAGATAACAATACTTTCTGACTCTAGGTAATTGCAGCCCCCACCCCCATTTATATCAGGATCCTAGCTCACTTATGATGCACTTATCTTTGTTTGTTTCTCTGTCCTGGTTTTTTTTTTTGAGGGGGGGGGAGAAATGTTATGCATACTGCTCTTTGCCCCCGTATACTATTGTTCCTACAAGAATAAAATTATGCTTTGTTCGAAGCCTGAAAGTA
The DNA here is from genome assembly GCA_037367245.1 of Phrynocephalus guinanensis. Taxonomy (NCBI): domain Eukaryota; kingdom Metazoa; phylum Chordata; class Lepidosauria; order Squamata; family Agamidae; genus Phrynocephalus; species Phrynocephalus guinanensis. The sequence goes on from CM074741.1 coordinate 22,933,986, forward strand.
TATGAACGGCTTAGGAGCATTTGTGTTTCCAGAGAAGGCTTTTATGTGAAACTTCACTGCCTTACTCATGGAACTTTATGAGAGGATCAGGGACAGCTCCTTGTATTTGAAGCTTCCCATTTATTTGCCCATTGTTGTTTCTGTCTTCTTTTTATTTACTACAGAAAGCACTTTAAGGGAAAAAAACAGAGTTGCCACACAATATCTGTGAATTATGAGCAACAGGAAAGCTCTGTCCAGAACCTCCCTATGCTACCTGTCCCTTTTGTCCATGTGTTGTCATAATACAGGCGTGCAGGATACCAAGAAACTGAATATGAGTCAACTAGCAATTTGAAATCCAGTGACAGAAAAACTTACTTCATGGAAACGGAAGAAATGGAGTGGGCTGAACAAAGATACAAATCTTTTGAAGCTATCTGTGGAGCAAAACAATTTCCGACTGCCTGCCTTTTAGAAACCTTCCCCAAGATGTGTGCTAAATTGGTTGTTTTGCTGAAGTCACATTATCCGCCCAACCTAGGTCTTTCACCATACCTGTTAAAAGCATGGCACCCATGCTCTTCCCCACCCTTATAATAAGATGCAAGAATTGGCAATTCTAATGATAAGTGAAGAAACTACTTCAGATATTGCAAGGTCATATAAATCCAGCTGTTTTTATCAAAGGATCTGATGTTTTTCACAGGGCTAGTGCTCTAGGTGTCTAATTACAAAGGCTTGCGATGAGGACAACAGAAAGAAAGGAGGAGGTACTTCAAAAGGTATTGAACTCTCCAGGGTTAAAGTGTGATTTATGCACTTGAGAAATTATTTAGATTTCTTCGTTTTCATCTCAAACACTGTGATTTAAATAACCTTTGATGATATGAATCTCCAATGAATGCAGTAGTGCTTCCTGGTGGGATGAAAAACAAATATTTCTTTATGGTTTTGTCTATGTCCCACTGAATGCCACTTTTTCAGGACTTTGACAGGTCAAATGCTGAAAGTCATTTCTACAGGTGTGCCAAGAAGTGCAGCTCAGTTGGGGCGGATTGAAAAAGTGTAGAACACACAATCGCAGATGACTGAAACCAAGAGCATACAACTGCATTGGTAATGCAGCTGTGGAAGTCAAGGTTTACTTTGCTACACCCTCTAAATCAGGGGTCCTCAAGCTATGGCCCGCCAGGGTCCTAAATTCAGCCCGCCAGCCATTGCAACCCCCACTTGCCCCCCCCTTGAGCCAAAAACTCACTGTGCAGAAGCAGCCACTACCTCAGCCACCAATGCGGCTTTCATGGCAAATGGGAGGAAGGTGGCAGTGGCAGTGCCTGCCCCATTCAGGAGACTAGGTGTAAAGTGGGTATTTGCAAACCCCACCCCCATCCTCTCTCTCAGTCCCTCCTCTTAAGAGGACTGGCTGGCCCAGGCTGGGACTGAACCACCTCTTTAACCCCACTAAGCCAGCAAGCAAGTGGGTGGGCAGGCAGGCACTTGGCTTTCCCCAGCCCAGGCAACCCCCTTAGGCCCCGAAGCACATTGCTGCTGGCGGCAGAAGGTGCACATCGCTGGTGGTGGCCGGTATTGCTACCCTCTCTGCTTTCTCCTCCTCCTCCCTCTCCGGTCAGACAGCCACTGAGGAGCTTGCCTTAGTGCCCAGGAAGGGAGAGAAGAAGCTCTAAGGGAGAGACCTGCTGAGAGCAGTAGAAGTCAGCCCCAGGAGCCACCACCCCTGGCTGTGAAAATGTTGGCTCCACAGCCAACAGGCTCTGAGGATTGGCTCCTGCTAGAGCACCAAAGGAAGCTGGAGTCCGAGATCCTGGATATGCAGACTTGCATCAACATGGAAAGTTTGTTGGTGAGTTCTGCAGAGCAGGCGGGATGGTGTGGAGACTTCAGCTGATTCAGAATGCAGCACCCAGACTATTAACAGGGGCAAGGAAATGTCAACATATATCTCCCACCTTGGTCACCACTGCTTACCAGTTTGCTTCTGCACTGACTTCAAGGTAATGGTATAATAATAAACAAAGCCCTAAACAGTTTCAGGACAAGGAGATAAGAATTGTGACCCTGCTACTCTTCTGTTGTCCTCTTATAATCTATTGATACTGTTGCCCATAAGAAAATCCCTGCTGAATCAATAGGCCATTTTAGTATGATATACTAAGATCAGCAACTGGCCCAAGGACCTTGGTAGCTGACAGACCACCTACTGCAACAGAGAAATGTCTGATAAACGCTGGGCCCCTTCAATGGGAACATTTAAGTGGTCATTAAAAACTTGGCTATTTAGGCAGGCTTTCCCAGAGCCCATTCAGCATTTTATTCCTACTCAAGATCTTAATGTTGCCTCTGGTCCTTTAGTAACTCTTTTTAATGTGTCTTATGTTTTAATGTGTCTTATATTGCAGTTTATATATTGTTTTATGTGATTTTTAATTTATTCACTTGTTATTGTCTCATTATATGGTTTGTTTACAATGTTATGAACCATCCAGAGTGGCCCTGCAGCCAGATAGGCAGTATACAAATATAATAAATAAATGAATAAATGCATAAGTAAATTAAAGTAAGAAAGCTGATTGGATGGGTCTGGTGGGTGGTTGATGTGTCTCTCAATGTAAGGAGGGATGACAGCAATCCACTCACCATGAGCCCCCCTTGACCCGAGGGAGGGAAGGCTGGAACATGTCGGCGGAGAACTTCGGGTGCTGCCATCAAAGAAATCACTGTGCAACTACTTCTGCAAAAGGATCCAGAGATTTATAATGGCTCTAGCCTAGTGACCAGTACTCCCTAGCATCACAAGATGCTTGAGAGGTTGGCAGTAGTACAGCTTAGAAGGCTTTGAAGGCTATGAATTATATACATCTATTTTAATGTGGCTTCATGGTGATTCTGAAAGCAATCAAGCTTTCTTCAGGACAAGGAGATAGGAATTGTGACCCTGCTACTCTTCTTTGTCCTCTTATAATCTATTGATACTGTTGCCCAGAGAATTTATAAAGAAAGCGACTCACGAAATCCCTGCTGAATCAATAGGCCTATTTTAGTATGATATACTAAGATACGCAACAGGATTGTGGCCAATCTGAGTATGCATCTGGAGTGCCCTTGGTCTCTATTTTGGCTTCTGTAAATTGAAACTACATTGCAAAATGTCTAAGTTATGGATAGGCACCATACTTAAAATGACACACTGTTTCGTCATTTCATAAGGTTTTGAAACATTTCAAAATGAAATGAAAGAGCAGACAGTGTGTCATCAAGAACCAAAATGAAATGACATTTTCAGTACAGAGGCAATGAACCAGGGAACTGCCACCAAATCTTGCTTCAGGCAAGGGGCTGCAGCGAGATCCTCAGGCTGTTTTCCTGCTTGGTTCTCACCACTGCCACCCAGATGATTTTGACACCTCGAGTTGTCAAAACCAGCTAGATGGTGGTGGAGAGAACCATAGAGTAGAGGAGGGATGCTTTTGAATTTCCCGCCCCAAAAGCTTCCCTACTCTGCTTTCCAGTTCACAGCTGGGATCTGAGAAGGCAAGTGCTGATGTCAGCGCTTGCATTTTCAGACTGCTGCATCCCCCCCCCATTTTTGTAGGGTTTTTGACAGTTTGGGGTATGGGGAAGGGGCTGCCATGTGCATCAAAGAAACACAGGTGGGAAGCATGGGGAGGGGCAACACAGCAGAAGGGAGGAGGCAGTGGTAAAACGAACTGCTCCCTTCTGCCATTTAGCTCCTCCCCTGCCTCCTCTCTCTCCACACCCCAAACTGTCAAATAGCCCCAGCTGGGAGGTGAGTTTGCAAGGGGTGGGGGGGGAAATGTGGAAGTTTCTGCCACCCAAGTGGTTTTTTTCACAGATTGGGCTGTCCTCCACCTGTCAAAAAACCCACCAAGGTGGCAGCAGCTTCCAAGTAGTTTTGTTACTCCTTTCATTTCATTACAAAACTTCTATTAAAAAGATGTTTAGCAACTAAACTAAACTAAACACTAATTTTCCATTTTGTGCCCATCCCTAGTCTAAGTAGCTCCTGTTAAATATATATTGCTTTTTATAGGCCTGAAAAAATGTTCAGAAAAGGGTGCTATGTCTTCTATGAGCAAAATCACCTTAACATGCCAAAAAAATGTCAAATGTTCAATGAAAACGAGAGGAGATAGAGGATGGACAAAATAAGACTGAAGGCTCCAAGATTGGAAAGGAAGTCGAATTAGATACTAAAGTATTTTGTAGAACCTAGTAGTATCCAGTTGCATCTAGTAGCAAGATGATTGTGTGCTAAAAATTAATAATTATATTGTATCATCTGAAACTGAGTTATCTCTTTACTCTTTTACATTTACTGTAAACTGAAAAACATGGCTATAGATAGAAGCTTCTGAAAAATACAGCAGCTTCTTTCCTCTGTGTAATTTCTCCTGCCTTCTCTTTTATTCTCTGTTACCTCTTTCCCCATTCAGTTCAGTTTTACTGATTGTAACCCAACAGGGAATAGGCCTTCCTATATATCTGTGTAATACTGCTACCTGCTCTGAGCCCTTTGGGAAAGGAGAAACTACAGATCTAAATAAACACACTGTAAGGAAAACAAAAATACAATTGTGCAATGCTCCAAGCACAATTTGCCCAAGTGCCTTATGCTCTTGGATTTATAACTCTCATTCAAACCACTATATAAAAGCTTAACCAAGCAAACAGGACTGCAATCCCAACATGTCAGCTTCTATGTAGTTTGCAATAATAGGGCCATAGCATTTCCTGTACTGTTGTATATGAAACTTGGCCTTTAAGCAACAGGGCCAATAAGTTCTTCCTTTGCACTCTCTCACTCTCTCTTTTCTGTGGCACAGGGGAGAAGTAAACCAAAACCATGCTTTTGGTTTACTCAGAATAGCATATCAAGTTGAAAATATGAAAATGTAATGAGCAATATACTTCAGTTCATGCAAGCATTCAATCTCAAGCAGTACAGGAAGAGCCAAGTAAATGCCAAGTAAAGCATAGCAAACCACTTGGGTGGAAGCAGCCTATTACCAACAGAAGAAGATGTTTGTGTTGCAATGGCTACACCCCAGACTGCCTCTAAAGCAAAGGGAGACTTTCCTTGATGAAAGTTCAACTGCTTTTGGATTTGTGTAGAGGCCCTTACAATGGGGCATTTGATGGCATTGTGAACCCTAGTCCTACTGATGACCACTGTTGTTTTATTGTAGAGGATGAGGTCACTTTCCAGCCTTGGAACAAGTACTGTACAGAGAATGCTGAGCCTGGTTTCCACCATATAAATAGAATATGCAACATAGAAAAATAGCTTTAAGCACTGAAATGTATAAGAAATGTCTTGCAATTGCTGGGATTTACAAGGGCAAATTAAACTGAAATGCAGTCTGGATGCTTTGGCTTCGCCAGCTCATACTTTGTCTGGCTTCGCCAGCTCATACTTTGTCAGGATTGGGGCTGCTTGACTCTGCCTCTTTGCAGAATCAGGTCCTATTCAAGCTGAGGCAATCCAGGAGTGCAGCTGGTGACCTTGCTACTAGCATAGAGCTAGCTGCCAACACTCCCTGTTCCTTGCCTCAGCAATGTAAGACCTTGGACTCCTGAAGCTTTGGCCCAGTTACCTTGATCTTCCTAGAACTCAGCTACCCTGTAAGTCTGCCTGTTTGGCATCCTCGTCCCTCTCAGACTGTGTTTGTGTGTGACTCTTGACCTTGGACTGGCTGACGACCCTCTGTGTGACTCTTGACCTCGGACTGGATGACCATTCTCTTGGAATCTGGGAACACCCTGGTCCTGGCCCCCTTACAGATATCCTAATTGCTGCCCACATCCATGCTGTTACATACCTCTACTAAATTATATGGAAAATTTTGAATATCTGGCCCTTTTTAGAATACATAATAATGTACTAATCTACTATATGACATTACCATTTTGTTCAGATTTACTGTTGGCCCTTAATGTTATGCTCTGTTTCCAATCTTCCTGAGTTAATAGCTTTATTGAACATATTTGCAGGATGTTACTTTAATAAGCCTTCTCTTCAGAAACTATATTACAACAGTAGTGACATTATAATTACAGGTCTTCTTTTTTTTAACCTTGCAGCTATTACGTTCTCTTTATTTTTGCAGTTATAATTATGCTTAATATCACAATATTTCACATTCACAGAGCCAAAGTTCATCAAGGTCATGAAAGCATACAAGTCTAATATAATGTATTATAATACTTATCACCATTACATACATAGTAAACTAAATATGCTAGCTATACCTTCATCTATATTTCTTCATCAAGGGGGGCTATAATAGGTTTCTCCCTGGAACGCATCCCAGGAATAGCCATAGGAAGGAACAACTCTTTGCCTTCCAAGATCCTCACTGGAGTTGATGAAGTTCAATCCTGAAGAGGGAACTCAAACTTCAGTGTCTTCTCATGGGCCCTCCCAGCCACTAGGGACATTATCTTGTGGCACCCTCTGTCCCACAGGTTCCAACTCTGACCTCAGAGAGAAGAAAAAAATACATTTCCCAGAAATTCTAGGGTCAAGGAGATAATCTGGATATAATATTCTTTTCCATGCATGCAAGAAATCCATGCAAAATAAAAATTAATTTAATTCTCAAAGATTGTATCTTCAGCCTGCTTCACAAGAGATGTGAAATTTTTCTAAACAAAGTCTATTTTCAAAGTCTGTCTTTTCTTAAAGGGTTCTCCGCACTAAAGCCAGAATCAATGAAGACCAAATTCCTATGCACTTACTCAACTGCCTAAGAGCAATCACATGAAACATCTAAATTCTTGTTAGAAACTAGTTTTAGATGCAGGTTTCTGATCCTCCAAGCTTTCTAATTCCTTCACCTCTCATTCTGCCTGAGTTTGAACTAGAACGTTACTATTTGTATGGGTCCTTCAAACTGGGAATGCAAGCTTTCACTCAAGTGACAGCATGCTACTCAGCTGAGCTAGACAGTTTGTTATTGAGGATGCTGAGTGGGAAAATAATTGTCTGGGCAAATGGGATGGGACAGATAATTTTGTGGGGTCACAAACCCTATTTAAGCATTACAAACTCACAAATCAAAGAGTGCTTCAGTCTTCCCCCAATGTATTCTCAGGTTTCTTGCTCATGTCTGTGAAGATTCTCAGTCATCCAGGTGAGTTTATCTGGAAGTTGAGGCATGGATACTGGACTTCTTTTTTGAGAGATAGAAACGTTTCACTGTTCATCCAAACAGCTTCATTGGTCTGAATACAGCTAGTGCAAATCCTCCATCTTATAGGCAGCTTTGACCTCTTGTCACCATGGCCTGAATTAGGCTCATAAGATGAACAGTGGCCTAAATAGGCTCGTTAGGGAGACAATAGTATCCTTAGCCTTAAGGTGAACAATGGCCTAAGGTGCTGAAACCTATCAAGAATGGGTCGTTAGCTATGGCCTTGCTGGTGAAGGCTTTTTGATTTGCCTGGGGACTTTGGAAAGCACAGCCTGATAAGTAGCAGATAGACTATGCCAGAGCCCACTTATAGTGGGAAAGGATCCTAAGCTTTCCATAGGAAAGGGCTGTCTGAATGAGGACAACACCAATGGCTACAGTCAATATGGTTTAGAATACTCTCTTGGGCTCACTACCATCCACAAAATGATACCTCGCAAAAGAAAATCCTACAAGACAAAACCAGTTTTTATCACTTAACCACTGCTCACCCAGTCACAAAGCAATGGTCAACAAGAGCTAATGGTAGCCACTAGCCACATTCTGGATTCAGACTCAGGTATCCACATAACTGAAATTAATATTAAGTGAGCAGGTGCAATCAATGGGCCCTTCCTGATGTGATATATGGGTTAACTTATTAGACTAGGACTTGAGCGGCCTAAATTAAAATACTCATGCAGGGCTACTCACTGGGTGAACTTGTGCCAAATGTATTCTGTCAGCCTGACCTACCTCGCAGGGTGGCAGAGAGAATAAACTGCAAAGGATGGCATGCGTATACACTGTATTGAGCTCTCTGGTAGAAAGGAGAGGTACAAAGGTAACACCATAAATAAAACCAGTTTCCAGAATTTCAACCTGTGAAGACACATGTACAAATCTGCAAATCTAAGTCACATGCAACTGAGACCTGAAGCAGTAGCTTCTATTCATTTAATGCTGATTTAAAATTTACACTATCCAAGGAGGAGCCTCTCATAAAAAATGGACCCCATTTAAGCTAATTCTTAAAAGAGCTTGAGAGCTAGTTTAGTATAGCAGATAGAGTGATGGTCTAGGACTCAGGAGACTTGCATTCAAATCCCTGCCAGGCGACAGACACTCATTCGGGAGTAGCACTGGTATCACACATACCTTGAACATCCTATTAGGGTTGAAGTATGTTGGATGCAAGTTGATGGCATATAACAACTGAGTCTGGCTGTGAAACAAATGAGGTCTCTCCAGATAAATGCTAAGACTGGGAATTGTGGGTTGATATTATGAGAGCCAGTAGGAAAAGGGACTTGGCTTAAGAAGGTGATCTGAATTTAAGTGACAGTGACATTGACGTCTACATAGTTGTCTCTGACATTGATTTGTGGCAATTAGCATGAGACAGAAAAAAACAAAGCGATTAGATATATATAAAATGTAAAGAAATTAAAATATTTTTACTGAAATAGCTGCAGGATTAGTTTTGAAAAAGAGTACCATATCCACAAGTACTATCAATAATTTAAAATACAATTAGACATCCTTCTCTTTTTACCTCTGGGTACTAGTATCTCTGTTTAATCCATCAGTGACCAAATGTTGCAATACATGTATTTAATCTGCATCAAAAATTATTGTTAAACAACTTTATCTCTCTGCCTCTAATAATTTCACAACTGTGCTGCTGTGTAATGGGGTTCTTTATGGAAAATATAACAAGCTAAAGGGCCTGTGCAGGTTGATTTATTAATCTTTTACCTCCAGTATTAATGGTGGAATAAAATGATCACAGTTATTATTACTGTGTGTCAATCTGCGCTGAATCATTATATCTCAAGCTACTTGGGCCATTGTCATAAAACCTCCATTATGCTAGGACTCTATTAGCTACAATTCAGCAGAGGAAAATGTGTTCAATTTTTAGCAAACAACATAAATTACTTTAAAATATACTGTAAACATGACACCACCTTGAAGTCTAGCATTATATTCCTCCCATCTTTCATTATTAATTATATAAGGCATAACATTCACCCATCTGGGTTGGTTTTATTTATGCTTACATTCATCTCACCTCCATGTCTACTCGCCTTTTCTAATTTCCACATCAATCTGCATCTTTTAAGTTGTGGAGGCCCATGATTTCAAAGCTTGCCATGGATTAAATACTGCCACCATTATTGGTGGTGGTCGTGGTGAGACATGGCAGTTAATATTGCAAACAACATTTTGTAGACCATAAAGGGTGAGAAAAGAGAGAACTATTTCTTATAGTATATATTCAAAAATGATAAATATTTTCTAGAAGTTCTGGTTAGAGGTTGTGGTTAGAATGTTGGACTGGGGACTTAGGAATCTTGGGTTCAAGTTTCCATTTGGCCACAAAATTCATTGGGTACCAGGGGCAGTTATAGTCTCTCATTCTAGCATACCTCCCAGTATGTTGTTGTGGGGATAAACGTGGGGGAATGTATGCTATTTTGAACTCACTGGACAAAACATAATATATATATATGACAAATAAAATAAAATATTATAATAATCTTCTGACACCAAAACAATTTCTACATAATTTATCATGAATTAAAGACGTGAATTAAAAGCTCCTCTGAGTCAGATGAACACGGGACATCTTTGGTCATCTGGGACACGCAGCTAGGTTCAGGGTGGTAAAATCCTAAATACCTACTGACCATATGGAAACTATTGTGCTAATGGCATTTTTTCTAACAAGATAGGTTTATTATACTAATGTGACTTGATAATGACAAGTGATAAGGAAGGCACTTTAATACATTGAAATAAAGGTAGAAATTGGTAACTATGACAGATTTACTAGATTCTACTCAAATTGTATGCAGCACTAAGAGCTAAATACAAAATATTTTAGAAATCAGATGAAGCCACGCAAGTGCTGGTTATGACCCAAATATATACTTCCAAGCAAACAGAAGTGTTTTAAAACACATTTAGAAAAATAATTCATTGTAGGTAATACCTTTATCAGGTTGAATACACAGAAAACTACTAGCTAATGGTATCTAGTTTGCTTCTGTTAATATTTTACCTAGTGATCACCTCTGCTACCGTATGCATTTGGAAAGCAGAATGCAGTTTAACATTTGGTCACTTCTCATTGTTGCTGGAATTCTTTGGGATGGAGTGTGTTATTTGGGGACATTTTGCACTTATTTCTAAAAATATTGTCCAATTTCGGATTTTTGGATAAAATATCTCCCAACTGTAATCACATCATATACTTACATGGGAACTGGGCAAATTTGTGGAAGAAAGGTATATCAGGGGCTGTGTATAAGTCATTATGGTTGATGAAACTCTCATATTGAGAGGAAGTATGTCAATGTCAATGTTATGCATTGAATGAAGAAAGGAAGCCATTGCCTGTTATGCAATACCTAAGCAGAGCTGTTAATAACAGAATACTGTAGAAGGCATTATCCATAAGATTGGCAAAAGATGGAAACTACATACACCAGTGGTTCCCAAACATTTTGGTCTCACAACTCCATTGGTTTTCTAAATGCTGGTCACAGCGCCCTTGGCATGGGGGGGGGGGGTTGGAAGCTGACTAGGAACAGGATCTTCACACACACACACTACACACACACATCATCACATCCTCTCCTCCCCTGAATACCCCCAAGGTTCCTCCTCCTTCCAGGTCCTGATTTAGGAAATTCACAAGGCCACCTAGCAAGCACTTCCACCTAGGACCATAGAAGTAGAGAAAAGAGAGGTAGGCATACTCCACTTCCTATTCTTCCTTTATAGCTGCCATAGCTTCATGTTCCATTTTTCCATGTAGTATTATTTTATTTTATTTATTTTAGAGTATTTTACCCCTCCTTTCTCCTTGGAAATGGACCCAAGGTGGCTAAAAGGACCCAAGTAGTAGCCCTGCCTTAGTGTCACAGTGCCACAACACACAGTTTGGGAACCCCTGCTGTACCTAACACAGTGCAGATGTCAATCAATTACAGAGGAGGTATAGCAGGAGAGGGCATGTTTGTTGGCTTTCCAATGATGTTTGCTTAGTTACGGTAATAATCAGGGTTCTGGAGGAGCTACTTTTCACATTGCTTCACATAAAATCTGGATTCTAAAAACTTTGTGACAGTGTTAAGCTTCCTACTAAAGGTTTTCTCATGTCTCAGAAATGGCTGCTTAACACTTGCTGTGACACAAAACTCTTTCAGGAATGTAAAAATAATATAAAATTGAAGGTCTTCCATCAAAGTGGTGAGAAGGTAGAAATTCCATCGGAGAATTCAGAGTCCCTATGTGGACCTTTGTATTTTTACTAAACTTGTCAGTAGTTTAGGAAAGGATGTAATAACAAATGGTGAGGAGAAAGCTCTTACCTTTATCAATACTCCAACAAGGATAATGAAAGGCCAGGCCTAAGTCTATTTGCTGCCACAGGATGTGGCAAAAGCCACCACTTATTCAGTTAAATTTTCATTATGCCCAAAGAAATTCAGCACCACAGTACTCTGCAATTCATTTACCATCTGACACAGACAGGTCTGATTAGAAAATCTTTCAGTCAGCAAGACAAAATTGGCTTGAGCTCTACCACATATTAGCCTTTTAGCTTTAATGAATAATTAAACAAGCATAATAGAAAGGTCTGAAAATTAAAAATACATAACTGTCATTTTTCATGCGTCCCTGTAATTTCTAGTGGACAAACCTGTTTTTAAAATGGTGGTGACTTCATTCCGAGACATGTTCAAAAAGTGAGCAATCACACACACACACACACACCACGCACACACACGTCTTTCTTCAGCCTATTCTTGTCCCCACCATCATATCCCGTCCAAATATCATTATATCTAACAAGAAATTATTTAAGAAACAAAGCAAAATTGAAACTCCCCTGAAAAACCACTGCAGATGCTTCATGGAGAACAAATTAAAGAGAACAAAGGCGAGACGTGTCACCTGGCTGAGAAGGCATGTTGTTGTTAGATTGTGTTAGGTTGGATGAGCTGTCAGAATAAGATAAATGATGCTCAGTTGTACCATTAACCTGTGACATTTTTGACAGTGCTAGCCTAGGTGCTGGAAGAAAAGTTGAATATTTCTTCTATACTTTTCCTTTGGCTTATTTTGAAATGCTACACAGGAAGAAAAGAAAGATAGACAGAATGAAAGATAAAAAAGCAGATGAATCCATCCAGGTAAAAATATGTCTAGACAGATGTTTCCCATTACTAGATGAAGAAAAAGAAAGGGTGGGGAGATATTTTCTGAAAGTAAACTGTGATAAAATGCATCATTGAACTTGAAAAAGTATATAATTCAATGGTCAAAAATCTGAACATTTTAAAAAGAAAAAAATCCAAATATATTGACGATTCATTTTTTCATTTTTTTCAGGATGCCCTGAAGGAACTAGAGAGAAGCAGACCAAACCCCTACATAATTATGAGCATTACATATTCACATTAGACTTATGTACCTTTCTGGAGTTCAGTCTTGAGTGGTTCTTGTTTCATGAGAAGGCACCTACATCTTGATTATATGTGACCGTTATAGCCTGCTCTATTTATAAGAATAAATTATTGATGTCAATACAGTGGTACCTTGTTTTACGAATGCCTCAGTTAATGTAATTTGCAGTTTACAAATGTAAATCCATTGAAAATGCCTCAGTTTTTGGTTTTCTTTTAATATGAAGCAAGTTTCCCCAGGATACATTGTGCCTCAGAGGGTTATAGTGCCACCCCCCTGGACTCTTCGGTTCACAATTTTTTTGCAATACGAAATATACCGGAGAACGCATTAAATTCATAAACTGAGGTACTACTGCACCTGAGTTTTGTTGCTTTAAAATTCAAAGTAGAGCATGTCATAAGCAGTCACTTGAATGGCATGCAAAACCTAACAGCATGATGGAGCTGATCACCTCATAGAAGCTGAATTAATATAGCATAGAAGGAAATGGATCCTGTTCTGGTACAATTCACAATTTAAAGAACACAGTAAGCCCTTCAGAAGTCTGCTGAGAAGCATGCTAAGAAGCAGACACTCAAGAACACCTCACTAGAGCCAGAAGTCATGGCCTTAATCAGGAGAGGAAGTTCCCTTGTGCACTGGGATCCAGAAGAGATCACTTCATCCTTTATGATCCTTCTGTGCTGATCAGCTAAGGGCATCATGCATCATGGAGGTGAAAACAAGTGGGTGCATAATTATCAGTGTTTACATTTTGATTTCATTTTTACCAGATATGTGTTACTAAGTATTTTGCTGCAATACACATTTTAATATATTGGGCATATTTACCTGAACAATACTGTTTTGTTTTGTTTTTTCAAATATGCACAGTGAGGCCAATTTGCTTCCTTCTTTCCAGTACTATAAGCACAATTGCAAAAAAGGTCAAGTCTACACTTCCTTCACCTCTGACACTGGTGACTTTAGGGAAGCTTCTGGGGTGCCTTAAAGTGGCTACAGTTAGTTCAGTAGATGCTAAACCCTAAATTATGTTTACTCCTGGGCTATGTTAAATATGAAATTAAAATAAGTGCTATATTTTGTAGGAATGTGAAATAACACTAACATTTTATATGATAATAATGTACCACATCCATATTCTTGTTTAACTGGAAACTGGTTAATACCTTGAATCTTTGATTTCAGTTCTTTGCATAAGCTCTGCCTTGTGTTTGCAGAACCTTTGTGGTATGCAGTAGTATTCAAGACATCTCAAGAAAGATGAGCCAAAGGCTATGCAATAACCTAGACTGTTCAATTTGGAGTTTGGGTTGTCTGGATTGTTTTTTACCACATTCTACCTTTGTTATGAAAAAATTAGTAGCAAAAAATCCTAAATTCAATCTCATGTCATCATTTATAACAAGGGCACAAAGCCTCATCTGTTGGGCTCTAGTGCTGTTCTACCAATTTCACTACACTACAATATCATTATATGATGAGTGTGTTACACATTAGATAAAAAGAAATAAGCAAAATTAAATATTATTTTTCAAAATACAATCAATCATAATGGCATTCCTGATAAACTCCTAGGACCAAATTTCTAACACAGATGAATAATATCTTGGGATGAGAAAAGATTATACATGGCACTCATCCAGTTCATGCCCCTCTATACATTCAGTTAGTCTAGAATTGGTCTTTTTTGTTCATTGTTTGAAAAATTGCCACCCCTCCCATCATAAAAGCAAACACTGGAGTTAGGTGAAACTATTGAGTAACAGCTGCTGGTATTAGAGGTATGCCGATTTGTATTTTTTTATTATGGAGACACAAATCTGTACAGATCTAGCTGCTACTACCATCCAACCTGCATGTTTGTATGAATTCACCAAAACATAGTAACACCAATGGGCTGCTGTCATCAGAGCATAATTCAAAACATCTCTGGTGAAAACTTGAAGAGATGGCACTCTGACTGCAGAGTCAGCAAAGATACCCAAGAGGTTTCAATGGCAGATAGAATATCCAAATGTATTTTTAAAAAAGTGGTGTGGTGCAGCTATTTATTCTTCTGGGGAAATCCATATTCAAATCCCTATTTATAGAGTAGATGATCTTTGGACTCTCTCTCAAAAGCATCTCTCTCTCTCTCTCTCTCTCTCTCTCTCTCTCTCTCTCTCTCTCTCTCTCTCTCTTCTGGATCACCTGCCTCTCTGGCTTGAGTTAAATTTATATTTTGGTGAAGAAATGCCATATACATTACCTTGAACTCATTGACGGAAAGGGAGGAAATAAATGTAACCAATAAACAAAATAATGAATTAAAATTGCTGCTCCAAAAGCATCTCATTGTGCCTAGTAGCAAATATGGCTTTTACAGAAACTGAAAGGTGGAAAAGATTTAACATTTTGTATGTTACTGAATCTGATACTGTCGATTTTTAATGGACTGATCACAACCTCATCTGCTGCGTGTTTACTTGCAATTGTATACCGCGATGTTTACAGTGGCATTGTCATCTTGTATAACATGCTTTCTGATTGCTGTTAAAAGAGTGAGATTAAATACAATTTTGGCAATTTTCCACTTGATTATTTGTCAATTTGGCCGTGATTCTGTGACCTTTTACTTTACAAATATAGCCGATCAAGGAAGGAAAGTCAGTAGAGTAATATCATAGACAAGAGGAAAGCCAAAAGCAAAGAAAGAAAAAAGGAAAGCGCAGAGATGGCCCGTGCTTCAGAAACACTTATGAAAATGGAATACAAAAGGAAAGGGTACTTTCTTCAATGCTTCACAAACATGATACAGTGTTGTGTCAAAGAAGCTTTTCAAACCACCAGCCAACTGGCTTTTTTCTTCCATCTCTAATAGATAAAAGACACTTACTAAAGACCAAGCCATGCATACTGAGCAACTCATCCCTTTATGTCTTTATTTCATGGTTCACTGTTGAAGCTGATAGAGAACAGAGAAGTTACAAGCTCATTTTCTCAAAAAAGAAATGATTAAGTTCGGAGGACGATATATCTCAGCTCCAGCCAATGCACTACCAGAATTTTGCTAACCATATATTCAGGAAATTACAGGCAGTGAAACCATGTTTAATTGTGCCCTATAGTTTTCTGTAACAAAGAAACCCATACTGGAAGAAATAAATTTTATAAAAAAATTGAATGACGTGTTTTTTTAAGAGATGTAAGACATTATCCAGCTGACTACATACACTTAGGCCGCGGTCTCACCAGCGTTTTCTGCGCATTTTTGCTGCAGCAAACTGCGCAGTAAAAGATTGTGTCCTAACCACGAAGGGAAGTAATTTGGTGCCCCGACCGACCACGGCCCTGGAAGCGCACTTTCACTGAAGTTTTTTACACCACTGCTAGGGGTTGGATTAAAAAACTTCCCTTAAAGATGCGCAGTTCTTTGCTACTCTAGCGATGTGCGACCCCAGAAAATACGCAGTAATTAGCTTTGTACCCCTTTTCCTGCCACTTCCTGTGGGTCTGGCTTAGAAAATCTACCCAGGAAAAAGGGGAAAGATGTGCAGTAAGCAAGTAGAGATGGGCACAGAGCAGTAAAATACTACCCTGTTGACAGGACACTAACTGCGCATCAAACACCACGTGACCGCCCCCAAAAACTAAGCATCAAATTAAGATGTGTAGAAAACTTTAGTGAGACCGCAGCCTTGCAGTGCAAGATCTATGATTACCAGACAAAGCAAACAAACAAAAAAACCCACAAGTTATTTAGAGGGATAATTTACAGGGATGTTAGCAAGTCTTTGAGTTCAAGTCCCAAGTCTGAGTCTTTGGTACCAAGTCCCAAGCCCCTATTAAAAATAAGCCTTTTCCCCCAGAAAAAAAAGGGAGGGATGGTTGGTTTCTAAGTCATGAGTCAAGTTTGTGTCATTGGGGAAAAACACTTCAGGTCACATCCAAGTCAAATCACAAGTGCAACTTGCCAGAGAGTCCTGTGACTCAGGTCCATCCCCAGTTATATAAAACATTATACCAAATTAAAAATACCGTAGCTAAATAAGAAACAAATGTAACCTACCAAGCATTTGAAATTTCTCATCTCTCCTCCAGTTTTAAAGCCCCAAACCAAGTTTATTTTTTCTGTTTTAGGTGGCCATCAGTGTGATGGGCCACAAGTTGTGTAAACATCAATTAAGTATTATGATCCACATTTTAAAAAACGGATCCTCTGCTTTGGAATGAACCGCTGCCCAAAATTCACCTAGCCCCTTCTCTGGAAACTTTAAAGAAATCTTTGAAAAGTTTTCTTATTTCAGCAGCTTTCCAAACTAGATCATCTCAATAGACCACTGAGATTATATACTGTATATACTTGAATATAAGTCTAGTTTTTCAGCCCTAATTTTGGGCTGAAAAAAGGGTCCTCAACTGATATTTGGGTCAATACTTTTAGCCACTGAGGCAAGTGCTTGGGTTGGTGGCTAAAAATCATTTTAAACATTGTGCGCCACTTCTCCTGACCCCCCTCTACATCACGGGGGAGTGGCGCACAATGTTCAAAATGAGTTTTAGCCACTGAGGAAAGCATTTGCCTCAGTGG
This sequence comes from Phrynocephalus guinanensis, assembly GCA_037367245.1. Classification (NCBI taxonomy): domain Eukaryota; kingdom Metazoa; phylum Chordata; class Lepidosauria; order Squamata; family Agamidae; genus Phrynocephalus; species Phrynocephalus guinanensis. Next base: position 22,951,236 of record CM074741.1, read on the forward strand.
CTAAAAGTCATTTTAAATATCACACAGTGCTCCCCCAGCTCTCAAAGGAGGAGCTGCCAGGCCCTGCTGCATTTCCCACCCTAAACTTATACTCGAGTCAATATGTTTCCCCAGTTTTGGGGGGTTAAATAAGGGCCCTCGACATACTCAGGTCAACTTATACTCAAGTATAAAGGGTATTTAACATCTGGCTGGTTTAAATTAATTCTAATTTTAATTTTAATATGTTTTTTGAAATATAGGTTTATTTGTTATATGCTTATATTGTTTACTGGTGTACACCTCCCAGAGTGATCATTGGTCAGATCGGCAGTCTAGAAGTGCAATTAATTAATTGTTTGTACACGACAGTGGTAACAGCACCAGGCTAGGGATGCTAGGAAACCCCACATTCAAATCTCATACAGCTTGTAGACGACGGCGCTCCACCTATTTTATTTCATATAGAGGAGGTTGTATTTCTGGGTAAAAAAGAAAGAAAGAAAGGGCTCTTTGCAAAAAGAGCTCATTTTGAAAAGGTTGAGATGTAGACATCACAAACCTTGTGTGTATCATGAATAACCGAGGCTATGACTGGCTGGGATACCATTTGTGAATCAAATAATGTGCCTTTCAGTTTCATAAGAAAATGCAAATGTAATATATAATGTAGCTGAATGCATTCACTTCTACCATAAAAGCACTGTAGATCATTACATTCTCCCCAAAAGAGAAAGCTGTTATGGCAATCCCTAGGAACAAAACAAAATAATAAATCCATAGATAGGCCAAATCTTTACTGAGCTCAGCTATACATTCATGAAATGCACAGCCTTTAACATCTAGCCTGAAGAAGAGTTCTGGAGAAGTCAGAGGTTTACATATTTTGTGCATTTTTATTCATCCCCATATTGCCTGCCTGTGGATTTCAAGTTATCTAATGTGCCTTTTATAGAATGAGATTTTCAAATTTTCTCCATATGCCAAAGATTGTGTTTTCAGGCAGCCACTTCCTCTGCCATATAGTAAACTTCCGAGTACATTTTCCGAAGACTGTCTCTCAATAAAAAGACATCTCGTGACTGTGCACAAAGCCATTCAGCTACAACTCAGTAACTTGAGCAGAGGAAAAAAAGAAGCCTTTCCCAAGGAGAAATGTGGATAGGACTGATAGTTGAACTGTATATTAAATATTGATCAGCAGCTCTCAGGATAAAGCAAGAACAATAACAAATAAATGGTTGCTTCATTATATATTAAGTCAGTGTAAGGCTTGGAAATTCAAGATACCATTATTTTTACCATCAGAGGTTGAACACTAATAAGCATGTATATTTTTTAAAAAAACAGAACTAGAGTAATTCTGTAATGGAACAACTGCTAAACTCCAAGAACCTACTTTCTGTTCTTCACATAACAACCATATGTGTAAGTGGCCACATGGCTGACAGCCCACACAATGAAAGATAATAATTTCCTTAAAATTTGTGTTGTACCTTTTTTGTTTTTCTCTATAACAATTCTAAATATTCTGTTCTCCGCATAGCAGTATGCTGGGAACAGAAACATGAAGATCAAAATCCAGTGATATACTTCTGCTGGATTCTCTGTACAACAAGCCCGGTCACCTGAAAGACACCCATGCACCATAAAGACCTGCTCCCTGTGGAGCGGGGTGGGATTTTTCTTTGTTTTGGCCTCACAGAACGCTGAGGCAGAAAGGGAAGTAATGTTCTATTTTCACTTGCAGTAGCTGCCAAAGTAAGCCGTCAAATCATGGCTGTGAAAGTGGCCAAGTTCTATACCTAACTTTTTGTTGGAGCACCACAATACTTTTATAACACTGTTGCTTCAATTTAGATTTATAGGGGTACTGAAATTCTGCTACAGTAAATGTAGAAAAGGAAAAGGTCTTGACCAGGTACAGCAGGGTTTTGTACATTTCAGTCAATTTCAAGTATTGTATTCAAAGACATGGGAAGCACAAACTATAAATCTTCTGCTGCCTTCCACTTTATTTGCGAAATAAGCTTTCCCTTCCCTAGTCTCTGAGACCTCCTAGCTTCCAAGGCTGCAAAGGTTAAAAAAGGATAGGACTGGGAATATGACAGGGGCAGAATGGAAGGCGCAAACTAGGAATGGGGGGGGGGGAGGATAAGAGAAAGTGCAAAACCAGAAATTAGGTTGTAGGTAAAAGATGAAGAGTAATGGTTTGTGTTCCAGTAATCTTTATGGGGGGGGGGCATTCCAAGTTTCAACCAAAAAAAAATTAGCATCATTTTCTGTGTAAACAAAATGTTTTTACTCTTTTGCTCTGTGCTGTCAAGTCAGAACTGATTTATCGAGACCCTAATAAGTATGTGAGATGTTTGAGGAGTGGTTTTACCTGTTCCACTCCCCCAGTGAGTTTTCATGACCTAGTGTGGACTTTAAATCTATTCTTCAGAGTCCTAGCTCATTACTGTACCCACTACACCACACTAGGAATCTTTAATTATTATTTTTAACTAGTTAACTTTACTGTTCTTAACCCATTCTCAATTAAAACGTGCTGGCAACTACGTTTTTGTGGTGAGGGGGATTTACATAATCACTGTCAATAAGAAGAATGAAAAAAGCTCAAAATAGACCTAAATATTAGTACAGATCATATTCTTGTGTAGTTAGAATGGGAAGCAGGGAGATGGAATTCCAGAAATACATTTTAGAGGTTAAAAAATAGTTTGTATTGTGATGATATAATGGCTGAATATTGAAAAAAGACCAAAGCAGTATTTTCAGATTTATAGTAATTCAGCAGTGCAACTGAAAACAGTATGGGAAGCTTCAAAAGTTGTGTTTCAGGCATGGGGAGTAGCTTTGTATTCAGAAATCAGTCTATTCCCAAGAGAGAGGAACAAAACTATTAAATAAAACTGCAATTAGAACAACTTGGAGGGAAACAATATTTTGGCAATGATTTACAGGGAACTAGAGGCACCAAGGAAGCTGTTAGAAACAGAAAACCATTTCTGGAATGATGCTTTCTTGAAAAGGATAATAAAGCTAGTAAACTACAGCAGCCCATCTAAAGGGAATCAGCAAAATAACATGATCAATGAAATGCACGAAGAAAGCATGGTAGCTACACAGACTAATCAAACAGCTCTTTTTAAAATGAAACATCATATACAGTGTTCCCCTGCCCTTTTGCGGTTCATACACTGCGGTCCCGGTATCTCACAGGACCATAGTATATGAAAGGCAAGGCCCTCTGGGGTTAAGCTGGATGGGCCTGTTTCAAAGGAAACTCCATCCCTTCACACAACATCTGGAAAAGAATAGAACTGAAAATATGCTGCTAAGGGGTAGAGATGGGCATGACATGAACTTTTAGTTCATTTCGTTATTCATTATTCATTTTGATAGCTAACGGAACAAATAACGAACCAACCCATCAAAGAAAAACAAAACGAAATGAAACATAAATTTCCATTTTGTTCACTTCGTTATTTGTTACCCACTCCTAACTTGTCCTCGCCGGCAGTCCTCCTGGTCCTGGAACTAGTGGGAAGCTAGCCCTATAGAGGTGCTGGCCCCAAGCCAGCACCCCAAAAAGCCCCAGTTGGGGGGGGGGTAAAATAAAAAAAATAAAAAAATAAAAAATAAGCACCGACCCAACCCCAGGGGCTGCACGGTTGGCGATTTAAAATTTTTTTAAAAATACAAAAACTAAAGGCTGCCTGGCCACCCAGAGACATTTGGGTAGTGGGCAGCATATAAGTTGTAAAAATAATAAAATAAATAAATAAATAAATAAATAAATAAATAAATAAATAAATAAACCCAGCGCCGACCCAGCCCCAAGGGCCATGCAGTCACCACTTTAAAATAAAAAATACAAAAACTAAACCCAGTACCGACCCAGCCCCAAGGGCCGTGCAGTCGCCACTGTGTGTGTGTGTGTGTGTGTGTGTGTGTGTGTGTGTGTGTGTGTGTGTTTATTTTAAAGTGGCGACTGCACGGCCCTTGGGGTTGGGTCGGTGCTGGGTTTAGTTTTTGTATTTTTTATTTCAAAGTGGTGACTGCACGGCCCTTGGGGTTGGGTCGGCGCTGGGTTTAGTTTTTGTATTTTTTATTTCAAAGTGGCGACTGCACGGCCCTTGGGGCTGGGTCGGCGCTGGGTTTAGTTTTTGTATTTTTTATTTCAAAGTGGCGACTGCATGGCCCTTGGGGCTGGGTCAGCGCTGGGTTTAGTTTTTGTATTTTTTATTTCAAAGTGGCGACTGCACGGCCCTTGGGGTTGGGTCGGCGCTGGGTGTAGTTTTTGTATATATATATATATATATAAATAAACCCAGCACCAATCCGGCTCCAGGGGATGTGCAGTCAGCACTTTAAATAAATAAATAAATAAATAAATAAATAAATAAATAAATAAATAAATAAATAAACCCAGCACATGGGGTCGTGTGGTGGGTGCTTTAAAATAAAAAATAAAAAATAAAAATAAAAAATAAATCCAGCACCAACCCAGCCACAGGGGATGCACGGTCAGTACTTTAAAATAAAATAAAACATAAAAAATAAACTCAGTGCCATCCTGGCCCCAAAGGCCATGCAATCAGCACTGAAAAAAATAAGAAATAAAAAAATGACGTGTGGGGAGCTGGCCGCCAGCAGGGGGCTTTTAAAAATTAAATTAAATTAAATTAAATAAAAAACAAGCATCGACCCAGCCCCAGGGGCTGTGTGGTCAGCGCTTTAAAATAAAGAAAAAATAAAAAATAAACCCAGCACCAACCCGGCCCCAAGGGCCACCTGGTCAGCGCTTTAAAATAAAAAAAAATTAAAAAAAATAAACCCAGTGTCGACCTGGCCCCAGGGGCCAAGTCAGCACTTTAAAATAAATGAAAAATAAAAAATAAACCAAGCACCAACCCGGCCCCAAGGGCCGTGTGGTCAGCGCTTTAATATAAAAGAAACAAAAAAACCCAGAGCTGACCTGGCCTCAGGGGCCACACAGTCAGTAATTTAAAATAAAAATATATAAATAAACCCAGCATGGCATGGCCCCAGAGGCTGCACGGTGGGTGCTTTAAAATAAAATAAAAAATAAAAAATAAACCCAGCGCTGACCTGGCCCCAGGGCCACATGATGAGCATTGAAAAAATTTAAAAAGAGCAAAAAACAAGGCACAGGGATCTGGCCCCAAGCCAGCACCTCGGCTGGGGGCTTTTTAAAATAAAATTGAAATGGGGGGGGGACACGAAGCACTGACCGGCCCCAGGGGCTTCACGGTTGGCACTTTAAAAATAAATAAATAAATAAATAAATAAATAAATAAATAAATAAATAAATAAATAAATAAACCAAGTGCCGACCTGGCCCCAGGGGCCGTGCAGTTGCTGCTTTAAAATACAAATAAGTAAATAAAAATAAACCCAGCACTGGCCTGGGCCCAGGGGCTGCGTGGTTGGCACTGAGAAAATAAATAAAAATAAGAAAAAATAAAATGGAAGTGAGGGGAAGCTAGCGCCTCTAGAGGCACTGGCCCCAAGCCCGCACCTCAAAAGCCCCTGCCGCCGCCGCCACAACCGCCACCTGGTAAGGTAAGTCGTCCGACTCGAACCAGTTCAGCTTGGTTCGGGTTCATACGAATTTTTTAAAACAAATTTTTCAAACCTGAACTGAACCGAACCAAGGGTGGGCTCAAAACAGAAGAACCCAAACCATCGGTTTTCTGTTTCGTGCCCACCTCTACTAAGGGGGTATCAAAAGGGTGGGAAACAGACTATGTTCCATTCTGATTTACATTTTAAATTGTGCATGCAGTTCCAAGACCATAGAAAATGCTATATCTTTTTAGAGGGCACTCTCATGCTCCGAAGACAAGTCTGCTCCATTTCTTCATAATATATTTAGTAAACTAAGAAATTTTACTGATAAGAAAGTCACAGTAAAAAATCTTAACTGAAATATGCAGGACGTATATCCTTGAATAATCTTCAGTCTGAAGCCTCTACAGAGACTAACTTCACAAAAGGATAACCAATGCAGACCATTTAATTTAAGAATAGCCTAATTGATTAAAATGAGATGTGGTTCAAATTTTTCCAGCAGCTAATAGCCATTCATTTTATTCTATGACACATGGGGTCTTTTTCAAGTTAAATACAATTTTAGCCATCAAAGGTTTGTTGCATAATATAACAGAAAATAAGGGTTATTAAGGTGACAGACCATGTTCCATGTTCCTTACTCTTAGAGTCACTCCATCCTTGTTAACATCTCCAATATATGATCATAACATCTGGAAAGGTTTAGGATTTTATTTTGAAGATAATGCAGATGTCTCAATTAAGGTCACTGTAAGTCAGTTCCAATTTGACATGACTGTCAAAACTTTCTCCTTTGTTGATTGAGACAGATCTGAGTTTTTCATAAGGGCTGCATGAGATATGAGAACTTCATTGGAATATTAAACTTACTGAAGTCAATTGTTGGAGATGTTCACAAAAATTCCATATAAGGTTACCTCCGCTGGGCGAAGTCCCGCGCGGGGGTGCTTTGCCCTCGCGCCAGGGAGGCATCACGGGCAGCGCCGGATCACGTGGGGGCCAGGGTATAAAACCCTGGCCCCTCGGACCCTGGCCCCTTTCCTTTCCCGGCGCTGCTGCACGACGGAGCTGCGGGAGTGTTGTGGAGGGCGAGAGGAGCGGAGCGGCGGATTGCGGGCTGCGTGGACGAGCAGCCCGAGTGGTGAAGGGGACGAGCGGCAGGCTTGCCGCTCTGGGAAAGGGACTCGCGGCTGATCAGCCGCGGGGCCATTGAAGCCAGCCGGCTGTCAGCCGACGGGGGGAAGCCTCGCTTGGCCGTGGGCAGGGGGCGTTTAGCCGGCGGCCCGACGGCCAGGGAAGGAGAAGCCGGATGGCTTCGGGCTTAGCGGGCGGCGGGAGGGCTCTGAACAGCTGGCAGGCGGCCGGCCAAGGAGCCTCTGCCAAGGGGTGGTGGGGGTAATCGGTGCGGCTTGGCCACGCTCCCAGGCTTGAGGTCGGGCGCTCCTTCCCAGCGTCCGTGGATCCCCCTCCCACCTTCTGGGGCATCAGGGCCCAGGGCAGGTCTTTTGACGGGGTGGCCTCGGTGTGGGGTGGAATCCTAGGAGGCCTGCCATTGCCACGTGGGTGCTGGGTGGTGGATAAGAGGTGCGGCCCCGGTACATTTGGCTTACCCAAGGGAGTGGCAGGTGGGGTGGCGCGGTATTCTTGTCAGGGGCGGTTGGCCAGCCAAGGGGCCATAGGGCCTCGACGGCCAGTTGGCTGGGAGGCTTGGGCTGGTGGCGCTTACTGGCGGCCGCCATCTGGTTTACGGCAGCCATTTTGTGCACCCGGCCTGCTTTGCTGGTGGCTTGGTGGGCCGGGCGGCCATTTTGATTTGGCCTCCTCAGGGTTCGGCCTAGCCATTTGAAATCTGGGGGCATCCCCCAGGCCAAGCATCCTTTCTCGCACAGGGCTTCCCAGCAGTCTGAACCTTTCAGGGTGGTTGTGCTAAGGGCGATATGGCACCTAAGAGGGGTCAGGCCAGTGGGAAGGGCAAGCAGCCAGCAAAGAGAAAGGCCCCTGCGAGGCCTTCAGCTCCGCAGATTTCGTCCTCGGATGAGGATGATTATCCTGACTTCCGGCCCATCCTGGATAAGCTGAGTTCACTGGAGCGGGAGCGGGCCCAAGGGTCTGGGATGTCTTCTTCCTTTGATAGGCGGCAGTCACGAAGGGAAACGAGGGCCAAGAAGTTAGCCAAATTGAAGCGGGTCAGTGAAATAATGCTTGCTCGTATTGCAGTTTTAGAAGGCGAGAAATCCGCTGGGAGCCAGGATCTTTTTGGCGAAGACGCCGGGGCTAGCGGAATGACCCATGCTGCAGTACAGGCCTCTGACCTAGAGGATGCCCTGGACGAGCCATGTGCGATGAGAGACCAGACTGGTGTTGAGGAGGCGGCTGGTGGATCCGAGTCGGGAATGGCGATGGATCTGTCTGTCATACACAGACCGAGACCCGACCGGGTCAGATCACCTCCACGGGCTCGTGAGTCAGGTGAGCGTGTTCTTGTTACACCAAACATGCACACGGAGAGATGGCCTTGGCGCCCGTCAGTTCTTAGGTCGCCGACCAGGGAGGTGCGGGCCCTCCAACATGGTGCAATTCAGGTGAGGCGGGTTGAGTCTGCCACGCAGACCATGCCTATGGAGGCTGGGCCCACTTCAGTGGAGACACAGACGGACAGGCCGGCCCAGGAGTTGCCCGGGCAGGGTCCGGCGGCTGTCGGTACCACTGAGCACACCATCCCGTATAATGCCCTACCGGATGAGGACGAGTCCCTCCCGTTGGGGGACCACCTTTCGCAGGCCATGATTGACAAGATTTTGCGAGGAGATTATGTGGATGTGTTTGAATTGCTTAACAGGGAAATAGGGGAAGGCAAGTATGATAAGCTAGATGATAAAGATAAGGAGAAAATAAAACGCAGGAAGCCGGATCGTTGCTGGGGAAACTGGGTCCCAGCGTTTTATGTTTACGCTGGGGTGATTGTGAGGACCTACCCGGAGAGGGCGTTTGCTTTGTTCCAGTATTTAGACCTAATTCACAGGGCGCACGCGGATTTCCCAGGATCTGCATGGCTGGCGTACGATGAAGGATTCCGTATGAGAGCGGCAAGGCGCCCCAGCTTGCCCTGGAGTAAGCCGCATGAGGCACTCTGGCTAAGCATTATGTCACCAAACAGGCCGGTGAGCGGGGAACGATTCGACTGTGGCCATCTTATTTAACGGAGTAACCAGCCCAATCTGTCCCGCCCAGGAGCGGGCCAGGTGGTTCAACCCCGCCTGGTCTGTTGGGACTACAACAATAAGGGCACCTGCTCCCGCAGGCCCTGCAAATTCAAGCATCAGTGCTCCCTGTGTAGTGGCCCTCACCCCGCGATGCAATGTTCCCGAGGGAGGGGAAGTTGGGGGACCAGCAGGGATGGGGGAGTCGGCAAGAAGCCCCCTGGGTCTGGTCCAGCTGCAAAAGGGGCCCAGCCCAGTTAAGTTGGATGTTTTATGCCGCTGGCTTCGGGAGTACCCCGATACAGCAGCGGCTGAAGTTTTGCGTTTGGGTTTTTCAGTTGGTTTTCGTATTCCTGCAGTTGGTGTTACGGTTGGGGACCCTCCGAGGAATTTAAAATCCGTCCTGGGACAGGAGGAGGTTGTCAGGGATAAGATACGTAAGGAGGTGAAGGAAGGCAGGGTTGCAGGGCCTTTCGCGAGGCCCCCCTTGGCCAACCTGAGGGTTTCCCCTTTGGGGGTGGTTCCAAAGAAGACCCCGGGCGAGTTTCGCCTAATACATCATCTTTCGTACCCTGCAGGTGATTCAGTGAATGATAAAATTCCCAAGGACTTGTGTAGTGTGAGGTATACATCCTTCGATACGGCCATTCGGATGGTAAAAGCTTGTGGCCCGGGGGCAGAACTCGGGAAGTGCGATATTAAATCTGCATTTCGCCTGTTGCCTGTGCATCCTCAGGATTTTTGGCTGTTAGGGTTCAAGTTTGAGGACCAGTTTTATGTGGACAGGGCGCTGCCAATGGGATGCTCCGTATCTTGCGCAGCATTTGAGTGTTTTAGTTCCTTTCTGGAATGGGTGGTGCGTAGAAGGTGCAGGTCCCGGCAGATAGTCCACTATTTAGATGATTTTTTGTTCTGTGGACGGGCAGGAACGGGGCAGTGTGGTGCTTTGATGGCTGAGTTTGAAAGGATGACTGATGAGCTAGGAGTCCCGTTAGCTGGGGGGAAAAAACTGAGGGGCCTACAACCAAGCTGACGTACTTAGGTATTGAGTTGGATACCTGTCAACAGTGTTGTCGCTTACCCGGCGAGAAGTTGCAAGAATTGAAGGGTAAGATTCGGAGTATGTTAGGCCAGAGTAAAGTAACATTGAGGGAATTACAAGTTTTAGCAGGACACCTGAATTTTGCATGCCGAGTAGTGGCGCCAGGCAGGGCCTTTATGAGGAGGCTCTGCGACTTAATGATGGGGCTAAAAAAGCCTCATCACCGGCGGAGGCTATCCAGAGGGGTCAAGGAGGACTTGCAGGTTTGGTTGGACTTTTTGGAAGGTTTCAATGGAGTGTCCTTTTGGAGAACCGACTTGTTTTTAGGTTCAGACTTACAGGTGCATACTGACGCCTCAGGGGCCTTTGGCTTTGGCATGTTTTTCAAAGGTCAGTGGTGTGCAGGGCGTTGGCCAGTGGAATGGCATGAGCAAGGGGTTACCAGAGATTTGACATTTTTAGAGTTCTTCCCGATAGCGGGGGCACTGTGGATCTGGGGTGAGCACTGGTCGAATGCTGCTGTTACCTTTTGGTGTGACAACTTCGCAGTGGTTCAAATTATTAATTCCTTGACCTCCAGATCTGCACGGGTCATGCCCCTGCTGCGAGCTTTCACTTTGAGATGTCTGCAGTTTAACATAGTGTTTCGTGCTAAACACGTGCCGGGCATTAAGAACGAGTTGGCTGACGCCCTTTCCCGCCAACAGATGGCGAGGTTCAGAGCGTTGGCCCCGGCTGCGAAGTTACATCCAGAAGCCCTGCCCATGGAGGTATGGAGGATTGGCGGGTGGAAGCCCAAAGAGCGATGAGCCTGGCCCTAGCTCCAAGTACCAGGAAGAGTTATGCTGCAGCATGTGTTGAGTATAATAGTTTTTGCAGGGGGGTGGGAATAAGCCAGCCATGGCCCGCTGATCCTGAGATGTTGATGCGTTTTGCTGTTTACTTGTTCAGGCGGGGCTTGGCCCCCCGTTCTATCCAAGGCAGGATGGCGGCGGTGGCGTTCTATGCTAAGGCGAAGGGATTACCACATCCCACAAATGATGGCAGAGTTGGCAAGATGATTGAGGGTTGGGCTAGAGAGCGGGGAAAGGTGCCAGACAAGTGGGTTCCCATTTCACCAGCGATTCTAAGAAGGTTGTGTGAGGGTTGGAGAGTGATTTGCAGGGACACTTTTGAAGCTCGTTTATTCAGGGCAGCCTCATTGTTGGCCTTTTTCGGGGCCTTTCGCGTTGGAGAGTTGGTGGCGGCGGCAAAAGGGGACAAGTCAGGTACTGCACTGCAGAGAGGGGACCTGTTGCTCGAAAGGGATTTACTCATTGTGACCCTGAGAAGATCCAAGACGGACCAGAAGGGAGCGGGTAAGGTCATCCGGCTGGGGCCTTGCTCTGATGCTGCTTTATGCCCTTATCGGGCGATGGCCAGCTATTTGGAGCTGAGGGGTGATGGGGATGGTCCTTTGTTCAGGCACTGTGATGGGTCCCCATTAACAAAATACCAATTTTGGCAGCTGTCCTCCCAGGGATTACGATTGGCGGGCCTGGATGGGATGCGATTTGGAACGCATTCGTTTCGTATTGGGGCGGCTTCAACAGCAGCCGCGTTGGGATACTCTGTCCAAGAAATACAGGCAGTGGGGCGGTGGTCTTCTCAAAAGTACCGGACTTATGTGAGGAGCTTGCCTGATTGTTAGGGCTGGTCTTTGGCCGGCGTTGTTTCTCTTCTTGTTTTGCAGGATGGCTGCCAAGTTCCAGAGTTCGAGTGCTCATCTGTGGGCATAGTTTCGTTTATTGGGCAGCAGTCCGTGCACGGAAGACCAGCTGGGGCAGGGATCTGGGCCTTGGCCCTTCTGCATGAATCGAGTGGCAAGGCCGCAGGGGGATGCTCTGGGATGGCTTCATTCCCTTGGTTATGCAATGTTGTGCGGGCCAGCCGCCTGAGATCTTGATGATTCACCTTGGGGGGAATGATTTGACGAAGCGCCCTGGCAAGTCCCTGATTTTACAGGTCATAGCTGACCTGCAGTTTTTGAAACATCAATTTCCCCGCATGCGGTTCATTTGGTCCGAGATCCTGCCACGGATTGTTTGGAGGGATGCAAGGCATCCCAAAAAGGTCGATTGCGCCCTAAAGGGTGTCAATCGTGAAGTGTTTAGAGCCATGCATGGGGGGCTCGGGGGAGTGCTCACCCACCCTCGGCTCCGGGGCCGAGTGCCTGAGCTATATAGGCCAGATGGTGTTCATTTGTCCCCCATGGGTTTGGATATATTTTTGGAGGATATTCAAGGAGGCCTGGTCGATGAGATCGCCCTCTTGGTGGGGGGCAAGGAGCATACAGGGTAGCTCCTTTCTGTGGTGGGTAGTGAATAGGTCTTTTTAGTTTTGGGAGATCCCAATGGCATCCAATGGGTGCTTGGTAGCCCTCTTGCTATAAATAGGAAATGCCCACTTAATGCAGCCATAAAATCTAAAGAGCAAAGGCAGAGGGCGGCCCGGTATTGTTTTCCTATGGAGTTGGAAGCGCGCTGAACAGATGGGCAGCGAGCTTACAACTGGGATCTCACAAATGATTTTTGGTATAGAGGAACCCCTGGGGTTCGATATCAACCTATTCACTACATAGGCCTCCTTATCATTCATGAGTTTGGTTAATAAGTTAATAAAGTTGTGGCCCTATTTAACCCAATGCCGTTGTCTGCCTCGTTATTCCTGGACTGGGAGGGCAAAGCAGTTTCTGGTCTTCTTTTGCTAAGGAGATTGCTTTGAAAATACTTTAAAATAGTCTCTGACCACACTTTTGGTCTCTCATATCAACCCTGTAATTAACACCCATGTGTTGGAGAAGCTATTTTCACCATTTTTGGTGGTTTTCCAAAACAAGTAGACCAGTTTTGGGAAGAATGGTTTAATGAAATAAGTAAAATTACAAAAATAGTGAATTATTAATTTCTCCAAATTAGCACTTGAGTACAGTCAATGGCACTGCAGGGAAAATTAATCACCAAACTGCATATAGCTAACGGGATAAACCCTTTGATTCCTTTGCAACAGAGTGGCACTCTTTTATTTTTATATGAATAGAATTAATAATAAGGGACTCCCTGAAGCATATAGGATTTATTGATTTTATAACATACATAGAATATGACTATAATTTTCCCAGGAAACCCTTATCATGAGATTTTGAATAAGACTCTGCCACAGGGCAACAGAAAAGGAGGGTGGAAAGGAAGAAGGGTATAGAAATGTATAGAAATATATAAATTTGTGTATTGATTAATATTGTAAATAAAACAGAATAATAAAAGAATAAAGGTTTTGTGATGAAACTGGTCTATTGCAATTAATGAAAACCTTTTGCATTTTTGCATACTGAATACTTAGGTCTAGTAAAATATTTATTTGAGAATGTATCTTATCAGGTGATATAGTTAAGGTTGGCAAGGTAGGCTGAATAATGAATCTGTTGTCAGGATGGGATCATATTTCTTTTTCAGCTCACTTCACTTCAGAAAGCAGTCTTACTAAAGAAACTTTGGATTTAGGTTTACAAGAGCAAGCATTTGGACATTTTGGAAGTCATTCATAGTTTGCCATAAGTTGAAGGCATAAATTGGAGACAAGCTAATTGTATTTAACAACTATCACCACCTTTATCAGATAAACCTGAAAACAAAAAGAAAGAAAGTCCTCTGCTCAGGAGTCCAAGACAAGGGCTGTGGCCTCACTAAAGTTTTCTGCACATCTTAATTTGATGTGTAGGGGTTTTTTTTTTTTGGGGGGGGGGGTCACGTGGTGCTTGATGGGTAGTTAGTGTCCTGTCAACAGAGTAGTATTTTACTGGTCTGTGCCCGTCTCTACTTGCTTACTGCGCATCTTTTCCCTTTTTCCCGGGTTGATTTTCTAAGTCTCCGTTGCATATAACAACCTGGACCCACAGGAAGTGGCAGGAAATGGGGTATGAAGCTAATTACTGCATATTTTCTGGGGTTGCACCTCGTTAGAGTAGCAAAGAACTGCACGTCATTAAGGGAAGTTTTTAAAACCAACTCCTAGTGATGGTTTAATATACTTCGGTGAAAGTGCGCTTGTGGGGGTGTGGCCAGTCGGGGCACCAAATTACTTCCCTTCGTGATTAGGATGCGATCTTTTACTGTGCAGTTCTCTGCAGCAAAAATGTGCAGAAAGCGGTGGTGAGACCACGACCAAGGTAAACTAATGTGGATGGCCTCCTAGGTGAACTATACTTCATTTGGGTCAGATTCACACATTCTGTTCCTCATCAACTATGTGCAATATCTAAGATCTTATTTATACTTAACAATTATGTACTTAAAGTGGACTGATTGCGTGAGGCAAAAAAATGGAAGGGACAAAGACATTTTGCATCTCTTCATATAAGCAGGAAAAATCTGGTTGTTAAGAAACAAAAGACATTGGAGGCTAAAATAACCACAATTATAAATAATGACACAACTTGAATTCAAACTAAACAAACACAGCTGGTTCGGTAGGACATCTGTGGCTGTGGAAACTGGCAAAGCTGCTGTGCGATATAGCAGCTGCTTCAACGCATCTATAATTAAAAGTGTTACTGAGTCTGGCAATAACCTATCATTTCATTAAAGAAGAAAAGGATCTGGGGGGTGTGTGTGTGTGTGTGTGTGTGTGTGTGTGTCCTCTCTCTCTCTCTCTCTCTCTCTCTCTCTCTCTCTCTCTCTCGTGTGTGTGTGTGTGTGTGTGTGTGTGTGTGTGTGTGTGTGCGTGCGTGTGCGTGCGTGCGTGCATGCATGCATGCATGTTGCATGTGTGTGTGTTTAGAATATATGTGTAAGTATTTTATTTATTTATTTATTTATTTATTTATTTATTTATTTATTTATTTATTGCATTATTTATTTATTTATTGCATTTTGGGACTCTGGGCGGTTTACATGAATGCAAACAAGAAACAAAAAAATACAAATTAAATAAACTGTAGAATAAACAAGTAAAATAAACAAATAAAGCTTGACTTGCGATTACCTTGGAAACTAGCACACATCCCATTTTCTGCATGTCATGTGCATAACTGCAAACTATTGGATGTCTGCCAGGGGACCTGACAGGAAAAGTGGGGTATATATTTTAAGGCAAAACTTTCTTGTGTGCAAGATCAGTATCTTGTCCAAACAACAATCTACAGTTCTTCAAGGCATAAGATATTGCAATTGGGTTGCTATTTGTTTTCCACCAGATCTTGCTAAGGGTTCATTTTGCTTATGGAACAACATAATACTGGGGAAAGATTAAGGCAATGAAGCCATCTCTTGTCTGAAGATACTGGCCTTTCTCCTTTTGAATAGAAGCAGAGGTTTTCTTATGGACAAAGTGTAACTTTCATGCTCATCATTCAGCTCATATGGATGAAGCTGAAAAGAATCTACAGGGGCTTTACCATTTAAAGAGAACTGATGGAAAAAACAATAGCAATCTTATGAGAATATCACTTAAAGCCCAAGTGAACGGCAAAATGTCATGCACCAACAATGACCACAGCTGCTTTAGATGGTTCTTCCAACTTGATACTGTAAACAACCGGTAAAACAGGTTGACTTGGAAGTTGGCCCAATGTCAAAAAGTAAGCTTTGTAATTCAGCTGGGATTTGAACTTCGTTCAAGTCCTGCATTAAACATTACACTGTACTTGCATTCTGAAATCAGTGACTGGAGGGGGGGGGGATGATGCCAAGGCTACAACATACAAATAGAAAATGTATTAAGCAACAACAACAACAATAAAATAAAAAATATAAAAACATTGTGGCACCTTAAAATAGTTACTGCTCTATTTTACTACAGATCACGTCCATTTCTTAACATGGCTTACTCTTTAAAATTAAAATAGTGTGACAATGTGCTTCATTTGTATCCACATAATTTGCATGATGTGTACATTATTATGTACATTCAAATACTATGCAAATTGGGCTGCTTAACTATAATTTGTACATAGCTGTCAAAATTTCTCTGGCCCCAACCAGGACAGGAAGGGGGTGTAATGGGTGTGTGTGCATTAGCAAACAAAAACACATGTATAAAAAAACCACAAAGTGCCCCCTCCCCTTCCCCTCCCAATTGCAAAAAAATAAATAAACAAAGTACCCCCTTTCCCTCCCAGTTGCAAAAAAAACTCCCAAAGTGACCCTCCCTAACCCTTCACCTCCAGTGTGAGGCTCCCGATCACAAAACAAATAAACGAACGAACAAACAAACAAACAAACCAAACCCACAAAGAAAGGCATGGTTTGGATTTGAAAATAAGGGATCATTTGTTTGTTTGTTTGTTTGTTTGTTTCATTTTATACCACCCATCTTCCAATCTGGAACTCTGGGCAGTTTACAAGTTAAAATGATACACAGTATCCCCACCCCTACCATGTATTGAGCATGCTTGATGCTTCGAGCATGCTCAATAGCTGCCTCCAGCATGGCAGCGCCCATGCAGCGACTCCTAACATGGCCACCACCACCCATGCCATTCAGAGAATTTTTTAAAAATTATAAAATCCAGGTGATTTACAAGAAAATACTATTACGGGACAATGGTGGGAAAGATGCCTAAAACACGTGATTTCCTGGCTAATACGGGAGACTTGACAAGTATGAATTTGTATAGTATCCAAATCAGGTTCCCAGGTTCGCCAAAGTAGAATATGGTTACCCTAATCTCTGCTTCTCTGATTAAATGGCTTTCTGTGTTGAGCAAGGTAAATATGGGAAGGAGGAGATTATTTTAAAGGTAAAGATTCACCCTGCGCATGTATGCAAGTCGTGCCCTAGGGGCAGTGGTCATCTCCATTTTCAAGCCAAAGAGCCAGTGTTGCGCAAGTCCATGGCCATGTGGCCGGCATGGCTGAATGCATTTTTGCGCACGGAACAAGGTAAATATGGGGAGGAGATTATTTTGCCTTCCGACTAATTACTATAGTTCAAGCCTGCTGTACATAGAAAATGGATTGGCTAAGAAGTAATAAATGCCAGAGCATACCAATTATCCTCATATAGACAAAACAGCAACATTTACAGGGGGGACAGCTGTATTATCAAGCTTGGAAGAAGCCCACAGTCTGCAGAAATACCAAATAGGTTGGGGTTGGGGAATTAAGAGGAAGTGTTACTCCCAAATAGACCAGTAAATAATGGCCACACAACAAGTTTGAAAAAAATTAACACAGCTTCTTTTTTTCTGATCCAGCCTCTGATATATTGATGGGACACTGTTTTTTTTAAAACTCCTTAAACAATAGGTTCAGGATATTTAAAAACATTTATGAACATTTCCATTTTAAAAAGGTTTGCTTGTATAAAATGTCTGTTCTGTGCATCTCTAAACACAATCACTTTTTAAAAATATTTTTGGTATGATTAAGTAAAGACATGTGATTTATTTTCTTATGCTTAAAAGATTTTAATGGATACCAGTTCAAGAGGCTGTTACAGAAGTGTTACATAAAAGCTAAAGTTTGGAGCCATTTATATTATTGAAACTTTTCCAGTACATATAAAACAAATGCAATTTAATACAGTAAGTGCCCATGGAAAAAGTAAGTACTAAAAGTCATTTCTATGAAACTGCTTTTATCACTGATTGAAAAGCAAAGCTAATGCATAACAAAGTACAGCATTTAGAACATTATTTTTTTTAATGTCAGATTCCATTTCTAATGGAATACAACAGAAAGAAAGACACGTTTACTCATTATTTAGTCTGCTGGAAGACAATGGAGCAAGTCATGAGTGGAAGTACAATACTATATGATAGGAATATTGTTATTAGATGCAAGTTCCTATGAAGGTCATGCATAAGCAGTTAGCATACTATGTAGTCTGTTTTGTTAACAGTCAGGAACACTCAGATTTCCTAAGGCTTGCTCTAAATAAGCAGTTTTCCTTGACAGCAATTCTCACTTGGCCTATGATGTGAGATGATTATATTTGCAGTCCAAAAGTATTAGGAGGGTCATGGTAATCCCCCCACGCACCTCTTTACTTTTCACGGAGTGTGTTGTATAGTATATAACAATCAAATAAATATAATTTTTTATGCACAGGTATTTATTTACCAGGCTAACAATAAAGAAATACAACAAGACAAGCCAACAAGACAAGAATTATGATAGCATGTTCTGATCTGATATCTTCCATATGATTGCGGAAAGAATCTCAGAAATCAGTGGTTTCCATCCAGATAGATGGTCAGATATGAGAAGATGTGTCAATTACAAAATGTTCATCAAGATTGCATTCTCTCACCTCTACTTTTTAATATTTACTCAGAAAGAATTTTCCAGGATGCTCTTGAAGGAAAGAACCAAGGTGTGAAAGTGAATGGGGTTGTAGTTAATAGCATAAGGCTACTGATCACCGACGTTCTACGAGGACATGGCACTTGAAGAAGTATGGAAGTACTAAACCATTCCTTATACAGACAGAATTTGAATCACCACAGCCTGACTTTTTTTCTTGGCCACCTAACGAGCCTATTTAGGCCACTATCCACCTAATGAATGCCCACTCAGGCCACAGTGGTGTGAAATCAAGGTGAACTATAAATTGGAGGCGCTTCGCCACTAACATTCCTCAGACTGACAAAGCTGTTTGGATGAGCTGTGAAATGTTTCTATGTCTCAAGAAAAAATTCCAGTTACCATGACTCAACTTCCAGATAACCTCACCTGGATGACTGAGAATCTTCACAAAGGAAGTGAATACTGTATATACTCGAGTATGAGCCTAGTTTTTCAGCCCTAATTTTGGGCTGAAAAAAGGGGCCCTCGGCTTATATTCGGGTCAATACTTTTAGCCACTGAGGCAAGTCAATTGTGGCTAAAAGTAATTTTAAACATTGCATGCCGCTTCTCATGATCCCCCTTCTGCATCACAAGGGAGCGGTGCACGATGTTTAAAATGACTTTTAGCCACTGACCCAAGCACTTGCATCAGTGGCTAAATTTAAACCTCACACACCACTCCCCCAGCTCACAAAGGAGGAGCTGCCAGGCCCTGCTGCATTTCCCACCCTAGGTTTATACTCGAGTCAATACGTTTCCCCAGTTTGGGGGGGGGGGTTAAATTAGGGGCCTCGACTTATACTCGGGTCAACTTATACTCGAGTATATATGGTAATTAAAATCATCTCATCCAAAAATATTCAGGTTATGATTTTTATTTTATTTTATTTTAGACACAGAAAAGTGTTGTGCCTGCTTGCCAATATTCAATTCATATGGATTTCAAATATTGCAGTAAGTCGATTATTTATGTCACTAAACTAACAATTTGGTACCCCCCCCCCCAAAAAAAAGATAATGCAACACACTATTTTATTATTCTGCTGGTAATACTGCTGTGATACATGTTCATCACCAGTTCTGGGAATACCAAAACTGCATGTCAGCCAATTGGCCATCCATTGTTTTGCAAAGCTATTAAATTTAAAAAAATACCACTAGCAACAAGAAAATTCCTGTAAATGTTCAGGAAGCAAGTTGGATAAAAGCCTAGAAATATCTTTATGTAGAGCTGTCAGATTATTTTAAATGAATCATCCATGTTAATATACAGACACATTTTTATTTGAATACAGGAACATTTGCTTTTACTGACTTTGTCCTTTAATTAAATATTCATTCCAAAGAAAAGTGTTTTTGTTGAGCAGATCATAAATGTTAAAACATAGTTTTTGGCTTCGTAAGAATCAAGATGATTCCAAATGAGAAACAGTGAACATAGCACATCAGCAGTTTCACTGAAGTACACGCAACAAGCAAACGTACTTTCACTTTTTATTTTTATAGCAGCTTTTAGCATTTGAAAGGAGTTAGAGTGCCCTAGTCTAATTTGTATTCATATAATGCATTGCAAGATTCAAAATAAAGTCACAAGTGCTTTTTATAAACATATATGAAGCCTGCGAAATGGCCATACACAGAGATTTGTCCAGTGGGAGGCTCAGTTCCTTGACACTTGGTATTTTCGTCACCAAAATGGCAACTTTGATTTAAAAAAAAGTTTGTGCACTTCTTTGACTAGTAAAGTCATTTCTTTATTGTATTGTACTGCTTAGAGAAAAGTACTGTACATTCCAAGAAGCTCAGCTAAAATCTAGTAGCCTCAAAGTCTTCTTCTGTCTAGTACTGGATTTATTTCATTTACATTCCAATTTTTGTCAGGAGACCTGAATGGGTAATGAAGCAACTTGCTTAAGGCAAGGCAATCAGATTCTAAGCAGGGATTTCAGCTTGTGCACATATTACACAGCTCTAGCATGTGTGTGATATGAGCTGTTCAAAGGTGAAACAAACCATCTCTGAGGGTGGTGGTTTTTTCCTTCATAACACAGATTTAAACACAACCTGAAAGGCCATTGACAATGGACGCAGTAGCAGTGATTTTCTCTCATTGGCAGGAGAATGCTACCTCTCCTTTTTAACTAGGTGCTTCAAAGATCTTGGTAGCATTCGCAGATATAGGTGAACACAGAAATTCAAAAAATAGGCACAAAAGTGACAGAAGTTGGAGAAAGCACCCTGTCTTCTGCCTGGTCAAATTTCACCCCCAAAGTATTTATTAATAATAAGCACTGTTCTGTGTCGCCATTTTCAATTATCATTTGTAAGGGAGGAGTAAGTGAGTAAGGGCTTATCTTCATGAGGTTTTTTTTTTTTTTTTTTTTTGAATGGGCAGGTGCAAACTAAATAGGATTGCATGGGTCTGTTAGAGCTGTAATATGCCATTTAGTGTGGTTCTAAAATAAGTGATGTGTTGCATCAATGATAAAACTTAAAATACATAGTTTGTGTGTCTTGTCTTAGATGGCCAGTTGAGAACTTGCACATGACTGAATTGGAAGTGTTCAATCTTCTAATATTTTAGAATGGCTCAATTATTAAGTTGTTTCACAATATTGGAAATCCCAACTGAAAGGAGTCTTGGCAGCTAGAAGGCTCACTTTTGGTCAGTTTCCAGCACTCACACAAGCTGGAAATGGGCCAAACCAGAGCAATCCTGCTCCCACCAAAACAACAACAACAAAGGACGTGCCCATGACAGGACCTCAGAAACAAACAGCTAGGACTGTGGTCAGGCTGCTTCACTCTAGCAAAGACATCATCTAACTGACATTTGTAGGAGCAAACCAGCCCATCCCTGCAGCAAACCAAACAGTGAGCAAAATGCCCATGTAGTCAGCCTCTAAATGAGATAAACTTGCAGAGGATGTATAAAGTGCTCTGTTCATGAATTAGGACAGGCATATTCTCCTCAATGAAAATTATCTAAATGACTTAAGGATTTGTCTATTCTACTTGGTATCAAAGGCCCAAAGTATAGGGACAATAGATAACATTGACACAACACCAAGAGCAATGGCTGGTGGTGTGAATATACAACATAATTGACTTCTCCTGGTTTTCCCTGAATATATTTGAATCTTTGCTGACCAGATTGTTCATATTTTGATGCTCATTGCTTTGACTGTTCACTTAAGCCTGTGTGAGAAGAGCTCAGAGTCAACAGTTTAATCCCCTTTTCATACTTCAGGGACATTTATTATTACTTCAGGAAGTAAATCAGTTATCACATATTAAGGTGAGAAAAGTCCCAATTCGGAACTCATAACTGATACCTTTCTGAAGTTGAGCGGGGGTTGCCCCTGGCAGAACTGCTCTCTCTAACATTTCCTCTCTAAAAAATGTTTCCAGCTAAGTTTAAAAGTCCTGAAAATGAATTTCTAATGAAAATGCTAACAGCCCTTAAACACAGTGGCACTAGCGGGCACTACTAAAATAAATAGAAATCTTAGTCAGTGCCATAAAAATAAGCCCATATTACAGGCCCTTTTCTAGAAGCTTTTTATTATATCTGGATGATAATAATCTTCTCACTAGTGGACCTGCTGATTTCTGGCACAAATCAAGCTTGTCAGCATCATTTTAAAACACTGCAAACAGGCAGGCACAGGCGGCAGTAACAAAATAGGAAAGAAACTTTCTCACCATGTTGTGAAGTCTTTTTAGAATGCATGAAGGAACAAGAAAGCATAAGACTGTGTTGTACTGGATCAGTTTGTTACGAACATGTGCAGAACACTTTGAACCAAACACAATGGAAAGATGAAGGAAGTCGTGCTCGCAACAGAATCACAACCGGAGTTTGTTATGCTTTTGTTCTATGATTTAAATCTCATCTCCCAAGCAAACCTAGATTCCTTTCTTACCAGTCTTTTTTTAAAAAAAACTGAGCCTACAACTATCACCATGGGTCATGTCTGTGACTTGCCACTGTGCCACAAGTGCTGGATTCGAGGATCCACAGGGTCCCATACTTCGATGATGATGACGATGACGATGATGATGATGATGAAGAGGAGGAGGAGGAGGAGGAAGAGGAGGAGGAAGAAGAAGAAGAAGAAGAAGAAGAAGAAGAAGAAGAAGAAGAAGAAGAAGAAGAAGAAGAAGAAGAAGAAGAAGAAGAAGAAGAAGAAGAAGAAGAAGAAGAAGAAGAAGAGAGGTGCTAAAAGCCACCATTATGGCAACAGGACACAGCTGCAACAGTCTTGGAAAACAGAAGATTCTGAGACATTACAGTATGTATTTACCCCTACAGGATAGATAACCTGTACACTCATTTATGATAAATAGACATGGGCACGGAGCGGCGAAAATCTCGTTTCCGTTCTCAGTTCTCGTTATCGTTATCGTTACGTAATGGGTAACGGTAACGAGAATTACTCCGCTCCAACTCGAACTCGAACCGAAAAAGAAAAATTGGGTCTGATTTTTCGTTGTCATTCGTGGCATCGCAGCGATCGCGTGATGCCAAGCAGCACAGAAAAAAGTTTTAAAAATAAAAAAAACCGATTCCTGGCCAAAAAAGCAGGCGAAAATATGTCTGCCTCAGTGAGGGCACCTACCAGAGAGGGGTGGTTTCTGGGGGGGTCCCCGGCCTCCCCCCCTCTCCTGTCCTGGGCTGCTGGTACCAGGCTGGGGGGGCATCCTCATCATCTCCATTTGCCATGTGGTGGGGGGGATCCAAAATGGCGACCACAATATTTATTTTTAAATCGTGGTCCAAAAACCCACCAAAGCACCACAGAAACATTTGAAAATTAGGTATTTTAAATGCCTGATTTTTTATAGTAGCAGCAGTGGGTTTTTCTTGCAATAAAACATCTCCATTGATTTTATTTTTATTTTAATTTTATTTTTTTTTTTTTACACCTGCACAATGATGGGCTGGCCATGGGATGGGACCATGCAAATTTTTGGACCCATTCCACCAATCGCATGGGCAGGTTTTGACTGAGACTTCTGGATGTGCCAGAGGGCATAAAAAGCCCACTAACCCAAACCCGAACCCGAACCCGAACCCTAACCCATACGCCTGTACACTGTCCTTCTTAGGGGGTCAGAGGCACCCAGAGGTGCAGCCCACTAACCCACCCTAACCTTAAACGTAACCCTAAGCCTAGCCCTTACCCTAACCCCAACCCTAACCCAGATCCGTACGCAAGTACACTTTCCTTCTTAGTGGGTCACAGGCACCCAGAGAGGTGCCTCCCACAGCCCACTATCCCCTACCCCTATCCCATTCCCTAACCTGTATGTCAGTACGCTAGTACGCTCCCCTTCCTAGTGAGTCAGAGGCACCCAGAGAGAGAGGTGTCTCTGCCACTTTCCCCCCACCCTAACGTAATGTATGGTACGCGGCGGCTTCGTGTTACGCTTCCCTTCCCTTCCCTTCTTAGTGGGTCAGACGTCAGAGGCACCCAGAGAGGTGCCTCCCAGAGCCCACTTACCCCAACCCTAACCCTAACCCCAACCCAAACGACAAATGACAATGACAAATTGTTGAAAATTATCACAACAAACAGAAACGAGCCGAAACGGACCCGTCCCGACAATCGAAAACTCGACACGTCATTTTTTCTGGTCGTGCCCATCCCTAATGATGAATGGTTTCATTATCCCAAGCACTTTCATATGAATATTGCATTCGCACACTCAAGTCTAAATACTTTGCTTGTATCATTATCTAAGAGTTTTTCTGTTATTGCCTTATAAGTACCCAAGTACAGCAGACTGAAGTTTTGATGAGTCCAGTCCAGATTTATACTTAAATCAAAATTACCATCCCACAAAAATTACTAGCTTATACGTTAGCCACTTGGTGCCAGAAAAGGTAGGGGTGGGGAGAATCAACTTATTACGACTGCTACTAAAGCACTACTGCCAGCACCAATATTACAACCCACTGTAAAGCTTCTCTGTTTGCTTTGCCTGAAAACAATGTTTATATGCCAGAGGCAACTGAACTTGGAAAATGGCTGTTTGACAAGTCATTCTTAGCAGAAGAAAATCTCCTGAAGTCATAAGTCTCACCTTGTCTATGAGGAAAGCATAACAAACAATCTGTCAAAATGTTGTATTTCCAAGGTAGGTACAGTAATACTAATTTTTCTAACATCACTGAATGTAACCACATTTTCTAGTTACCTACACCCAGCTGTCACTCTGGCAAACATCTCCTTAGGCAGTGTGTCCACAGTGAAAACTAAGATAACAAAAATCAGGTTATCAACCTTTCTAAAAATCCCTTTCAAAAATTATCTTATTGGTGACACTGTTGTGAAATGATGGGCTTCAGAAAATAACTTCCCAGTACTTCAGTACAGCACAAAAATATTACATCAATGAAATGGTAGTAGTTTGACACTAACGGATTGCCAAAACAAACAATTCTGAATGATGAACAAGGACCATAAATATGACTGTCATCATGAATTAAAAGTGTTTCCAAAAAGCTTTGACACAAAGCCATAATGCAGCTGTGCAATGTGTTTCTTTTTAATGAAACATCCTATTCTGTCTGATTATTCTTCTAACTTGACAAACATAGTGTGAATGATTATGAAAGTCCTTAAATGCCTGCACTTAACTGGGTGCAGACATTTCTATATCTGTAATTTCTGCAACATATTACAAGTCCAGAATGAATTGTTACCTGGAAACATAATTTTTAGGGAGAGGGAAAACTGAACAATGCTATGTAGCAGAGGCAGAATTTCAAATCTGGCAGCTGGGGAAAAGCAACGAATAATTTAAAATGGAAGCCAAACATTCATATAGGGTTGTAGTAGCTTCCTAGTTTTAATTCTGACAGTATTATCCTGTGAACATCTGAATTCTGGTCTCCTTGATCCAATCAACATTCTATGTAGTTCAATGAAAGCTTTTTACCATATGTAAGAGTAAATTAAACACAGCAAAATTTGTTTTTAGAATCATAGTAAGATTTCTTATGGATAGAAGGCACCGTGTTTTAGGGCCTTTTTACACGACCCCTAAGATCCGCTGGCCACTTAAATTCAGACCAGAGATCTTAGGGGTTCGTCGCTCTTCCTCTGTCTTCCTCTGTCCCCACCCCCCTCCGCACTTCCTGGTTGCTGGCTGCCTGAGGGACGGAGAAAAAAGAAAGAAAAGACTGCCGGTTTACCTCGTTTTGTTCCGGGCAGCATTCAGATCTCTTAAAGGGGCGGGGCGCAAAAAAAGAACAAACGGAAGCCAGGAGAGCCCCACATTCACTATCCTTACACCGGATCAAATATTTGTCACCATCAAAGACCAGGTACAAGAAAACTGCTGTTTGGTCGCGCTAAAGTGGGCGGGGTCGCACTTAATTGTCTGCAAAGTCCAGAGCTGGTGGGTAAACATTTTTAAGGTCCGGACCTTGCAGCCATTTGCGGCGGAGCTTAGGGGTCGTGTATAAACGCCCTTAGACTACCCTCTTTCATATAAACAAAGTAACAACGGGAGTCAGGGGAGCAGTGCAAAGGTATCACTGGAAGAGATAACCAAGTACTCTACCTCATATGTTTAACGATGTATCCCACAGGCCTTCCATCAAGACAATATCTAAAGCAGCCTTCCGCAACCTTGTGTGCATTATAGCCTCTATTATACCCTACCAACGTCGTCCACTGGCTATACAGTAAATGATATCAATTACAATTCACACATTTGGAGAGGGTTTAGTTAGGGGCTTCACAGTCTAAAGGTTTGTACATTTGGCTGTTCTGCCAATGATTCCAAACACATTTCACTGCTGGGTGCTCAGACAGGTTTCACATCTCAACATCTGAAATGTGTTCACTTGACAAAATCAATTAAATCTACAAAATATGAAATGTATTTACTTGACAAAAATCAATTACAGTGGAACCTCAGTTTACGAGTACCTTGGTTTGTGAGCCATGTCTTGCAAAACTGGCACGGGACATGCTCATTTTGCAATCATAGCCTGGTTCACCTCTTCCTCCTCCTGACCAGAGATGGCCTCTGGGGCTCAGTGCAGGCCCAGCAATGCCTGGAACAGGCATCCAGGGCATCCAGTTGCCCTGCACTGGGCTCGGCGCTGACCAGAAGTGACTTCGGTGAACAGAATGACCTTCACAGCAAGCCCTGGGCTGGGGGCTGCCCGTCTGCAGCCTCTGCAGTGTGCCCCAGGCCCAGTGCCACCCATCCGCAGCCTCTGGAGCTTGCCACAGGCCTGGCGTCACCCATCCATTATCTTTTCATAAAATGGTAATATTAAAGGAAAGGATGTGGAGTGCCATGCAGACCAGGTCCCTGCAGAAGCAACAGATGCACCACTAAGGCAGCAATTATGGGTAGCAATCCAACTTCTACTTTAAAAAAACCCAACAAAGGTTTTCCACCACCACCCAAGGCAGTCTGTTCCTCTGTCAAAAGCTCTTACTGTCCAGAAGTTCTTCCTAATGTTTAGTTGAAATCATCTCTCTTATAATTTGGATCCATTACTTCAAGTTCTACCTTCTTGAGCTAGACTAAACAAGCTTCTCCCATTTCCCACTCAACAGTCCTTCAAACACTTCAAAATGGCTACTGTGTCACCTCTCGCTCTTCCCCTTTCTCTGCTAAGCATGCTCAATTCACGTCCATCTCACTACAGACTCAAAGGCTGGACACGTTTTGTCGCAGAGGTCTAACGTTTGTGGCAATTTGATAACATTCCCAGGTGTGACATACTGATGAACTGGTAATGAAGTAATTATAAAGCTAGCTTAAAATTGTAATTCGGTTCAGAACTGCTTTCTGTTCATTTCTGAAGGGCTCAATATTTTTCAAGCAATTATTAGAATGGAAAGAAAATGGTGTTTTTCATAATCCGCACATTCACTTATAGATTGCCCTAGACTCTAGAGCATTTCATTTGTCTAATGCATACAGATGATCTATGGCGCACACAGCATAATCTGGATGGGAGCTGCCTAACTCCTTCCTTTTTCAATTTGGACAGAGCATCCAGGGAAACATTTAAGTAAAATGAAGAGCATTAAAATGCAAAATATCTCGCTACGGTAGATTGATGAGTTAAATTACATTGACATTTCTTCCTACCTTGATAAATATCTTTCTGACCTTAGGCATCACCATGTAACAGACCACTGCAGGGCAACATGCTAATACAGACATCATCAAGCCGAAAAAATATCTCCTTTGTGTTTCAAGTGTGCGATTTTCTGTCATTACCATGATGACATGGACTGAAATTGGGAGATAGATCTGTTGACACATTAGATAACCATACTGTGCCCTAGAGCTGCATGGGGTAGCTTCAAAAGAGGGGAAAGAAATTTCACAACAGGTCTCATGTCATGCCATCAATCACAATGCTGTCATATTAATGGCTGTGGGGAGGCAGAGGAGCGGTGACAATAGGGGCATTCATCTTGTTAGAGCTCTGGAAAAGGTGCACCTGTATCCCAGTGCACTTTGTCTCTTGTTCTCCCCTGATGCATCCGAAAGGGAGAATGCTACCTATCTGTCATCTCTTCCTGCTGAAAGGCACCTTGACTACAGTTAATGGCTGTAACAGAAACAAAATGTAGCTGCTTTCTCTTCCATGCAACTTGCATTTTTGGTTATGATGCTCAGAATGGGTTATGTTGTCTTATGTTGCTTGACAGGAACATACAAAGAATAGACCACTGCATGAAGAACATGAGATACACTGTTTCCAATGTCAATGTCTGTTTCAGTTAGAATTTGCCTAATTCATAATGGAGATTTCTTTTTTCAATAATTCTTCAGTGATGCTTACAATTATTGACTCCATTCCAAACAGAGCTAGAGAGGGGCTGCCACCAACCACAGCATTCTGTTGGACTTATTACATATTTGAATACTTGAAAAACTAGACAGCTGTTATGATTCCAGAGGAGAAAGCCCATAGTTCTCAAATATACATCCTAACATATTCAAGTGTCATAGTAAACAAGGTACAAAATCATTATCCTTCTTTGAGAAAACAAAACACTTGGTTTCCCGCCATTTTAATGCCCTGATCAACATTATGAAATGAAGAGCAGTGAATGGTAAAAGAGAAGATAAACAATGGGGTTACAGGCACCATGTACCTTGGTAGCAACGTGTGGCACTTGATGTGTGTAGGTGTTTCACTACTGAAGATTAAGATTGCAGAGCCCTTCCTGCCTCTTAGAGGCTATCTACCAACAGTTCTACAGCCTAGCATTATTGGGGTGGCTTGGATTTCTTTGTCATACATTAAGGTCAAACCACTGGTCCCTCTAGCTCTATACTGTCTACACTGACTAGCAATCAATTTGTTGTTTTGTTTTGTTTATTTGTTAAGAGTTCTTCTAAAGATGAGCATGGGATCTCTTGTGTGATCAAGATGGACTTTCTTGTAATGTTGGCAATGGCCTTTCCCTATTATTTGGGAGAGATGAACGCACAGGAAGGGATGGCTGGTGATAGGATTACTCCAAGGTATCATGAGATATAACTGAACTTCAGGGAAGCTTTGGAAGATATTGAACCAGTGGCTTTTAAGTGTTGGAATGGACCAGGGCAATAGGTTCAAGTTGAACCAGGTTAAGACAGAGGTTGTCCACCTGGAAAGGTCTCTCTGGTGGATTAGGAGACACTTTCCCTGGGTTGGATGGTGTTGACCTCCCACTTAAGGATCAAATCCAAAATCTGGGCATAATCCTTAAACCAGGTGTCTCCTGGGACCTTAGGTGGCAACTGTGTCAAAGTCAGCTTTTAATCAACTGAAGCTTTTTACCCAGCTCTGCTACTACTTTCACAAGAGTGCTGCTGCATGCACTGGTGATCTCCAGGATCAACTATTGCAATGCTTTCTATGTGGCGTTTCCATTGAAGTTCACCTGGAGACTGCAGTGCCTCCAGAATGCAGCAGACAGGCTTGTGGCAGGCATGAGCCAATTTGATCACATCTCCCCTGACCTGGCTCACCTGCACTGATTACTAGTAACATCCCAGATGAAGTTCAAAGTATTGATGCTCACCTATAAAGCCTTTCAGGATTTTGGGTCAGATTACCTGTCAGACCTCTACTCAAGATCATCTACCTGTGTCACCAGATTCTCATGGGCATTGCTTCTTCAAATACCCACACTGAAGGAGACCAGAAAGTCTTTAAAAAGAAGCCAGGCCTTTTGGCAGTGACACCAACTCTTCTGAACTGAACCATCTTCTGAACTGAACTTTGCATGGTCTCCCCTCTCTTGAATGTCAAGAGGCTGTTAAAAACCTACCACTTATGAGAAGCTTTTGGTAGCAGCCTACTTTGAACTTCTACTCTATTGCTGCACGTTTTTCTATCTGGACTTAACACCTTGTCTGTTTGTGGCTTTTTATTTTTGTTTTTATATGATTATGTCGTTCTGTCTTTCCATTCAGATTTATACATGCACACCACCTAGAACAGTGTTGTGCGCTAATGGGTCAGAATAAATATTTCATGCATCCATCCATCAATCCATCAGTAACACATATAATGACATGCTGAAGCTAAGAGTAATAATCTGATGTTCATGTTTCAGCATTTTATTATATATATTATTATATATTATTATATTTTATTATAAACTTTCCAATTAACTTTCCAGGCTCTTAGCACTTGGGTTTATTCCCAAAAGATGTAACTTCCACTACAAGAGAAAACAGTGACTATTGTCTTTCTAAAGGATGAGACGGGGCACTGAGTTAGGGAATGCATTATGTAGAATGATGTGATCTTTCAAAACAGAGAAGTAGGAAATTAAACTGAAATGTTAATTTATCTTGTGGAATCAGTTGAAGAGCCATTATTAAATGTAAATTTAGCATAATCACAAACAGGATCTTGTGCTTTCACTCTTATCTAGCCCAGTTCTTATAGTATTATCTAGAATTATATATAAGGAAATATCATGTAGCACCCCAGGCACTTTACCTTATGCAAGGAACAAGCCTGGTTAATATGCAACAGTACAGCTAAGAAGTAGCATTAGGTCACCCTTAGGGCTGGGTACGAAAAGGAAAAATACAATTTCATTTCATTTCATTTTGTGCCCACCCCCGTTTCATTTCATTTTGCTTCTTATGAATTTTTAAAAAGATTTCATACAAAACAAAATGAAACAAAACAAAACGGCTCCCCTGGGTCCTAGAGGCACCAGATTTGGTGTCTGGGAACCATTTTTAAAGGGCTTCTGCCCAGCTCTTATCGGCTAGACCCCTTTAAAACAGGCCCACTCAGCACCAGGGAGATCCCCTGGTGCCGACAGGGCCAGTTTTAAAGGGGTCCAGCTATTCACAGCTTGGGAGGAGCCCTCTAAAAATGACTCCCGGGCACCAAATTGGGCACCAAATCTGGTGCCTCTAGGACCCAGGGGAGTCACATACCCCAACCACCTCCCAGTTTCAACAGAAGCCAGGCTGAGAGGAGGTGGGGAGCACCAGAGCGGCGGCGGTGACCCACCCCCTCCTCTTCCCTCTCCTGGGCTCCAGCGGCAGCATCCACCCTGCAGGCAATGGACCCCTTTTTGATGGAACGAACCAGTTCGTTTCAAAGGGAAATAATGACCATTTTGTTTCATCTGTACCGAAATGCTGATTCCTTGTTTCATTTTGTTATGTTTCATTACATAACAAAACAATGAAACAGTATTTCATTTTTTGTTTTGTGCCCATCCCTAGTCACCCCTTTTTCATTCAGAACCAGAGCTTTTTACTCTGGTCCTGAATTTTGTTGTTTCATTTAACAGACAAAGGAAGACCCACCCTAAACTGACTGTTTATTCCTCATATGTCCTACCATGAATCCTGCAAAGGGGCATAAAAGGTTGCTAACCACAGGTCAGTGAGTTTACTCTGCTCAGTCTGGAAGTTGAGTCAGTCTGATGAAGCTGTTTGGATGAGCAGCGAAATGTTTCTATCTCTCAAAAAAGAAGTCCAGTAGCCATGACTCAACTTCCAGATAAACTCACCTGGATGACTGAGAATCTTCACAGACATACTCTGCTCAATGCATGGACATGCTAGATTGTTGTGGAAATGACTAGCACACAAGTATAAATATAGAATAACTGGAACTCAGCAAGATGCAAAAATTAGACTTCTCATATTTTGAACAATTAAGATTGGGATTAAGCTGATCAAATTCATACTGGGCATTATTACACTGGAAAATTCAGATGACTGCATATAATTATGCTTACAGCTAAACAGTCTATAAACTACCCAGCCAATTTTTTTTGTGCTTTTGACACAAAGATTCTTGTAACTCAAGTAGAGCATTATATTTACTGAAAATCCAGACCTGCATAGGTTTTGGTTAAGGAAAACATTTGTGAATGCTTCGTTGTGTAGGAAGACCATAAAAAATCATTTCATATGCTATTTATTAGAATATTTCGTTCAGAGATTTCTACTGGCACAGGATAGAAATGTTGATGAGACAGGGGGAAAGGCTGATTTTCATGAGAGCGTTTCCCCTGTAATGATAATAATGATTGGCCCCATCTGGTTTGTGCTAATTTAATGGTGTTTGTGAGTTGGCTAAAGATGGATTTTAATTAAGTCACGTAGTTGTGTCTGACTGTATTTTAGTTCCTATAGGGTCCATTTGAAACTAAAATGGGATTTACGAAGATGTGAATTAAGAGGGCAGCTTGGGTTAAGCAATTAATTTGGCAGCTTGATACAGTAGTAGTCTGTCAATATAACCAAATGGTCCTTGAGATTTGGTTCCCGTTCCTTCTCAAAGTTTATTTGCCTAATAGTGTATTTCAGAAAAGAAGAACCAGTAAAATTTAGGTATAGTACAATATAATTTTCCCCCTCCCCATCCCCAATCTGGAATTCTGCATATAATCTTGATGGTGGTTATAAGCTATAGTTTCAACTTATCTGGAAAACACCTAAACAATAGTTTGCACAGGACGCTGGTGCATGTTCATTGGTCATTTCCCAGATCAACAACTGCAATGCTCTCTACATGGGATTTCCCTTGAGGATGACCTAGGGACCACAGAGGGTCCAGAATGTGGTAGTCAGACTGGTAGCCGGAGTGACCAATTTGATCACATTGTTCCAGTTCTGGCCCATCTGCTAGTTGCCCACTGCATCCTGAGTGAGGTTCAAGGTTCTGATACTTATATATAAAACCCTACACAGACACTGGGGGGGGGGCGGTGTTACACTTTTACTTTACTATTGAGTACTGTATTTTTCTATCTAGTGTTGTAAATCACCCAGATGGGGGAAAGAAAGTGAAAGAAAGAAAGAAAGAAAGAAAGAAAGAAAGAAAGAAAGAAAGAAAGAAAGAAAGAAAGAAAGAAAGAAAGAACCAGGAAAAACTGTAATAATATGATGAAATAACTAATGTTACCAATGTTATACAGAAACAAAAGTTCTTATAGGGGCTTCAAATGGCCAAACTGATATTACAAAATAGTGCACATTTCAGCAAAATATACAATATATTCCTCTAATTTTCTTTCTCTTTATTCCACACCTGAGCACATGATTATACCATTGAGTACACAACTAGGGCCTGTGTGGACTCAGAAGAGACAGCTGGCAGAATTCTGCACACTGGTGACATACATCTGGCTTGCACAACATAGATCCAATAGGATTCTAGCTGGAAAGTTTCTATTTGGAAACTTTTGGAACACAAGCACTTTCATCTCTTATGTTGACTATGAAGAGTATCCACAATGTGTTTCAAAGAGCACAGGGGCAGTGAACTATGGTGGGTGGACCCACGGGTATCCATGAAAAGGGGCAAGGAAGTATGACGGTCCTCCCCAAAATCCTGAAACTGGTTTTTCTTATAGGTAAACAGGTAAAAACTACTATAATGATAACAATAGGTATATTTAATAGACCCTCTTCCCAAGGATTATTTCTGAAAACGTCCTTGGGTAGATCTTGGGGAGGGGTTCCAGAGTAATCAAGCCAACCAAAACCTGAAGTCAGTTCATCTAATTTATATGCCATTCTGCAAGAAATGAACACAATGAAACAAGTTTTGTCTTGCATGATTTTTATCCTGTCCTTCTATCTGATGGTGTTAATAAAAGTGTACATCTCTCAATCAAAGCAAGAACACTCTAAACATTGTCCATAGACTTAAATTATAGTTATAGGACTAAGAGATATACAGCCCAAACTAAACATGGCTAGTTCCTTCCCCAAGTATGCACCACTAATTCCTCTAAGTCTCTGGAGGTTTCTGTCTCAGAACTAGATGACCTGGCTAACTTTCTAGTACAGTGGTACCTCGACTTAAGAGCAGCTTGACTTAAGAGCAATTTGACTTAAGAGCGGAAAACTGTTGGCATTTTAACTGCTGCCTAACAAATTTTAGATATGGCCTGCTTGACTTACAAATATTTTTTCCATTTTTTGATTTTTTTAAACTTTTTTCCAATTTTTAGATAGGTGTGCCTACTTAAGAGTAGATCGACTTAAGAGCATGCAATCAGAATGGATTAAATTCGTATGTCGAGGTTCCACTGTATCCTTAATTGATAGGAAAAAATGCTGCAGCAACTTCTCCAATAAATCAAACTACTATGAGAAGCTATTGCATGGCCAAGAAAAACTTGACTGTTATGGGGAAACAGCCACTATTTGTTAGCGTATATATAAGGGATAGGGGGGCAGAGGAATAAACAATATGTGTATTCATTATCTTATGTATGGTCTAGTTATTGAAAGAGCAATAAACTTGTGGATTGAGTAGATTACTGCACAAGCTAAATTCCTGATTTTTTTTTGAATATTCTAATATGTCCAAAGCAGTCGGGGGGGGGGGGGGCTCATAATAATTCTAGCAGAGAATGCATGTGTGTGGTTCTTGAGGGGGAAAAGCCTAAAAAGTTACAAGAAGTCTGATAGTTGCTACATGCAAAATATTTCAATGAATAAGCTAAATTGATTAAAATTAATTTGAAATTTGAATTCACTTTCTCTTTGAACATCCCATAAAGTTCTACTTTTCTTTTGAAAGAAAGCTGTAGAGCTTGAACAGTTCATGGTACAAGTCCCCAGTTGCTTCTGCTGGACACAGAGGTACAGGAACAACATTAACTAGCAGATTCAGCCTTTGAAATTTGGAATTATCATGTGAGCACACTTCCCCCTGTATAAAGGGATATTGTCCACACTTGTTTCTAAGAAAATCCTAAAACCCAGTAGAAGTTTTAATTTTAGCAAAATAAGCTCACTCCAGCACTGTCTCCATGGGAATTTACAACTGGACTTGCATGCAAATACGCCTACATACAACAGCCAATGAATAATTGGTTTGAAACATATATTCCATTACATAGTATATTGCACACCTCATTCTGCTGCTATATGTCTGAAGAAACGTTACATTGAAATATGAATGTATTTGTCCACGAAACGTTTCATTGAAATATGTCCATGAAATGTTACATTAAAATATGAAAGTTAGTCTTTAAGGTACTACATGTTTTGTATCTTTCATCTCTTGAGAACAAAGGCAAGATATGTCCTCCTTGGAGGGACAAGAGGAAAGTGTAAATATTAAATAAGTGACATAAAGAATATCAACTGAAAATCAAAGGAAGGTCAGCGAAGGTCACAGCCGCTAACAATAGACTTGGAAACTTAAGGAAGTCTGCTTTGTCTACTCTTACCATGCAGAGACTTGGAACCTCCTGAATGTAAACTGAGTTGCAGCCAGTCACTTCCAATACACTTCTAAGGCCAATAAATGCATTTCAGAGTTTAAGACTGAAACCCAGCTAAAATGATTTTAATGAGACCTAAAAATAGTTAATGTAGTACACTGACAAGGCATTTACTAGCTTTTAAATAACTCTACAATTTTCATAACAGATGATGTAGAACCATTTATAGCTATTAAACCAATTCAATCATGAGAAATTACAAATGATACTTGGGTTTAAAGCTGTAGCATGGCTGGGAAAGAAATCTCAAGTTTTAAAGTTAACAGTTTAAAGTTACTACTGGGTGCCCTTTGTATGCCTCATATGTGAGATACCCTTGATTTGTTATCTCAGTAGTAGACAACTATACATAATTGTTATATTTTGGATAAATGTTAGATTTCCTTAATTTTGGATTTTTAAAAATGAGTTGTACATTATGCGCAATAAGCTTTGGGATGTAACTCTGTGTGTGGACTTGTAAGAGTAGAGAAATAGAAGATGTAGCCTGCAGTTTAATGGTTACTGAATGATAGTGGCCACATTTATGACCCAAAATGTCAGTGGAACCTGGTTTGTCAATAAATAATATTGCTGCATGCAACTCATTTCCTTCCATTTGGATCATCCCACAGAAGGAACAAATAAACAAGTCAGGAACTGAACTTTTAGTCTGTACAACAACCAAACGCTCACGCCCCCCCCCATATCTGTTCTTCCTCTGATATCATTCCACACAAAAAAGTTAGTTAACTGTGCTGGGCCCAGGTAGTTGAGGGTTTAAAGGTCAAAATCATCATTATGAAGTGCATATCAAGAAACAAAGCTGGTGTCAGTTATGTTCCTCTATACATGTGATATGCTGAAGCCAGACAGTTCTCTGGCAGCAATAGTCTGCGGTAGTTGAAATTCTAAGGACCACTTCCAAAGCTGGCCTATATACAATGCATTGCAGCAAATGAGCTTGGCTGTTACTAATGCATAGGCAACCATAGCCAATTTCCTTCTTTCTACAAGACAATGAATCTGGCATGCTAACCAAAACCGGAAAAAGGCACTCTGAGGTACAAATGCCAAGAGCAAACTTAGCAGCAAACAGTGCTGTGCAAAAAGCAACTGGAAGTGATGACATCAATCATACTGGATCACTTTAGGGAAGGCTCTACAGGGGTGGGGGTGGCTGCCACCATAGACTAATGGGGTTAGTCAACCCTATTTATATATCAACCACATTACTGCCCTGAACTGTAGGGGAATAAGCATGCGAAAGTATACATAAAACCAAATTTGGCCAGACAATTCTCAAAGAATCTGGTATCACTTCAAAGTACACAGACTGTTCCTGCCTCTAGTCCTGGAAAACAAACATGAAAATTGATAAATGTATTTATTTTATTTTGGCAGGAATTGTATCTGCTCCAGAAATGACTCAATATTTCTAGGTCCTCAGAGTAAGTATAATATTATGGTTACTAGGAGAAATTTGATGTTAGTCCTAAGAAGCTGATCTGATGCAATATGTTCTCAGGAGTCCATCTAGCTTCTTGTATCAATTGTTTTGAATGCTTCCAAGATTGTTGCCAAGATAACAAGTCCCTTCCTTCATATACAGTGCAAATGATATTTGCTATCATCTTATCCTATCATAGAATCATATAGTTGGAAGAGACTTCAAGGGACATCTAATCCAACCCCCTGCCATGCAGGAACCCCCATCACAGTGCCCCCAACAGATGGCCATCCAGCCTTTGCTTAAACCCCCCCCCCCAAAGAAGGAGACTCTAGCAGCTGTAGTTTGAGACCATTGCCCCACATCCTAGTCTCTGAAGCCATGGAAAACAAACCAGTCCCTTTTTTAATGTGACATCCTCTCAAATATTTAAACATAGCTATCATATCCCCTCTGAGGACGCTATCTCACCTGGGGGGAGATCCAGATATTGTGAAAGTCCAGCTTTTTTTTTTTTCTTGGTCATGTGACTGAAGATGTGGGATCTCCGTTCCCATGTACAAGGGTTTAAAAAAGGTGCAGACCAGCCCCAGGGCCAGCAGGTGGCACTAGGAAAAAAACAGCACTGACAGCCCGAAGGCCAGCTGATTAGAGCTGGGGGGGGGAGGAATTTTTTTTTTAAAAAGGTGCCAACGAGCCCCAGGATTAGCTGGTCGGCTTTAGAATAAAAATAAAAATAAAAATAAAATAACAGCGCTGATAGCCCAAAGGCCAGCTGATCAGCACTGGGGGGAGGGGAAAATAAATTTTTTTTAAAAGTGCCGGCGAGCCCCAGGGCGAGCTGGTCGGGGCTGAGGGGAGAAGCAGAAAACCAGATCATATGCATTTTTTACTGGAGCAAAAAATTCCCAACTTCTCCTGTCGGTCATGGAAAACTCACTAAAAGGGGCATAACCATTTTTTTAAAGCCTGGTGGCTGTGGGGACAAGATTTTTGGAAACGCTCTATCTTGAAATTTAATCAGCATTTTAAAAGACATGTGATAGAGCCCTCAGTCTTCTTTTTGTAAGGCTAAACATTCCCAGCTCCCTAAGCCATTTTTCAAAAGACATTTCTTCCAGACCCTCAGTCATCTTGGTTGCCCTCCTCTGGACCCGTTCAGAGCATTGTTTATGCATGTCTTTCTTATAGATTTTATCCTCATATCTGACTGACAGTGCTAAGCAGAATGCAAAGTATGTTTAAAAACCTCAAATACAGAGTTAACATCCTTCATACTACTTCCAAAGCTGCATGAGCATATACTCCTGCCAAGACAAGAGGCCACTGATGTAGATATAAACACAAAGGCTCTTGGCCAATAGCACAGCTGTTCTCTGTAGAAACATAGCCATTTGATTCATGCTCTGTGGATGTGGTCTGATCCTTTATTTCTATAATAAAGCCATCTTCTAGATATTAAACTGGAGTGGTGGCGGTGCTACAACACATGGCTGTTATGATTTGGAGCCTCAGCTGCTCAGCCTTCCTGTGAATCAACAACATTTCACTAACTCATCATGTGAGCCCTGATAGCCTCATAACTGGCATATTTTCAAGGCTCCAAATGCAATTAATTTGAAGCCATCACATTCTGGCACACAGTGGCCAGAGGAAAAATGCCATTACAATCATCATCTGCTGAAACCAAATTAATAATTCACTCTCACAGAAAAAGCAGAAGCTAACATCTCACCAGCATATGCAGTTTGGATGCTACACACAGCTCTACATATTCCACTGAACTGTTGTTTTTCTGTGTTTCCGCCTCACATGCTGATTCATCAGCTGTACTATATGTTGGTCATGAAATTTAGTGGACTGTAAATATAAGAGACACATATTTAAGGGGCCTCAAACAATTCATGTGACCACCGGCTAGATTCTGAACCTCACAATTGCCTCTACTGAGACTATAGTCAAGGAAACAACTTCATACTTTCCTTTGGTCACAGGATTTTAGCACCAGGGCAAAGGAATATTCCAGAGGGAAGCCTGTTCATTATTACCTCTGTGTGTTCATAAAGGAACCTATGGATATTGAGCAATCTGAGACTTAGTTCAATATAACCCAAAGAATATTGAAGTATGGTCATTTTAATGTACTATTTCTGGTACTATAATTTTCATACAATGTGAGGTACTCCAGAGCATTGTCAACCAAAACAGTTCTAAAAACCATCAGCCACCTCTCAAAGTATAGTGACACAAATTATTATGTTGCAAGTAGCAACTCCAACATGTGCTAAATCCTATTATAATATAATTATTATTGCATCATCACTAGATAATGATAGCAAGAACTATGCATGAACAAATGAGGGTGAAAATGGTCATATTACTAACGAAAACATGCTGTTTGATGTGGTATACCAGACTTGAAATAACCACAAACTATCATCAAAAGCTGTTCATGATGCTCCTAAATGTGAAACATGGCTGACATAAACCGCAAAGGGTTTGGGGGAAGGAGCAGAGAATTTAAGCAAGCACGAATAATGCCAGTTAGTTGCATACTGGATCCATTCCCCATTGTTGGGGTGGGGGGAAGCCACAGACTGTCATTTATATGTGTGTATTGCATCGTTAAAGTCATGACTGACTCTTCGTGACCCCATGTCCATGGAGTTTTCTTGGCAGGAATACTGGAGTGGTCTGCCAGTTCCTACCCCAGGTGCCTACAGCACCTGGTATTCCCTGGTGGTGTCCCATCCAAGTACTAACCAGGGGCGACCCTGCTTAGCTTCCGAAATCAGGTGAGATTGGATGTGCTTATTTATATGGCTGTAGATAAGAAAAAGAACAGAAGAACCTCTTCCATCCAGATCCAAGCCTTCATAGAAGTCCCAGCCCTCTGTTTTTGTTTTTGTTTGTTTGTTTGTTTGTTTGTTTGTTTGTTTGTTTGTTTTCTTAAAGGAGGATATAATGGAGGAGTGGATTCTTTTTATCCTTCTCCAAAGTTTTCTGCACTGAAGCTTTTCTGCAAGGCTTGAGGTGGGAGCAGAGAAAAACACTTCTGATGTGCCATAAACTTAGGAATAAGACTGAAAAAGCAGGCTGTTGCTACTGTTCTTCTTCATAGTGTGCTACAAGTTAGATGAATCTTCCAAGAGAGCCTGGAAAAAAGATGGTGATTTCTGTAGTTCTTCCCCCCTCCCCCAGAAAAAAAAGCATCAAACAGGAGTATTTCTCATACTGCTTCTCATCTTATCCACCCCTCCACATACACCAGGACTAGGGGCTGCCTCTTTCCCAACCCCTGTGGGCTTACAGGGTAGGAAAAAGATAACGTAGCAACCATGAACACTACTCCCAAAATAGAGAGGTGCCTGCCTTTACTTATGCCTTCCAAACTGCTAGACAAAGTAAAAGAGTATTGGTCTCATCTCAGCCTGGTGCATATTCAGAGCAGATGGACAAAATTCCACGTTAAATTAATGGTAGGAACTAACATCATGTTGCCAAATAAGCCAGGATGATATCTGTAGGTCCTCATACTTCAATCCCTGATTAATAATCTTACAGTAGTTCCTAAGATGGTGACGCGAAGAGCACACTCAGTGTGCAAAAGAAATAGCTTTTTTCACACAACACATACTTTATTGATTGAATTCAAAGGCACACGGTGGGTCACTACCCACTTGTGCAGAGAGATTTCAAAGACATATTAGATAGACACAGAATATATGTTTAAAGATATCAGCCAGATATGGGGATATATGCAAGATGAATCATGTTTTTTGATGAATTTGACCAATCTGACAAAATTCATCAATTTTCTGATATTCATCAGAAATGGAGTTCCCCGAAAGAATCCAAATTTATGAAATGTTAGCAAATTGTGACTCATTAATTCATCAGGCCATAAAATGCCCCCCAAGGCAACTAGAGAGGGAAGCATTTGATAGAAATGGGATTTTTGATGTCTGAGTTTTGAATCCCCCCATGAAAGTGCTCCCCATGTACCTAGAGACTCCAAACTTGCAAAGAAGCTTCCTCTGACTACAATTCCTCCAGGTTTGGTGAAGAATGGATTTACTCTACCCAGTTGATAAAGGGCACTTTCCAAGTGGGCCCAATTTGTGGGAGTATCATTAAGATGTCTGAAACCCAAACTTCACCAAACTTGGAGGCATTGTACAATATAGGCGAGTTGGGAGAAGCTTCTTTATAAATTTAGTGTAACTTGGTATCTGGGGACACTTTCAAGAGAGGGCTCTTTTGGGGTGGATATATCAGGCCTGAACCCCAATTCTAACTCTAATTTCTCTAATTGCCTGAGAAGGATATCTTATAGCATTTTAAAGGGAGATCAGTTCGTCTATTCATGACAGGAAATTCATCAATTCGTCAGTACATGAGCAGCAATAATATTGCCCAAAATAGCAACATTAAACTACAATGCTGTTAAGCTTCTCCAGACATGTAAGTGGGACTGGTTACAAGGATCACACACACACACACACACACACACACACACACACACAATGCAGCAGATTTTCTTAAAAGGAATAATTCAAAGTACAGTACTGGTTTTAACCTATAAAGTCCAAGCTATCTCAAATACTGGATCTCCTCTTATAGGGCTGCCAGGGTGTTAAGATCATCAGTACAAATCTTTCTCTCCAGCCTCACAGATGCCTTTGTGGGGACACACAGCCTGTCTGTAACATTGTCCCAGGGAAGGCCAGTCTGGCCCCATTTTTGCTGTCCTTCTTCAAGGAAAACAAAGGCCTTTCTCTTCAGGTAGACTTTCCCTTTGGCACTGACTGTCCATTGTGCAGTGGTTAACCTAAAGTGCAGCATTCAACTCAGGACCTGAGTTTGATCCCAACAGGTTTAGGTAGCTGGCTCAAGGATGAATCAGACATCCATCTTTCTGAGATCAGTAAATTGAATACCCAGTGTGCTGGGGGTGGTAAAGTATTCCTGGCATAATTGTGTTGCAAACCATCCAGAGAGTGCTCTAGCACAATGGAGTGGTATATAATTTAAAACAGCAATAATAATCATAATTAAAATGGGATAGTTTGTATTGTTGCTTTTCAATCTGTTTTAATAATGCCTCACATTTAATGTGAAATATTTGGCTAACTTTGTTATTTAGAAAACTAAAGTTGTTTTGTAGCTTTCAAATACAGTGGTACCTTGTATAAAGGAATTAATTCGTTCCAAATGAAATTATGTTAAGAAAATTTTCCTTTATACAAATTTCCCATAGGAATGGATTGAAAACAGAGTAATCCCATTTTTATGTTGCATGGATTCGCCCCATAGGCAATTATGTTAAGCAAATTTCCCTTATCTCCGGAATTTTTTATGTTGTACAGATTTTATGTTATACAAACTGTTTGGTATACAAGGGTCCACTGTACTATCTTTTCTATGATGTAAGCCACCTCAAGTGCTTTATGTAGGAGAAAGACAGGAGAAAATGATTTTAAACAAATAAACAGTAAACAAATGACATTACTTAGAGTAAGTAGCAAAGATACTTTTTACAGTCCAGCAGGAGCATCTCTACTATTCAGGAGACCCATTCATATCACAACTTACAAGCTCTCATATTGGACTCTTCTTCTGGCCATAGTTCAAATTCCTAACACCTTTTTGAAAGGAAGCAAAATGCACCACACAGGAGAAATAAAAGGAATTCTTCATTCTAAAAATAAGCCAAGTAGATATTTTAGAATGCCGAAAGATTTGACATACTACCAATGTTCACACTGTCAAAT
Source organism: Phrynocephalus guinanensis (assembly GCA_037367245.1). Classification (NCBI taxonomy): domain Eukaryota; kingdom Metazoa; phylum Chordata; class Lepidosauria; order Squamata; family Agamidae; genus Phrynocephalus; species Phrynocephalus guinanensis. The sequence goes on from CM074741.1 coordinate 22,993,360, forward strand.
GAAAGAGGTGACTATCATTCAACATGACAGAAATGCCATGAAGTTGGCTAACACGTAGGAATTGTTTTAAAATGATGGATAAATTTCCATGTACTGTATATGAATTCCTAACTGTAGCTTGTGTTAACATATCTGCACATTTTTTGATAAAGTGAAGCATAAATTATGCTGTTGGATTTCTCAGAAGCAGTACTATAATTTACATATCAGAGGGAAACAAACTACAATATTTTTTGAAATGGCATAGATGTGTATGAGTCATTTGATTTTTCACCTTTTAGAAAAGCAGCTATCTATTAATATTCAGAATGGGAGAGGGAAGCTTGTGGCCTTCCAAATGTTATCGGATTTGTAAGCCATCAGCCCTTCGCAAACGTAGGCGGTGGTCAGGAATGATGGGCATGGATGATGGTGACGAGAAGCATAAACTCATAACACTTTGAAGGCTACCCACTCCCCACTTCTGCCTTAAGCAAATCAACTCTTGGATGATAAAATCCTGATGGGGGGAAAAATCTTCTATTTAGGAATGACAGTTCTAAACCGGTCCATTTTGAAGGACAGACTGTCTTGCCAATTTGACCAGTAAACTGCGGGTAACATGCAGGTTGTCTGAGTTGAATTATATAACACCCTGCAACTAAAACTCTTACAGACTTTACTGCTACTGCTTGAAGCTGTTGGTGTAGTTGTGTAAGTAGAACGTTCAGTGATTCCAGCTAGATGGATTTTATGTTTCTATCCACAGTGAATTTTATGGATGAGTGGGGATGAACAGACTGCTACTATTTCCTTTGAAAGATGGGTGAACAGGCATTGCCAAATAGGGGAGTGGGAGTTTGTTTTTGGATTTTGACCAGTAAACTGCGGGTAACATGCAGGATTATAGGAGGGGTTACCAGGAATTCTGCCTATTGTGCCACTAGTATTGCAGGGACAATTTGCAAAAGGACAAACTAAGATACATCCTTTTTCAGAATACGGTTCTAGATGAATGGAAGTCTGAAGTACCTTCTCAAATTCAGAAGCAGCTAATTTACTGTACTTGACATTTATGACACTGAAGGAAATCATAAGGTTGAAAAACATTTGGCAATTACAACTATTATTTGTCAGTTTCATTGGCCATTTGAACCTTTATTCCTTGTATCTACAGCAAAGTTCAGTCAACAGGGTTATTTGCTCATGACATTGCGCCCTGTGTTGTGTAATTTGCAGATCCAATTTGTGTTTGAAATGCTTTTAATGGTTGGTTTAAATTAATGCAGATATGTTAACATGTGACAGAAAATGTCAAATGACAAAAGTTTGCCTGACTTGGGGCCACGTAATCCCATGTGCCAGCCACACTTTGCTCTCCAGTGCTCTAAGGAGCCTTCCCTAACTTTGTATCCACAGATGCGGGACTCCATGCCCTATGCCTCCTAGCTACAATGGACAATGGTCGGGGACACTAGGCATTTCAAGCCAACAGTTAGGGACTGAAAGCCGGGGGGGGGAGACACTCTCTCTCTCCACCCTCCTCTGTCTGTTGCTCACTCTGTTTTTGTCTCTCTGTCACACAACAAAGGAAGGCAAGTGTACAAGAGGCCCTCCAGGTTGTTTATGGTACCAAAACTAAAATGTTAATACAGTATTAGTCATTTTAAATAAAAGGCTACAACATATGACAAACTAGCAAACAGATAAAGGACATGTACAACACTGCACTGTCTTTTGAAAAGTTACTGATAATCTCATATTCTGCCCCACCTAGGCTGCAGTGATGAATTTACAAAACACAATCCAAATGGAAAGCTACACAAAGAAATATTTGTGCTAGACTGCAAATGCACAGTGGGTGTGGGGGAGATGAAAAACAAGCCAATCAGCATTAACATTCAAGAACTGTGAGAACAGGATTGTCTTGACCAATCTCTAGGAGATTATTAGCAATATAGCTGTGCTGACATCAGAGAAAAAGAGAGAGAGAGATTTGAAGAGTACAAAAGAGCTACTAAAAGCCAGCGAAATACAAGTGTTTCAGTGGACAGCCTTAAAAACAGCCTTTGCTTATTTTAGTATAAATACATCTAGAGTTCAGTTCCCCACTGTGCCTCTTTGACAGGCACCAGATTTGATGATCCATAAAGTCCCTTTCTGCTTGTGTAGCTCGATGATGATGATGATGATGATGATGATGATGATGATGATGATGATGATGATGATGATGATGATGATGATGATGATGATGATGATGGGTACTACATACAGATCTCAAACAGGGACATGAAAAAGGCTTGACAGCAACTACAAACATTTCTGTGCATAGAAGACCTTTCTGTTTTCTCTCCTGTCTGCAGCTCCTTGTCCTGCATTTAATGGGTATCACTGAAATGTCCTCTGAATGGTCCCGGAAAGGATTGCATTTGGACTACAGAGAAGGCTCCTAGAATTTACTATATGGTTCTTTGAACTACACCCTAATAATATACCATTCAGCTGTACAGTAAGAAAAAGGTTGCAAAATAAGGGGGAAATGCTGTTTGTTTGTATGCATGTATATGCTTATGCTCTACTGACCCACTAACCCACCCAATTCATTAGAAGGCTGGAGACACAAATAACAGTCTGATCTTGAGTTCAGAAGAGTCAGAGTGCATGCTTTACATGCAAAAGGTCCCAGCCCCTGTATATCTCTTGTTAAATTATCCCAGACTAGCATGGCTGTCAGAGGCCTTGGACAGCTGTTGCCAGTCAGAGATGACAGTACTGTGTAGAACAGTTAATGGCCAGCACTCTGCTACTGTCCTTTTCAATTTTAGACTGCATGGCCAAAAACCTGTTAGTTCTGGCATATGTTGTCACCACTAACTGAGAAGGTACTGGGGCTCATCTCCATTAAGCAACTGGGTGCATTACGGCACACACAACCAAGATGCAACCTGACACTTCATCGATTAGCTGCTGTTAACCATACAAACCAGTTAAACAAATTGGAAGTGGGCAGAATTCATGTATGAAAGAGCAGCACATGTGTGGTTAAATCACAGTAAGAAGAGATTTCAAATATACCTTAGTGCATGTGAGAAATGTCCTTCTTCAAGAGGGTACATTGGTCCCTCCTGACTTTAGGAAGCAGATGAAGAGCTTCCTTGTTAGGATTTTAACAACTGCATTCAGCTATGAAGAGGGTTGTTTAAAAATATTTTTAAATGCTGCACATTATTATTGTTGCTTTTATGTTTTAAACCATTCTGAACTGTTCTAATATTACTATATGTTTCCTTGTTTCTTAATGCAATCACTTTTGTTTTTAGTTGGCTTATTTGCTTGTTTTTCATAATGTGTGAGCCACCTGGTCCCTTCACCAAGAAAAAGCTGGCATAAAAATGAAATTAATTGTAAATAAATAAGATAAATGCATCTGTGAATACTACCATGTGAGAGTTTGAACATGTGCTTTTGATTCTCTGAGAGTTCTCAAAAAATCACATCATAATGAGGTGTTAGTATTTAGGCTGTATTTCCTTATTTCATAGCAATATATTTCACTGCACAGTTCCCATTGTAGCGCCACTGGTGAGACACTCTTAAAATTTATAGCAACTCTAAGGTCTATTAATTAAAATTCTGTTCTTTGTTGGCCAAAGCCCTTGATGTATCTGACACTAAAAGCTAATGCTGCATACAATAAAACAGTTTATCATAAACATCCATAAAAACAAACAAATTCCATGCAAAAATAATCTCATACCATCCAGTGTGGTAAAAGTTGACACTTCATGCAACTCAAATATGTTGGTACAAATAGTACATGCCTTCGGGGGGGGGGGCTTTGAACCATCCTTTGGAAGTCAGACTAGCTTTTCTGTTCAGAGAATTTCAGTATTCATAATAACTTAATCATGCATAAAATGGGCTTCATGGCTTTGCAAATCAACTGGTCTTGAAAGAAGTGTAAACAACAGGCTGTTCCAGTTTATTCAAAGTCCAGTTTTAGGCTGCTGAATTATCCCATTCATTTCCACCACAGTCAAGACAAAGGTTGACGGTTCCACTGAATTTGAATCCTCTATTCCACATCATTTAGAACCAAGGCACTATTTTATTATCTATGCCTTATGGTCAACTGAAAATCTCAATATTTGTCACAACCATCACCCCACTGAAATATCTAAACTACAGTTTTCAGTCAGAGCAGATGGTGACACATTTATAACATCGTCCTGCTAAAAGAACAATAAGAAACAAACAATGACAGAATAGAACTGTCACCTTACCTCATAAGCCCCAGGACCAGGAGTGTTGTCCCTTCTCTCTTTAAAACGCTCCACTCTGGAAACCCATACCGTAACAGTGGAAGGAGTTTTTGACCCTGAGTTGTATGCCTCTGGGCTGTATGCACCTGGACCTAAAACAGAAAGAGGGCAGGGAACTGAATGGGGTGAATTTATTTCCATGATTCTCTGCAGAAGTGTGTTTCTAAGGTAATTCATGAGAAAGAAACGAGATATCACAATCTCTATCCTAAGGTTTCATAAAGTCATGTACATAAAATATCATTATCAGGTTGGTATCATGATAATTCGTATAGATTCACATTGCTCTATACCTGCACGGAAACATTATCCACCCCCCAATTTGTTTGCATGTGAGGTGATATACCTCATTCTCCTTCAGAAAGCTACTGACAGCTTCCATAGAAAACCCTAGACTTGTTCTCCCACAGATGCTAGGGCCAGGCTGAGGTGTGCTTTGCTCTGGCAGCACAAAAGCATCACACACCTTCAAGTCATTCTCAGGCATTTTTCAAAGAGCCTCCTTTTTAGTGAGGTATTATCTACACAGTCAAAAATAACAAAGCATTTTCAGCGAGCAAGTAATGTTTCCCTTTTCCACAACGGCTGGATAAGATTCAAACACTGCAGCAAAGGTCAGAGTGTGTTGACTGCAAGGTGACAACATGGGGTGACCTTAAGAGTGTATAGTTATATCTCTCCTTTGAAGAACTTCACAAAAATATTCTTGAAGTAGGCAGCAGAATTTCAGCACAGGCCAGGTAAATTCTATTAGACTCGGAATGTTCAGTCTTATTTTGATGCCTATGCACATCTGAGTATGTTCATTCACAAATCCAGTCCATGTTAACATGAAGGCTTTCATTTGTCTACAGCAAAATTTACATTTATTGGCTTACTTGACTGCAAACCACCCAGAATAGTGCTTTTGCACTAATGGAGTAGTACAAATTTAACAGACAGACAGACAGACAGACAGACAGACAGACAGACAGACAGACAGACAGACAGACAGACAGACAGACAGACAGAGGTTTTCCTATTGAAGGAAGCTCTCGAACCCCAACAGGGGAGATTCTTCATCTACCAGCTCAAACTCAAGATGCGAAAAGTTACCTTTTGGACTATAACTCTCCAGTTCCATGGCTAGCTTGTTCATTAGTCATGCTGAGTGTGGGGTACCAGCTAAACTAGTAATGTCCCCCCCCATCTCTGACTCAGATCACAAGACAGTTCCTATATTAGTTTCCCCTTCTAAATCCAGCTCATACTTTAGACATATAAATACCACACTCGTTGAGGCCCTTATACCAAGAGGAAGGACAAGATAGAAACAAAAACGTAATCTAACCTTTCATTATACATAAATGATGTCATTTTCATCTTTTTAAAGTCTGTTTTTGTTATACCATTCTAAGACATAGTTTCCATTATACATATGCTGTTGCGTATGCGACACAGGTCAAAGACGTACTTTACTAGCTTCTTATAGCACCAGTTGAGAAAGGAATTATGCAAAAGCTATCTGCTATTTATTTACCAAAATGCCACATCTTAATCACAGGTCAACAAAGAATAAAACTTCTTCATTCCACAGCAAGCACCTAAGAAAAGCCCGCCTATGTTGTGATTGGTACATAATGGAAAAATCAAGAGAAGGTGATCCTTATAATTATACCTTTTCTGGCCCTATGCAGGTTCACTCTCTATGAAATGTCAACCAATGCTACAGGGCAAAAGCAGCACAGAACAAGAGCAATAGGTAATTTAAAGTGAAAATCTGTGCTTCTGGCCCTTCAACGTGAACATTTTCAGTACAGCCAAGGAGGGCTGGGAAACGATTGCTTCACAAAATGCAGCTTTAAAATCCAAACACACATTTTCTTTACAGCAGGAAGCATATTTGTGGATCCCGTGTCATTCAGTTGCCATCCACTTTACTGCCAGCTCCTGTTACGAGTTCATAAAACCTGGATGTTTAAAACAACATCCAGAACCAAAGATTTAAAGAAAAAGGGCAAAGGAAAATAATCTGAACCAAAGGAAACAGGGAACATATTTCTAACATGTTAGCTGTTCCGGTTTATTGTTTGCCTTCTGAGAATGAGAAAGAGACCAGTGACACCTTAAGGATTATTATGATACTGACAAATGTAGACACAACCTTGCCCCAGATTAGACAGAGACTGTATCTAAACAAGACAACGGTAGTCTTAGAAGGTGGTTCCTTAGCCCCAGGAAATGGAATTCATCTTGCTCTAGTCAGAGCTATAGCAAAGGAACAGGTTCACCATTTTGAAATGTTCATAAATCCAGAACTTTGTCATTTCAGACTCATGTAGTCTAAGTGACACAGAGTGCTTTTTATCAGCTTTGAGGTATGGCCCTACCTGGACAGAGAAAGCCTAGCAGAACGTATGTATGCATTGGTAACCACTAACTGCAATGCTTTGTATGTGGGGCTGCCTCTGAACAAGATCTAGAACAGTGGATAGTATTTCTGAACTGCAGTTTCCAGAAGAATTCCCCACCAGCTGTGCTGGCCAGAGTGTCTAGGACTTGTAGTCCAAGAACATCTGGGTTTGGAAACCACTGGTCTAGAACCTTCAGATAGGACAAAACAGAATGATAAGAACAAAGATTGGTTTGCCCCAGTAGCACAGGTCATCAATCACTTTCTGAGTCCAATTCAACATGCTGGTGATTACCTTCCAAATTTCAAATAAATTAGGAACCAGTGTATCTGAATGAGTACATGCTCCCCTGCAAATAGTAAGGCCATCCTTAGACACTCTTCTGGTGTCATCAGTAACAGTGATGTGATGGATAATAATTAGCAAATCAGTCTTCTCAGGAATGCTCTTGTCGGTCAGTAGAACGCCCTCCTTAGAGGATCTATTTGGCATTCTCAGTTTCAGCACAGGGTAGGAAATTGCATCTCATCAACAGAAAAGAAAGGAAGAAACATTATTTTGATGATCAAGGGCAACAGCTCTTATGGCTGTAATGGTTAGGACTTATCTCACCTTGAAAATAATATCATTCCATGTGGGATGTGAAGAAATCTTCAAAAATTATTCATATTTGACATTCAGAGTCAAAATTATTCATATCTGACATAGTCTTGACATGCAGAGACAAGCTGTCAAGAAGTGGCCAATCCATATAAGATTTCCATCCTCCAACACAAGAACAGAGCCTTTGGTTTCTTATTTATATTCACAAATTTTGGAAAATGTATCTGTGCCAAATTAGTGTGTGCCCACCCCATGAAGAAAAGCACAAACATCTAGCAAGCACTAATTGACCAAAAACAGTGAGGAAAAAGACAACCTTTGCTTTTTAAAGTCTGTGCAACACAGTAGTTATGATTGTAGTTTTGTACATTATGCAGAATTCACATAGAATAAGCTTTGCAAAGATAGTAACTCATAGGTATTTACAGATATCTCAGTATTTCTAGGCAAGATGAAAAATTATTGGCTTCTCATTCTTGAACAGAAGGATGAGACAAGTAAGTTTTACATAAAGTCTTTTGAATTTGTTACTTTTTAATGTGCCACAAATAGTCTGGGTTTGTTTGTCCTCCAACATACTAGGCTAGTGTCCTTTCATTTAGGAAAACATTAACAATAACAGCCATATCCAAAGTGACGCCATCATGAGCTTAATTACTCCATAGCAACTGTCGAGTAGCTCTTGAGTTGGTATGTTCACATGGTGTCTTACTATAAAGCAAAAAGGGAACATTCAAGAGGGACACTGGTAGCAGGTCTATGTTGTGATTGTGTTTTGTATTCTGCCTACAGCCCATTTTGATATAAATGACATTTCAGATTGGGGTCAGAGAGCTGTATAAACCAACCAGTCCCTGGCTTGAAAAATAATGTACATGTGTGCTCATAAAGCTTCCAATATGGAAAAGATACAAAAATTATAATTTTCGATGAAATGACTTTTGATAGTAGTAAATGTTAATCAGAGTTAATGCTATGCTTAAGAAACATCTTGTTACTAGCTGATATTCTATGCCCATTAAAGTAGATGAAAAGATCACCACATTTCTAGTATATATGAGAAATATATTAATTTTGTGCCTAAACCTGCATTCAACATTTATGTAATTTACAATATGGCCGAACACAACACATTCAGTTTTAAATCTCTATTTTTTTATTACAAAATGTGGGAGAAAACAGGGGGCTCAGGTTTTCTGAGCTGCTATTTCACTTTATTTCTGATTTCAAGATGCCCCAGTCAGAACCAATACAAGGCATATAAAGCCTCAAAAGACTATAGAAAGCAGATAAAATGACTGTCGTGTTTAAAAACAAACCAGAATTTCTAATTTAAATACCTGAACTTTTTAAAAATAAAGTTGTTAAAATGCTTTTGTTTTAATCAATTTGTTTGTTTATTTTATCTCTCCCAACTAGTAATGGAGCCACTTCTCTGGACAGCTAACAGGAGAATGTTTAAAAAAAAAACCTCATAGTAACAATAACAACTACAATAAAAAGAAGTGCAGACCATATTCCAAAAGGTATCATGATAAATATGATCTCTGAAGGTGCAATAGCATTGAGAACAGAAGAACATACAAAAAATAATAGATGGCCAGTAGAGAGAGATGATTCAAATTACTTGATTTTACTTAATTTCGGGCAGACTACAAGATGACCGGCGGGGGGGGGCAGGTTTAATGTAATTTTAGTATTATTTTAAACATGTCCTAGGTCAAAAACCTGAATATGGAATAAAGACCATAAATTCTTATTCCATGCTGTGAGACAAGAGAATCCTATCAAGAATTTGCAGAAGTATAATTGTAATTGCATGATTCATGGTGGTTAAATGCTGGTTGCATCACAATTCACAAAACTGGCACATGACTGAGAACGAAAGCACCAGGCCTTTGATTCTAGCCAATACTGTCATACTTTGGGGGGGGGGTTAAATATTGTTTAACATTTATTGGACTGGGATCTCTATTTTTAATAATTCCATAGGCTTCAGATTATTTCGGATTATTTTAAAATTTTGTCTTTTGTATTTTGACTTTTTCCTTTTGTTTGTAATGTGGAGGATATATATAATTTTAGCTATTCTCCACATTATCTACAAATTCAAATATATATAAATTTGTAGATAGAGCCCAACATTTGTTGGGACTGGGACCTCTATTTTACAAAACTTCATAGGATTCAGTTTATTAAGGATTATATTATGTCTCCCTAGTCCCCCCCCCCTTGTTAAAATGTTGGCAACTATTAGAAGCCCTATAAAATCTCTGGTATTGCTTTTAAGTGTCCTTGAGTCATGCTGATTCGATTAGAGTGGGCCTACCTCAATCCACTCTTCCAGTTCCTGTGCCAGTGCTAGCTGCTTCGAGGACCATTTAAGTTTCCTGTACAGAAAAAAAAGCCAGGCCTGAAGCAGGAACAGAAAGCTTGGGTTGAGCTAGGCCCAACAACGCGGCAAAGCCTTCCAGATGCAAGGCCTTTTTCCCAGGTGAGCTATATTTAGGTGTCTGTCTGTAAGGTAGATGGAACTCCCAGAATGGAGAATTATAGGGTTTGCGTCCAAGAATTCTGAGAATCACTTCCCAGTGGAAATGACACAAATATCTTTAGTTGATACTTTAGTTGATACATAAAAGCATTACTGGTGAGCAACACTTCCTGCAGTTCATCAATAACAAGGAACATTAAAAAATACCATTAATATGTTACGAGTTTTAAAAACATAAAAGTTTAAAAACATAAACCATGTCTCTCCCAAAGGACGGGGAACATTTGTGAGACATATTGTTCCATTAATTTAGGGAGGCAAAATCAACAAAGAGCAGTTAAAAGCTTGCTTTCTAGAACACGACACTATAAATGCTGGGTAAGTGAAACATTTGGGTTAATAGGACTCGGTGGAGTATTCAGGACAATCTGTGAAAAGCAGGTAAGATCTAACCTGCTGAGTTTTCAAGAAAGCCGCACCTTCCACAGAGCAGCTCTGAAAGAATATTTGGCTCTAAGTCATTCTAGGTTAACTCCATAAAAGAAATGCTTGGAGACATTTTTATGTAGAGCGCAGTGCTGGCCACGTGGAAGTGATATTCGGCAGGTAATCTCCAGATAACCCTTACACTAAATATGAGTGATGGTGGGGTGGGAGAAATGATGCGGCTACATTAAAGATGAAGGGCAAAATTGTAATATCTACTGCACCATCCTCTCTCTCTCTCTCTCTCTCTCTTTTTCCCCTGTCTACCTAAATGAATGAAAATCATTTTCCCCACTGAAAAGAAATCTAAGGTTTCATAATCAAAAGCTTAGTACTAATTATAGTATGGAAATTTGAATATCTATAGCCAAGAGTGTGAAATACCTGCAAAAGGTATCTTCAATAATTTTATATTAAGATCTTGTATTAAGTCTGAATGTCAGTGCAATCCTAAATCAAAGATCCACCCGCTGTAAATTATTATTATTATTATTATTATTATTTATTTATTGTACTTATATACCGCCTGTTTTCCCCCCGGGAACTCCGGGCGGTTTACATCAAAAGAAATATAGACAATCAGACAACAAGTAAAGCAGTTTAAGACAAAGTAATCTAACAGAGCAAATAAAATAATAATAGCAATTAAGAAAAAAATGGTAATAATTAACAAATAACAGATGGTGGGTTTAAAAAAAATTACTAGTCACCGAACGCCTCTCGGAAAAGTAGAGTTTTTAATGCCTTCCGAAAGGCTGGCAGGGACTCTGCAAGGTGCACTTCGCTGGGGAGGTGGTTCCACAGGGTAGGGCCAGCCACAGAGAAGGCTCGGGTACGAGTGGAGGACTTCCGAGCCTCTCTGGGCGTGGCCACCCTCAGCATGTTCGCCCGCGACAACCTGGTCAGTCGGGCCGATGTCGACCGCTGGTCGATCCACTCTGCCAGGTAGTCAGATCCCAGGCCATGGAGGGTTTTATAAATTAAAACCAAGACCTTGAATCTGATTCGGGATGCAACGGGCAACCAATGCAGATGGTCCAGGACTGGGGTGATGTGGTTGAACCAGTGCACACCCGCCACCAGCCTGGCCGCCGCATTTTGTACCCGCTGCAGTCGCCGAAGGAGAGTCAAGGGCAACCCCATGTAGAGCGTGTTACAATAGTCTAGTCTCGAGACCACCAGCGCTTGCACAACTGTTCTGAGGGAGTCCCCATCTAGGTAGGGACGAATCTGGGCTATACGGCGGAGATGGAACAAAGCAGACTGGACACGGCAGCCACCTGGGCTTCCATAGTGAGTGCCGAGTCCAGAACTACGCCCAGATTCCAGACAGTGTCCGAAGGCCGGAGGGAAACACCCTCCAAGGTAGGAAAAAGGGCCTCCATAGCCAGATGGGGAAGTCCCAAAGAACATAACCTCAGTCTTCTCGGGGTTGAGTCTGAGTCTGTTGGCCCTGGTCCACTCCATGACTGCGCCCAGGCACTGGTTGAGGGTCTGGACAGCCTCATCTGCAGCGGTGGAAAAGGAGAGATAGAGCTACGTGTCATCAGCGTACTCCAAATCTCCTTATGACCTCTGCCAACGGCCATACATAGATGTTGAACAGCATAGGGGAGAGAGAGACGACCCCTGTGGAACCCCACAAGGGAGTATCCAAGGAGCCGACAACTCCCCCCCCATGCTGTACCCGCTGGGGACTGGCCCCCCAAGAAGGACCGGAACCAACTGAGTACAGTCCCTCCGATCCCAATCTCGGAGAGCCGACCCAGCAGGATACCGTGGTCGACGGTATCAAAGGCCGCTGACAAGTCCAAAAGGACCAACAGGGTAGAACAGCCCCTGTTGCCCCCCCCCCCCCAGAGGAGGTCATCTTGCAGAGCGACCAAGACGGTTTCAGTCCCCCTACCCGGCCTGAACCCAGACTGGAATGGATCAAGGGCCCGTTCTCCCTCCAGATATGTTTGAAGCTGGATCACGGCCACCCTCTCAATTACCTTGCCCATGAAGGGGACATTTGCAATCGGGCGGTAGCTGGCCAATTCGCCCGATGCCATGCCTAGTTTTTTCAGGATGGGCTTTACCACAGTCTCCTTCAGATGAGAGGGAAATATCCCTTCCCTGAAGGAGGCTGTGGCGATGATAGAAGCCCATTCAGGCATGCTCCCACCAACGGCTTTCATAAGCCAGGATGGGCAAGGATCAGAGGGGGTGGACGCGGGCCGGCAATGGGCAATAGCCCTGGAGGCTTCGAGTGAGGAAACAGGCCCAAACTCAATCATGCGAGGAGACCGAGGAGGTGCAGCGTCAGGGGGTGCCGAGTGTAGACTAGAGCAACAGGAGTCGAATCCGGTCCGGATGGCCTCTACTTTGGATCTAAAAAAGGCTGCAAACGTCTCACTACTGAAATCAGTAGGAGGAGGCCTTACCAGACCAGGATTAGTGATGTCACGAACCATGCGGAACAATTCCGCTTGGCGGTTCGAGGCCTCACTAATTCTCAGGGAGTAATAAGATGTTTTAGCCTCCCTGATCGCCCGACTATAGCGCCTGGTCTGGGCAATAACTGCAGCCTTATTCATCGCCGTCCGGTTCCTCCTCCAGCTGCACTCCAGCCTCTTCCATTCTTGCTTCATCGCTCGCAACTCCACGGTGTACCAGGGTGAGGAGCGAGCTCTGCAGCGGATGAGGCGCCTAGGGGCGATCTGGTCAACAGCCCGAGAGGTTTCATCCAACCAGTGATCTACCATGGTGTCGACCTGATCGTCAGCCAGGCCGCCAGGAGGCTCCCCGAGGACTTCCCTGAATCGATCAGGATCCAGACGTCTCTGGTGGCGGGCCCAAACAGAGGGCTGAGGGTCCCCACGGGGAGGGGCAGCGATTGACACAGAGAAGGACAGCAGGTGATGGTCTGACCATGACACGGGAGTGGACACAATGTCCCGCACCCCTAGACAAGAATCCTCTGAGGTGGAGGTAAACACCAAGTCCAGGGTGTGTCCAGATCTATGAGTTTTGAATAGGCACAAATCCCTTTATGTGAGCAGAACCCTTTCTTCACTTGCTGGTTTATCTCAGGGATCTGCTAGCAGAAGGCTCACCAGAAGTCAGAAAGCAGGCATGTTATGCCAGATCCAGACCTCCTACAAGCACTATGTTGTTACAGAATAAATGCAAGGTGATGGTATCATCTCTAGGGCAGGTGGCTTAGAGTTGGCTCAGCTGTCCCTTAGATTGTGATGGTTAGGATTATGCCCTCAAACAGGATATGAGCCATGAGCAATATAGTATATGCAGTCCAATGCAGTGAAGAGTGTTCAGACCTCTACATTGGAGAAACTAAACAGCCATTAAACAGAGAATGGCCCAACATAGGAGAGGTAACAGCTCAGGACCAGAATCAGCAGTACACCTCCATTTGAAGGAAAAGGCCACTCTTTCAAAGATGAGGATGTACACATATTAGACAAAGAAGAGAGGTGGTTTGAGAGAGGAGTAAGGGAAGCCATTCATGTTAGCATTGAAAATCCCTCCCTCAACAGAGGTGGTGGGCTCCGGCATAGTCTTTCTGCTACTTATCAGGCTGTACTTTCCAAAGTACCCAGGCAAATCAAGGAGCCTTCACCACCAGGTCACAGCTAACGACCCATTCTTGATGGGTTTCAGCACCTTAGGCCATTGTTTACCTTAAGGCCATGGACACTAATGTCTCCCTAACGAGCCTATTCAGGCTTTGTTCATCTTATGAGCCAATCAGACCAGGGGACTAGAGGTCAAGCTGACTATAAGAAGGTCTCTTGCACTAGCTGTATTCAGACCGATGAAGCTGTTTGGATGAACAGCGAAACGTTTCTATCTCTCAAAAAAGAAGTCCAGTAGCCATGACTCAACTCCCAGTTAAACGAACCTGGATGACAGAGAATCTTCACAGACGATATGAGCCATGGGTAAAAGCACTGCGTGTATGAGATTTCCACTTTTACCCAGTTGGTTTAAAATTGATTTGCCAAGTGTGTTGGCTCATTCACATGTTGAATTAGCATTGGGCAGCTGTGCTAATGTATTTAATAGAGTCACCCCCTGCCTATTGGGGTGGCTAGGGACCCACCCCACCCGTGATGCATGAAAATCCCCAATATGCAGAAGCGGGTGGGGTGGGGCCTGGGGTGGGGGGCAATCGCGTGCCTGTTTGAGGCTTCTCGGAGGAGCGCAGGGGTGGCGCAGAGCAACCCGATCGCCCCCGTTGCCCCCACACACACAGCTCCGAGGCTTCTCAGAGGAGCGCGGAGGGTGGCGCGGAGCGACCCAATCGCCCACCACCACCACCCACGCGGCTCCGAGGTGCAGGTACGGCGGGGGGGTGACTGTATATGCCTTGGTCAGTATATGAAGTGTATACTGTATTGAAGCAACCATGTTTCCATGCGACCTGTATCTTGTATAAATTATGTAATTTAGCAAAATGTACTATTTCCCTTGAATTTATTTATTTACATGCTACCCTGGCAAACCAATATGGCTACTAAGATTGCATGTCATCCTCACACCACAAGTCTTCTTACTGGATGAGCATGAGCTTCCTGCATCTGTGAACATCAGGGCTACATAAGATAGCACACTTAGCTAGAGGAGGTTTAGCCCCAGATTTGAATGAGAAGGTAGGACCATGCCAAGCCCACAGGAACACAATCAAGCAATGGTAGAGCTCAACTGCCAATCAACAGAAGTGCTGATCACCATGGGAGGATTCTTAAGAAGCAGTGGCTTCCCTGAGATCAACTGGGCTCCTTGAGAGTAAGGTGTTATTCATGAGGGGACCGAAGGCTACACAATATACACCTGAACCTGTGACAGGAACAGTTTCTGAGCATCCTGTCTTTCCAAGCTCACTGTTGAATGAAACACTTCTTTTGATTGCCTAATCCTTTATGCTCTGCCTTGCATGTGTGCTGTGTTGCTGCTGACTCCTTGTCTCCAGATGACTTCGGATTGACTTGACTAAGCTCCTTGGACTCTCCTTTAGGGATGGGCACGAAACAAAAAAAAAAAAGTTTTGTTTCCTTTTGCATTCGTCCCCTCACTTTTGTTTTGTTTTGTTTCATACGAGTTTTTTCCCCCAAAAAAATCATACAAAATGAAGCACTAACGAAATGATTTGGTGGGGGGGGGCTGGAAAGTGGCAGAAGGATGCCCGGGGCTTTAAAAACAACTTTTCTCCTCCCCCCCAAGCCCCGCCTGCAAGCTTATAGGCACTGGGCTGGGGGAAAAACTTTTATCCCACCCTAGCTGGCGCACGGAGCTTGGTGGAGGGGAATTTTTTTTAAAAAAAAGGCCTGGAGGTTTTTTAAAAAAAACTTTCCCCTCCCCCAAGTGGCTTACAGACAGAATGAAATGGTTCGTTTCACCCCCCAAAAAAACACCATTTCATTTCATCTGTAACGAAATGCTGCTTCCTCATGTCGTTTCGTTTCGTTTCATTATGTAACAATCCGACAAAATGGCATTTTATTTTTTGTTTTGTGCCCATCCCTACCTTCCTTGTTTCATTCATATTTTCACTAGATTGGCTTGATTTTGGATTGCTTTCAGACATGGATTTGGATCGCCTACACCTAGTTTACCTGATTTGCTGAAAGGGCTCTATTTATATGATATGTGCTTTATGGTGTTTGACTCTGACATTAAAATCATCCCAGAAAACACTGTTCATGCATTGCTTTATAGTTTTCAAAAGCATACCTCTAAAACAGCTGAGTGAGAAATAGACTTCCACCACTAAATAACCAACATGCTTCCTTTGCACTTATGATAAATCAAATTCAGAAAAAGCTCTGGGTGCTTGATCTGAGGGTTGACAGCAAAATCACAGAGTGGAGAGATTTGTGGATATATAAGAATGACGGGGTTGCAAGTTTAGAGCTTTCAAAAATTATATATGATTCCCTATATTGAAAGTAGGTATGGGCCTTTCATTTCGGAATGGGTCTGGTTACAAAATGAATCACGACTAGAGATGGGCACGACTTAGCGGTATTCCCGTATCCGTTTCCGTTACTCGGTTCCGTTACTCTACGGAAACGGTAACGGGAATTACTCCGCCAGACTTCGAGCTCCAAACGACGAACGATGAATTTTGGTCTGTTTTGTCGTGCGCGATGCCACACGGCACAGAAAAAAAGTTTTTAAAAGGGACAAAAAAAATCCCGCCTCCCTGTATGATTGGCCAGCACCAGGAGAAAAAATGCCTGCCGTGCCTCAGGGCACCTCTGGTTGGGGTTTAGCCCTGCTGGAGGTCCCCGGCCTCCCCCCCATCCCCTGTCCTTGTGGGCTGCTCTGTGGGACGAACAGCAGCTGCTCGCAGCCAGCCAGCAAAAAGCCCAGTCTCGAAATGAAAGGGCCACCGCCTTTAAAGCACAAGCAAGCGGCACGGACGGCACAGGAAAAACCATTTATACTCCTCCCCCCACCAATTCCCGGGCCAAAAAAAGCAGAGTGGAAAAATGCCTGCTTGACTAAGGGCGCAGGGCACCTACCGGAGGGGTGGTTTCTGGAGGGGGGGGACCCGCCTCCCCCCCGTCCTGGGCAGCCGGACTCGATTTTGCCATTTCGCCATGCCATGCGTGCGAGGCGGGGGATCCAAAATGGAGCGGCGAAACGCAATATTGTTTTGTGAAATCGTGGTCCAAAAACACACAAGCACAACAGAAACACGCAAAAATTTATAAACTGCCAGATTTTACACAGTAGCAGTGGGTTTTTTCTTGCAAAAAGCTGTCTCTCCTTTCCTCATCTGTCCTCCATTGATTTTATTTTATTTTATTTTATTTACACCTGCGCAATAATGGGCTGATACAGTGGCCAGCCATGTGGGAGTGGATGACCATGCAAATTTTTGGAGCCATCCCCCAGTCGCATGGCCACTTGGCCATGGAGACTTCTGGGATGTGCCAAAAAGCCCCCTAAAACCCGCCCTAGCCTAATGGCAACCCTAACCCTAAACCCTTGACTCCGTACCCATACGTCACAGACTGTTTCTTAGTGGGTCAAGAGGCACCCAGAGGTTGACACCACTAGCCCACCGTAACCTTGACTACATATTTACCTAACCCTAGGGATTTGCACTAAGCCATGTTACAAGCCAGATCTACTTGCTTGCATTGCACTACACGCAGCAAGTACAATTCCCTTCTTTGTGTGAAACACATGGTGGTGCGAGAGCCTTGTGCAGGGAAGGCATGACGCTATCACTCTCACACTGGTCTCACTGTCTGCACATTATCAATATCAAATATCCATATGGCTATTGCATAGCATTTTACAGCAGCAGCAGGTGAGGAAGGGAGACCCCCATGTAGAGAGGTCTCTTGGAGCCTGGCTTCCCCTTCCTAGTGGGTGAGGATAGGAGGCACCCACTTTTCCATTCCAGGAGCCCACTTTCCCTTTTTAGACCAATAGCAGAGGAGGCACCCACCCCACAACTTTGCCTCCAGGAGCCCGCTCCCCCCCCCCCAAAACCAGTACTAACGACAACGAAAAAGAGAAAAAAACGAACCGACTAATTTTTCGAATTTTCGCGAAAACGGAAACGAGTCCAACGGGACCTGCCTTGACTAAACGACAACTAAAAAAAAAAAATTCAAGTCGTGCCCATCTCTAATCACGACAGCACAGCTGCTGTTTGGAACTTGGACCCACCCTTCGAAATGAAATCACCCATTAACTTACCTTGCCTTACCTCGCACAGGGCAACAGTCCAAACACATAGTAGCCCATGACGTGTTATCGTTCCTTCTCCATGATGCTGGCCAATCAGGAGCTGTGCAGGGACATGCATCATCCTGCCTACTCCACCATGATTGGCCAGCTAACCAGGGAGAAGAATGATAGATCCTTGGAGTTTACTTTGCCTGGTTGGGAAGTTAGCCCTGCATGACGTAAGGCAAGGTAAGTCAATGGGTGATTTCATTTTGGTGGGTGGGTCCATGTTCCGAACAGCAGCTGTGCTGCCATGATTCATTTCAGAACTGGACCCATTCTGAAATGAAAGGTCCATGCCTTGAAAGCCATAGTGTCCACATGGGAGACACCCATTGGTATTTCGTTCAACTTCTGGGTTCTTGGTTGGACTGCATATGAGTGTTACAGTGTTTCAGAAGTGCCGTATGCATCTAAGCCTTACTAGGAAGAGATACATAAACCTTGAGTCATCCATAACCATTTTGATATACTAGTAAATCAACGACGAGGAAGGCTTTGCCATACTCTCCCCTGTAGAAAAGCTAATAATGGAATGTGCATATTGTGTGAAGTGCTATTTTCTTTTTAGGGATGTATAATCTTGTGAATTTATTTGTTGATTACGCATACTGTATACTTATTCCCCAAAAATGGAGCTTAAGGCAAAATTTCCCATCTATCGCAAAGAACAGAATGGTAAGTACAACATCGCCCTCTTAACACAGCCTGATACACAGGATATGTTTTCAGCTATTGATACTTTAAAAAGATATCAGCCTGAGGCATACCCCAAGACATGGAAAATGGAAGTCCATGCAATTAATCTATCAAAAGTTTTAAATAAAGGACTTTTTTTTCCTAATGGCAATGTTAAAACACAAATCTGATGCTCATATTCTAATGTCATAATGAAAAGGTTTCCCTATCTTTAAAGCAACTAGCTCCTTTTGACACTATGTATGTATACCGGTATATGCCTGACTACATATTTACCTGGAAAAGGGATTGACATGGGAGTTGCATGTTACAAGACCATTACTCTGTTATGCTGGTGTTGGAATATACAGCCTATGAACTGAAGCCTAACTTTGTCTCAAACACTTTTTCAGATTTAATGTTTGGCACCTGCTACGTGTATGATTTTTCCATGTGTTTGCCAGATCAATTTCAATAAAGCTTTCTCCTCTTGTGAAAATAAAAGCATTTTGAAATATACTCTCTCAAGAGATGCAGGGGCGATGGCTTTATTGACCATTGATAGTATTTATGTTGTCCAACTTTTCCATTAAAAATAGCGCATAAGGCTTTTTGACCAATAGCAGCCAATCAGCAGTGGCCACAACTTTTCTTGGAGAATAGAGGCATGGTGGGAAATATCACTCAATGCCTAAGACCAAGTGGGAAAAACGCTAAAGAGAAAGAAGCCTAAGACAAGACTAAACAGTAGTAAAAGTATCTTTTCTTGTTCAAAACATAAAGCCAAGGCCTGCCTTGAGTCTAATCTGGTGAATAATAGTATATAGTGGTCTCACCATGACCACTTTATGTACCCATTCACGCCCTTATGTTTATGTAGGCTCCAAGATGGCCTTGTGTGCGCAGCAGGCTATATATAAACTCCAAGACTCTGCTCTGCAATTTGCAGTTTAACTGTTCTAGTTCGCCTGTAAAAATCTTAACCCTCATGTTTTCTGTGAAGAAATATAATATGTATGCCAAGTGTTTTGATACTCACACCAGTGAGTCTACCTCTCACTTTCTAAAGAGGCTAGATCCTTCATGTTTACTTTGGCTGGAAGGAAGTCATGTTCATATGTAGCAAAGAACATGACATGTAAGATGCTACAATTCTATTTTATTTTCCTGCTTTCAGCAAGTTATCTTTACTACCAGTGAAAATTATATTTCTTTACTGTATCTTTACTGATATCTAGGTATGTGAACAGAGATATCATAGTTCCAGGGCAAGGGGCTTAAAGCTAATTGGAGGAATGAAATAATGTGCTCCTGCTATGCCAATGGAACCTGCTGCTCTATACAGTATGACATTAGCCTGCACTATCCATTCCCTTGTGTTTGCTCTCCATCTTGGCTTTAGGAAGTCATGAAGAATGGTCAGAATTAGAGATGGAGATGAATTTAAAAATGGTGATTCAATTCAATTCATGATTCATCAAGGTTGATGAATCACGTTTTTTCTGATGAATCAATGAACTGATTCATTTACTTTTGAAAACCCTTTAAAATGGTCTCCAAGGCACAAAGAGACATCATAACTGCTGCAAAGCTCCCCCTGATTATTTTCTACATGCCATGTACTGTATGTTTGGTGATGTTTGAGTTCCAGATGTGTGAATTGTGTATCTCCTCCCCCACCCCAGGAAAGTGCCCCCTAGGCACCTAAAGATACCAAAATTCCAATGACTCTTTTCCCAATTCTTTCCTACAATATCCAGGTTTGGTGAAGATTATATTTCAGATACTGTATCTGAGTTATACACTCACAGATTGTCACACCCTCACACCCCAGGAAAGTGCCTTTTAGCATCTGGGTTAGGAAAAACCAGCCTTCACCCAACTTGGAGGGTCAGAGGAAGCTTCTCTGCAAGTTTGGAGTGTGTAGGTGCTTGGGGAGAGCTTTTCTGGGGGGACTCTTTTGGGGGGTACATAACTCAGACATCAAAATTCCAGTCTTCACCAAACATGGGGAGATTGTACTGTCATGGGATGCTCCTCTTTTTAGGTGCCTTGGAAACCATTATATAGTCTGACAAATTAACAAATCAAAAACTGCTACGATTGATCAATTCATATTCATTGGGTAAGCCCATTCATGACTAATATGAACTGATGAATGTTGACAAATTGGCCATATTTGTTGGAAAATACCATTCATTTTTCAGTTGAAAAATGAATGGTATTTTCCCACCTCTAACCAAAATCCAACTTCACCTTTTTCCGCCTAGCAGCAAAGCAGAAACAGATATGTGAATTAAAACAGATACAATTTTGACTATTCCTCAATACAGAAATTCCTCCTCAATTTCACTCACTCTTTTTCAGCTGGGGAAAGAAGGGCGGTTTCAAAAACTAACCTAGGTGATAATTCAGACTACAGGACACCTTATTTCTGTACCTGTACGATCATGTTTGCTTTGTTCTAGAATGTTCAGTCAGCAAGCACTGTGAAGACAGTGCCAATCCTTGCATTAGGAAATATTTTCTTTCCTCACTGACAGTGGAAAGCTCTCCATAGATGCAGAATGCAGAACTGTGGAAATAAAGCTTTACAGATTTTCTGTGAAATAGGAAATATACAACACTAACTGACCTTCCTTATCTTATTTTTATTTTATTTTATATACTAAAAATTTATATAAAATAAAATATATACCACATTTCTTTCCATAAGGGTCACAAGGTGGTGCATGGTCAATTAAATCAACATAGTCAATATAATTTAAAGGACGATAGCATCGACAATTAAAAAACAATTCAGCAAATGACAGTATTAAAAACCAAGATTTAAAACCACTTAAAAATATACCACCTCACATCAGTAAGCACAGATAGCATAATGATTCCCACTTTTCCAAATTAACTGAAAACATCGTAGAAAGGACAGTCTTTGCCCACCAGCAGAAAACCAGGAGGACAGTGGCCAACCTGGCATTCTTCCCCTTCCCGTATGAATGAAGTTCTGTTAACCACTTCAAAACTAGTTTCACCTTCTCAACCCACCATAGTCAGTTTTGGCAGTGCAAGGACCTGCATAGGGTTCCATTCACACTAGATTCCACTATTCCGTCAAAGTAGTTTCAGGAATTTCCAGTAACAACTCCAGAAATATTACACAACTTTAATGCTGATAATGAAGAAGCCAAAATTGTTAAAGATTTTCTATATCATGCTTGAATCATGAATTGAAATGAGGACTGCAGCCAAAAACATGAAGACCAAGACTTTGAAGGAGAAGTATGAAAGAAATAGAAAAGACCCTCAAGTGGAAGGATGGAAAATATCTGTCAGTACAAACAAAGGCCATGATAGTCCACAGTATAGCATTCCTGATTAATACGTAGACATGTGAAAACTAGACAATAAAGAAAGTTAATGGAAGAAAATCATCCAATGTTGTTGATAAGCTATTTACTGACAATGATACCACCATATGAATCAGTAAGTGCTTCTCTCAATATATTATTGGGGTACAAATCAAATATTAATGGTACAGGGGTAAGCCCTTGTCATTTGTTTGTTATACTATATGTCTTCAAGTCAGAACCAACTTACCACAACCTTAATAGGGCTCTCAAGGTAAGTGAGATATAATGAAGGAGTGGTTGTATCAGATCAAACCTGCCTTGTATTTTCCATGACCAAGCAGGGATTCATACTTGAGCCTCCTGAGTCCATCATTCTATGGACATCAATGGAATGGGTTTCAACAGAGGGAAATGTAGGGTGCTGCATGTAGGTGAAAATAATGAATTACACAGATATAGAATGGGAGATATCTGGCTGGAAAATAGTACCTGTGAAAGGGATCTGGGAGTCTTGGTGGACCACAAATTGAACATGAGTCAGCAGTGTGATGCGGCGGCCAGGAAAACCAATGTGATTCTTGGTTGCATCAACAGAACCGCAGTGTCTAGATCAAGGGAAGTGATAGTACCCCTCTATTCTGCTCTGGTCAGACCCCACCTGGAGTACTGTGTCCAGTTCTGTGCACCTCAATTTAAAAAGAATGTTGACAACCTCGAGTGGGTACAGAGCAGGGCAACCAAGTTGGTTGAAGGCCTGGAAGAAATGTCTTATGCGGAACAGTTTAGGGAACTGGGAATGTTTAGCCTCTCAAAAAGAAAGCTGAGGTGGGGGATATGATAGCTATGTTTAAATATTTGAAAGGATGTCATATTGAAGAGGGAACAGATTTGTTTTCCATGGCTTCAGAGACCAGGACTCCAGGCAAGGGTTTCAAACTACAGGAAAAGAGATTCCATTGGAACATTAGGAAGAACTTCATGACAGTTAGAGCTGTTCGGCAGTGGAATTATGCTGCCACAAAGCGTGGTGGAGTCTCCTTTGGAGGTTTTTAAGCAAAGGCTGGATGGCCATCTGTCAGAAATACTGTGATGGGGATCCTGAATGGCAGGGGGTTGGACTGGATGGCCCTTGAGATCTCTTCCAACTCTGAGTTATTCAGTGTTGGGAAACACTGCACTACACTACAAGGAGTATCCCTGGCATACTCCTCTTCATATGTCTAAGTCCTCTTTCATCTGATCACTTTCCACAGAAGCTTTCTGCTGCCAAGACAGGTTGCTAACTGATTACCTCTTGAATCAAGTCCTTTGTTCAGCAACAACTTCATCTGCCTGCCATACTGGACTCTGTTGAATGCTTTCTCATAGTCAAAGGAGCAAACATACATAATCACCTTCATGAAGTAGTGTTCCTCTCCAAAAACATGAAATCTAGTTACTTAATTCTCCCAGATATGTGTGCAGGTCCCTTATAAGTTGATCTCAAAAGGTTAAATTGGCAGCTTTTCGGTAAACTCCCTCCAGGTCCTCAGTTGATTTTGCACACCCTGGCTGACCATTGTCCCCTGCTAGGAAAGTAGTAACAGTGAGTGTACTTCCACTGAGCCTTCCTCAAGCATAAAAGTTACCCAAGTTCTTTTTGTTGCATCCTAGGTTACTCTTCAGCCCGATTTCAAGATTGTCCCCCAACCCCCGGCTCCAAAATTGGTCTTTGCTCCTGGGTAGTAGGTTGCTATTCATGGCCAAGTCTGGATAATGATACATTTCTGATTAGTTCATACACCCCCACACATACAAACATACACCTGAAATTCAAATTACTTCAAAATGGAATGAAAGCTGAACATTTCTTCTCTTAACTTTGGTCTCAAAAATCAAATCTTATTAAATATGGACATCTAGTGGTACTGAAAAATAAATGATTGCTCCAACTCTACCTTTTCAGACCATTTTCAAGGATGCTTCTGAAAGATCAGAACAGAGGCTGTACAATGTGTTTCTTAGCTTTGTTAGCATGTCTTCACAATATCCAAAGTTAAAATATCTCACTAGATTACCTGTGAAAATTAATATTAGATCTGGGACATTTAGGTATCTTTCACAATATCAACTAGTACTGTCAGATTTCAAAACAGAAATTCCTAGAAAAGTATAACACAACAGCAGAGCCCCTGTATTTATATATTACTGATAGAGATGGGCACAAATTGCCGAACCGGTACTGGTTTGTTTTTTGACAAAACAGATGTTTGGTGCTTCAGAGCCTCACCTCCTTCAGCAGGTACTCATTCAGAGGCAGCATCTGGAGGAGGCTGGGGAGGGAAGCATTGAAAATTAGAGATGGGCACAAAATGAAATATGAAATACTGTTTCATCATTTTGTTACATAAATGCTGAAACAGAATTTTGTTTTTCATTCTAGGAGTGCTCCAGGTTAGTTGCTTTTATGTTCCACTGACTCTGTAGATGATTTGATTAAATTCTAAGCTGTTTTGTTGTTTTGTTAGGTAAAGAAATGACAAAACAGCATTTTGTTTTTCATTTTGTGCCCATCTCTATTTTACAGTGCATCCTTCCCTCGCCCTCTCCAGGTGTTGCCTCTAAGTGGGTGCTGGGCAAAGGAAGTGAGGCTCAGAAGCACCAAACATCTGTTTGGTTGAAAAACAAACCAGTACCAGTTCAGCAGTTTGTGCCCATCTCTAATTAACAAAGTTAATGCATCCTCTGGGCAGTTTACAATTTAATTATGCAGGCTACACAGAGTGACCTTTCATCAGATGGCACAGTAAATAAATAAATAAATAAATAAATAAATAAATAAATAAATAAATAAATTGCCCCCTCCCCCATGAGCTGGGTACTCATTTTATTGACCCTGGAAGATAGAAGGCTGAGTTTTGGCTACAGTACATGATACTCATCTGTGAACACATGCAATTGGATTCTGCTCTGGCACATGACAGCTTCTGGAGTGTTCTAGAGCAATGCACCTCTCAGCAGGAACTCTATGTCCATTTTTCTCATGCTGTGCCTGAATGACATCTCCTCAGGTTCAATCCATCACATAATATCAAATTCATGGGGATGCATACCGCACTATGGGGAGTTGAGAGCGCTGTATGAGTTCTCAATGACCACTCAAAGAACCACAGTTACAGGTAGGCAACCTGATCTTTTTCACGGCCTCTGTGTCTCACAAAATTGGGTGACTTTCTGGTGTTGGGAGGTCACATTTAAGAAAGAGAAATTCAACGGTCGGCAGGAATTTTCAATTATGCACAAAAAGGTTCTGTCAGCCATTTTGTTCCAGTGGGGAGGGGAGGGGGAAGTGTCCATCACCATCGAAATTCTGTGGGAGCTGCAGGGCATTAGGAAACTGGTAGGTTTTTGAGAGGCCTCCTAAGCAGAGTGTAAAGAGAGTTCCTATAGCGTTTAGAGATAGTCCCACTCATTTCCTTGGTCTTCCTCATAGGAACAACATGGTTGGTACAGTCTTTATTTTCCACCTGTGTGTCCCTAAAAACGCCTGTGAAGACTTTGCTTTCAGATTCTACCTCAGATAATTCATGGACTGAAGTTGAAGAAAGGTAGAAGCCCCTTGCCTACTCACAAAGTGTAGGGCAGTAACCAGATTGCTGCTTTGCAAATGTCTGGCAGCAGAACCCCCTGAGAAAAATGCCACAGCTTGTTCAAAGATGATACCGTTGCTCTGGAATAGATATGCATGCCAGTTCTTACACTAGAAAGATACTGTGAGAAGAGGTTATAATTTCTCCCAAAGGAACTGTTGAAAGGCTGTCATAGCCACATGATAATTAGCTATTCCTATGCCCAAAGCATTAGATTAAAACACTGGATTCTTGGTTTCTCAGTCTTGTGTTGGGTAAATTCTGAGGAGGTCAAGTACTGCCAAGTGAGATGGCCCTCATACAAACAAAATTAACATCTAGAATGTCTATTTGAAGGGGTAACTTTCCCCCATGGACCACATTTCTTAACAAGAAATGTGTTTGAATCAAAAAGAAGCAGGGTAAAAAGAGGGAAAACTAATAACCTAGAAAGAATATGCCAAGAAAACTATTTAGAGAGGTAATTTGAAAAGTTCCCCCAAAGACTTCTGTTCTTAGAGTGGCAGAAGGAAGTGGGCAAGGAAGTTACAGCAAGAACTTCGGGAGAGACAAATTGGGTAAGCACTGGTCTAGAATGTTCTGGAGGCCACTGGTTAGGTGCAGTTCAACTGTGTGAGTCACAAGTACCAGAAAGAAAGAAATTCACATCACAATGCTTTGTAGTCAAACAACTAGGAGCAGAGTTCTACTCAGACAACTAGAAAATGTTCACTGTGTTCTACTGAGGCTCATAAATGTCTCATGTACAGCTAATGCTTACTTGTTACATGTGAAAAGAGAAAAAAACTAATTTGAGTATGTATCTAACCACCAAATCACCAAAATACTTCAGCAACTCTATTATATAAAAACAATATGCCAGTAGATATGTGTAAACAATACAGAAATAAATGTCATCAATTTGTAAGCTATGTCATTTATACAGCTTCCGTAATCTGGATATTTTTAACATTGTCCTGAAAACCTTAAGACTAATCATTCACTTTTCAATGACTGACCTCTGCTGGTTAGAGGGAAACACACATGGCAATTAAAAATAATAATTATTCTAGGCAGAAAACAAGTTACAATTTTTACTTCAAGAGGATATCAAATTACTGGTCTCTTCTATCATCATCCATTATTTTGAGAAAGATAATGAGTCAAGGCATTTAAGATTCTAAATATGAGCAAGAAAGCTCTCTATTTTTGTTTCCACCAGAGTTGTCCATTTGAAACATGTTATTTTTCAAAATAATAAATTCCCAAGTGGATGCCTGCCCCACTCTTCATATGTTCATAGCCTTCCAGTTATAACTAGTTTAATTTTCCACAAACTGAGGGGGGGTGAGAGAAAAGGCCACATACATTTATGAATCTATGGAAATTCTATGACACTTTCATGAAAACAAGTGAAGAAAATGTGAAAATAGCTGTGCACATACATGCTAGAGATGTAAACTTTCCAGATATTTTGAAGCCATGGGGGATTGAGGGAGATTTTTTCTGCTTTTTCCCCATTCCCCCCTCCACAAAGTTTCCAGAAATTTTACATCACTATGACAAGACTGCAATATTGTATATGTTCAAATACATCAGTTCCTCTCAGTCCTTCCTTCTAGCAGTGAGCAATGTCCCTGCCCACTCAATTCATGTGCATTGATCAATTTGGCAATTAAGCTGGGGAGTTATTTTTGTGGGAGGGGACTCTGAATTAAAGAAAATGGACCACAGACAGTCCATAAACATCCCAGCCCCCCCCCCACTTTACTGTTCGATATCATTTCCCCTTTGTGTGTGTGTGTTGTGTCGTTAGAGTCGTGACCAACTCTTCGGGACCCCATGTCCATGGAGTTTTCTTGGGAAGAATACTGGAGTGGTTTGCCAGTTTCTACTCCAGGCACCTACAGCACTTGTTATTCCCTGATGGTCACCCATCCAAGGCCCGACCCTGCTTAGCTTCTGAAATCAGGTAAGATCGGATGTGCTTAGGGCATCTAGGCAGCTCATTTCCCCTTTATGCTAGCTCATTCTAGAAACAACACCAATTGGAGTAGAAAGAGTGAAAATAGTTGAGTATAAGGATGCGAAGGAAAGGAAGAGTCATTTTTAAATTGAAGGGTCAGAATTGGACATTTTGTCCTTCTGATAGCTTTGTACAAAGCTATGCTGCTTTCTCTCCTACCCTCCTGGTCGCTACTGGGGTCCTTCGCTGCAGCAGCACTCCACTCCAGGCAGGAGCCCAGTCATCCCGGCCTCTCCTCCTCAACCTCCAGCCTGAGGAGTGAGTGGCTGCCTGAGGTGGAGCAGCACCAGAGAAGAAGGACCCTGGTGGTGCACAAAGTCTGGTGAGTGGCCTGGTAAGCCAAGGCGGTGAGGAATGGAACAGTGCAGCACTGGCTGCTTAATGCAAAGTTTTAAGATGGATGAAACACCAAAAAAGGGGAACTTTTTAGCCCCAAGTTTTTAAAAAAATTATTCTAGGGAGTGGGGAGTGATCCTCTGGTCCCGTTACGCTGCCCACATATGAAACCATATAACAGCCTCTCTGAGTTGGAAGATCATGTATCAATGCAATAAATAAATAAATAAATAAATAAATAAATAAATAAATAAATAAATAAATAAATAAATAAAATAAATAAATGTCTATACTTGAGACCAGTAGAAACTGGGAATGTTTGTTATCATTTGAAAACCCAACCAAAATAAGCATAATAAAACTGAAAGATCAGAGAAGGTATGGGTATGTGATGATGGAAACCAGGAGAGGGTATATGGCACCTTTTAAAATTACTGATAACTGTGCCTCTATATGGGCACATAAACACAGAGACACCACCAAAAAGAAGCTGTAAGATGAGCTCAAGTTTAAGACTGGAAATCATATAGTACAGTATGTCCACACACACACACCCCATGACCTGAACCACCTGTTTACAGGCTCATATTTATGATCAAGGCTGCTACAAGAAAGAAAGAATTTGACAGTCTGGCATACTTTTCTCTGAGACTGTTGTCCTATGAGTTACACAGATAGCTCGGCGTAAGACCCACTGAACCAAGTCACCAGAAACCATGCTTAATGTTGCACTGGTTTCCTGCATAAAGCATGCTTCAGCTGTATCTTCTTCTGTGAGAAAAAAGCCATGTCTACTTTAACATGGCACTAGTAATACCAAATAGAGATGGGCACGACTTAGCGGTATTCCCGTTTCCGTTACTCGGTTCCGTTACTCTACGGAAACGGTAACGGGAATTACTCCGCCAGACTTCGAGCTCGAACCGACGAATGAACAATTTTGGTCTGATTTGTCGTGCTCGTTCCTTGCATCGCGCGATCGCGCGATGCCACGCGGCACAGAAAAAAAGTTTTTAAAAGTTAAAAAAACCCGGTTCCCGGCCAAAAAGCAGGCGAAAAAACGCCTGCCGTGCTCAGGGCACCTACCAGAGGGGTTGTTTCTGGAGGTCCCCGGCCTCCCCCCCCATCCCCCGTCCTGGGCTGCTCTGGTGGGACTCACCGCAGGCTCGCAGCCAGCAAAAAGCCCAGTCTCGCCGCCGGCCGCCGCAATTAAAGCGCAAGCAAGCGGCACGGACGGCACAGGAAAAAACTTTTAAACTCTCCCCCCACCCATTCCGGGCCAAAAAAGCAGACGGAAAAATGCCTGCTTGACTAAGGGCGCAGGGCACCTACCGGAGGGGTGGTTTCTGGAGGGGGGGTCCCGCCTCCCCCCCGTCCTGCGCAGCCGGACTCGAGTCGCCATTTCGCCATACCATGCGGTGCGGGCGGGGGATCCAAAATGGGGCGGCGAACGCAATATTGTTTTTGAAATCGTGGTCCAAAAACACACAAGCACAACAGAAACACGCGAAAATTTATAAACTGCCAGATTTTTCACAGTAGCAGTGGGTTTTTTCTTGCAACAAAATGTCTCTCCTCTCCTCCTCTGTCCTCCATTGATTTTATTTTTTTTAATTTTTTTTACACCTGCGCAATGATGGGCTGGCCGAGTGGCCAGCCATGTGGGAGAGGACGACCATGCAAATTTTTGGAGCCATCCCACCAAGCGCATGGCCACTTGGCCATGGAGACTTCTGGGATGTGCCAAAAAGCCCCCTAAAACCTGCCCTAGCCCCCTAACCCTTACCCTAATCCTTGACTCCTTACCCATACGTCACAGACTGTCTTCTTAGTGGGTCAGAGAGGCACCCAGAGGTGCAACCCACTAGCCCACCGTAACCTTACCCGTCACTAGCCTAACCCTAGCCCTTGCACTAAGCCACCTTAAAGCCAGATCTACTTGCTTGCATTGCACTACACGCAGCAAGTACAATTCCCTTCTGTGTGAGACATGGTGGTGCGAGAGCCTTGTGCAGGGAAGGCATGACGCTATCACTCTCACTGGTCTCATAGCCTGCAACTGGTATGCATATCCATATGGCTATTGCATACCATTTTGCAGCAGCAGCAGGTGAGGAGGGGAGACCCCCATGTAGAGGGGTCTCTTGGAGCCTGCTTCCCCTTCCTAGTGGGTGAGGATAGGAGGCACCCACGGGTGCCTCCAGGAGCCCACTTTCCCTTTATAGCGGGCCAGAGGACGCACCCACCCCACAGAGGTGCCTCCAGGAGCCCGCTCCCCCCCCAAAACCAGTACTAACGACAACGAAAAAACGAAAAAACAAACTGACTAATTTTTGCGAATTTTCACGAAAACCGGAAACGAGCCAAAACGGGACCGGCCCGACTAACGACAACTCGAAAAAACAATTTTTCAAGTCGTGCCCATCTCTAATACCAAATGATATCAGCATACAAAGGATGAGAGATCTCCCCACAACCCCTCCCCACACATAAAACCTTTACAAATGCCCCGTGCTATTACTCCTGTTTCAAAAGAGAATTTTAAAAAGGATCCTTCAAAACATGAAAGCATGGGGGAGGGAGACAGAAGCTATTTCTACTTTGCAAAACTTTGAGGAGTAGAAAGATTACATTGACTGTTGGAAAAGCTAAGCATGCAGGAAAAACAGTATGTCTTACTGTACATGTTTATTATGACCTGCCTTCTTTTCTAAGAACTCATATCATCCAGTGAGCTCTATGACTGAATTGCAACTGAAATCTGAATTTCCTTAGGCCCAATCCACTCCACTCTCCTGACTCTCCATAAATTGAAGACCTGGTTCTATAGAATGGCATTCCCTGATTCTTTAAACATTTAGTAAGGCACTATTTTTAAACGATTTTATCAAATCTCTTGCCAGTTTTAGTTTCATTTTAGCTTCATTTTAGTTTTTGTTGTTGATTTATGTAAATTTTTTATTTTGTACATTGTATTTTGGTTTTTAAAATGTATTCCTTTGTTTGTTGTTACATGTTGCAAACCGCCCAGAGTAGCCCTTGGTCTAGATGGGCGGTATAAAAGTCAAATAAATAAATAAATAAATAAATAAATAAATAAATAAATAAATAAATAAATAAATAAATAAATGATACTTTTAAAGTTGCATTCCACACAGCAACCAAGAGGTTTTGATGCATTGGGTGATCTACATTCGAGATAGGCATGAAATGATTTTTTTGTTTCTTTTTTGTTTTTATTTCATTCCCTAATGAAACAAAAAAGGAACAGCCCCTTCAAACAAAAACAAAACAAAACAAAATTAAAATTTTCATGCATTCCTATGGGAAGCCGCTTTAAAAACCCCACGCCATCCCCCCCAGTGTGCCCAATCAGGTGGGAGAATGGCACCGGGTTTTTAAACTTTTTTCCCAGTAAAGCCCTGCATGCCAGCTGATCAGTGCTTGCTTCAGCGGCAAAGACGAGTTCAAAAAGTCCCCACATGCCTGATTGGGTGGGAGAAAGCGCAAGCTTTCCAAACTTTTTTTAGTCCCCAAAGCAAGCACCAATCAGCTGACATGTGGGGGCTTGCTTAGGGGACTAAAAAAAGTTTTAAAAGCCCTGCTCTCCCCCCCCCTCCGCCTCAATGCACTCGAATGAGTGGGGGGAAACCCAGGCTTTTAAAACTTTTTTTAACTCCCCAAAGCAAGCACTGATCAGTTGGCATGTGGGGCTTACTTAGGGGACTAAAAAAAGTTTTACGAGCACCTGTTCCCCCCCCCCAGTGCACCTGATCAGGTGGGGGAAAGCGCAGGGTTTTAAAACTTTTTTTTACTCCCCAAAGTAAGCGCTGATCAGCTGGTGCATAGGGCTTACTTAAGGGACTAAAAAAGTTTTAAAAGCCCCCTCGTTTTTCCCCAGTGCACTCAATAAGGTGGGGGAAAGTATGGGTTTTTAAAACTTTTTTTTAGTCTCCTAAGCAAGCCCCGTATGCCAGCTGATTGGTGCTTGCTTTGGGGACTAATAAAACATTTTAAAAGCCCATGCTTCCACCCCACCCCACTCCAAAACACATAAAACAAAGGTAAAAACATGAAAATACATAAACATACACACAATAGTTACATAAAACACACATAAAACACATAAAAATGAAAAATGAAACTTTTTTAAAAAATCATTTCAAATGAAACAAAATGAAGATCAACAAAACAAAAAATGAAATGAAACACCATTTTGGCATTTCGTGCCCATCTCTATTCTACATTGTCCCAGTTTGCAAGTATCACAATTGCCTGCGAGAGAAAGAAGCAACCCCGAGTTTGTTTGTTTGTTTGCCATCTTGATTCTGTGCACAAAAGAATCAATATGCATGGTTGAGATACAAAAACTAATCACTCAACAAACATTACATGCAAAGAAAAATCACCTTACTGTAGCGAGTCTAAGCAAATGTAAAATTTGCATGGGCAGCACAAGTTTTGCAGCTGTTCAGCAGGTCCCAGAAGGCTTTGGGGTATTCTCTGCCTTGAAAAGGTCCAATGGCCTAAATCCAATGGGCAATATCAAATGAAGTAGACCTGCTGAACCATTGGGATTTACACAAGTGTTGGTTTGACTATTCGGTAATTAATTCAACTTGTCCACTTCTACTTGGGACTAGGCTGAAGTGAATTTCAGTATTAGTAAGGAAATTTGGATTAAATGAAGCCTAGCACAAAGAGATGGAGGCGGGGGGAGAGAAGAATCAGGGTCTCCCATATTGTGTTTGACATACCAGGCAGAACATTTAGTCTTTAACTGTGCAGTAACTTCTAATTTATTTGTATGAGTACGGTGAACACTAGAATTGGAAGCTTAGAGCAAGAACCAAATGAATTTAATATAACCCAACAAATGAGTCCCAGATTTCCACTGATTTTTGACTATGATTCCTGCCTTCCATGCTACATCCTTCTCTCTTGGTTTATCATTTCTCAGTGATAAAATCAATAATGGCCAAAATCCCTTTAGTTACTTATACCAGCATAAATGTAGTGGTATGCGTTTCAAGAGCAAATTTCTTTATGTTAAGGAGTCACTGCTGCTCATATTCCTTGGGTAAAAAGAGAGAGAGAGAGAGAGAGAGAGAGAGAGAGAGAGAGAGAGAGAGAGAGAGAGAGAAATCTGGTTACCATATTTTCAAAGGTGAAAAGAGATGCATGGAATGAGGACAAAGAACTACAACTCTCACTTCTCTGCTTTACTTTATCAAATAATATTTTCATGCATCTCTTGACATTTATATTCTGAACCCTAACATGTTACTAGAAGGCAAGTTGCACAAGATAGAAGAGAACAAAAAAAACGAATTAAGAACAGATTTCCAGAGGGATATAATCAACATTTTCAATAGCTCACATTAAGTTTTAAAGCTTTTTTGTAAAACCAAGACTGATATCAAAAACATCTCTACAGGAACCAAAAAGATGTTTTCATTGTTCTATTATTTTAATTGAGATCTAAACCCTTTGTAGCACTCAAAATGTCAAAGACAGTTGAGGCACTCTAAAGAATTTTGACCAAGAAAATTATTACAATTCATAACTGCTGATCACTGCAATATCTCCACTTATATAACAATGCCCATGAAAAAGAGAAACATATTAGGTCTTTGCTTCAGCAAATACAGAAATCTATTTATATGCAAATAACCTATCCATTATTAGTATGAGAAGAGAGGCATAAAGGGAAGAATAAATTATCAGTGGAAAACATTAATGAAATCTATTTAAAAATACAGCATTTCACGAGTCCTCACTCATAGTGTTCGCTCAGTTCCAGAATAGAAGTGTTGAGTTCGACATTTAGATGAGTTCTATATAAGTGAATTATTTCCCAAGTTAATGTTCTTTCTAAAACTAATTTAGCATTTCCATAGAATTATGATATCTTCTAAATACATGCATCATTGCACAGCCACTGAATTAAAAAAAAATATTTTTATAAATACATTTTTAAAAATATGGCACATTCTTCTTGTTATCATTCCCCTCCTGCCAGAGATCAGACATCATCACGGGTATTCTGTCTCTGGATAGAGCAGCTCCAAATAATGACACTGTGCTGCATGCAAAGCAGTTTTAAAGCTTTTTCAAGCAAGAAGTTCTTCCTTCTACCCTTTTTGGCTATTTATTTCACCATGCATGATCAGGTGCAGCAATGTGTATTCTTGTTGTTTGTTGTTGTTGTTGTTGTTCTCATCATGTTCACCAGGTAATGGACCTTTCTTCATTTTGTGTGTTTTATTATTTCTTTCTCTTTATTCATTCACCTGCATACCTATTTGTTGGTCATCCCATTGAATTGATCAGTATTTCAAAGTCTTCTGTCATTTTCATAGATTCCATGCCATGCAGTAGAGTCAACTTGAGTGAACACCAGTATATAGTGAACAGAAATCAAGTTGCCATGATACAGTTTTTCTTTTAAAAAAAAACCTTCTGTAAACATGATCACAAAGCTATCATTTCCCCCTCTGTTATTTTAGCTGAAAAATAAAACCATTAGTATTGTTTTCCCAAGCTTTCCTTCCTTGGCTAATAAAGTTGAGTTACTAATCTGAAAGTATGTCTATGAAGATTCTCAGTCATCCAGGTGAGCTTATCTGGAAGTTGAGTTAAGGCAACTGGACTTCTTTTTCTTGAGAGATAGAAACATTTTGCTGGTCATCCAAACAGCTTTGTCAGTCTGAACTTTATCAGAATGTGTTTGAAATAAACAGGGATGTGGTGTTTGCCAAAAATTCTTTTAAGCTTCTCAGACACTACATCCATGTAGGGAATGGCCAGGTTCTTCCGTCGAGTCTGGGTCTCAGGCTAATCCCTTGTTCTTCTGGGTTGGCACACTGCTTTGTTGAAGGCCCACTTTGGATATCCATAGGCCTTAAGTGCTGTCTTCAGCCCTTCAGCCCTGTTTATTTCAAACCCACAAACACACTAAGGCAGAGACTTGTCCACCCAAAGGACCCGACACCAAAATAAAAAAGGAGCAATATAGTACAGTGGTACCCCAACTTAAAAGCAGCTCAACTTAAGAGAGGAAAACTGTTGACATTTTAACTGCCGCCTTACAAATGGTCTGCTTGACTTACAGATTTTTTTTTATTTTTATTTTTTCATTTTTTAAACTTAGTTTTTCATTTTTTTAGATAGGAACCCTGACTTAAGAGTAGTTTGACTTAAGAGCATGCATTCAGAACAGATTAAATTCATAAGTCGAGGTACCACTGTATATGTGTCCAATGCAGGCGAGGAGTGTGCAGACCTCTGCATTGGAGAAATTAAGCCATTAAACAGGAGGATGGCCCAACATATGAGAGGTAACAGCTCAGGACCAGAATCAGCAATACACCTCCACTTGAAGGACAAAGGGCACTCATTCAAAGATGAGGATGTACACATATTAGACAGAGAAGATAGGTAGTTTAGGAGAGGGGTCAGGGAAGCCATTCATGTGACCATTGAAAACCCCTCTCTCAATAGAGGTGGGGGCCTCAGGCACAGTCTACCTGCTACTTATCAGGCTGCACTTTCAATAATAATCAAATCAAAAAGCCTTCACCACCAAGACCATAGCTAACGACCCATATTTTTTGGGTTTTAGTACCTTAGGCCATTGTTCACCTTAAGGCTATTGACTGTTTTCTACCTAACAAGCCTATTCAGGCCATTGTTCATCTTATGAGCATATTTCAGACCAGGGTGACAAGAGGTCAAAGCGGACTATAAGATGGAGGACTTGTGCCTAGCTTTTTTCAGACTGATGAAGCTATTTGGATGAGCAGTGAAACGTTTCTGTCTCTCAAGAAAAAGAAGTCCAGTTGCCATGACTCAACTTCCCGATAAACTCAAAGTAAGCAAACTGCTGTCAAGTCACTGCTGTAATTCAGATTTGTGTTGTATCCTAAGGCTATTTTTCCCACTGTTTTTTTTTCAGCCCTACTCTGCACGTCCATTTACAAGACAACAGATCCATGCTGTGTAGCTAAGAAAAAAACACTAGGTGAGGGAGGAACCACTTATTCCTCCATAAATGTGCTTTTAAACTTATCTATCCAGTCATTGGAACATAAAAGCAGCTAACCTGAGCACTCCTAGAATATCTGAAAATATTTACTACTTGAAAATAGCCTACCTAATAAAAATCCAGGATGAATGCCGCTGCCTTCAAAATAAAACAAGAAAGGGTGACCAGATACAAATAATGCATAACTAGGCAAATTTACCTACAAAATACATTGTTTCTATAAATATTGTGTCCACATCCAGGTAGATCCCAATTTTTGACCAACATATTTATTAAAGATTTATCAACTTTCCCCATTTTAAAATCTTTTATAGTTCACAAGTATAATGCCCACCACTTTTTGCCAAGCAAATAGGTTCAGGTCATGCAAGAGATGCAAAGCATATAATATATTTATATTCTGGGGATTCAGGTCTTGAATCAAATTTTCCCATTTCTTAAAAAAGAGCTGGGTACAAAGACTAACCTTGGGGGAAATTAACAAGAGTCATCAGGCTGTCCCATTATACAGAGATGGGGATGAATTTTGCTCCCATTTTAAGCATGCCAATGCCATCCAAAAAGAATTAGGAAAATGTGGTGTGGTCCTTAAGATTACAGAAATGTAAGAGTAGGCTGATACCTTTATTGGACGACTAAAAATCAAACAATCTGCAAGCTTCTCAAAATATTGAGAGGCTTTTCTTTAGCAATAAAAAAACTGAAGATGTTAGGGAAAATAACACAGCAAAATAGCATACCAAAAATATACATATTAGGAAATATTAAATGATTCCCCACCAAATGTATCCTATACCACAATTCCTCACTCTTTGAGTAACAGATCTTAAAACACAATCTGCTGTTGTTGAGAACCTACCAGTAGGTAGGTAGGTAGGTAGGTAGATAGATAGATAGATAGATAGATAGATAGATAGATAGATAGATAGATAGATAGATAGATAGATAGATAGATAGATAGATAGATAGATAACATTTAGCATGGCATTATTTTGCTTTTAGTTATAATTTGGCAGTGGTTAAATAATCTATGGATTTTATGGTGCTTTTAATTGTTGTTTGGCACCTCAGGCACTGTTGAGCAGAGATGCAAAATCTGTCTCAAAACCAATAATAAATGACATCTGCCAACTTAATGTTTCTGAAGCTCTGAGTTCCCAGCGACAGTTCTTTCTTAGAGACAAAGACCAAATCTCATAACTTCCATTCAGCCTGTGCCCTACTGAGGTATCCAGACAGCTTTTTAGTTAGTAAAGTACACCAAAATTTTGTACACCAAAATTGTACACAAAAGTACACCAAAATTCTGCCCTCAAAGCTACCAAATATTCACTGACAAAATGTTGAAGTTTTTGCAACCTTGCATGCTGTCTTTAGTATGTTTGCTGGGAGAGAATTTTCTGGGCTATGCCAACAGTCAATTTATCCAGCAGTAGTCCATTGTATTAAAATGTATTTTTTTAAAAAAGTAATCCATTGTTCCTTCCTCGCCTCAGATTTCAAAATCCCACCTCCCTGTTCAATATTTTCAACCCTCTCCTAAGTTTGTTGAAGTCTGCTGCTGAAAAGCCATCATATTTCTCCATTTGCTGTTTGATCTATTCAAATGCAGTTATGAAACTTTTCTTTCTCTTACTAATGTCTTAGATTCATTATTAAGACTGTAAGAGCCAGTTGATGAGAAAAAAGGATAAACTAATCTGGGGAACCTAAAGTTATTCTGTTTTCTGAATCCCTGCACTTCTACTGTGCAGCTAGAGAAATTTAATTATTAGTTGAGCTAGAAACAGTAGTGTTGATTTGGAATCACTAATGAACCAGCTGGGGGCTATGAAGCTAAAAGTAGAGATGGGCACACACACAAAAATGAAACACTGTTTCTTCATTTCATTACATAACAAATTACTTAATTACATGAAACGGTAGGACACATTTTGTCAAAAATGAAATGAAACATTTTTCCCTCAAGGAAAAAAGCAATTTGTCCTAGAGGAACCACAATGGCAGGGGAGCTTCCTTAAGCTCTTCCCTGTAATCCCCCAAAATTTGGAGAGGTTTGGAGATCAGGGGGCTGAGTTATTAAACTCCAAAGGGGGTGCCCCTAGAAAAAAATCATTCTAATTGAAGGAAGCCACGCCACTAATTGCTCACTGCAAGGGGGGGGGCTATTGCAGTTTCCCGTTTCAATTACAATGATTTCTTCCTAGCAGCACCCCCTTTGGAGTTTAATAACTCAGCCCCCTGACCCCCAAAACTTTTCCAAATTTTGGGGGCTTACAGGGAAGTGTCCAATGAAGCTACACTGTGATTTCCATCCTGATACATGGCTGCAAACCCTATTTTCGAGTACATTTTATCTGCTCGAAAATAGGGTTCACAGCTATGTATTGGAACCAAAATGACAAGGAAGCTTCATTGGTCTAAGTACCAGAAATTTGGTTTGTATTTCAGGGGGCCGAGTTAGTTGCCAGGACCTTGCCTGCCACAGAACCTGACTCTGAGGAGTTAAATAGTGAAGAGCTGCTGGAGGAGCCTTGCAGCTCAAATCAGGAAGCAGCTGGGTCTGATGAATCAGCTGAAAACATATCTTCACCTCCTAGAAGGGCCACGAGCAGGATTCTGCTACCAGAAGAGCTAGGGAAAGAGTCTTTGATGCTAGATGGAGAATCAGGTTGGAAAGCCCTGAGTACTAGCAGAAGCCTTTCCAGAAGTAAGGGTGTGTTCCCTGTTTTGGAATAAAGCTGGCAAGCTCACCCTGAGCTCTCCATGGGAGCAATGAATCACTTTAACTTGCAATCACATTCCTGTTTGTTCCTGACCTTGGACTCTGTTTTCTGACTTTGTACTGGTTTCCTGGACAATGGCTTGATCTGTTCCCTTTGGCTTGGCATCTGGTTTCTGTGAGATATTCTGGTTTTGACTTGGACTGGTAATTGCTGTGAGTTGGATTCTGTTATTCATCTGGCACTTGATTGTTAGCAAAGGACTTTAACCTGCTTGACTCTCCACTAAAGACTTTGGCAACGAACTGAACCTTGTCTGTGTGTGTGCTCTGTGTGCAGGGCTTGAAAAAGGCGCTTGAGGGGGGATATGATTGAGACATACAAAATAATGCAGGGTATGAGTAAAGTGGATAGAGGGAAGCTCTTCTCCCTCTCTCAAAATACCAGAACTAGGGGACATACGCTCAAATTGAGTGCTGGGAGAGTAAGAACTGACCTTGTCTGTGTTGTAAGCTATGGAACTCCCTGCCACAGGATGTGGTGATGGCATCTGGCCTGGATGCCTTCAAAAGGGGATTGGACAGATTCCTAGAGGAAAAGTCCATCACGGGTTACAAACCATGATGGAGATGTGTAATCTCTAGGCTTTAAACCAGGGTACTTCAAGGGCCAGATGCAGGGGAGTGGTATCAGGAGACAGATATCTAGTCTCATGCGCTCCCAAACGCATCTGGTGGGGCCGCTGTGAGATACAGGAAGCTGGACTAGATGGGCCTTTGGCCTGATCCAGCATGGCTCTTCTTATGTTCTTATGTTCTTAAATAGGGTCCCCATAGCTAATTGCCAGAGCTTAACTAAACTCCCTAGCAGTTTTGGTGCCAATATGTGGCTGCAATCTGTATTTTTAAGTAAATAAACATAACAAAACATTATATAAATGTAAATTGCAGAAATGTTTTGGCATGGAAATGGCAGGTAGCTTCTTCAAGCTCGTCCC
The DNA here is from genome assembly GCA_037367245.1 of Phrynocephalus guinanensis. NCBI lineage: Eukaryota > Metazoa > Chordata > Lepidosauria > Squamata > Agamidae > Phrynocephalus > Phrynocephalus guinanensis. Next base: position 23,033,154 of record CM074741.1, read on the forward strand.
TGTAAGCCCCCCAAATTTGGACAGGTTTGGGGTTCAGGGTGCTGAGTTTGGAGTTTAATAAGGGGGTCCCCCTAGAAAAAAAATAATTATAATTGAGTCAGAAGTTCGGAACTAAGCCGATGATAGCCCCCCTGTGGGTGAGCAATTAGCAGCTTCTGACTCAGTTAGAAATGATTTTTTCCTCGGAGGACTCCCATTGGAGTTTAATAACTCAGCCCCCCCAAACCCCAAACTTCTCCAGATTTAGGGGGATTATGGGGATGTGCATGAGGAAGCTACCCTGCCATTTTTGTGCCTCTAGGACCCAGAGGAGCATAGCATTTTGTTTCATTTCATTACAAAACTACTTTAAAAAGTTGTTAGTAATGAAATGAAATGAAATGAAACTACTAAAGAAGTGAAATGCTGTATTTCCATTTTGTGCCTATCTCTAGCTAAAAGTTAATCTGGAACAAGGAGTACATGGTTGTATGAGGTGGCTGCTGTTGCACCTTTGAATGGAAATCACACATCCCTTGACGGAACAGTTCTATTAGTTTGTGTACTCCTAGAAGAAATCGACTTGGTTATTTCATCTGCATAGGACTGCTGTAGCTTTGGGTAGGTCAAAGAACCACCCTTGATTTACAGATGTTACCCCTCTTAAGCATTACAATTCAAATGTAAAAAGCTCCTGTTGCTTGCCCCACCTCCTGCCAACCTAGTAGTTCAAAAGTACATAAAATGCAAGAAGATAAATACGTACCACTTTGGTGAGAAAGTAATGGCATTCTGTTTGCATGCCGTTTAGTCATGCTGGGCACAGAACCATGGAAATATATCTACAGACAAATGCCAGCCTTTCAACTTATAAACAGAGATGAGCACCAGACCCTAGAAACAACTGGGCTGAATTGTCAGGGGAAACCTTTACCTTTAATCATCATCAAGGGAACTCTGCTATAGAAGGGCAGTTCTAATCCCCTTGGGAGGTTAGGTTACATCATTCTCATACACATGGCTTTGCCACTGTGCTTTTTAAAGGGCAGAATTGCTTAATATCTCCCATGCTAGGTCATTGTGAACAACTGCTTGAAGAATTGTTTTATATGTAATTATATATTAAGCCTTAGAAAGGACAATCATATTGATAGCTAGAATATGTTAAAAGGAACTTGAGAAACCTGATTTTATGTCAGGCTGCATGCATTATGAAATCATCTGGACACTCCAAAAGTGGGGCATTTGCCAAAACTGCTTTCAGCCAAAATCTGAACTGTCGCTGACTCTGCTTTCAATGCCTAATTTGCAAAAACATGAAAAAAGGGAACAGGAAAGTGTCTCTAATGGGTGTTATAAATCAAAATCACATCAGCACAGGGCAATTACAGCATATTTAAGTTCATACCCACCAACCTATACAATCAACTACGTTCAGTTCAAGCAATATATTGTAAATCTCAAAATGAACGCATCCCCTCCATGTATTTTACATTGATTGCTTTCCCCCATGTTCCCTCAAAACCTTTTGACTTCACTGGCACCATCCGAGCACACAGCTGCTTAGCCAACTAATCCATTTATAATACTGCTAGTAGGGGTGCTTTCTACAGAAAAGCTTATCATTTTTGCATACCTACTAACGGGGGTCTTTTAATGCTCTCTGTTGAACCATTTAAATGAACTGATCCCTCAAACCAACAGCACATGGGTCAAACTAAGAGCCTTCTTGACTTTTTCTATTGCTATGTATATCAACGTATGACAAGAGCACAACAACAGCCTTGCTGGTACAGGCCACAGCCCATCCAGTCCAGCATTCTGTCTCACACAGTGGCTCACCATTTGCTTCAGGGTATTCCAAAGCAGATGTCTTCACCTGCCTATGATTTATTTATTTATTTATTTATTTATTTAAATACTTATATCCCGCTCCATCTTCCCAACGGGAACTCTGGGCGGCTAACAGCGCAAGAAGCTAAAAAGCTAAAAAGGCTAAAAAGATAAAAATAACAATAACAAGGCCACCAAGCAAGGGCAGCGGAAGGCAAGATGGCGGCAGACGGTAAGAGCAAAGAAAAGAAAGAGAAACTAACTAATGAGGACACCAAATGATTCCGCGCAAATGGCATGGAGAGATCTTGCCTATCTCTCCAACCTGGAGGTTGTCCTTAGACATCCATAATGATAGCCATTGATACCCCTGTTCTCCATGAACTTGTCTAATCCTTTCTTAAAGCTGTCAAAGCTGACAGCTGTCACCACCTATTCTATTTGTTTGAGATCTAGCACCCAAAAGTTGCATGGAGTGCCCCCTAGTTCTAGTGTTGTGCGACAGGGAAAACAGTTTTTCCTTATCTACTTTGTCTACAACTTGTATGATTTTATAAACTTCAATCGGGTCACCTTTTAGATGCAGGTGTTCAAGAGTGAAGAGGCCCAGCTGTTGCAGCCTCTGATGATAAGGAAGGTATTCCAGTCCCTGAATCATTATGGTTGCCCTTGTCTGCACTTTTTCCATTTCCATAATATCCTTCTGGAGGTATGGTGACCAGAACTGTACACAATATTCAAGATGATGCCTCACTATAGATTTATAAAGAGGCAAAATGACACTTGCTTACTTATTTTTTATAACCTTAATGATTACTACAGCATTGAGTTTTATTTATTTCACTGCTGTGGCACACTGGGTAGTGTGTGAACAACAATGATAGTTGTTAAAGCAGAACAGAAAGCAAAAGACTGGAAATTCAGACAAACAATTGGGCTTCAACTGAGTTTTTTATCTACTGCATCATTTCCATCTTTATTATATGCCATATTTCTGCTATGTGCTGCATATTTCTGCTGCATGCTAACCTGGGGACCTATGTCTTTATTCAAGTCAGGAAACACATCTATGTACTGCAGACAGCCTTTCTGTTTTCAGAAAAGGAGACCTGGCATGGATTGCTAGGTATTGCTTTCATACCTGCATCTGAAGCCTCCATCTTGAGATGGAATTTTACTGGGGGCCACATGGCTACATTACCTGGCCTCACTATGGGACTTTTCTGTTTCTTTCTGTAACCTCAAGCAGTTTGTTTGTTTGTTCATCCCAACAGTCAAACTTCTTCTTCTTCTTCTTCTTCTTCTTCTTCTTCTTCTTCTTCTTCTTCTTCTTCTTCTTCTTCTTCTTCTTCTTCTTCTTCTTCTTCTTCTTCTTCTTCTTCTTCTTCTTCTTCTTCTTCTTCTTGGTTAGGTCAAAATGTTTCACTACTCTTCCAATTAGCTTCTTTCAGTCTGAGGAAGGTTGGTAGGAGACCTCTAATTTATCTTCCAAGTTGGTTTTACTTCACCCTGGGACCATTTCACACATCCACCAGGAAGACCACTTCTAATGATCCATGCTTAATTGGTATCAGTGGGGCTCCAGAATTGTAACTTTCATGCAAACAGAGCTATTTTCCTTCTAACAAAACTATTAAGACCAGCTTGACATCCTTTTTCCTGTTGCCAACATGGGCAAGGTATTTTGCAATAATATAGGGCCATTTCCTGGTATTGGGTGGCGCATTCAGAAATCAAAATGAGATTTAGAAAGGTAACTATGAGTGAATTAGAAAAGAGTCTCATATGGAAGGATGTATTGCTGAAGAGCACAGCAAAGATCTATTGGGGGAAATATTTGCAGATACACCTTGGATCATTACAAAGATGAGTCAGTGAATTCTAGATCAAATCATCTCTCTCAAAAACCAAAAGTAACTAAACTAGTCTGAGGTTAGCATGAGACAACAAGACTCATTGGAACAGGCGATGATGCTGGGGAAAGTTGAAGGAAACAGAAATAAGATGACCAAATAAGAAATAGATTGACTCAGCAAAGCCATAGAAACTGACGGCAGGACTTTTTGGAGGTCACAAATTCATGGAGTTGCATAAGTCAAAAGCAACTAAATAGTATGTAATAAAAACATGGGCCTACATGTGATCTTTCCTAAGCATGGAGTACATGACTGAAACATGTTATCAGGGAAGACATAGCTATTACAGATGTTTGGAGAGACATAGAGTGAGTTCTTTAGAACTACTAGAATTAAGTTTAGCATTCTTAGGCTAAACCTAAGCTAACCAATGGCTAATAGTCAACAGATATAACTGCTATGTTCATTGCACAAAGGCATAAAGCTAGGCTTACACAGGTTGCTTATTAGTTCTTCTTCTAACTTATACTAAACCATGCTTTAGAGTTTAGAGTACAAAGATTATGTACAGCAAGCCTCCCTCTTACAAATTCCCTCTCCTTTTTCTAGTTCAGCTGCAAGTAATATAGAAGCTTTACATTCTGACTAACTACCGATATTAGTAGCATTCATACAATTAACTGTGGCTAATCTTAATTATGATATATTGAAATAAGCCCTCTTCAAATTATAGTTTCAGCAAACCACAGTTAAGATCAGCCATAGTTTCCAATGGAAAATGTTGGTGAATTCCCCAATGTTGTACTAGTGGAGGATGTTAGTAAATCTGAGGTTCACTGAAGTTCATTATTACTGTGCTCAAACATTGTTTGCCACTGTGTAAGAATTCAACCAATGTCTATAAATTGAATACAGAAACTGAAAACAAAATGTTTTTAATTGAAAGAAGTGACTGAGCAAAGAGGGCAGCAGCAGAGATAAAATGGAGAATAACTGCAATATATATACTAATCCAAAGAAAATAGAACATATAAATATCTAAATACTTGTGCATTTGTATATTGCAAAACATATAAAGCTCTCAACAGAAGCAATCAGTCTGCAAAAGAAATTTGAATTTGAAACATTGTGCATATGAAAGGAGTTTTTATACATTAATATTTTTCTGTTTTAATTTGGCCTCATTAATCTTCTTTGCTTTACAGAACATTCAAAACGGAAGAGTTCATGGAGGGCATGAAACAGATTTAAGGAAAAGAAGACACATCTTGAGGTCACATTTCTGTACTACAGTTTGAAATGTGAAATCAAAGCTTCAAATAATTGGAAAATTATTATCGTTTAAGAAACAGCAATCGAAACAATTGCTACTTTGAGCTTTAAAAATAAAAGCCTTACTGGAATTCTCAAGAATGTTACACTGACTGAAATCCTTCTTGTGTAAATTCTGTGGTGTATGGCTGATTATGTCATCAACTACAGCATATCTATCTATCATCTATCTATCTATCTATCTATCTATCTATCTATCTATCTATCTATCTATCTATCTATCTATCTATCTATCAAAGTCAACACCATCCCTTCTGCTCCATGGCCCCTAGTGGGGGCCCTATAATGGGAGAAGAAAATGTTTAATTGCTTAAAAAATTGCCGAAACCAATGACATAATCAGCTTTAACTTACATGAACAGGATTTCAGCCAGTATTTTGTATTTTAAAGCAGTTTCCCATTCCTAGTTCTTCTGTTTTGACAATCAATTATTTCAGTTCCATGTATCCTAAGTTTAATACAGGATTTGCCCTAAGGAACACAATCTGAAAGGAATGTAAAGTAATACATGTAACATTGATCAATGTACTGTGTCATTGATTCTTAGAAAGAAGAAAGAGCAAAGAATAATACTACTTATTAATCATCGGCAATATCATAGGAGTAATTGTCCAATTTGCTACAGCTACTATTTCTGTGAAGATTCTCAGTCATCCAGGTGCGTTTATCTGGCAGTTGAGTCATGGCTACTGGACTTCTTTTTTGAGAGATAGAAATGTTTCGCTGTTCATCCAAACAGCTTCATCGGTCTGAATACAGCTAGTGCAAGATACCTTCTTATAGTCAGCTTGACCTCTTGTCCCCTTGTCTGATTGGCTCATAAGATGAACAAAGCCTGAATAGGCTCGTTAGGGAGACATTAGTGTCCATGGCCTTAAGGTAACCAATGGCCTAAGGTGCTGAAACCCATCAAGAATGGGTCGTTAGCTGTCAAGAATGGGTCGTTAGCTGTGACCTGGTGGTGAAGGCTCCTTGATTTGCCTGGGTACTGTGGAAAGTACAGCCTGGTAAGTAGCAGCTAGACTATGCCGGACCCCCCACCTCTGTTGAGGGAGGGATTTTCAATGCTGACATGAATGGCTTCCCTTACTCCTCTCTCAAACCACCTCTCTTCTTTGTCTAATATGTGTACATCCTCATCTTTGAAAGAGTGGCCTTTTTCCTTCAAATGGAGGTGTACTGCTGATTCTGGTCCTGAGCTGTTACCTCTCCTATGTTGGGCCATTCTTCTGTTTAATGGCTATTTAGTTTCTCCAATGTAGAGGTCTGAACACTCTTCACTGCATTGGACTGCATATACTATATTGCTCCTTTTATGGTTTGGTATTGGATCCTTTGGGTGGACAAGTCTCATGCCTTAGTGTGTTCATGGGTTTGAAATAAACAGGAATGTGGTGTTTGCCAAAAATCCTTTTAAGCTTCTCCGACACTCCCGCCATGTAGGGAATGACCAGGTTCCCCCGTCGGGTCTGGGTCTCAGACTGATCCCTTGTTCTTCTGGGATGGCCCACTGCTTTGTTGAAGGCCCACCTTGGATATCCACAGGCCTTAAGTGCTGTCTTCAGGTGCCTGTCTTCCTTCTTCTTGGCTTCTGAGGAGGTGGGGATGCTCTCTGCTCTGTGGCTTAGGGTCCTGATGACTCCTAGTTTGTGTTGTAATGGATGGTGGGAGTCAAACAGTAAGTATTGATCTGTGTGGGTGGGTTTCCTGTAAACTTCTACTCCTAGGCCACGGTCAGGTCTGATGATGACTGCACAATCCAGGAAAGCCAGCCTGTTGTCTTGGGTGTCTTCCCTAGAGCAGAGAGCATCCCCACCTCCTCAGAAGCCAAGAAGAAGGAAGACAGGCACCTGAAGACAGCACTTAAGGCCTGTGGATATCCAAGGTGGGCCTTCAACAAAGCAGTGGGCCATCCCAGAAGAACAAGGGATCAGTCTGAGACCCAGACCCGACGGAAGAACCTGGTCATTCCCTACATGGCGGGAGTGTCGGAGAAGCTTAAAATGATTTTTGGCAAACACCACATTCCTGTTTATTCCAAACCCATGAACACACTAAGGCAGAGACTTGTCCACCCAAAGGATCCGATACCAAACCAAAAAAGGAGCAATATAGTATATGCTTTCCAATGCAGTGAAGAGTGTTCAGACCTCTACATTGGAGAAACTAAACAGCCATTAAACAGAAGAATGGCCCAACATAGGAGAGGTAACAGCTCAGGACCAGAATCAGCAGTACACCTCCATTTGAAGGAAAAAGGCCACTAAATTCAAAGATGAGGATGTACACATATTAGACAAAGAAGATAGGTGGTTTGAGAGAGGAGTAAGGGAAGCCATTCATGTCAGCATTGAAAATCCCTCCCTCAACAGAGGTGGGGGGCTCCGGCATAGTCTAGCTGCTTTGATTCACACCAGGCTACTTTCCACAGTACCCAGACAAATCAAGGAGCCTTCACCACCAGGTCACAGCTAACGACCCATTCTTGACAGCTAACGACCCATTCTTGATAAGTACAGTTTCAGCACCTTAGGCCATTGGTTACCTTAAGGCCATGGACACTAATGTCTCCCTAACGAGCCTATTCAGGCTTTGTTCATCTTATGAGCCAATCAGACAAGGGGACAAGATAGTCAAGCTGACTATAAGAAGGTCTTGCACTAGCTGTATTCAGACCGATGAAGCTGTTTGGATGAACAGCGAAACGTTTCTATCTCTCAAAAAAGAAGTCCAGTAGCCATGACTCAACTCCCAGATACAGCTACTATTAGAATAATAGAATCATAGACTTGGAAGAGACCTCAATGGCCATCCAGTCCAACCCTCTGCCATGCAGGAACCCCTGACAGATGACCATCCAGCCTCTGCTTAAAAACTTCCAAAGAAGGAGACTCCACCACCCTCCGTGGGAGCATATTCCACTGCTGAACCAGGAAGTTCTTCCTAATGTTCAAATGGTATATCTATTCCTGTAGTTTAAAACCATTGCTCCAAGTCCTGGTCTCTTCAGCCATGGAAAACAAGCCAGCCCCATCTTCATAAGAACATAAGAAAATAAGAACATAAGAAGAGCCATGCTGGATCAGGCCAAAGGCCCATCTAGTCCAGATTCCTGTATCTCACAGTGGCCCGACCAGAAGCATCTGGGAGTGCATGAGACTAGATATCTGTCTCCTGATACCACTCCCCTGCATCTGGCCCTAGAAGTACCCCGGTTATAAGCCTGGAGATTACACATCTCCATCATGGTTTGTAACCTGTGATACTTTTTCCTCCAGAAATCTGTCCCCTTTTGAAGGCATCCAGCCCATATGCTATCGCCACATCCTGTGGCAGGGAGTTCCACAGACTAACAATACAATAGGTAAAAAAAATTCTTTTGTCTGTTCTCACTCTCCCAACCCTCAATTTGAGTGGATGTCCCTAGTTCTGGTATTTTGTGAGAGGAAGAAGAGTGTCCCTCTCTCCACATTACTCATGCCCTGCATTATTTTGTATGTCTCAATCATATCCCCCCTCAGGCACCTGTTTTCCAGACTAAAGAGCCACAAATGTTTTAGCCTTTCCTCATAAGGGAGGTCCCCCAGCCCAGTAATCATTTTAGTTGCTCTCTTTTGCACCTTTTCCAGTTCCACTATGTCTTTTTTGAGATGCAGTGACCAGAATTGTACACAATATTCCTGGTGCGGCCTTACTATCGTCTTGTACAATGGCATTATAATGTTGGCTGTCTTATTTTCAATCCCCTTTTTGATAATCCCTAGCATGGAATTGGCTTTCTTCACTGCTGCCACCTTCGATATGACATCCTTTCAAATATTTAAACATAACTATCATATCCCCTCTCAACATTTTTGTAAGACTAAACATTCCCAGATCCCAAAGCCACTCCTTGTAAGAAATTTCTTCCAGACCTTTAACCATCCTGGGTCCCCCTCCTCTGGAACCGCTCAAGGTTGTCAACATCCTTTTTAAATTGAGGAGTGCAGAACTATGTCCTTTTTGCTTCCATTGGTAAGGGACAAGGTGCCACACTGAAATTAGAAGTGTAATGCAGCCATGTTCTGATGTATCTTCTGATATCCCAAAACTTTCTCTTCCAGTAAGGAAACCTTGGTCTTTTCGTACTCCAACATGTTCAAAATATACAGATCAGTGCAGAATATGGAACCCATGCAGTGAACACTGATGAAACATGTATTGTCAACATCTGATGGGAACTCTCTCTGGAGACAAAAAAGCTGATATTTGCCAATTCTTTTAAAGTTTAAATGAGAGCTTTAGACATCATCACAAGTTATGAGAAACTTGCAAGCACACAAAACTTCTTAGATTGCATAAAATATGTATTTGTAAGCTTTCACAGCTAGACTAGTTCTCTCTTTCAGTTTAACTCATTAAATGCATATTTTGATAACTCAGCCTATCCTCCTTCTTTTTAATACAACTGATAACTCCAGTGGTTTTTTCTTTGAAAAGAAAGACATTTCTCTGTTTTGAGAATATGAATCCCCATGTTCTTTGTTTCACTGGCTTTGATCTCACATTTAAATTCCAAGAAATAATGCCCTCTTGGTTTTCTCTTACACACACAATATTGAACCCTGCTGCAGTAACCATTTGATTATAAGTACAGCTGCACTTTCCACTGTGTTCTTTATTTGATCTCACAATGCAAATGCATTCTGATATTCTTTCTAACAATGGCTTTGAAATGATTTCATATTTATTATAAAGCTGCAGAAGAGCCCCCAATAGTCAAAGGCTCCAAAAAAATGGTCTTATCTACCTGCAGCAGCAAATCAGTTCCCAGGCAAAGAACTTCATAATTAGCATAAGACTGAAATAAATAAATGTAATATACCTTATTTTGACAAAGAATACTATCTAAGAAGTCTTGATATGCAAACTTGCATAATAGCAGGAAAATGGTAGCTGCATAATGAATGACTATCACAGTACAAATCTAATTTTTTTAAGAAACATGATCATTCCATCAAAATAATAAATATGTACAATAACAGTGTTAACTCAAATGCTGAATTATGGTAACTATATAGCCAAAATGGAGTGAGAGGGTTCTGTTAGGATTGCCAACGGTTCCGGTGGGGAATTATGACTTGACTCATAAGAACATAAGAACATAAGAGCCATGCTGGATCAAGCCAAAGGCCCATCTAGTCCAGCTTCCTGTATCTCACAGTGGCCACACCAGATGCATCTGGAAGCGCACAAAACTAGATATCTGTCTCCTGATAACACTCCTCTGCATCTGGTCCTTGAAGTACCCCAGTTTTAAGCCTGGGGATTACACATCTCCATCGTGGTTTGTAACCTGTGATGGACTTTTCCTCCAGGAATCTGTCCCCTTTTGAAGGCATCCAGGCCAGATGCCATCACCACATCCCGTGGCAGGGAGTTCCACAGACTAACAACGTGCTGGGTGAAAAAATATTTTTCTTTTGTCTGTTCTTACTCTCCCAGTCCTCAATTTGCGTTTATGTCCCCTAGTTCTGGTATTTTGTGAGAGGAAGAAGAGCTTCCTTCTATCCACTTTATTCCTCTTCAAGCAACATACTCATGTGTTTTATCAAATTGCAATAAACTTTTATTGAAATTGCTTAACAACGCATTCTCAGGTGTATTCTTCTTGACTTCAGTTGTATCGGATAACTTTAAACATTCTGAACCAGGGTTGGGTAACAAATAATTGTTAGTAACCATGTCTTTTATAAACAGGTTCTTGGTTCTTATTTGTGAGGTAATAATACTTTCGTTACCATCGGGCCAGCACAACGTGTTCCACAGCAATGGTGTTGGACTAGAGGCTGCTGGTTCTCCCATCCCCAAACAGGGATCCATCCTGCAGGTCCCACTCTGTTTCTCTCCAACTGTTGGTCCTCTGAACTGAGATGGGAACCTCTCCCACACTGGTGTCAGCAGAGGCAAACTAATATCTACTTTTTTTCTTTCATCTCATTCAGTTTGCACCTAGAGTGGACCCTTGTATAACAAACGGTTTGTATAACATAAAATCTGTACAACATAAAAAATTCCAGAGATAGGGGGAAATTTGCTTAACAGAATCGCCTATGGGGCGAATCCATACAACATAAAAATGGTCATGATTAGGGATTACTGTTTTCAATGCCTTCCTATGGGAAATTTGTATAAAGGAAATTTGCTTAACAGAATTTCATTTGGAACGAAATAATTCCTTTATACAAGGTACCACTGTATTTCTCCACCACTATCTTTATTTTCCCTTCTGTCTGTGTTCCCTTTACTCTCGTAACTGTTTTCCCCTGAATCAACTCAACCATTTCTACCTGAATTCCTACCTCCCGCCATCTCTTTATAGCTTCTTTTGGTTCTGCCTCCTTTTCATTCCATTCGTCGCCTGTCCTGACCATCACAAAGAATCCTCCTATCACTGGCTTTCTCTCTCTCTCTCTCTCTCTCTCTTTATCTCTACATCTATTTCCTTTATTATCTCTCCACTTCCTTCTCCAGCTGTCACCATCTCTCCAACTAAGCTTTCTGTTCCCTTTATATCCATATCTTTCATTGGTTCTCCTATATCTCTACTTTCTTCTGGTTTTTGTTCGTCTGTCCTAGCCATGGACAGCCCTACAGATACCTCTCTGTCTCACGTGGAGTTACTGAAAATCAAGAAGGAAACATTACTTCCAGAGTAACTCCAGGGTTGTTCATAACTATAAAAATCTTCAAAGTACACCTCCATGAAGCAAAACAAACAGCAAAACAAACTGAAGATGTTCAGTGCTCACTGAACATGTCTACCTTTTCCATGAAGACATGGGTTAAATGAACTACAATTAAGTATGAAGATATATAAACACAATAGCTGCATTCTTTCCCCACTGATGTTGCATAGATTTTTCCAACCTACTTCTGTTTTCTTCCGTGTCAGATTTCAGCCTGGAAGCCTCTTCAAGCAACGGACTCTCATGTTTTGCTCAGGTAGTCACCATGTACATTGATCACACTGTATTTAGAAACTAATAAAAATGAAAGTTCTCTTTTTACATTTAAAATAAACTCCCAGTCACCAAGTACTATTCAGCTGATGTTAAAGAACTGATCTTTGAACTCACAGAACTAATTAGGTTAAACTCTCATTTTCATTTTTTATTTTATGCAATCAGTTCTGAGTACACTGCCAAATAAGCAAAAATTGTCCTCAAGATAAAAGTCTTTCTATTCTTTATTATTGTAAACAGGTATGCTACAAAGGAAAGAAGAAAATCTTCCAGAAAGATTGCATACATATATTCTGCAAGCTTGAGGATTTTTATTCTAATTTGCCCTCTCTTTTTTTTTGTTCAATTCAGAAAACTTAATCTTCTGTAAAAATATATTTTATACACACATAAGTCACGGTTTTCAATTGTTCAGACTCTGCTCTGAGCTTCTTGATCTTAGATTAAAAATGTTTTGCAGAGGGGGGAATAATGAACATTTGCAGCAGCAGGCAATAAAATGTTTGTCTGGAACCAAATATAAGCCAATGAAAAATGGATAGAAAAGATGACAAATAGCAATATTTTTCAAATTATTGAAAGAGGTGAATTACTATATACTCTCTGTGTATGTGTGCATGTGCATGCGTGCGCGTGCGCATGCATGCATGTGTGTGCGTGTGTGCACGTGTGTGTGCATGTGTGTGCGTGTGTGTGTGTGTGCGCACGTGCGCACACACACGCACACAGTTTTTTTTAATCAGCCTAGAACCACCAAACAGGACCGGGGGAGGGAGTCAAATCAAATCAGAAAAAAAGCTTCAAGTAGAACAGTCTGAACCGTTATTTATTCTCTTGTATCTGCTTTGTAACGTTATTAATTACGCATACACAGAGTTTTGGGCTACAATCATCTCCTGGTCCCAGGCTGCCTCTCTCTGTGTGTCGGTGTCTCTGTGTGTGCATGTGTGTGGTGAGAGTGAGTGTGTGGGAGTGTCTCTGAGCTGTGCCTGGGACCCAAGGCTCTTTATTGGTAACAGTAAACAAGTACACAAAGGGTGGAAAGAAACATTGACAATAGGACAGAGGAAGACAGAGGAAGGTCACGTATGCATTCCATTGATGAGGGGAGTATGCACCCTTATCTAGGAGGAAATGCTGGCTAGTGAGGACTCATTAATAAGAGAGAGGGGGGAAGCTTTGGGCTGGTCACAGACCAGATTTGTCTGATAACCTGATATCTGGGATTGCCATCTCTTTCCCTGGCTCTTGAGCTATGCCAGGTTCAGGTCAGCTTAACCACACACTGCGTTTCCTGCTTGCTCTCTGGACATGTTTGTCCAGGGCCTTAGGCTGCCTCAGTGCTGCCAGGTTATTTGGGGGTTCAGAGCCTATTGGGGTATGGAATCCCCACACTGCTTGTTTATTAAAGAGCAGTAAAACACCAGACATGCACATAGCAAACACAAATAGGCTCTTTTCTCAATGGTCTTCTATTTCTTTTTCCATCCTACCATATACTTCCTTCTATTTCTTTTAAAAACATCTTTCATTCAGTTATGAAAAACATGCGAGGGGGCAAAAGAGGTAGAAAGCTGTCTTTTACACTTTCGGTTTTGTTATATGTAGGCCGCAGCAGCCATACCACCCTGAAGCCCAATTTTGTCAGATCTCGGAAGTTAAACAGGGTTGGTCCTGGTTAGTATTGAGAAGGGTGACTGCCTGGGAATACCAGATGCTGTAGGCTAGGCCACAGACCCTGCGACAGGCCAGCCGAACTCCCCCCCCCCGCTCCCATGCAAAAAAAGTTGCATCAAAACAATGGATCTGTCTAGCAGGCCCCAAGTGGGACAAATGCTTTTTTTAAAAGGTGGAAGGGTTGTCTCAATACATGTGTGCCCGACAGTCCATCGTGTGTTTTCTGGTTAACAAAAATATGAGTTGGTAAAATCTGTGAACTTAAGTACCGCAAAATGAACTCAATTTGATACTTCACTGGAAAGCACATTCAGGGCGCTATATCACACGCTGTATTTTATTCACAAGAAATAAAATAACATTACACACTGTACAACTCTAATCTATCTGCATGCATTACTGTAGAGTTACAATTTTTGCTACCATTTCCATAGCCAGAAGTAAATACAATGTTATAGAATTGTCAAAAATGTTTTGGATTGACTTGAAACACATATAATCTAAGCAAATATTTACATACTCTTACAGCTCTTGATAAGGTTTCCTTCCCAATTCACAAGGAGCAAGCAAAAAGAAAAAGTTGCAAAATATCAGCAGTGGCTACACTGTTGAATACAATATTTATTATAAATAACAAAAAAGGTAAATACAGCATGTCTTCTTCTATGGTCCTATAATTCATAGGTAGACATCACTGGTAACATTTCATGGTCCAGAAATTCCTCAGGTTTTATGGACAAGTGGTTTATCAATAGCTATAAGTAATTGCTAAATGGAGTACCCAGATGCAAAATTACATATTTCTCTAAGTGAATGCCAATTGCTAGAGAACAAATATGCCTTCCTGGAAGTCTTTTTAAGGCATCTGGCCAGCCACTGTTAGAAAATCATCACAAGTCAGATGGCTATCTGGCAGGTGGAAATCCCAAAATGGGAAATTTTGGAATTTAGTATTTTAAAAAAAAACATTAAAAGGGAATGGGCATGTCTCTTAGGTGGTAAAACCACTAATTACAGAGTGTAAAATTACCTACAAGTCATACGGGATAGATTAAGACTAGGTGTTACCTTATCAGCTCCTGAGAATTGCCATAAGGCACAAATCATCTTGGTGTAAGACAGGAGTGTCCAAACTCCAGCCCTGCTGATGTTTTGGACCACAACTCCCAGAATTCCAAGCCTGTATTGTCAATGACAAAGGACTGTGGGAATTGTGGTCCAAAACATCTGGAGGGTCAAAGTTTGGACACCACTGGTATAAGATGACCAAATGCCACACGTTCCTTCATATTTGCATAATGTCCATAAGTATCTTTTTGAGCTGCCTCAAATGATACAGAGTATGTTGAAAGTTGTTTTAGAAGTTCTATACGAGGACAGGAAGAGGAGTTATTAGCACACTGGCAAAACATACCATACAGAATACTATCAATGACAATATGTACACATATACTACCACAATTTACCAAAATTCTAAAATTGTAGTAGTTTTTTTAATTAACACAACTACAATTGAAAATACCAACTAGTTTTTCCTTTAAAAGGCCCAGGAGGTCTATACACACCTTTCAAAATGATTTTATCAAACTTCTTTGTGCCGAAAATAAAGCAAAACAAAACACTGCACTCAATACTATGCCAGAGTTTTTAAATGATGTTCTCTGGAACAAGCCCCAATTGCTTTCTCTGGCAGTTGTTCACATGCCAATTTAAATTACTTGTAGGCTTTCAGAACCCACTATTTCAGCTAACAAGTGTCTGGAGATCTTCAAGCCTACACAGAAGCTTTTTGCAGACATGCACTTCAGATATTAAGAGTTACTTTACAGGTAGTGAAAAAGAAGCACTGGGACCTATCACTGAGGTCCCTGTGGACCCATGTTCCCTTCCCAAACGAAAGACAGAAAGACAAGGTTGCACGTGTTATACTGATAGGCTAGATCAAAAATAACTAAATCTAATATGGAAGATTTGGCCATTGAATTAGAGAAATATGCAGAATACGTATTTTTTATTTTTATTTTTATGATATCACTGAAATAAAGACATTTAGTTACAGCAAGCCAACAAGAGAAGCTCTAAAATTATGTTTAAACTGGATGGTTTAGGACCATATTTTACCAAGTAAATTCTCACAAAGAGCAGTAAACTTATCTACCAATATTTTCAAAAACTGGTGCTTGATAATAAAAGAGGAATAATACAAGGCACGAGGGATGACCAAATGGAGTAAGCAAGTGGAACAAAAATATTTTATAATAAAAATAAATCAGTACAATAAAAAGAACAGAATGCAGGATGTAAACATTTTGTGTGCACCACATAAGGGCATAAATTTTATTAACCTTCAGTTTTGAAGCTTTGTCTTTTCATACTATAGCAGTAAAGTGATGGGGCTACAACCACTTAAAAATAATTAAATAATTTAACATTCATTTCAATACACAGACAAGCTAGCCGAACTGTTGCTCTATCAAAATGATGGTTTATGGTGTAAAATAAGAAAAGGCTAGCTAATTAGGGAAGTTCTTGCTGTCTAACAGCAGAGGAAAGATAGGTCAATCTTCTGTATCCTTCTCACCAACTCACCAACTCAGGACAAGCTTAAGAGAAAGTATCATTGCATCAGCAGTATATGATTGCTCATTACATGGATGTAACCCTGGAATAGAAATAAGCTCCTCTGCGGTATCCATGCAGAGTATTGTGTGGGAAGATCAAGCCAAAATTTGTTATTAGAGATGGGCACGACTTGGAAAAAAAAATTTTCGAGTTGTCGTTAGTCGGGCCGGTTCCGTTTCGGGTCGTCTCCATTTTTCGTGAAAATTCGCAAAAATTAGTCGGTTCGTTTTTTCGTTTTTTCGTTTCCGTTTCTGTCGCGATTTTGCGCATTTTTACGTCCGACCGAGACTTGCGGCTTGCGGGCGCAGCGCGGGCGGCGGTGGTGCGGGGGTATATGCATGGGCGGCGGCAGCGGCAGCGGCAGGGGGAGTGGCTAGCGCGCGGGCGGGTGGGCGCGGGTCCCGCAAAATGAGCAGGCGAAATACAGTTTAAACCTGCCTGGGTGATGGACTTGCTGCTGCACAACAAGGCTACTGCATCCTAAGCAAACAAAGTGGGGCAGAAACAAATTTGCATTTCTTTTTTTTCTCTTGGTCTGCTGTGCTGAATCTGCTGATGCTGAACCAGCCAGCCACCCTACTTGGTCTGGCTGACGTGCCTGTTTGTTGTACTTTTTTGTTGTTTGGTTTTGAATCCATCCCATCTCCCCTCCACCTCTCTCAGAGGCAGCAGGAGAAACAGACATTCCGTTCCTCCCCAAATCTGGATGAGGGGTCTACTCCTCTACTCCTCCCAAATTGGCCCCCCCATCACCAAGGTCCTTCTGCCTTCACTTCACATTCACAGTCAAAGTCACACACACTTAAAGGACAAGCAATAAAGCCAAAGCCAATGCAACCCTGCTTTTGGTCATGGTCAACAAAAACATTAGCAGTTAGAGCCTGAGGTGGTTAAGCTACGTACCTAGCTAGTAGCTGCTACAGCCAGGAATAGTTTTGGTAGGGATGGGAATGGGATAGGGCTCTGGGTTGCTCTGACTTAAGTTTTACAGCCCACAGCCCAGCCCACTAGGCTGTACAAGGAGGAGGACTATCTCTGGTCGACGCGTCCATAAGGCCAGAGTAAGGGCAGCCACTCTGGCCAGGCCACAAGGCAGAGTATGAGAGCACCACAGCACAGAGCCAGAGTGCGGCAGCGGCAGGTTCATTGCCAGCTCCAGTATAAAAAGGATGGAGCTGAATGGCATGACAGGAATTTAAATGCCACTGGCCTTGGGTCACAGTGTCTTGCAGCCCAGAGGACTGAGTTGCGGAGGAGGCCAATCACCTTGAGTCTGGTCTGGCACCACACTTCCTGCGATGCACCAGATGGCACTTTCTGACAAACTCTTGGGTGGTGCTGTACGTAGTACGAACGCTGTTCAAATCAGTACCCCCCTTCTGTGTGAAACACGGCGTCTTGCAGCCCAGAGGAAAGACTGGAGGAGGAGGCCAATAACCTTGAGTTTGGTCTGGCACCACACTGCCTGAGATGCACCACCGTCCACCACATGTCACTTTTTGACTAAGTCTTGGTGTGGTGCTGTACGTACGAATGCTGTTCAAATCAGTACCTCCCTTCAGTGTGAAACACGGCGTCTTGCAGCCCAGAGGAAAGACTGGAGGAGGAGGCCAATCACCTTGAGTTTGGTCTGGCACCACACTGCCTGCGATGCACCACCGTCCACCACATGTCACTTTTTGACTAAGTCTTGGTGGTGCTGTATCAGGGACCCCCTTCCGTGTGAAACACGGTGTCTTGCAGCCCAGAGGAAAGACTGGGGGAGGAGGCCAATCACCTTGAGTTTGGTCTGGCACCACACTGGCTGCAAAAAGGACAGCAAGCCACATTCTGAGTCTGACTCTTCCTCCCCAAGTCCCCAGCTGTGTGCTGGTAGACTTGCTAACTGCCGGCCCGGCAGTCTACTACCATGCCCTTCTTTGTGAATCACAGTTGGTTCCCACACAACTCCAAGAGCCAAGCCTGCAACTTTGCAATAAACTAATGAAGTGCTGGCACCCAAGTCCTCTTCTCTTCGTTGTGAGGCACAGTGTCTTGCATCCCAGAGGAAAGAGTGGCGGAGGCCACAAGCTGGAGTAATTGAATGCTGGGCCAGCAATCCACGACCATGGCCTTCGTTGTGAATCCCAGCTCCTACAACTCCAACAGCCAAGCCTGGAACTGTCAGAGAAACTACTGGAGTGCTGGCACCCAACTCCTCTTCCCTTCTTAGTGAGGCACAGTGTTTTGCATCCCAGAGGAAAGAGTGGCGGAGGCCACAAGCTGGAGTAATTGAATGCTGGGCCAGCAATCCCGACCACGACCATGGCCTTCGTTGTGAATCCCAGCTCCTACAACTCCAACAGCCAAGCCTGGAACTGTCAGAGAAACTACTGGAGTGCTGGCACCCAACTACTCTTCCCTTCTTAGTGAGGCACAGTGTCTTGCATCCTAGAGGAAAGAGTGGCGGAGGAGACAGAGCTAGTTCTCTGTGAATTACAAACTCCCTGAAAACTACTACCATGCCCTTCGTAGTGAATCCCAGCTCCAACACCACTCCAAGAACCAAGCCTGGAACTGTCAGAGAAACTACTGGAGTGCGTGCTGCACACACAACTTCTCTTTCCTTCTTAGTGAGCCACAGTGTTTTGCATCCAAGAGGAAAGAGTGGCTGGAGGAGCCCACATAGCCTGAGTCTGAGGCCACAGGGCCTCCGTAGGGGAGGAACATTGCCAGGAAGCTCCAGCTCCCCAGCGTGACTGAATGGCCTGAGGAGGACGCCAGGAAAATGCCCTTCTTCGTGAGCCACAGTTGGCAGCCCAGTGGAAAAGCAGAGTCCACATGGTGTCTGACTCTGAGGCCTGAGACCACTCTGACAAAAGGACTGCAAGCCAGAGGGTCTTCCTACACAGCTGTGTGCTGCTTTCCCCGGCCGTAAACTCCTAGCAGGCCAGCACAGCCATGTTCCCTTCTCAGTGAGACATAGCTTTGCAGTCCATGGAAGACAGTAGGCCTGAGAACCACAGGCTCACTGTCTGTGTGAGTCAGAGTACCCACAAAAAACCAAGCCTGGAGTGGAGGCTTCCTTCCTCCCTCCCTTCACTGAGAGCCACAGTCAGTGCATTGCATCCCAGTGGCATGCCCTTCGTAGTGAATCACATTCCCCACAACTCTAAGAGCCAAGCCTTGAACTTTCTGATAAACTGTCCTATTTGTAACGGTGACAGAGGGCCACCAGCACGGCAGTAAGTTGCCCTTCTTTGTGAGCCACAGTGTATGGCAATGGCAGCCCACTGAAGACTAATTGGCGGTCCGGAGGCTGACAACACTCCCACACTGCGGCACTTCTTCCTGCAGAGTCCTGTCACTGTCCCAGGCAGAGTCCAAGGGTGCTTTCGCATGAGTTCTGCCTAATCACGGGCCCACCCCACGGCTGTTTTCTAGCACACAAGCACAATTCCCTTCTCTGTGAGGCACAGTGTGTGCAAACAAAATAGTTGATGAGTGAATGCACTGTTACAGTTGGTCTTCAAGAGGTTTTCCGCCAAGAAGCGGGCGCAGCCGTGGTTGCTGCATGGGCAAGTTGAGGGCAGTGGCGACAGGGCTGAACTTGAAGCACTAACTGGACCATGATGGTTAGGGTGAAGGAGAAGCGGCTGGAAGGCCTCCTCTAAGCCGGAAGTGGGGGGAGCCTGACAGGCAGGCAGGGAGAAGACACAGAGCTAGAGTGAGTCTGAGTCTTTGACCACACAGGCTTCCAAAAGGACAGCAAGCCAAGCTTTCTGACTTTCTTTCCCAGCTGTGTGCTGGTAGACTGCTCCTAACTGCCGTGCCGGCATTCCATCTCCATGCCCTTCGTAGTGAATCACAGCAATTCCACAACTCCAAGAGCCAAGTCTGGAACTTCCTCCTGAAAGGCTCTTCTATTTCTAAGAAACAAATGATTATTGTGCTGAACTGTGGTACGCGCAAGTACATTCCACTCCAGCCCTTCTTAGTGAGACACAGTGTGGTGCAGCCCAGAGGACAGAGTAGCGGAGGCCTAAACATCCCCCTTAACCCTAACCCTAAGCCAACCACCAGCTGTTCCTGAAGAGTGTTCCCATAACTCAATCATCATCATCAATCACAACCTAGATTTGCAACCAGTAACTTTTCTGGTCCGGCAGCCTTTGTTCCGGGGTTAGGGCAGAAATGATTATAAAATGTTTAAGCACCGAGTGTGCGCACAATGAGTCACACAGCACAGCACCAAGATCCACACAGGGGACTTTCGGACAGGAGTACGCACACACAACAAGGACGTTTCCCTTCTTTGTGAGCCACAGCTGGCAGCCCAGTGGAAAGAGTGGCGGAGGAGACAGAGCTAGGTCTGTGTAAATTACAGACTCACACAGTCAGTGTGGGACAGAGTATCCACCAAGAACCAAACATGGAGGCTTCCTTGGCAGGCAGAGTTTCTCTCGCCACCCCAGGAGACCGGGTTTTGGCAACCAAGGAGACAGAGTGGAAGCAGGAGAACTGGGTGGGTCTATTTCTTTAAGGCTGTAAGGAGGGGAGCTTGCCCCCTGATACTCAGTCTTTGAGGTAGGTTGTTGTAAAGTGCTTCCTCACCACTTTGTGTGTGAGAGAATACAGGTAGGCAGGCAGGCAGGCAGGCAGGCAGGCTCGTAGGGCCAAGGGAACGGTGTGAAGCACCAAGGAAGGCAGGTATTAGGGTCTCTCTCAGACCAGCCATGGCAAAAGGGGAAACGTTGGGCCAATACAGACAGACCCTTTCCAAAGACACTTTGAGTGGCCCTGCCTGGTTTGGAGACAGGTCAGGGCTAGAAAAATTGTGCCACTAATAGTACCCTTCAATTGTGTGTGTGAGAGAATACAGGTAGGTAGGCAGGCAGGCAGGCAGGCAGGCAGGCAGGCTCGTAAACCCCAGGGAACGGTGTGAAGCACCAAGGAAGGCAGGTATTAGGGTCTCCCTCAGACCAGCCATGGCAAAAGGGGAAACATTGGGCCAATACAGACAGACCCTTTCCAATGACACTTTGAGTGGCCCTGCCTGGTTTGGAGACAGGCCAGGGCTAGAAAAATTGGGCCACTAATAGTACCCTTCAATTGTGTGTGAGAGAGAATACAGGTAAGCAGGCAGGCAGGCAGGCAGTCAAGCAGGCAGTTTTGCAGGCATTAGGCACTGGAGTCGGCAGGTAGTCACAGGGCCAGGCAGGCAGGCAGGCAGGCTCGTAGGGCCAAGGGGAGGCAGGCAGGCTTGCAGGCGGGCATGGAGGATTGCAGGCAGGAGGTTAGGTTACAGGCAGCAACTTAGTTCTTGGAGTGTTGGGGTAATCCCAAGGTGGAAAGGTTGAAGCGGATGAAAGTCAACCTTTCCACCGTCTCCGGGTCC
Organism: Phrynocephalus guinanensis; assembly: GCA_037367245.1. Classification (NCBI taxonomy): domain Eukaryota; kingdom Metazoa; phylum Chordata; class Lepidosauria; order Squamata; family Agamidae; genus Phrynocephalus; species Phrynocephalus guinanensis. Next base: position 23,054,835 of record CM074741.1, read on the forward strand.
AGGCGACAGCGGCGCGGCCTCAGGACATCTCCCATGTGGGAGAAGAAACGGTCACTCTGGACAGTGGTGGGTGGGATAGACAAGAGGTCCAACGCCAGAGTTGAAAGAGCGGGCCAGAGGTCTGCCTTTCTGGCCCAGTAGTGCAGTGGGTCCGAGCTGAGGGGTTGGAGGGGCTCGGCCATGTACTCCTTCACCATGGTCTGAGCGGGGTCTGCTACTTCTTCCTCCCTTGCCTCCACTGAGGAGAAAACTGCCATGGCTAGGGCAGAGGCCAGGTAGTTGGCTGCTGGAACGGAACCTGGTCTCTGGGTGAACGCTCCTGGAGTACAGAGGGATGTGGATCCTTGCGAGGACTCCTCCTCAGCATCGCTCTGGCTTCCGTGCGCCCTCTGAAACGCCTGGCCCTCATCGGAGACAGCCCTGACTTGACGGCATAGCTCCGTCTTCCAGGATTTCAGTTCGGCAGTGCTGGCCGCCAGGGAACCCTTGACGCGAGGGTCGCACAGGCAGGCCATCTGGTACACCTTTTCCCTTCTGGGTGGGCCAAGGCGGGTATCCACGCCGGTCAACAGCCTGTCTGCCAATGCCCTGCTCTTAGGGAGAACATTGCCTTCTTCCCGGATACTGGTCTCTAGGCGTTGGCGAAGGGCATTGACCAGGGGGAGAACATGGCCCAGGCTGGCGTTGTAGCTGCTGAGGACGTGGGTGGTCTCCTCAAAATGCTGCAGGATACCCGCCATCTGGGAGAGGGCGAGCCACTCGGTAGCACCAAGGTCCAATTCCCTCCCCTCATGCAGGACTGGGGTGGTTGACATGATGTATTCCACCACTTCCTTCTGCTCCACCAGACGCTTGACCATTTCGTGGGTGGAGTTCCACCGGGTGGTCACGTCCTGGATCAGGACGTGCTCCGGTCGGCCCGTCTCCGCCTGCCTCTCACGCATCATCCTGGCTGCCTTGACACTGCGAGCGAAGTGCCCCACGATCTTCCGGCACTTGTCCAGCAAGGCCCTGGTCTCCCTGGTCCCCTCACTCCAGGAGTCCTTTGGTGCACCCAGGCCAATGGCATCGCCCACCACTAGATGCAGTTTGTGTGCTGCGCACACGATGCCCTGGAACCCTGCCCCAAGAACCGCGTTGGTCATGTTACGGCCCGCGTCTGTAACCATGACTCCACGATTGACCTGCCCCTCTGTCCCCAATCCCCACTCTCTTATTGCTGTCTTGAGAACGTCAGCAATGTTGATCCCTGTGGCGTTGTCCTCCATGCTTTGTGCCTGGAGAAGCACCACCCTATACCCTCTTGGGGTGCTGCCTTGTGCCTCCCCCTGCAGCTGCTCATGGGCTGACCGGGGCTCCAGGACCTCCTTGGGTTGCCACCAATGAGCCGTCAGTGAGAGGTATCCGTGGTGCCCACTGGTCCAGAGGTCGGAAGTGAAGTGGATCTTCCTCCCTCTGGCCGCCTGCAGCAGGGCCTGGATCCTGTCCCTGACAGACTCATAAAGGGAGGGAATCACCCGCCTGCTGAAGGTACGCCGGGATGGAGTCTCGTACCATGGTGCCACGTGCTTCATCAGGTGCCTGAAGCCTGATGACTCCACAAAGGAGAGGGGCAACCCGTTCATGGCCACCATTTCACCCACCACTCGAGTGGTGGTCTCCTGTGCTTTGGCCCTATTTCGCGGGCTGACAAAAGTCCCACCCAACAGCCCCACTTCCTGCAGAGTGGCCTGCCTCTTCCCACTCTCACTAGCGGAGCTGTGTTTTTCTTTCTCTATCTCTAACCCTTCTTCCCCTCTCTTCCTCCCTGAAGAGCAAGGGCCTGACAGGGTTCCAGGCAGAGTCCCAGGGTGCTTCCTCATCAGATGGCTGCGCAACCCACTTGAGGAGAGGTGTTTGGGGTCATTCCCCCTGCGCAAGACCACCCCGCATATCTTGCACACCGCCATCCTTGCGTCTTGGGGGCTGTTCTCAAAATGCTCCCACAGACACCCTCGTGGCTTACAGAAAGTAACGCCCCCTCTGTTATTGCCTGCCGCTGCCGCTGCTGTGGTGCTGGTGTGGCCTCTGCCCTGCCGGGAAAGTAGACTAGTACTACTGCTCTCACTGGTGGTACTCTGGGTGGAAAGAGGGCTGCTCCTTCCGTCACTGCCTGGAGCCTGCCTTAAGTCTGACTCTGCCAACAGGTCCTCAGAATCTGGCAGGTTTAGATACAAGGAGCCCGATTCTGATTCTGATGCCATTTCAGAATCAGAGCCCTTGTCTTCTTGCTGATCAAGGGTGGGGCTGTCAGGTAACGAAGATGGGATTTGGTACGCCTCATCCATGCTTCCCTCGGTGACAGACGATGGCACATTGCTGCTTGTGCCACTGGCACTGCTACTCGAGGAGGGAGTTGCACCAGTATCACTTTCTGCACTACTTCCTGTCCCTTCCCTCAGAAAGGTGCCCCTATTTATCTTAGTAGGGGTCCCCCTCCCCTGCCCTCTAGCTGTGCGACCCCTCCTCATTTTTCTCACTTCTTGTGGCTCAGGCCAGGGAATGTATAATGTGATAGTAAAGAAAAGCACCAAGGAACTGTGCAAGTAAATGAGTGACTCACAACAGCAGCACAACAAACAAGGAAATAGGAGCTAGGGGTTTGCCAATCCTGGCACCCAACTAAGTCTCTCAATGCCCTGCACAGGGCAAGTATAACAAAGAGAACTGTAACTTCTTCCCAGTTGTAATTGGATTGTGTATGTAGACTGTGGTGGCAAGTAAATGAGTGAGAGGGACTCACAACAGCAGCACAACAAACAAGGTAATAGGAGCAAGGGGTTTGCCAATCCTGGCACCCAACTAAGTCTCTCTATGCCCTACACAGGGCAAGTGTAATTAGGAGGAGAACTGTAACTTCTTCCCAGTTGTAATTGGATTGTGTATGTAGACTGTGGTGGCAACAAGTAAATGAGTGAGATGGACTCACAACAGCAGCACAACAAACAAGGTAATAGGAGCAAGGGGTTTGCCAATTCTGGCACCCAACTAAGTTTCTCTATGCCCTACACAGGGCAAGTGTAACAAAGAGAACTGTAACTTCTTCCCAGTTGTAATTGGATTGTGTATGTAGACTGCGGTGGCAACAAGCAAATGAGTGAGATGGACTCACAACAGCAGCACAACAAACAAGGAAATAGGAGCAAGGGGTTTGCCAATCCTGGCACCCAACTAAGTCTCTCTATGCCCTACACAGGGCAAGTGTAATTAGGAGGAGAACTGTAACTTCTTCCCAGTTGTAATTGGATTGTGTATGTAGACTGCGGTGGCAACAAGTAAATGAGTGAGATGGACTCACAACAGCAGCACAACAAACAAGGTAATAGGAGCAAGGGGTTTGCCAATCCTGGCACCCAACTAAGTCTCTCAATGCCCTGCACAGGGCAAGTATAACTAAGAGAACTGTAACTTCTTCCCAGTTGTAATTGGATTGTGTATGTAGACTGTGGTGGCAAGTAAATGAGTGAGATGGACTCACAACAGCAGCACAACAAACAAGGTAATAGGAGCAAGGGGTTTGCCAATCCTGGCACCCAACTAAGTTTCTCTATGCCCTACACAGAGCAAGTGTAACAAAGAGAACTGTAACTTCTTCCCAGTTGTAATTGGATTGTGTATGTAGACTGTGGTGGCAAGTAAATGAGTGAGATGGACTCACAACAGCAGCACAACAAACAAGGTAATAGGAGCAAGGGGTTTGCCAATCCTGGCACCCAACTAAGTTTCTCTATGCCCTGCACAGGGCAAGTGTAATTAGGAGGAGAACTGTAACTTCTTCCCAGTTGTAATTGGATTGTGTATGTAGACTGTGGTGGCAAGTAAATGAGTGAGATGGACTCACAACAGCAGCACAACAAACAAGGTAATAGGAGCAAGGGGTTTGCCAATCCTGGCACCCAACTAAGTTTCTCTATGCCCTGCACAGGGCAAGTGTAATTAGGAGGAGAACTGTAACTTCTTCCCAGTTGTAATTGGATTGTGTATGTAGACTGTGGTGGCAAGTAAATGAGTGAGATGGACTCACAACAGCAGCACAACAAACAAGGTAATAGGAGCAAGGGGTTTGCCAATCCTGGCAAACAAGTTTCACAAATTAATGCACAGGGCAAGTGTAATTAGGAGAACTGTAACTTAACTTCTTCACAGATGTAAGTTATACAACTGCACAAAAACCAAGCTAATAGAAGCAAGGGGTTTGCAAAATCTGGCAGCACCCAACTTTCACAAATAATGCACAGTAACTAAGATGAATGGAACTTCTTCAAAGATGTAATTGAAGAAAAAGTTCTATAGAGGTGGCTGGGTGCCTGCCCTTCAACAAATGTTTGTTTGAGTGCCTGACTGCAAAAAAAATGAATGAGGTGTTGGACAAGTGAAAGAAATTCAAAGAATATCTATAGTGTTAAGTAAAATGAAATTGTAAAATGTTCTATAGAGGAAGGTGCCCTAGCCTTGTTGCCAAAACAAATGTGTTTGAGAAATTTGAGTGTACTGGTTGGCGAGGGAGACTCTGCCTAGTACTCAGTCTGTACTGTATAATATTTTTAAAATAATTTAATCCACAGCCTCCAACCTCCCCTTCTAAGCACTAGTACTACTGGACCTTGGCTGTTGCTTGCCACTTGCTAATAAACTGTAAAATAGAAAATAAATGGAATAAAACTATAAGCTGCTACTAGGGTAGGATAGGGGTTGCTGGATTCCCTTCCAAAACCCCAATCGCAACAGCAGCAAAAAAGCTGTAGGCGCAGGGTAAAAGGACCTTGGCCAAGTAAATGAACTTGGTGGGAAATTGGGATACAAAAGAAATGGTATGGTAGTGTAATATAAAATAATATATTTTCAAAATAAATCCGCAGCACCTCCCCTCCCCTACCGCTCCCACTCAAATCTTCCCTCCCCCTTGAAGCAAATATAAAACGTACGGAACTCTTCCTCAAAAATGGAGAAAACAAAAAAGAGAATAAACACTGTGTTGCTATTCCCCACAGGGAATAGAAGAAATTATTATGTTTTGCGATTCGAATTAATATCAATTCAATTCCCTCCCTGCCTAGCAAGACCGAGACCGCGACCGCGAAATCGAAACTAGACTGAGCGCAGCAATCCAGCCCTGACCATCCTCCACAAGATCCAAGCCCAGACTGTGACGGACTGGAACTGCCTCGGCTTTTTATGCCCTCTGGCACATCCAGAAGTGTCAGTCAAAACCTGTCCATGCGATTGGTGGAATGGCTCCAAAAATTTGCATGGTCCCGTCCCATGGCCAGCCCATCGTTGCGCAGGTGTAAAAAAATAAATTAAGAAAAAAATAAAATAAAATCAACGGAGACGTATTTGGCAAGACAAACCCACTGCTGCTACTGTAAAAAATCAAGCATTTAAAATAGGTTACTTTCGCATGTTTCTGTGGTGCTTTGGTGGGGTTTTGGGCAAGGATTTCAAAAAAAATATTGCAGTCGCCATTTTGGACCGGGAATTGGGTTTTTTTTAACTTTTAAAAACTTTTTTCTGTGCCGCTTGGCATTGCGCGATCGCCGCGTGCAAGTAACGAGCACGACAAATCAGACCAAATTGTTCGTTCGTCGGTTCAAGCTCGAATTCTGGGGGAGTGATTCCCGTTACCGTTTCCGTAGAGTAACGGAACCGAGTAACGGAAACGGAAACGGGAATACCGCTAAGTCGTGCCCATCTCTATTTGTTATTAATACCCTGACACTAAGGAACTGTGGTTTATCAGGACCAAATGGAAAGGTCAACGTTGGGCATGCAAAGGAGAAGAACGGTAAGAAGAGACTGAATAGAATGTAGTTTGTTCATTGTATGGCAGAACAGGGTTTATTGGAGCAAAACTGTACCAAGACACAGAGCACTGTTTTGGTGGACGTTAGGGAAGAGTGGGTTGTAGGACACACCTAATATTATCTTGTGGCGGCACACCACCAGGAAAGAATGATAATGGGGTTTGAAAAGTTTTTCAGGAAAGCTCATCCACAATTATTCATTTTCTGATCAATCCCAGAGTTCCTTGAGACACTATTTAAAAAAAAAAACAACTCTGCTATGCATACTATCTGCCAACTCACATGTAAATATATTCTCCTCTACAGTACTTCAAAAAAAAGAATACTTTTCAACTCACAAGCAAAGGAAAACATAACTTTTCTCTTTGGCTGATTTTAATATGCTCTCATAAAGCAAGTACATACTTTAAATTCACCTTGCAATATGTTGAGAGAGAAAAGCTAATTTTTTAACCCACTGGAGCTGGATAGTATCATTTTCATAGCTGCTGTGCCTCATTACATTTAATTTGAGTGAAAAAATAAATTCCATTCTTGGTAAAAATTGTACTACAAATACAACAAAATATTCTTCAGAGCCTTAGACACAGTGCTCTAATCAACCTTTGTGAAACATCCAGTAGTAAGTTCGTGAAGTCCTACATCACAGTATTAAATTGAAAAAGGTCACACACAAAAAACGAACACAAACTCAATCCACGTCTCAAAGCAAACAATATGATAATTAAACCTCTTTTGACGAAGGGCACCTGGTCCATCAATTTAAAGAATTAATTATTAACTTGGTAGCCCCACATAGTGACTATAAATTCATGGTCATAAAAGCAAAGGTTGTTGCCTTGAGACAAATTATGAAAAATAATTTGGATTCAACATCCTTGATGGAAGTGTTATTTTCACGCAAGCTAAGATGCACTGCTATAAAACACGAATTCATAAAATTGAGGAAAGTGAAATCATGTCTTTGTTTCTTACTCACCAAGCATCTTTGCCTCATCTCTCAGTGTCTCTTAATTCCACATCTATAAGACTACAATCTGAAATATCATATGATGATGGAATCCATCATGTGTAAAACAGAGGTTATGTTGATATGCAAAACTAGACCTTCCCTTAACGGATTGTACTGTATATTGGTTCATTCTCCACCCTACCTGATTACATACAAAAGCTATGGATGGAAAATAAAATAGGCAGGGAAGAAGATGGTATATTTTCTTGGTGTGCACAAGAAGCAAAGGGAGAAAGGAACACACATCCTTGAAGCCACTTCACTAAAAAACAGAAATCTTATGGAATATTTTTTGAGGTCCTGGAAATCTCAATGACCAGGAAACCTCAGAAAGAATTTCTGAAAGTGTCAGAAATTACATATGCCTATCATTTCATGAATTAAAGGAAATAAAAAAGGGATACCTTCTTGTAGGGATGTTGGAAAATACCTCCCAGCGAGGGAAAGTCTCATCAGGATTTTATTAAAAATGGAAAAATCACAGAGAACAACACATTTAACAGATATCTATCACACACCTACCTGTATTCATACGGAAACAAAGACATAAATACACATGTGCATATGGGAAAGGTCAAAGTAAAACTGTTGACCAATGTGGTCTATTGTCTCAAAGAATTACCTCAGTCAGCATATATTACCGTGTATTGGGGAGAAAACCTTGCTTTTTATAGATTGTGTTTCAGCTGGTTTATGTTCCTCTCACAAAATACCAGAACTAGGGGACATGCACTCAAATTGAGGGCTGGGAGAGTAAGAACAGACAAAAGAAAATATTTTTTCACCCAGCGCGTTTTTAGTCTATGGAACTCCCTGCCACAGGATGTGGTGATGGCATCTGGCTTGGATGCCTTCAAAAGGGGATTGGACAGATTCCTGGAGGAAAAGTCCATCACAGGTTACAAACCATGATGGAGATGTGTAATCTCCAGGCTTAAACCCAGGGTACTTCAAGGGCCAGATGCAGGGGAGTGGTATCAGGAGACAGATATCTAGTCTCATGCGCTTCCAAAAAGCATCTGGTGGGGCCACTGTGAGATACAGGAAGCTGGACTAGATGGGCCTTTGGCCTGATCCAGCATGGCTCTTCTTATGTTCTTATGTTATGTTCATATCTTCCATTAACTTGCCTTAGGAATGGAACTGCCTTAGGAAATTAAAACGCTTGACCATTTCTTCAGATTTTCATGGATATTAAAGATCTGGAGACATACTACATTTCAGTGAGGAGTCCTCAAGGCATATTCCAGGTAAAATAAGTCCAGAAACTGCTGAACTAAACCCTTTAAATTGTTTGTTAAAACAGCAACACAGAACACATATTTCACTTAAGTACACAAAATTGTGAGGCCCTGTAGGCTTTTCTGAGTTGCTAAACTCTGGACAGGCTTCATGGAAGCAAGTCAAAGGATTTTGTTCTATTGACTTTTTACATTTGCTCTAAAATGCTGAAAGTTTGCATATAGGTATGCTACTTCTCTGCAACATAGCAGGGTCTGGAATCCACTAAGATTTACCTTGTAAACAGAATGCAAATACATTAAGCAACACAGACTGAAACTGAGATCAAGCAAAACCTATAATACCGGGGCCAAAAAGTATTTTGGGGATGTAAGGAAATAAGGGAAATGCAACAAATATAAAGAATAAGGAATGAAGTGACTGGATTGGGAAACAGGAGAACATCATAACACTTATTGCAGCCTTTTCAATGGTCAGCCAAAGAACACGTTGATTTCAGCTTTTAAAATGTATAGGTAAAACAAAGCTAAAGTATGAAGAGCTGAATATATAATACTTATTATAAATATATATAATTTCTGTGGCACCATAGCGACTCCCTTTGCAAGCACTGTGATTAGAAAGTGATGCCGCGATTCTTGTCCAGGATTCCAAACTAGCATTGTCCATGACCTCTGTCCAGCTACCCTGTTCCCATCCAATGACATCTCCCTGGCATTGTCCTTACTTGGTGCTGTCTTCCAACATTTAGGGGCATGCTCTCTGGCTTTCTTTTACTATCTGAACCCAAGGATTAGTTCAATTCCCATCTAATGTAGACCAATCCGATCCATTTCCTACTTCATCCAAATCAGTTGGACAGTCCTAGAATCCATAGGCATAACCACTTCTTACAGCTTTTTCCACTAGTGGGACAACAACAACAACAACAACAACAACAACAACAACAACAACAACAACAACAAAAACCTCCCTGGGTCTTTATTAATAGATCCGGGGAGTGGTACAAAAATTTACCAGCTGTGGTGGCGCTGTCTCCCTGACTGTGCCACCGGGGGGGGGGGTAGTGACTCGCCCTAAGCTAGAGGGGTCCCGGGAGATCCTGGGGTTCCAACCATCAAGACATAGGATACCATGCCCCTCTTCAAATTGTGTTTATGCTATGATGTTTTTCTGATTAAATAAAGTGTGGCCCGGTTAAGCCCATAATCATGTCTCGCCTCGTTATTTCATGTCAGAGAGCGAGGGTGGCTCTGCTGCTGGCGTGCCTCCCGGGGGAGGGGCTGGTTTGCCCTCTCACATGGACGAGCATGACACTAGGATGCAAATACTGCAAACTGTGAGAGGGGAGGAGGACTGTACATAACAGGACTCCTCCCCCCGGGGAACCCTTTTTTCCGCTCACAGCATTCCCCAACCACCACACCATTGTATGTCATTTTGAAAACTAAAGCAGCAGAGAAAACTTCATTTAAAAGTCTACTATTTTATTGAAGAATTTCCCTTATTTTCTAAAGGCAACTGGTGTGGTGGTGGTGGGGACATTCCATTATAACATGGCATGGTTACCTAACTGTAAATCTGCATTATTGCAGAGCAAGATTGATTGTGCAAGTCAGCACACCCAGATTCCGCAGATCCCCCTCTATCTGCTAAAGCCCTCCATGTCTCGTTTCAGTTTGTTCTAGAGATACCACCAATCCTCAACAGAGGGCATAGGCGTAGGAGGCTGGAATATCCAGTGCTCCCAGCATGCACAACCAGAAGTATTTTGAGTAACAGAAAAGCCACTGCTAATTATAGCTTCTTGGAAATACACATGGTTTACAAAAACAAAGCAATGCCTTGCAGTGGCTCAACATTTTAAAAAACTGAGGATACATAAGCACATAATATTAATAATCAATTTGTGGTGCTATATAACTGATCTGTGCTTTTATTCTAAGAAATGTTTTTATAAAGAACCTGCCATCATTTTTAAACGAAACATTGAAACTTTAAACAGAACGTTAATCCCATATTGTAATGCCAATTAAATTACTACTCCAGGACCCCAAGTGGGCTTCATCAGATAAAAGAACCATTCTCATGACTGTCTCCTACTCTACATATCACCATAACAGAAGTTTAGAGACATACTTATTATGCTGAGAAACAAAAATAACTAATGAGGCAGTTCTGCCCTTAAATATACAGTATATAAAAACAGAAGGTTCAAAGGGTAAATTTCTATAGTATATTAATGTAATTTCTTTGATAATACAAGTCCTGAGAGAATGTAATTGTGGATCACTGATAACATAACCAACAAGTATTGTGGTTTGTCAATTACATTTTGATTTTTTTATTATGAACAGAATGAATTGTGGTTCCTTACAAACATTATGTTTTAAAAACAAGTAGCAAAGAGAAGGTTCATAAACAATAAACTTTAAGAGATATGAGAAAAGAAGTTTTGACAAGATGGAAGCATTAGCAAAGTTTTCTGAAAAAATGTCTAAAAACTAGCATTGAAGAGGCCAAAGATGTCAAAGACCAGACATCTTTCTTCTACTTTTTAAATGGGGTTTGCATTGATTCTCTGACTCTCCATATTTCATTTCATTTCCCCCTGTGCAGTAAAACTGGCAGCTCCTTAATTGGATTTAAATTTTAAAACATCTAGATGGTATATTCAAATTTAAATATTAGTATTTTAATAATTTTTTCTCCTGAAATGGTTGTAAGGAAGAAGAGATGCTGCAGTGTGGTGATAAATATAATATATTCAATAAGCCTACAATGACATCACATGGTAAAGAAAAGTAAGCTATTACTTTAGATTCTGGCACTAACAGACAGTCATGATAAATCACTTGCTTATTCATGGCCTTCAGAAAAATTCTGTAAGAAGGAAAACAGCAACTAGTTCTGATTCAGCTCATGTAATCTGCAAAGGTGATTGTGTGCATCAAAACATCTAAATAATGGGTTGAAATCAACCAACTTTTCCTACTAATAGAACAGCTTCTGTAAGTGAAATGGCTTGGGAATCCTTCAATAAAAGTTTTGAAGGTGGACAGGTGAGGATGTAAAACTCTGTTTATGTAGTATTAGATTTCAAGCAAGATTTGATTTTTTTTAATTTTACTGTGTATCAGAAATAAGCAAGCTATGCCCCTTGCTACAATAAAATTCTCAGCATTCATCACCATTGGCTATGCTGGCGGTAACCAATGTTGTTGGAATTTCAATCCAACAACATCAGAAGATACATTTATATTTGATAAAACATTTTTCAAGTTCAACAACTTTCACAGTCAACTGACGTACTATGCTGTGAGGACTGATTTAAAAGAGATCTTGTTTTGTCATCTGAGCCAATTGGTTACGGTAATATCTTGGTTTATGAGCATAATTTATTCTGGAAACATGCTTGTAAACCAAAATACTTATATAAAAGCAAATTTCCCCATTAAAAATAATGAAAACTCAGATAATTCATTCCAGGATCCCACAGACCACATACTGTGCACACGAAATGTCAAAACTCACAAAAGAAGTTCGCTAGAAGTCCACATCCACACCATGGTTTAGATACCTCACTGCAGAATGTGCTCTCCTTGAGACTAACAACTGGATTTTATTCTGTGTTTTCAATAAAACACGATTTTTAGCCATATACCCACTTGGCTAGTTGCCCAATAAATAGAAATGGTTTGGAAAAAAATAAAGGTTGTGGAAAACAAATTAAAGAAAAATGTAAAGAAAAATAAAACAAATCCCTAACTTGCACTCCCCTTTGAAAACGTTCCTGGCTAGTGCAAGGGAAACCTCCACTCCTCTCTCCTCCCTCTACTTTGGAGGATGCCTGGGATGAAACATTCCAGACACAATCCAGCAGGAGGAGAGAGAGAGAGCCACCATTGGCTCACTTGTGGTCATGTGACCTGCTCGTTACTTTTATTGCAAGACACTGCTTGTTGGTCAAGGTAAAATGTAGAAGAAACGTTTGTTTGTCTTGCAAAATGCTCTTAAACCAAGTTACTCTTAAACCAAGATATTACTGAATTTGTAATGACTTTTTAAAAAAAATGTATATACACCAGCTTGGTTGTGTCGCATTCTTGTGCTTTGCCCCAGGCCTTTCACAGGCTATTGACAAGCACCGCTTCTAATTTTCCTCTTTTGCTGCCACAAACTAGCTTCGCTAGTAAATTAATGCTTTCAGACTGATTTTAAATTGAATAAAGATAAAAGAAGTTTATTTATTACAAAGTAGAATCAAACTCATAAAGGGTAACATGTATAGGTACAAACAAAAGGAGGAATATAGCTCAATCACACTAAAGTTATGTTACAGACTCTGCTGATCTCTTGCACACACAGTTGTTAAGTTTTCAGACACTCATCACTAGTTTTCCTCACAGAAGTTCTAAATCCTATCTCTTCTCTCTCTAATAAGTATAGGTATCATAGTCAGACCCTATTGGTCCCTATCTGATTCTCTCAGTATCTATCAGATTCCCTATCTGACTAAATCAGGGCTGAGCAGAGTTTTAAATCCTCTCAGGCTCTTCCCCCAAACTTTCTCATTGGTTAACAACCAACCAATCAATACAGACACTTCTCATGAATTATTCATAACCAAGGGGTACATCACCAAGGGGAACAGGTTGTTCCTCTGTTCGTGAAGAGAAATGGCTAGTTCTCAGCATTGGGTCTGCAGCTCCTTGCAGCACATTTCTCACTAGAGATGGGCACGACCAGGACATTTTTTTTCAAGTTGTCGTTTTTCGGGATGGGTCCGTTTCGGCTCGTTTCCGTTTTTCGTGAAATTTTTCAAAAATTTGTCATTTCGTGGTGTCGTTTTTTCGTCTGTCATTAGTACTGGTTTAGGGGGGGTAGCGGGCTCCTGGAGGCACCTCTCTGGGGTGGGTGCCTCCTCTGGCCCGCTATGAAGGGAAAGCGGGCTCCTGGAGGCACCTCGTGGGTGCCTCCTCTCCTCACCCGCTACAAAATGGCATGCATAGCCAATTGGATATGCATACCATTGAGTGGCAGAGAGGCATCTGTTTTGGGTGCCTCTCTGTAGACCACAGGCCCACTATCTGGCTGCTCTGTGGTTCCCTAAGAAGGGAAGTGTACTTGCGTGTATAGTGCAATGCGAGTACACAGGTTTGGCTTAGGGTTAGGGTTAGCGCAGGGGCTAGGCTTAGGGTTACAGGTAAGGTTAGGGTGAGTATTGGGGTGCACCTCTGGGTGCCTCTCTGACCCACTTAGAAGGACAGTGTACTGGCGTATGGGTTAGGCTTAGGTTTAGGCTTAGGGTTCGGGCTATGGTTATGGGCTTTTTATGCCCGATTGGCACATCCCAGAAGTCTCTGTGGTCAACCTGGCCAAATGGCCATGCGATTGGTGGAATGGCTCCAAAAATTTGCATGGTCACTCCCATGGCCAGCCCATCATTGGCAGGTGTAAAAAATAAAAATAAAATAAAATAAAATAAAATAAAATCAATGGAGAGGAGGACAGAGGAGACATTTTGTTGCAAGAAAAACCCACTGCTACTGTAAAAAATCTGGCAGTTTTAAAATAGCAATTTTCGCATGTTTCTGTGGTGCTTTGGTGTGTTTTTGGACCACGGCGATACGATTTCAAAAAAAAGATTGCGGTCGCCCGCCCCATTTTGGATCCCCCGCCCGCACCGCATGGCATCGACGAGGATGCCCCACCAGAGCAGCCCAGGACAGGAGGTGGGGAAGGCCAGGGACCCCCCCCCCCGAAACCACCCCTCTAGGTGCCCTCACTCAGGCAGGCATATTTCCGCCTGCTTTTTTGGCCGGGAATCGGGTTTTTAAAACTTTTTTTCTGTGCCGCTTGAATGGCAGTGGCGAGGCGGCGAGGTGGCGAAGTTGGTGGGACGACGAGGATGCCCGCCGCCCGCCGCCCGCCACTCCGCCAGAGCAGCCCAGGAAGGACAGGAGGAGAGGGGGGGAGGCCGGGGACCCCCCCCCAGAAACCACCCCTCTGGTAGGTGCCCTCACTCAGGCAGGCACATTTTCACCTGCTTTTTTGGCCGGGAATCAGTTTTTTTTTTTTTTTTTACTTTTTAAAACTTTTTTTCTGTGCTGTTGGCATCGCGCGATCGCGTGATGCCAGGAACGACAACACGACAAATCAGACCCAATTTTTCTTTTTTTCGGTTCGAGTTCGAGTTCTGGCAGAGTAATTGTCGTTCTTCGTTTCGTTGCGTAACGGAAACGAGGAACGGAAACGGAAACGAGAATTTCGTCGAGTTGTACCCATGTCTATTTCTCACCACTTCCAGGGCCAGATTTTTTAAAAATATATTTTTCGATGGAGGGAAGCAGAGAGAGAGAGAGAGAGAGAGAGAGAGAGAGAGAGAGAGAGAGAGAGAGAGAGATGTACATAAACTGTTAATTTCACAGAAGGAAGCATGATTTAACCAATGATGGGCTCTTCAAGATCAGAATTCTACAAAGTACTTCCCTATATGTAATTTGTTCTATCTTTGTTCTCCTCAAACAAGTTAGGCCATACAGATGAGCCTGGTTTTATAAATACGTGTTTACTGTTAAAACCATGACTTTTATGATGGTCATATGCTAAACTCATAAAAGTAATGAAGAATATAATTTGTAAGGGAAACGTGACTAACAGGGTGGGAGAATTAAATATTGAATAGGATGGAGAGACCCTAGGCATGTTGCATACATTTCAAGCAGCCTCAACTACATGATAAACTGGCTTTGGAAGGCAGAAATCTGTCTTCCCTTCCTCCTTCTAATCAAATTTCTGGTTTTAAAAAATCCCCATCTGACAACGCCTCCACCATAAGATCTTTCTTTCTTTCTTTCTTTCTCTTTCTTTCTTTCTTTCTTTCTTTCTTTCTTTCTTTCTTTCTTTCTTTCTCTCTTTCTTTCTTTCTTTCTGGCTTAAAAATTTCAATTGTTTAAACATGATCAAAGTTCTGTTTTTTCTGAGAGTAAAGTTAATTTTGCCTGTACATTCAAGGAACATTTCTGACAGAAAGAAGAAAGAGGAAACTATGCAAGGACATAAGGATTTGAAGTGCTTGGTTTTATTCTAGAAGCCTATGAACTCAGTTCTGATTTTTAAAAGACTTCTAACTCTTTTGGAATGTAATATCACAAGCCAACAAGCAAATAGAAGAAATAATTAGTTTTCACACTACAGTACCTTTTAGATAAAAAAGGTACTGGGAAAAGCCATAGGGAAAAGTGGACACAACTACCTGTATGTGATCTGTCCAATTAATTCTGAAGATAAATTCTATTTGTTACCTAAAGTAATTTCCTGTGGGAATGTGCCAAGAAGTATAATGAGTTTAGGACTGTGAGTGAAACAGCAGGTTTTGTAGCTAATGCAAAAAAATGAATTATGGTGGAGTCTGGAGTGCATTGCTCCACATTATTGCTAATTATTTGTTAAACATCAAACACATGAGAAGTCACCTGTGCTGCACAAGAATTGTCTCACCTACAAAATACAAAGTAGTAGAGTTAGTGATGGATGAGGTCACCGCATAACTAGAAATTAGTTATGAGGCAGAATTGCCTCCACTGGATTTAGATGAATATCTATTTTTTCATATTATATTATTTATTCAATAAGAAATATGAACATATAAACAATATTTCCATTTTAATAGCAATGGCTCAAAAGTCTAAACTTGTTCTATTTTGCAGGGCCTCCACAGCAATTATTTGCATGTTTACTCTGAACTAAACCCAACTGTATTCCATTCAATAGCTGAAATTCAGTTGTAACTTGGAACTAGAGTAGGCCTATTGAGATCAGGTACTCTCGGTTTCAGCCACTGTCATTTAAGTGCACATAGTGTTGTAGGAAAATGGGGTAAGGATCCAGAGGGCCACCCCAAGACTCTATGTGGGCAAAAATACTTTGGATTTTGGTCAGAAAAACCTTCATATATAATAAGCAGCATTTCATTTTACTCGAAGCAATTTGCAGAACTGTAGAAGAGTTAATTATGAGAGAATACTGCTTTATAATGAGAGCCATGCCATTTAACAATATTTTTGTTAAGTCAGTGCAGGTGATTTTAATTATGTTACTATTGTTAATGAAATACAAATGAACATCTGCTAACATAGTGTTACCCATGCACTGGAATCTGGGGATAGTCCAAAGACTATCAAGTATTAATATTGTGACTCAAGATTCCATTTGATGAAAACAAAACTGCAGTTTTATTGAAAAGATATCAAAAACAAAGAGACATGAGAAAGTCGTAAAAAGGACATAAAAAAGACATGTTTTAGATATCAAAAACATGGGTCTATCCATTAATAATAAATGGAGGAAGACAATAGATGCCATCTCTTATATTGTTCTACACAGAATAGGTAAATTCCCTATTGGTTGGTTGGAGGGTAACAAAATGGGTGATTTTCCTTCTCCCTGGGCTACCATCTGTGAGTTTCAAGAAACACAACTTTACAGCCAAGTTTAGAAAGGAACAATTCTCAGACACCTTGGCTATGGTTAAATACTAATAGTCTGAAATTTTAGATATTTTCTAAATGGGTTAACCATCAGAGCATTATTTTGATTCACAGTATATTAAATGTACAAGGGCATCAGCTTGCTGACAACTTCTGCATTCTCTAAGACACACAGGGTGTTAGATGTGCAAAGTAGGGTTTTGAAATATCTTCTGGGATGCAAAACCACAAAATTGTGAAATGCTAGAGCTAATGTGAAATGCTTATGTGACAAGATGTTGAATCAGCAAGGAAGTGTCACTTTAGAAGTATAACTTTAGCCATGCCCAGAGGAACACCAGGTCATATCAGGTAAAGAAAAAGGAACAATTATTAGTGTAACAGCAAGCTGGTTCGAGCTAGTTGAGTATACACATTGTGGTTTGCATCTTGTTGATGAGAGTGCACTGAGTGCAGAGGTTCCTGGTTTTTGACTGGGTTTGACCTGTCTTGGCTGGTCCTAACGAAAAGCAGAACCATTAGAAGAAGATTCTAGACTCTGTGAAGAAGTTATATAAGCTAAGGGTCAGCATCATTTGGGGGTCCTGGCTCTTGGGATCACCATTGATGGTCTCCACATCCAGGTCCCTTGACGTGTCTAGGTCTTAATTGTCTGTTTTGCTATCTTTGTGTTTTGCTATCTTTGCATTCTCTTTGCTTTTTATTTCTATTTTGCAATAAAGCTTTACTTGCCCCAGACAGCAAGGTGTTGCAGTGTTATTTTTAAACAAATTTAAACTTATTAATACCCCAAAATAAGACTGGGCTTTGGGACTTTCCAAAGACTTTGGACTCTGAACATATCAGAGCTTAATAAAAGATTTCTTTACACCAGACCAGGGAAAATTGCCCAATTATAATTCTGATTTCTTCCATTCACAATAGCTCTTGTACTTAAATTTAATTAATACAATTGTCTTACAGTAGTAAAAATGTCCAGAAATTGTTGGCTGAATGTACACTGTGAAGCACAAAAGCAACTCCACCAAACCGATGAACAATGTAAGATGGGAGAGGAAATATTCTTGGAAGCAGCCCTCCTATCCTAGCCCTCAAGTTGGCAATACTGAGAGATGTATTCAACAACTGCTATTCTTTTGCAATATAACAATTGCAAAGATATGGACCCTCCGCCAGTTCGAATATGCACCATCTATACATACAACAGTGTGGAAAAGTTGTAGTGAAAAAAAGTAGCCTTCCCAGCTTCTTCCTGCATTTACTAGGAAAGGTCTGAAGCCTATGTTTCAAATATATGCACAGGTATTTGCCTATTCAAAAAACAGATACCGTAACTGGGAAATGCAGTGATTTTAAGATGTATATTTGGCAGCTTTCAGTATCAAGACCAAACCTGAGAGGAACACAAAAGTAAAGTGCCACACAGATCTCTGCCCACAATCTAAAAGCCCTTTCTTACATGTGTTCAGGAGCCAGCTTGAGCCATGATGTTTTTGAAGATTTTCAGTGTACCATTTCACACACACCTGATGATGAACTCAACAATTCTTCTCAGAACTAAAATCTACTTATCTCAAAAGCTGTTTAAGACACAGACTGAATACTTTCAGCATAACTTCAGAGAGTTGCTTTGAACATAAAACAGAGCTGGCAAAATCATATATGCCACCTTGAACTCCTGGGAGGAAAATCTGCATCGTAAATAAATGAATTCTAACCTCAAGAACACATATGGTTAGATAAGCTTGTTTTTCTTAACACTAATTAAGCATTTCATTGCAACACCTAATCCTTAGAGATTAACAGCAAGCTAGTTTTGAAGGCAGTTTGTATAATATAGTTTGCATCCTCCACCAAAATATGAAGTCCTTTTTCATGTCAAAAAGAAAGTGAAAAGGAACAAACACCTTAATTATCTCTGTTAATTATCTCTGTTGTGTTAATGGAGGATATCATTAAAAGGGGGTCGTTCAAGGTATTGCTTGTTTTTTAAATCCAAAATTGCCTAAGAGCCTTGACCATGATTTTTTCCCCACAGCATTCCCACTGGATGTTCCCCTCCAGAATGGCCTTTAAACGTCATTTCTTCTGGAGCATCTGGGCTGCCTTTGGGATGTAGAGATGGGCACGACTTAGCGGTATTTCCGTTTCCGTTTCCGTTACTCGGTTCCGTTACTCTACGGAAACGGTAACGGGAATTACTCCCCCAGACTTCGAGCTCGAACCGACGAACGAACAATTTTGGTCTGATTTGTCGTGCTCGTTCCTTACATCGCGAGATCGCGCGATGCCACACGCGGCACAGAAAAAAAGTTTTTAAAAGTTAAAAAAACCCGGTTCCCGGCCAAAAAGCAGGCGGGAAAATGCCTGCCGTGCCTCAGGGCACCTACCAGAGGGGTTGTTTCTGGAGGTCCCCGGCCTCCCCCCTCATCCCCCGTCCTGGGCTGCTCTGGTGGGACTCGCCACAGGCTCGCAGCCAGCAAAAAGCCCAGTCTCGCCGCCGGCCGCCGCAATTAAAGCGCAAGCAAGCGGCACGGACGGCACAGGAAAAAACTTTTAAACTCTCCCCCCACCCATTCCCGGGGCAAAAAAGCAGGCGGAAAAATGCCTGCTTGACTAAGGGCGCAGGGCACCTACCGGAGGGGTGGTTTCTGGAGGGGGGGGTCCCGCCTCCCCCCCGTCCTGGGCAGCCGGACTCGCGAGTCGCCATCGCCATGCCATGCGGTGCGGGCGGGGGATCCAAAATGGGGCGGCAAACGCAATATTGTTTTTGAAATCGTGGTCCAAAAACACACAAGCACAACAGAAACACGCGAAAATTTATAAACTGCCAGATTTTTCACAGTAGCAGTGGGTTTTTTCTTGCAACAAAATGTCTCTCCTCTCCTCCTCTGTCCTCCATTTATTTTATTTTATTTTATTTTATTTACACCTGCGCAATGATGGGCTGGCCGAGTGGCCAGCCATGTGGGAGTGGACAACCATGCAAATTTTTGGAGCCATCCCACCAGTCGCATGGCCACTTGGCCATGGAGACTTCTGGGATGTGCCAAAAAGCCCCCTAAAACCTGCCCTAGCCCTAACCCTAACCCTTGACTCCGTACCCATACGTCACAGACTGTCTTCTTAGTGGGTCAGAGAGGCACCCAGAGGTGCAACCCACTAGCCCACCGTAACCTTACCCGTCACTAGCCTAACCCTAGCTCTTGCACTAAGCCACCTTAAAGCCAGATCTACTTGCATTGCACTACACGCAGCAAGTACAATTCCCTTCTGTGTGAGACATGGTGGTGCCAGAGCCTTGTGAAGGGCGGGCATGACGCTATCACTCTCACACTGGTCTCACTGTCTGCACATTATGTTATGCAATATCCATATGGCTATTGCATAGCATTTTGCAGCAGCAGCAGGTGAGGAGGGGAAACCCCCATGTAGAGGGGTCTCTCTTGGAGCCTGCTTCCCCTTCCTAGTGGCAGGAGGCACCCACGGGTGCCTCCAGGAGCCCACTTTCCCTTTATAGCGGGCCAGAGGAGGCACCCACCCCACAGAGGTGCCTCCAGGAGCCCGCTCCCCCCCCCAAAAAAACCAGTACTAACGACAACGAAAAAACGAAAAAACGAACCGACTAATTTTTGCGAATTTTCGCGAAAACCGGAAACGACCCAAAATGGGACTGGCCCGACTAACGACAACTCGAAAAAAAATTTTTTCAAGTCGTGCCCATCTCTATTGGGATGGCAGACTCTCCTTTGCTATAGGTCTTGGATCAGAGACCACCTGTCAAAGAGAGTTTGGTTGCAGATCTCCTGCTTTGACAGAGAGCTAGATTTGATAGTCATGAGAATCGTTTAGAGTTCTACATTTATGTGATTCCATGATTCTAGCTATTAAACCTTCAACTCAAGCTTGATGTTGGTCTTGCTGGGAAACACACAGATTGCTTTACTTACCTGTTCTGCATGCCCCTCTCAGCATCCTCACATTTAGTGAGCCAATATTTGGCTCTACCTTGCCAATATTTCTCTTGCTGCATATCTTTGCATTTTAGCCTGACACTATGGATGGCCTTTCTGCTTTTTGTACAATTCCTGGCAGGGGCGGGATTTTGAGTCACAGCATTTTTTGTCAAGGTTAAGTTGCACCAATGACTTGACTCGGACTCAACTCTCAGGTTTCTTTTTCAGTGAGTGAGAACTGACTCACCATTCAGAACCCATCCAATCCTCCCTTTTTTTCTGGGAGGAAATCTTGCTTTTAATAAGGACTCAAACTTGGAACTTGGGACCCAAGACTTGGACTTGGACTTGCGATTTGGACCAAAGTTGTGATAACATTTCTGGTTCTCATACAAGGCACAAAGTATGACTATGTTTGCCTCCCTTTCCCTCTTTTCTCATCAGCTTTGTTTCAACTGCTTTTAACACATTTACTTTCCTCTCAATTGTAAAGAAGCACCTCCTTCTCCTTTTCCTAAAAGCCCCACATTCTGCAGGATAGCTTTCTTTACTACTTAGTGTATTTCTTTCCATGTCTAAAAAACAAATACCTCTGATTTTTCTCCCCACTGCTTGTAGCCCAGCACTTTTAAACAGTATTTCATCACCTCTAAAAAGTTCCACAAATGGTGACCATCATACTGCGATAAATTTGTTTGTTTAGTCTGGATTATTATTATCCAGTAAGAATCCATCTATACAGTATCTCCCTGATTCATGAGAAATATGCCAAGAAGAGCTTATTACACTTATTACAACAAAGAAGTATAACTTTAAAACTAGCCATCACCACATGTTCCTTTTTCTAAAATTATATGCAATTGTTCTTTAGAAGAATATATAACCAACATACCTGGCATTTCCATCTCAGCCTTTGATATATGTTCCCTAAATGTTCCACTCAGAAAAGAAGCATGCTTTCTTTTAGCCATTGTGGTTCGCGGAGGCATGTATTCACTTTTACATTGTGATTTCTCAAACGATTTTTGAACATCATAGGAACCTGGTGGTGGAGCTTCCTAAAAGAGAAGAATCACAAACACTGTATTCCAGCCACTGCAAATTTTATTTCTCTATTGAGAAGCTATAAGTAAAAATATATATATTGATGGCTTTTGTGGCTGGGATCTGATGGCTGTTGTGAGTTTTTCGGGCTGTTCCAGAACACATCCAAAGAGCCTGAAAACTCACAACAGCTATTAAAAAAATCATCTGCTACCAAGAAAAATGTACAGCCAATCCATTTAAGTCTGATGTGCTTTCAAATAAGTCAGTACTTCCCAAACTTGATTCCCAGATGTTTGAAACTAAAACTTCCAGAAGCCTTCACCACTAACTGTGCTGGACAGGGTTTCTGGGAGTTGTAGTCCAATAACATTTGGGAACCAAAGATTGTGAACTACCGAAGTATTTAGAATGGAATTCATTACAACCACCCTTGCAGCAATGCCCTCAAGCCAAAGAAATGAAACTGAGGTCCATGTTGTAGTTCCAAACTCAACCCTACCAACAGTATGAGAAAAGAGAGAAAATATGAAAGCTTAAGAGCAGTGCCCAGCCATTGTTGTGTTATATCCATAGGATCATGGTGCCCATTCTAGTTTAATACTGGTGTATCTGTACCACATGGTTCTGTATCAGTTTTACACCATTTTAAGTATTTGTTTCTACGGAATCCTAAGAGTTTGTGATTTGATGAGTGATTTAGAATTCCCTGCTACAGAACTCTTACTACATTTTTACAAACTGCAACTGTGTTAGTTTCCATCCTTCATAACTTCTGGATAGTCTACCATGCATGGCTGCATAGAATTTTTAAAGGTAAAGGTAAAGGTTCCCCTCGCACATGCATGCTAGTCATGTCTGACTCTAGGGGCAGCGCTCATCTCCATATTCAAGCCGAAGTGCCAGTGCTGTGCAAGTCCATGGCCATGTGGACAGCATGGTTGCAAGGAAACACTGTTTTACTTTCCTGCTTTTATGGCAGTACATATTGATCTACTTGAATTTACATGCTTTCAAGCTGCTAGGTTGGCAGGAACTGGAGTTAATAGCGAGAGCTCACTCCGCTGCGTGGCACCCAGGATTCGAACCACTGAGCTGCTGAATTTGTAGCCGACCGTTTTCAGTACTCTAGCCTACTGAGCCACCATGCTTTATCTCTTTAACTCTTTAGCTGCTTGTGTTCTCTTGTAGCTTTGACATTGTCTTTTAAGGCTGTAAGATATCCCTCAATTACCTGTTCTCAAACTTACTGGACTGTATATTGTCCCTCATCACTGTAAGCCACCGTGGCTCCTTTTCCAAGGTGAAAGGAGGGGTAAAAATTCTCAAAATAAATAAATAAAATAAATAAGTCCCTCACCAAAAGCAAAGCAAAAAGTGTTCTGTTTATGTACCGGCCCATACCGCTTCAAGTAGTCTTTGGGCGGTTTACAGTTTTTTAATTATGCATGCTACACATTCCCCACCCCCCACCCCCAGCAAGCTGGGTACTCAATTTGCCAACCTCGGAAGGAAGGCTGACTCAACCATGAGCCGGCTACCTGGGACTGAACCCCAGGTCATGAGCGCAGTTTTACCTGCAGTACAGGCATTTCACCACTGCGCTATGAGGCTCTTCACCAAACTACAAATCCCACAATTTCTTGAA
Organism: Phrynocephalus guinanensis; assembly: GCA_037367245.1. Lineage (NCBI taxonomy): Eukaryota > Metazoa > Chordata > Lepidosauria > Squamata > Agamidae > Phrynocephalus > Phrynocephalus guinanensis. The sequence goes on from CM074741.1 coordinate 23,078,072, forward strand.
TACAGACATGATGAAGTGGTATTAAAGTAAGCTAAAGGTGTAGTGAAAATGTTACAACTTTTTATCATGTCGCAAAAGAAAAATAGAAACACAGTAGGCCTTTTGAAACATACTGTACTAGAACAAGTGGAACAAGACAGAGAGAACAACACAGCCAGTAAACAGACCAGATCATATTTATTTCTCTCTAGAAGAATTTTAAAAACAAAGCAAAAAAGCAAAAAAATGGGGTTAGATTAACCTAACCGTTTTAATTTATTTATATACACAGTTAAACCGTGGTGATTATTTACATTTATATACTGAGTGTGAAGTGAAAATGTATTTCCTTATTCAGCAATTCTAATTTAACAGTTCTCTCTGCATTTCAATTGAGAAGTATTAATTTATTATCCAAGATGAACCAGTTTACTTCAAATTTAATAGTTTCCAATTAAGCTATAACATTTACTCTTTCATCATTTATAAACTCTGTTTCTGCTAAGTTGCTATATTAATATTTTTAATCAACATCAATGGAACATTAGCATTAATAATGATGATAATAATTCTAGGTTAACTATCCAATGCTGCAAAGAGCAGGCTTAAATTGTACATGCAGTGAAGGCTCCCATCTGATTTTCCAAATAGTCAATTTCATTTTATACTGCACTGACAATATTTTTCTCTCATTTTTCATGCACAGGAACAATCTTTTCAGTAGCCTGTCTTTTTAAGAATCTCCAGTTCTAGGTGAGGATCAGGGAGGAGATTTTGGTTTCCTCCTTACCTTCCCACTTCCCCCCATCCCATGCTTGGCTATTCTCTGGGTCTGTTCATGTGCTGAACTGTTTTGGGAGAGGTACACCTCGAGGATGTACCCAAGGAGCACAGAAACAGGGCTACAGAAAGTGGGAAATGGATCAATGGTGCAAGAGGTGATCGTTTTCTTCCTGTATCCACACTTCCCAAGGAATACGTTTAATTAAATCATAGAATCATAGAGTTGGAAGAGACCTCAAGGGCCATCCAGTCCAACCCCCTGCCATGCAGGAACCCCCATCACAGTATTTCCAACAGGTGGCCATTCAGCCTCTGCTTAAAATCCTCCAAAGAAGGAGACTCCACCACCCTTGGTGGCAGCATATTCTTCTGCCAAACAGCTCTAACTGTCATGAAGTTCTTTGTAATGTTCAAATCGAATCTCTTTTCCTGCAGTTTGAAACCATTGCCCAAGTTCTAGTTTCATAATCTGGGAGCAGCAACAGAAAACCCCTATCTTGAGTCCTTAGCTGAGGTGCTTGTGAAAATGATGGAACAAAGAGAAGGCATTACTCTACAGACACATGAGGTGGGGTGGGGTGGGAGGTCAATACAGGGAGATACAGTCTTTCAGATAACAATGAGCTGAGATATAAAGGGCATTAAACACCACAAACTGTGCTCTGAATAGGGCCTGGAAATGAACCTGCATCTGGTAAAGCTGTTGTAAGGGGCATATCAACCAATCCCAGTGACCATCTCCAGTCAACAGCGCAGCATTTTGTACCCGTTCAACTTTCCACACCATCTTTAGAGGTAGCCCCGCATGCTACCCATTGCAACAATCCAAGTGGGGGAATAATCAAGAGATATATCACTGTAAACAAGACAGGCCTCTCAAGAATTGAATGCCCTAGTTTTCCTTCAGACATACTCAGAAATACTCATTGTCTTTTTCAGTATCTTGCAAATGATCCAATCTGTAGAGCTGTTGATGCTGGAATATACACAATAGTCTTCATCTTTTTCAAAATCTTCACATTTTCTGTCATGCTGAAGCCATTCAGTAGTTGCTACTGAACTGTCACCACCACCCCTCATCACTTCAAATAGTTCTGCCCTAGGTTTTAGACTCTGGTTATAAAATCTAAGGCAATAGGGCAATCCTATGTGGCAACACCACCTGATGTGCAACTTGTGACTATGCAGCAAAATAATTTCATCCAAGGAATAGGCTCCTCTCTGGATAGAAGCTTTCTCTTCGAGTATCCAGAGGCCAATGAAATAATATTGTTAATATTGCTTTTACTAAGTTGGTGATATTGGTGTTCTGACTGCTTTTAATGTAATTCAGGGTAGTCAGCATGTGGATGCTTTATAGTTTCTTTTAATGGGAAGGGAAACAAATAATGCAAGTAAAAATTTAAAAATATGCATTTAGTTATCTATATTCTCTCATATACTTTTTTCAGTTCTGTCCATAAAATATTCATTAACACATTGAAGAAGGATGCTTAAGGTTGAAAGCTAGCTATTTCCTAGTATCACAGAATCATAGAGTTGGAAGAGACCTCAAGGGCCATCCAGTCCAACCCCCTGCCATGCAGGAGCCCCATCACAGTATTTCCAACAGATGGCCATCCAGCCTCTGCTAAAAAGAAAACCTCCAAAAAAGGAGACTCCACCACGCTCCATGGCAGCATATTCCACTGCCGAACAGCTCTAACTGTCATGAAGTTTTTCCTAATGTTCAAATGGAATCTCTTTTCCTGTCGTTTGAAACCATTGTCCCGAGTCCTAGCCTCTGAAGCCATGGAAAACAAACCTGTTCCCTCTTCAATATGACATCCTTTCAAATATTTAAACATAGCTATCATATCCCACCTCGGCCTTCTTTTTGAAAGGCTAAACATTCCCAGTTCCCTAAGTTATTCCTCATAAGACATTTCTTCCAGACCTTCAACCATCCTGGTCACCCTCCTCTGTACACGCTCAAGGTTGTCAACATCCTTTTTAAATTGAGGTGCACAGAACTGGGTGCAGTACCCCAGGTGGGGTCTGACCAGAACAGAATAGCATAGTACTATCACTTCCCTTGATCTAGACCCTATGGTTCTGTTGATGCAACCAAAAATTGCATTGGCTTTCCTGGCCGCTGCATCACACTGCTGACTCATGTTCAATTTGTGGTCCACCAAGACTCCCAGATCCCTTTCACAGGTACCATTTTCCAGCCAGGTATCTCCCATCCCAGATCTGTGTAATTCATTCTTTTTACCTAGATGAACCACTCTACATTTTCCTCTATTGCAGGGGTGTCCAAACCTTTTGCAAGGAGGGCCAGATTTGGTGAGGTGAAAATGTGTGGGGGCCAAATATTTAGCCACATTTGGCCCTCAGGCCAGACTTTGGTCAAGCCTCTAGAACAGTGGTGGCCAAACTTCAGCCTTCCAGATGTTTTGGCCCACAATTCCCAGAATTCCAAGCCTGTATTGCCAGTGACAAAGGACTGTGGGAGTTGTGGCCAAAAACATCTGGAGGGCTGAAGTTTGGCCACCTCTGCCATAGGACATGCAAGGAGGCGGGGAGGACACTGCAGCAACAAGGTTGGGGGGTGGGTAGGTTGTCCGAGTGGCTGGGGTGACGGACAGAGGCAGGAAAGGCAGGCAAACTGTAAATCTGCAAGCTGATGTCTCCATCTGCTATGGGGAGGGGCCAGCTGGCAGGGATGCGTGACAGGCTGAGTCGGTGGGGAGAAGAGGCTGCGGGTCACTCAAAATATAAAAACAGGCCTCATTTGGCCTCCAGGCCTGACTTTGGACATGCTTGCTCTATTGTAACCCATTCGGTTAGTTTTGGCCCAGCACTCTAATCTGTCGAGGTCATTTTGGATTTTCATCCTATCCTCTAGGGAATTAGCAACCCCTCCCATTTTGGTATCATCTGGACATTTAATTAGCATACTCTCTATTCCTTCATCGAAGTCATTAATAAAGATATTGAACAGCACTGGACCCAGAACAGAACCCTGGGGCACTCCACTGGTCACATCTCTCCAAGCTGAAGAGAGGCCATTTATGATCACCCTTTGGGTGTGATCAGTCAACCGATTACAAATCCACCTAACAGTATCACTATCTATCCCACTTTCTACTAACATCTTTGTTCAGGTTTTTTAGTGTCCAATAAACCCTTTCCTTTGTAAACACTGTATGTTGGCTAAGTCTGATGTCTTCAGTGTGAATTGTATCATTTCCAGACAGTTATTAAATCTAGGAACCCAGTCTGGAAAAAACTGGCTCAAGTCAAGTAATACTTATTGAGTCCTATAAAAAGTTTTTGTCTTGTATGAACAATTAGGAGAGGTGTTCTTGTTAAATAAATATTACTGTTTCCTATTGGTTTTCCCTCACCTTCTCCTTTTTCACTGGATACGGGTATCATAGCTTATATTTCAGATAAGTCATGGAGACAAAGGTATTTAAATGATTGATAACCAAGATTTCTACACTCCATGTCAAATGCCCATTTCAAACAAGTTCCGATTCTCTTTAAAGTCTAAAGATTCTCTTCTGCAACACCTTAAAAAATCAATCACAGTCCTTTTAGTTTTGAAATCTGCTTCAAATATTGAAATGCACAAAGACTGACATGTAATTGTAATTCAATTTTATTCTGGGTGTAATGTAATCTTACTAATATCTGTATTAGACATAAAAGGATGAGGCACTTTACAAGGAGTCTATCATTCATTAATAATATTGAAGAACTGTCAAGATCAAAAGTTGTTTTTTAATGTTTTTAATATTTCAAGATTAAACTAAATTGTGTTTTCCATTATTCATTGCATAACTTTTAACTATCTGGATCACAGTGATTGTGAATCAACTACTTAATATATCAAAAGTAAATGTAAAACTTCTGGTGATAATTTTTGGTCTAGCAATATAAAAGAAAAAAATCTTGTAATCACCAACGTCTCACATTTCTTGTTTTATTCTGCATACATCAAATTCCACAGTGATGGTTTTTTAAATAATAGATACGATTCTGTTACCACATTAAAGAAGGGAATCATCATATCTGAATGCCGTTTAACCCTCCAGATAATCAATTTAAATATGAATTCCACACTATGTAATAACCAAATTTACTTCGTTTCTATCAAATTAAAAACACAAGCTACATACTTTTTTCAAATATAAGTAAAATGTGTTTTGACATTCAGTCAGTTACAGAAACTTTCAAGTTGATCACACAGAGAAAACAAGGAATAGTGGACTGGGGTGTGTGAAAATCACACCTATGGAGCCCTTCCCAACACCCATAGGTCATTAGCAGTGGCCTTCCAGGTGGAGGTGTGAAGTGCTTTCTGATTTGTCTGGTGATTGATGAAAGGGCAGCATGATAAGTAATAGACAGACAGTGCCTATGTCCCCCACCTCTGTTGAGAGATTTTCAATATACACATGAATGGATACCCTGTCTCCTCTCTCAAACCGTCTTCTCTGTCTAAAATGTGTACATCCTCATCTTTGAATGACTACTGCATCAATCTTATAGATGAGCTGGGGCACCAAACCCCCACAGATTCAAAGGGTCTACTCCAACTCTGACTTACTATTGGATTCTAGCCTCCTTATTTGTGAGCCACATATACCAAGAGTTGTACCTATTTGAGAATATGGTTAATCTTTTAGCAATATTTGGTGTCCCAGAATGTCAGAAAGGTTATTAATCTTAAAATGCAATGCAGAAGAATGACTTGATAGACTCTCCCACCTCAGAAATGTGAATGATCCCTTTTTCTTATTATTATCTGTCATTAAAAACCACCTCCCATAGAAGATGAAATCCCCAAATGTGCTAGTTTTGTATTTTCAGGGTTAGTTTGCATGCTTTCATCTTTCATTTTGCTTTGTTGGTGGGAGAAAGGATATCAATTCCACATTTTGATTTGTAACATAACTTCAGGGGAATGTTATTCCTGTTTTCCCCTCTTGTCTGCAAATCTATACAAGAAGCACATTCCAGAAGAAGAGATGCTCTCCCAACTGTGCAGAACTCCATTTTACATTGTTCATTCAGCAAGCTGAAAAATGCTTCTGGAATACAACACTGAAGTTTCCTTCATGGAAAGTCTGCCTATAGACAGGAAGGGCTTGAAAGTTTCCATGGTGGCACTATTTTACCCTTTCCTTCTTTCCTTCACAAGAGGCAAGGGAGCTTATCCATGCCAAATTAGCCCAAGAATAGCTCCAGATCAAATGGTAGGAAAGATTAGCAATCTGAGAACACTGCAAGTTCACCATCCTGAGCTCTGTAGAGGAACAGACTACAAAAGTGATAAATAAACTAATTAGACTGTTGCCACATGGATAAATGGGGACTTCCTCCCCCAAAATAATTAAATTTTGAGGGGCTATATACATTCCCCTAGCTCCTGTGACCCATTCTGGACTATCTATTCTTTTTGTGAGCACATAGCACAACACAACACTGAACAAGGCCTCAGATCAGTAATTTTCATATCCACAGTTGAGTTCAAAAAAAGGCACTTGTGTAAAAACAGATGCATGTTTTAATAGTCTTCTCTTTCTAAGCTCACATGAATGAGCCTGCCGAGAGCTGCTGCTGGGGAAGATGTCAAGCACAGCCCTGCCATGAATTATATGAACATAGGTTTTTATCAAGGGCTGATCATTTATCAAAAACCGAGACACAAATAGTAAAAGTTGTCAGGTGAGAATTCCTTGAAGTATATAACAATGGTCTCTGTAGAACCATTTATTGTTGCCTAGAGTTAAACATACCTGTGTTGTGGGCATTTAATGACATTTGACTGATTTGATTTATGTTGCCTGAAACTGAAAAGAATCCAAGGATTTCCCCAATGTCAGCCCGTGCTCACTAAATCAGTAGTCACGGGTTGATGTGAAACATCCATCAATATAAACTGCTACAGGATCAATGGCTTATTAATGGACAACTTAGCATTTATTTCACCCAAAGGACATCTCTACTCCCACAGTACTTCCCTAAAGGTGTACAATACTGTTCTATCTTCAATGGGGGTTGGTGGGGGGGAGGAATGCCAGGTGAACTAAAAATATCTACTGATATATCCTAAACAGCATAAAGCACTTGAATTGTGATCCCTGTACCAAAGCAAAAGACCTTGACAGATTTCTGCTCCCATGTCATCACCACTGCACTGAGAAGGGAGGAATTCCTATTTGACACAACTCATTAGATATATGATCTAACAATGCTAAACTTTTACAAACTAGGCATAACTGGTTTTTTAAACTCCATATTCTTGTTTCATACTGTCTTCCATCATGTTATGGGGCTGCAATGACAGTACAATATTACCCCAGACCTTCTTTTTTAGATCTAGAAAGGAGAAGTACTGAGTATATGTGGTTAAAAAAACTGCATGATATGTACTACTGGACTGAAAAGTTGAAAACTAAAATTAATTTGAGGTCTCTACTTGAGCAAATGAGTCATATAAATGTCAAAAAAAAAAACCTGAAAATAAGACAAGTGAACCATAATGTATTCTTGAAGGCTTTCACGGCCGGAATCCGATAGTTGTTGTGAGTTTTTCAGGCTATTTGGCTGTGTTCTGGAAGTTTTTCTTCCTGAGCTTTCGCCAGACTTTGTGGCCAGCATCTTCAGAGGGCAAGGAGCTCCAGGAACTAGGAGCTCACAGAGAGAAACTCCTTGTTTCCTGAGCTGCTTGCCCTCTGAAGATGCCAGCCACAGAGTCTGGTGAAACGTCAGGAAGAAAAACTTCCAGAACATGGCCAAACAGCCCGAAAAACTGACAACCAACTACCAGTGAAGCATACATTGAAAGCATAGCTTTCAAGTGTTCCCCACAGCTGCCCGGGGTAGGAGGAGAGAGGCACGGCTGCTGGGAGCTCCAGGGAGGTGAGGTGCTGGCAGCTGGGCCCTTTGTCTAGGAGGTGGATCCTCATTTGCATTTGCATACAGGGTTCCCAGAATCCCTTGCAGTGGCTTCAAAATGCTCACTGTGACCTAGGTGTCTTGGCTTTCTAGGGGATATATATACCAATCCTGACAGCTGGTGGCATGTGGATTAGGGGTTGCACAGGGAGAAGTGCTCTCTGGTGGACCACATGGAGGCCAGCTGCATGGCTGCCCAGCAGCATCTGGACCTCAGCCGCCCACCACCCGAAATGCGGGACATTTCAGGGGAAAATAATTTTTCAGGAAGACGGTGGGAAAGAGTGATTGATCCGTGAATGTCTCACCCAAAATGTGACACTTGACAGGTCTGATTGAAAGGTACAACAAACCACACCTCACGTAAAATTCAAAATTAGAATATAATAGAGATGGGCATGAAATGAACTTTTAATTTGCTTCATTATTCATTATTTGTTTTGTCAGCTAAAAAACAAATAACAAACCAACCGATCAAAGAAAAACAAAACAAAACAAAATGGAAAATTCTGTTTTGTTTGCTTTGTTTTTTGTTACCCCCCCCCCCACCTACCTTGTCGCTGCTGCTGAAAGTCCTCCTGGTCCTGGAAATTGAGGAAGCTTCCGCCTGTAGAGGTGCTGGCCCCAAGCCAGCACCTCAAAAAGCCCCCGACTGGGGGCTTTTTAAAATAAAATTTAAATTTAAAAATAAGAATGCTGACCTGGTCCCAGGGACTGTGCGGTCAGCGCTCTAAAACAAAACAAAAAACAAAGAAAAAACTGAGTGCTGACTCGGCCGCAGGAGCCACGTGGTTGGCACTCTAAAATAATAAAAAAAAGAACAAGCACCAACCCGGCCCCAAGAGCCGCAAGGTCAGTGCTCAAGAAACAAAAAAAAAAAAAAAGGTGCTGGCCCCAAGCCAGTGCCTTAAAAAGCCCCTGCCGCCGCCACCACCAGTAAGTCAGATTCCAACCAGTTCGGCTGGGTTTGGGTTCATACGTGTGTTTTTTAATTCGTACAAACCCGAACCGAACCAAGGGTGGGCCCGAAACAGAATGAACTGAACTGTCGTTTTTCTGTTTTGTGCCCCCCTCTAGAATATAAGCATATAAAATCAGAGCTAATAAAAATATTTTGACAAGATTTCTGAACATGTTGGGCTAGATTGAGTAGCACCTTAAAAAGTGGGAGTACAAGCTTCTTGTGCACATTCCAGGTACATTGATATGCATGTTACAGCTGACTTATCCTACCCCCTCAGACTGCACTAGAGGCTGAACCTGAGAGCCCCATGGTTTTCTGACACAGCTTTTGAAGGGCACAAAGGACTGCAACAACAATACCTCTTACATGTATTAGACAGTATTCTTTAAGTAACTAAGCACAAGGCAGTTGTCAACATGTTTATGATACGTGTTGCTTGGTATCACCAAACAAATCAAAAAGATATTGAAGTGCTAAAAGCAGACATCAGAAGATTGCTTCATGTATTGGGAGGGAGCACTTCATTGCTCAAAGTATCACCCTATCATTCCTATCCCTGGAGACCAATAAATAATGACATGGATATAGGACGATGATACTCCCCTGATCCTCAAGTGGGTTTCAGAATGGTCTCTCCAGATTAATAAAGCTTCACAGCAGGCTGCATATCACCTCATTATTTCCCACTCAAATTGCCTCTGAATAGCTTTACACGGGTTACTGGAAACAAATAAGAAACAGAGTTTGATTTCCTATTTAACCATGCTTAGTTTCCAGGCAATGAAAAAGAACATCAAGGACATCCTTGGGAAGACGAGGAGACAAAAAGTCTATAAAGGTCTGTGTCAGTATGTGAGACACAAGAAAGATGGAGAGTCTTTAATACTGGTTTATTAGATGCTATTTTAATCACTCACACCATGGAACGTACAAAAATGGCAGAAAAATCCAATAGAAGCTGTCACAATATCATGCTGGTTTTCATTAAATTTGTTGAAAGGGGACGCAGCATGGAATTATTAAATGACTTTCAGTGGTAAATGAGTAAAATGCCTCATCTATTTATAGCCATCATACTCAATCATTATACTTTTTTTATAACAGTGACACCTCCTAGTTAAGAATCTCGTCAGCATTTCTAAGCCATATATTTCTAATGGTATGGTCATGAAAGCCCAGCAGTATGTAACAGAATTCAGGCAATAACAATACATGCTTAATTATGGATTTCATAAAGATCAGCACCGAACTACTGGCCAGAATCTGTTGGTGTATGGCCACTAAATCATGCTGTTTCCACCAGAATCACATGCTTCCCCAAAGGTTGGGGGGGATTCAGAGCAGGTTTTGCGTGTTGTAAAGGCCTGCAGACACCTCAGCCCCACTGACATTGGATCCAAAAGTACACCACTGAATCTTCAGTCCTTCAGAGTAGTTCAAGGCTTGAACTACACACATTATCACACATTTACAGTCATAACCCAAAGCAACAGCTTCGTGTCTTCACTACGATGTCCTGATTTATTTTAAAAGATATTTGAAGTCTTTGAAACTCAAGGAGCAAAAGAGATTATCAATCTCCAACCACATCAGAAGCTTTGGGGAGCAAGTCTGGCTGTTTTCTTGCCAATTATTTTCCAGTGAAAGAGACTGGAGTGTGGGAGGCGCAGGTGCAGTTCACTGAGGTTAAAGAAGGCTCCCAAACCCAGCATTCTGCATAGAGAAATGGTGTGAATAGGCTATGCATGCTTTTTAAAAGCCTGCTGCTTGCTTAGGTAGGCAGGCAGGCAGGCAGGGCAGGCAGGCAGGTAGGTAGGTAGGTAGGTAGGTTTGTTTCTGTTATTTATTTGATACTCTATTGGTGTAAAAGCACTATTCTGGGCAGTTTAACAAGTTAAATCTAAGTACCAAAAATTAAACAAACTATTAAAAGTGCTATCAGTATAAAAACCTGACAGCACCAGAATAATTTACAAAAGCAGCAAGACTGGAGGTACACAAAATAGCCTGGGACAGTATGAAAGGCCTCTCTAAGAAGAAACGTCTTAAGTTTTCTTCTGAACAACAATGGGGGGGGGGGAGCCAGGTGGAGCTCCTCTGGGAGGTGGTCCCATAGAGTTGGAACCACCACAGATAAGGCCCTGCCTCTAGTAAAAGACTTTCAGGCCTCCCTTGGGGTGACCACATGAAGGAGACTTGGAAAACTGTCCAAATGCCACAGTACCCATGTAAGAAGGAAATACAGGGTGTTCACAATTTTCTTCTACACAACAATTAAGACTATTGTTTCTTTTTTTGATTTCATAGGTGTTACTGAAGTAAGCTATCACATCACCATTTTGATCACACCTTCATTTCTGGAACCAACAGCAACATCCCAAACAACAACAATTGAACTGACTACTATCACCTGAAAATCATGGAGATACAACTATGCAAACTATTTAATGTTAGAAATTTGGCATTTTAAAAAAAGGAATATATTTCTCCATTTCTAAATTCAGGATTCATTTGCCTATTAAAACACATTTTCAGCATTTTATCAATAAAAGCAATCACAAGTCTTGCATTTAAATGTTTGTAAATGGCAATTAATAGCTTACCAACTGCTAGGTTTTTTACTGTGCCTCATTTTGCAATAGTCTCCAATTTATTTATATGATTGCATAAGTTGAGCAAAAATAATTGATTTCCTAAATAGCAAGAAGCAAGGAACTTAAGCAGCTAGTTCCTAAAAGCACAAGTCAAAATTATCTTGCTGTAAATGTTGCTGTAGAATTTTCCATGAAGATTGGCACAAGAATAGATGAATTCTTTTCAGATATTGACATTCAAATCAAAAACTGGATCAAAGAATAGGGAAGTGGAATTAAAGCTTTCAGCACAGGCATACACTAAGGAAGATAAACTAGATAAACTCTCCAGGACTTGAACTGCATCCAAGAGTATTGAAGGAACCAGTAGAGAACTCTCAGAACCATTGTATGTTATTTTCATGAAATCATGGAACATGGTTGAAGTGCCAGTTGATTATTGGAGGGCTAATGTTATTACTGACTTCAAAAGCTTGACATCAATTCCAGATGAAATTCTAGATCAGATTACAGAACAGTTATGCTGCAACCACCTTGAAAACAATTCAGATGCAACTGGAAGCCAACACAGACTTGCCAAGATCAAGTCCTGCCAGACTAATCTTATGCTGTGATCAGGTAACCTCCCTGGGAGGCACTGGGAATAATGTGAATTAAATACTGTATATTGACAAAGTGCCCCCCATGATATCTTGATTAGCAAACTAACTAAATGTGGGCTATTTAGAACAGCTATCAGGTGGATACACAGCTGGTTATAGTACCCTGCTTCCCCGAAAATAAGACCTACCCCAAAAATAAGCCCTAGCAGGATTTCTATGCATTTGTTAAATATAAGTCCTACCCCGATAATAAGACCTAGTGATGGGCATGGCTGTGCCTGCGCGCGCGCGCGCGCACACACACACACACACACACACACACACACACACACACACACACACACACACACACACACACACACACACACACAAGAGTGCACATTGCCCCTCCCTTTCCATCCATGGTCCTTCCCCCCTTCGCTTGGGCCACCAAAGTTACTGTACTTCGTAGCATGTTTGCTTGCAGTTCCTGTTTCCCCAAAAATAAGAGCTACCCCAAAAATAAGCCCTAGTGTATCTTCTTGGGGGAAAATAAATATAAGACAGTGTCTTATTTTCAGGGAAACACTGTATCTTACTCAAAGAGCATTTATCAATGGCCCCATCTCTAACTGGGAATAAGTGACATACGAGGCAAACCCAAACCAGAGGCAAACCCAAACCAGAAAAGTGTTGGAGTGTATGAACTTCAATTAGCAAAATATTATCAAAATAAGAATTGGAATAAAGAAAGTTGCATCTTAAATTGTCTGAACATTATTTTAGGATACAGTGCGAGAAATTGGATACAGTGGTCCCTCGCCCTTTCGCTGTTCCTATAACGTGGTTCCGCTATATCGTGGGACCGCAGTACTCCGAAAGGGCTTGAGGGAAAGGGGGGAAGGTTTGGGCTCGACAGCCAGAGCCCTTTCCAAAGATTGTGCACCACTGGCCCGCACTCCCCTCAGGGTGCGGGTGAGCGGTGTGGGACGTTTAAAGGGCTCTGGCTGCGGAGACAAGCACTTGTCTCCGCAGCCAGAGCCTTTCCAAAGATCACGCGCCGCTGGCCCGCACTCCCCTGGGCGAGTGGCGCGTGACGTTTAAAGGGCTCTCAGTGGCGGAGACAAGTGCTTGGCTTCGCCGCCAAAGCCCTTTCTAAAGAATTGCGTGCTGCTGGCCCACACCCCCTCAGGGTGCGGGCGAGCAGCGCACGATGTTTAAAGGGCTCTTGGCCACTGAGAACGCTTTTTAAACATTGTGCGCCCCTCGTCCGCACCCCCGAGCGGCGAGGGATGTTTAGAATTGTGCCCACCCACCTGACCTTCATCCACATATCATGGATTTTCAATGATCGTGGGTCAGGCGGGTCCCTAACCCCCGCAATAGGTGGGGGGTTACTGTACAGGCAAATGGATCTCATCAAGTGATATAGTGCTGTTAGTTTTCACTTAGCATAGCCTATTATGAAATGAAGAAGAAGAAGAAGAAGAAGAAGAAGAAGAAGAAGAAGAAGAAGAAGAAGAAGAAGAAGAAGAAGAAGAAGAAGAAGAAGATGATGAAGATGAAGATGATGATGATGATGATGATGATGATGATTTTTCTTCTTCTACTACTACTACTACTACTACCACTACTAGTAGTAGTATGGCTGCTGCTGCTGGAATAGATGTCCAGCCCAACCCCTAAATCAAATGAAATAACCTAAACCTAACCTCAAATCCTATCAAATTATAATGCTCTGATACAAACAATAATTTCCATTTGTGTAAACTAAATTATGTCTAGATATTAAGGAAAATAAAATGTATCCTTGGTTCTGTGATACTGCCTGTGATACTGGCCAGTATAAGACCACAATTTGATACAAAGAGGAAGACTCACAAACTCCAAGCACCAGTTGAACATTCCCTAACTGTGCATCTCTGACTAAATCATATCTGTTGCTTCTATTCTTTCCCTGTACCATGCAGATAAGAACCTATAAAGCAGGATGGAGTAAAAACATTTCTATAACATTTGTTTATTCATTACTTTTACCTTACATATTAATATACAGAATCAGTTATAAACAGATATATATATATATATGTGCATATAACTGATTGCTTCAATCGTAGTCTGAGAATAAACACATATTGAGGATGGACTGAGGCTGAAGAAGAATGGCAAGAATTAAATTAAATCAAGAAAAAACTCCCAAGGAAAGGGGTGTTTAATGATTAAGAAAAATCATTTGAAAAAACAAAAGTACAGTACTTTATTGTTTAACAAGGGCAGATATTTCACACCTGACAAATGAAGACACAGTTTAAACTGTAGCAGTTTACCTTAGTAGATTTTTTTTGCTATATTCTTGGAGCGTGTATGTATATAATAGGCAAAAACAGAAGAAAAATAAAAATTAATAAAGAAGGCAAAACTTTTAGTGGACATCACCACCAAATGGCCAAGGAGGAGGAGGAGGAGGAGGAGGAGGAGGAGGAGGAGGAGGAGGAGGAGGAGGAGAGAGAAGAAGAAGAAGAAGAAGAAGAAGAAGAAGAAGAAGAATGTTGTACCTTATGGGTCCTCCGCTGCTGCCTCCATCTTTAGAAACAGCCTGATCAGCTCCTGCAGGCCAACTGCCTCTACTCATCTGATGTTCCTTGTAAGACAGCCCAATGGCTGTCTTTGAAAAAAAAATCTGAGCTACTGTCACAAACAGCAGCCATAAAGCAAACTGTCACAAAATAGCAGTTTTTTTGGGGGGGGTGCTCTCTTATCCACGGGTTTTGTTATCCACAGGAAGGCCTGGAACTAATTCCCAGCGGATACCAGGGTCCTACTGTATACAGAACAAACTCCAGTTTTAGAATAAGCCAGAAAACCTATCAGTAATTAAATTAGGCTAGATTAAACAAAATTTGATTTGGTATAAAAAAGTATCACATGCCTGTTCTTCTTGAATGCTAGTTACCCCAACACTCCTCATTTTGTCATCTAAATAAAAGAAAATTTAATTTGTCCCTTAATTCTCAGAAGCCAGTAATTTACTTTTTTCCACTAAAGTCCCCTCAAATTGTTCTCATGTCATAGAGAATTTTTCTCCCAATTATTCTCAAGCATTAGAGTCTGTCCTCAAGACATTAGATTCTTCCAGATTCGCTCCCTTTCCTTCCCCTTAACTTCCTCTTCAATAATCATTATCATATCATATTTAGGAAATTAATTCACTTTGGAACTGTACAATTACATGAACACTTGATTCTAAACTACAGCTTCTTCAGAGCTGAGAAGAAATTAGAAGCATCTTCTTTTACCCAGACATCCACTCTTTTGTCCATTCCAAGGACTCTTATTATTTCTTAAGTATGGTTTATTGAAAAAAGCCAAGCACCTGAAAGCATATTCTCCCATCCTCCTTCTCAAAGGAGAAGAGACTGTACAAAGTCACAAAAAAGTCAGTGTCAGATGCAAACACATTCTAAACCTACAAACTTTAAAAGCCACCATATTAAGAAAGCAGATAATTAAATAATAGAGTGATTACTTAATTTCTTGCAAGAAATCAGATGGGTGACACAAAATTATGAGTTTTTTTTTTTTAGCCTCATGGCTATATGCCAACCTAGGATTCCCACCCTGCATGATCTAGACCAAGTAACAACTGAAGCTATCTGAAAGTTGAGTCATGGCAACTGGACTTCTTTTCTTGAGAGATTGAAACGTTTTGCTGCTCATCCAAACAGCTTCATCATTCTGAAAAGAAGTCCAGTTGCCATGACTCACCTTCAAGATAAATTCACCTGGATGACTGAAAACCTTCACAGACAAATTGAAGCTATCTGGAAGTTGAGTCATGGCAACTGGACATCTCAATAGTCGTAAAGTGAACAATGACCTAGGTACAGAAACCCATAAAGGCATGAAGTATTTTTGATTTGTCTGGGTATTTTTGAAATCACAGTGGCACATAGACTGTGCCTGAGGCCCCCGCCTCTGTTGAGAGAGGGGGTTGCAATGCTCACATGGCTTCCCTGATCCATCTCTCAAACCACCTATCTTCTCTGTATAATATGTGTACATCCTCATTTTTGAATGAGTGCCCTTTGTCCTTCAAGTGGAGGTGTACTGCTGATTCTGGTCCTGAGCTGTTACCCCTCCTATATTGGGCCATCCTTCTGCTTAACAGCTGTATAATTTCTCCACTGCATTGGACCACATATACTATATTGCTCCTTTTTTGTTTTGATATCAGGTCCTTTGGGTGGACAAGTGTGTGTATGTGTGTTTAAAATAACCAGGGATGTGGTATTTGCAAAAAGTCCTTTTAAGCTTCTCAGACACTCCAGCCATGTAGGGAACGATCAGGTTCTTCCGTCGGGTCTGAGTCTCAGGCTGATCCCTTGTTCTTCTGGGTTGGCACACTTCTTTGTTGAAGGCCCACTTTGGATATCCACAGGCCTAGTGCTGTCTTCAGGTGCCTGTCTTCATTCCTGTTGGCTTCTGTGGATGTGGGGATGCTCTCTGGTCTGTGGTTTAGGGTCCTTATGACTCCTAATTTGTGTTGTAATGGATGGTGGGAGTCAAACAGTAAGTACTGATCTTCTACTCCTAGGCCACGGTCAGGTCTGATGATGACTGCACAATGCAGGAAAGCCAGCCTGTTGTCTTGGGTGTCTTCCCTAGTAAACTTTAATATTAAGAGTCTACAACATATTAGAGTCCAACACACTGATGTGGTCTGTAAAGGCCTATACTTACTGAGTTGATTTTCACCAAGGGATCATCTACATACCTGAACTAGTGAGATGGTGTTGTCCCTGGGAAGATGTTGAATGCATTTTTCAATTGTTGCGAACCTATACACGGAAAAAGTGGAGAAGAAGGCACTCAACACCTTCTCAGGGACAACACCATCCCACTGGTTCAGGTATGGATCCAACACTTCTAGTTCTATATTTCTGTCTCCAATCATCCAATAGGGCCACTGATGTTTTAAAAAGCATTTCAAATAAGTGAAATATCTTTGCTCTTAAATGATCCCACATTTGTTCCCACAGATTCCATCTTCAATATAACAGTTTATTATTCCAAATTTGATTGTTTACACAAGAGAGAAATTGTTGCCTTTCAATCCAAGTTTGCATGAGGACTAAGATGAAAAGTGTAATTAATGCTTGTCTTAAATAGCCTCAATTAAACACCTGTCTCCCCATTACATACCATAGGGAAGGCAGATGCTTATCTAATTAACACCATAGCTCTTAGCTGAAGAAATATGGTATATGTATATATCATGATAATTTGATTACTCATGTGTTTCTTAAGTTCAGAGTACTGCATTGAATTACTCTCTGTTGATATATTTTAAAAGTACTCAAATTTCAATTACATTGAATCAACTTCTATGCTTGTTTTCTAAAAATTAAAATCAGTTGGAAACTCAGAATTTTTTTCAACACTTACTGAGAATATGGATATGTGGCTTTCACTGCCACTTCATATTGTTGGACTAGTATAGTCAATGTCAGTATAAAGGCAGAGAAAGCAATCTGGGGATACCTTACCGAGTGAATTACTGGAATTCTTTCTGTTGCTGAAACAAAAACAGACAACTGCTTCTTTTTCTTATGCGGTTCTTCAGGGGTCTCTTTGACCTGAAATGAGAGTACAAAATGTTTATTATTATTATTATTATTATTATTATTATTATTATTATTATTATTATTATTATTATTATTATTATTATTATTATTATTATCATCATCATCATCATCATCATCATCATCATCATCATCATCATCATCATCATCATCATCATCATCATCATCAAACAAACTTACTTTTGTAATACATTACTACTCGAGTGCTAATCTCTAAACGTTTACAGGTTATGTCACAATATATAGTCATTTTACCCAATCTTTATCATGAGCAGCTTGTGTATTTGTGGTTTCCCAGATTTACCAGCTTGGTATTATTTATTTATTTATTTATTTATTTATTTATTTATTTTATTTATTTATTTGACAAAAGTATGAAGGAGATCTACAAGGAAATAGGGAGGGCTCAGTGGAACCAACTTCCAAGCTATGCCTTGAGCTATCCTTTACCTCATATGCCAGAGTGGCCTATGTTCTACAGGGCTGAAAAAAAAGGTAAAAAGGTAAAGGTCCCCCCCCCCCGCACATGTGTGCTAGTTGTGTCCAACTCTAGGGGCGGTGCTCATCTTCGTATTCAACCCAAAGAGCCAGTGTTGTGCAAGTCCGTGGCCATCTGGACGACATGGCTGCAAGGAAACACGGTTTTACTTTCCTGCCTTTTATGGCGGTACCTATTTATCTCCTTGCATTTACGTGCTTTTGAACTGCTAGTTTGGCAGGAGCTGGGGTTAACAGCGGAAGCTCGCTCCGCTGTGTGGCACATGGGATTCGAACTGCCAAGCTGCCGACTTTGCAGGCAACAGTTTTTGAAGCCTTAGTCCGCTGAGCCACCACGCCCTGGGGGCTGAAAGAGAACATTTAATGTAAAAATTGATGCTAATATTTCAGCTCCACTCAGTCTAAACCACACCACATAGTAATACAAAAATAAATAAATATAATAGTAGAAAAATGGCAAGTATAATTAATTTAAAGCAAAGCAGAGTGCTGCTTGTATAATTTAGCACTCTGCTGCTTGTATACTTAAAGCACTCTCTGGGCAGTCTTCCATTTAATTATGAAGGCTACACACTGCTTCCCATCAAGCTGGGTAATCAATTTACCAACCTCAGAAGGATAGAAGGCTGAGTGGATCTCAAGTCAGCTAACTAGGAGCGCTATCTCACGACTTCAAAAAAATCGCTTCATAGTTCCTGAAGAGCGACTTCTAAAAATCATGCCCTCACGTCCAGCTAGCTTTTCTGGAAAAAAAACTTGGCCATGCCCCCTGAAGCGGGGTTTCCTGGAACAACCTCTGCTCTCTCTCTCTCTCTCTCTTCTCTTCTCTTCTCTTCTCTTCTCTTCGTGTCGGTTAGGAGGTGCCTTTTTAAATGAATCAACTAAGGTGGGGACTCAAAAAGCTGCTCACCTACTTATTTCCCATTAACGGAGTCAGTCTGCTTTAAAAGACAGGGATCTTCCTTGTTCGATGTATTGGTGAGGCCCAGAGAGAGAGGGGGTGAGAGCAAATGAGGAAACGAGAGGGAGGGAGGGAGAGAGAGAGAGAGAGAGAGCAAATGAGAGGGGGAGAGAGAAGGAGGGAGGAGTGTGAAGTGTGTGTGAGAGACAGCATGAATGAGTGTCTGTGTGTGTGACAGAGAACGGGGAGTGTGTGAGAGAGCGAGGGAGAGGGAGAGGGAGAGAGGAACTGAGGAAGCAAGGGGATAGGGAAGGGAAGGAAAAAGAAGATGCTTTTCTCTGAACTCACATCCTGTCCCAAACTTTCCTTTCCTTTTGCTGCTGCTGCAGTGGCAGTGGAGGCTTCTCTGTGTGTTCTTTGGGACAATGGAAGCACTCCTTCGATCATGTGATCATGGCAGGAGCAAAGGCCCCTTTTTTTAAAAAGCGCCTCTTCTGGGATGTGGGATAGAACTCTAGAATTGAACCCAGCTCATGAGCTGAGTTTTGGCTGCAGTGTTGCAGTTTGACTACTGCGTCATGAGGCTCCTAATAAATAATATTATTTAACAATGTATGAGCACAATATATTTTCTATCATATGAAGCTTGTCTATTTTACTTAAGTTATTCTATGGGCTCACAAAAACAGTGTGTTTTTAAAGCATTTTTCACAGATTATATATACTGTAGTGTATATTGGAAATTTAATATACTTTTTCTCAAGCATTTTGCTACAAATCAAATACTTTTAATTTTGTTATGATTATTTCTGAAGGCTGGCTAATAACATTTGATGACTTTGCCCGCGTTAACAAGCACAAATGAACTCCTTCTCCCTCCTACTACCACGAGACCCATCTCTAAATTTATATGTGATAACTTCTAATGATAATATATGTTAGCTATTCAGCTTGATTAAGACCTAAGGGGGGGAAATTATTTGCATTTGAGAAATGCTGAAGAAAATTGTCCCTGCAACTAACATATTTGGCAATATGTATTCAGTTCCTCCCCATATGATTATAATTCTGTTAAATTAAGCTGTCAGGGAATGTTAATGAGCCTCTTAGGTAGTCATGCTTAATATGTTTGATAATATGGAGCTTGAGAAAGAGAGAGGAAGAAATCCTATGCTAATTAATTGATGGCACTTGAGAAAGAAGTTATCCTTTTTTTAAAAGTTTGACTATAGAGTTAGATGTGCTTAAATGTTAGTAATTTCCCAATAACTAGATATTCATTTCTCTGTTTTCAAAAATTAATTAACTCATGTAATTAAAAATGCATCTCTTTCTTAGAGATAATATTCTGACTCAAAGCCAAGTACTGTATTAAAATATGCTTTACAGAGGAGCTACCATCTCAGTCTCCGGGCAGCTTGTGGTTCAAGCAGTGGGAGGGCGCCACGCTCCACATTTCAGAGCAAGGCATCTCTGCCCACTGCTCAGACTACAGCCGGCGTTGCTTGGTCTGTTTCGGCAAAAATGAAAACTGTAGTAAGCTGAAGACCTACAAATTTACTGTGACATGGAGTGTCGTGAATAGTAGCTATAAAAGTAATGAAAGCATAGGTAGGAATAAACTTGTCAGTCTCTGAAGTTAAGAACATAAGAACATAAGAAGAACCATGCTGGGTGAGGACAAAGGCCCATCTAGTCCAGCTTCCTGTATCTCACAGTGGCCCCACCAGATGCTTTTGGAAGCGCATGAGAGTAGATATCTGTCTCCTGATACCACTCCCCTGCATCTGGTCCTTGAAGTACCCCGGTTTTAAGCCTGGAGATTACACATCTCCATCGTGGTTTGTAACCTGTGATGGACTTTTCTTCCAGGAATCTGTCCAATTCCCTTTTTAAAGGCATCCACGCCAGATGCCATCACCACATGCTGTGGCAGGGAGTTCCACAGACTAACAATGTGCTGGGTGAAAAAAAAACATTTTATCTGTTATTACTCTACCAGCCCTCAATTTGAGTGTATGTCCCCTAGTTCTGGTATTTTGTGAGAGGGAGAAGAGTGTCCCTCTATCCAAGTTCTATTGGAGCCTCTTATATTTTCATATATATCTAAAAACAAGTTCTCTAGGGTCAGTCTTTGGTGAATCTCAACCAAAGTGTACATTCCAGACATACAAGTCATGAACAAAGAATGTGAAGACTGACAACTCTATGAGGAATTATAAAGTCCCATTTAATTCAACAGAAATTGCTCAAAAGGAAATACACATATTGAGAAAGATGTTGGGGTGATGCACAAAAGCACCACTTTCAGATTTAGAATTTGGATTTGGAATAACACTTCAGATTTGGGATTTGGAGTTTTAAAAATTCAGAATTTCCAGAAATCAAGAAATCCATTATAGACAATAGGAACGCTGTATATAGTCATTATTCTCCCCTTTTAAAAAACACAAAAAGGCAAGCCCTTTCAAAAGGACTTTCCTGGTTTCTCTGACACCTTCTCAGTGAAGGTGCCAAATGAAAAGAGCACACATCCAGAGCCAGTAGTGCCTAAGTATTAGGAAGTGATTGTACTGGGTTTATGGATTGGACTCTGAACAACAGGAATGCCAACAGGAAATACCCTCAGCAGCAGTGGGAAAATGAAAGGCAGGTCACATTAAAGAGTCAGCACCCTGGACAGTACTGATAGGCAGATTAGATCACCAGATAGCCTATGGTAGGTGGGAACCAGCCCAACTGAGTCAGCAAACACAATCTTTAAGTAGTATTTGGAAGAACAGAATAGGTTGAACGACAGAGCATGAGACTGAAGGATGGCATACCTAGTACTGCAAGCAGAGTGTGACATTCTCATTTAAAGGGGGATTCGGAGACGTCAAGCAAAAGCAGACTGGCCTTAAGGAAAATAGGTTTTTTTTCCCTACAGATCTAGGTCCTTAAGTGTAAGTGGTACACACAGACACTGTCTCTCACTTGAGATAACCCTCTCTCACAGGGCACATGAGTTAATGGCCAATACAGCAGTTCCACAGACACCTTGGCCAGACCTCACTAAACAGTCTCCTTCTCAGCCCAGTAAGACAAGGAATTGGTCTCTTTTGGTTTCAAAAGAGAAAGGTGAGCTAAGAGAAAGTGTGTGGGGAGCAGATTCTGCTTACAAAAGAATGGAAGTACTGCCTGTAGTTTATCTTTATTGTGAAGACTTCAAGGTCAAGTCATCTTATTCCTTATTGTAACCAGAAAATGAGTTCAGCTGTGTGAAAATACAGATCAGAAACTATTCTTTCTGTTGTGAACAAAGGAGTTGGAAGCCTGATTGGTAGACCATCTAGAAAGGTCCAGAAGGAGATAAATAAGGTATAAAAGAAGTTTAGAAGTTATTTTAGTTAGCTTAGTTATATGTTAGGAAATGCTATGCTCCATTGTTGTCTTATTACACCATGCTAGGAGGGATGTATTTTGTGCATGCTCTAAGACCATGCTGAAACTATGCTAGAATTTAAGCAATAGGTAGTTCAGTTAGTTTTCTTATTTTCTTGTGAGTTTGCTCTGTATTGCTTCTTCCTCAGGTTTTTATTTATTGTTTGCTCTAAAATTGTTTTCATGTGGCCTTTTTAGCCTTTTGAATCATTTGCCTTTTCATCTTTTATCTATCCTTTAAAACATTAACTATTTAATTGTCTCAATTTTTGGTTATGTGGACTTGTGTAGATAAAACCAGATCCACCCAGCAGGAGTTGGTAAAATTTGTGGTGATACTACTTTGCAGGGTTGGTGTTCAACTTTTAAGTGTTTAACCTTGTGATTTTTTTTAAAATTCCCTGAAAGCACAGCTTAGTTGAGTGTGGCTAAAGTGTTGGGAGGTCCCAGGATCAATCAGGCAGGTTTCCTAACTAACACCACTTTTGATTCTCCAGGGTTCCCCCACTTCAGGGTCAACAGGGCAGCATGGCTCAGTCATTAGGCTGACACTCCCTCAACCTAGTGATCTATAACAGTGACAATAGATTTACAAAGAGAGTTCCTGCTAGATTGACCCAAAGATTTGGCAAGTTCAGTATTTTACTTCTAATTGTGGCCATGGTGGTACCTTTCAGGAGTCCATCAGTAGAATATGAAACCAATGGCCTTCCTCTGTTTCTCCCAAGAACCTGGTATTTGATTACTTGTGATGGAATCCTGCCCTCTGTTTGTTGAACTGATGATTTCTTGTTACATTCATCTGCTTCAGACTGGAAGTTGAGTCATGGCAACTGATAAGATAGGATAAGATAAATAATTATTAATCCTACATTAAGGAAATTTACTGGACTTCTTTTCCTGAGAGATTGAAATGTTTTGCTGCTCATCCAAACAGCCTTGTCAGTCTTATGAAGTTCAGACTGAAAAAGCTATTCGGATCAGCACCGAAACGTTTCAATCTCTCAAGAAAAGAGGTCCAGTTGCCATGACGCAACTTCCAGATAAACTCACCTGGATGTCTGAGAATCTTCACAGACATATACAAGCAGAACACTTTGCTTTTAAGCAGAATCTTCACAGACACATGTGCTTCTAACTGTTTTCTGGGCAGAGAAATTGCCTTTCCACCCAGTTCAGCTTGACCCATCTGTTTTAGGACTATTTCTAAGTTTATATTCCTAAACTAAACGGAGAGAGAGTAATCCCAGGAAATACAGAAAGCATGAGTTGCACTGCAGAATTACACTGCAATTTATGTCAGCTGGCGTCTTTCACAGAAGAATATACCTGATAGTCAGCAGGTCCAGGAGTTGTAAAAGCTTCTCTTTTAACTAAATATAGGAGTCTAGGCGCAGAAGAACCAAATGCTCCTTTCTTTCTTTTTTCCAGAACAGCTTTTTTAAGACTTTCTGTTGCAATGCTGTAGTTGAGGATGTTATAAAATGCAGGACCTGCAAAGGGTATACTAAAATACTAAACATATGCAATGTGTTATTATGTAGCTATTAACAATCAACTCAAACCTGGAATTCTAGAAGCAATTGAACCCTGCCAAAATAAAATTTCATACATATATATTTAGTACTACTGCAATCCTGATCCCATTTAAGGTGCATAAATTTACCCTGAGATACAACTGTAATCCCACTGAGGTATTTCAGTACTTTTTTAAGATTAGCCTACCAAGAAAACTCTATGGACATGGGATCACGAAGAGCCGGTCATGACTGTAACGACACAACAACATATTCTAAAAATAGGTCACTTTTGGAAGCCTGTGCAGAAATGGGTTGTTGGCAGAAACCTGTCAGATAGGATAATAATATAACTGTTTCTCTAAAAACAAATAAAAAGAATAAAATAAACTCATAAATGTGTATATCACTGCATGACGTATTTTTGGATTTCTGAATGTTAGCCGAACCAAATATTCATGAATAAAGTAATTATCCTATGTTTAGCATTATATGTGAAAGAAATTTTAAAATTACATAAATGAGAAGTGTTATTTTTGTTTGTTTGTTTGTTTGTTTGTTTGTTTATAGAACTTATATGCTACCCACTACCCAAAGGTCTCTGGGTATCTTACAATTAAAATGAACAGTTAAAAGAGTTAAAAAGGCAATTTTATGGTGATACCCCAATCCTTCTTATGTGAAAGGGCAAAAATAAAGGTTTGTAGTTGACAAATAATGGCTATCACAGAAAGATTGTACACTGAAAGCAAAAAGTACATCATAAATATATTTTCAAGGTGAGCGGATCAAAAACACGTAAGAGGTCACTGTCTGAGTCCTTTAAATGATAATATTATAGGTTATTTATATTTGGTTTTGCACACATTTATGCTTCCTTCACAACATTCTTTTTTAAGGGAGAACATTTGAAATAGGAATTCCTTCACATCATTGGAAGTGCTCATTTATAGCAGATTTCCTTCCAAATACCTACAAGAACTGTGCTCAGTAGTTTTATTAGTTGTACAAACTTTACTCAAAATGCTTTTTATAAAAGAGGGATGGCACTCTTGGGAATGCCACTAATAGGTACTATTTGTCTTAGGAACTGACTGTCATATTATAGGGCTGATGACCTCTAGCATCTTAGGATAAGTAGCAACACAAGGATAAATAGTTTTTTCTCACTGTCAACAAGGGTGACCTTGTTATATGTGAAAGATGTGGAAATGTCATTGGTAAGCCCTCGCTCTTTGAATGGCTCAGAAAATATCCACACTTGTATAATCAGCTTTATTTAGTTGCAAAAACCCCACCACCAAGTGAGACAGACACTAGGAAAAAGAAGGAGATTATTTATTTGTAAAACGTGTAAAATATGTATATTTAGCTAGAGGCAAGTGTTACTGAACTCTTGGAACTACTTCATGCAAGGTAATGTTAAACAATATAAAACAATACACACTGAAACTGATTTTTACTTCCTAAAATATAAAATAAGAAAACTATTTAATATTAGATGTTTCAGACTAGGACAACTATTACTAAAGGGTTATATTAATTTGTATTAACCATAGTAATGCATATAGAAAGTTTTGAAAAAGTGAATAGGGATGGTCATCCTTCTAATATATTTGTTATCTGTTCTTTGCTTCCTGAGCTATAGATGTCATGAGATTATGTCACACAGTTCCCTTTCTTTTGATTAAGAGAAGACATTACAGATTTCAAGTGTCCTTTACAATCACAGCACAGGCAAATGAAAACCTATAGACAAGTTGCTTACTGGCAACTCATCTTTTTGAGGGATCATTTGTGCATTCCCATGTATCGGCCTGTGCAGGGCCACCATTCAGAATCTTCTATAGAGAGAGAGTTTAAGCAATAACACCTCCTTTGTACATCACATGAATTAGCAGCCCATAACTCGGTTCAAAAATTCAGAAAACACAGAAATGTAGTATCATTCAACCACGAAAGCCGAACAAGGAAAGAATACATAGGCAATAACTTCAATAATAAATATAAGCAACCTGTTCTTCACCATGGTTTCAGTACATTAGCTCTCACACTTTGCATCTTGTTGACTACAGGGGCAGGGCCTATTTGGATACTCATCCCCAGGAAGGAGATCAACCAATGTTGAATAACCCTGACTTCAAGGTTTTAATGTTGACATACAACACCCAGTTTAGAAGAAAGGAGGAAATCGTCTGAACTCACCCCGTGTCCAGTCATAAAACAATGCAGATCCTTTTTACCATCCTAAAACTCACACTATACACATATACCTCAATGAGCTGAAGAGCACCACAAGGCTCCTATAAAGCTCCTATCTAGATGTCTGAATAGGAACATTCCTCTTAGGGAAAGGAGATTAGCACAACTTAGTGGGGGGGCATGTCCCAACTGTTCAAATTATCTGCAAACCTGGTGTTTTTTGCAGCCTGTAGTCTCGAGTGAATCGAACAGATGTATTGCCAAATGGGATGTTTTTTGGTTTTGATGCTTTCTTCAAGGACTCAAGAGCCCATCGTGTTTCATTATACGTTCCAGGAGCTGGGGTGGATGATTTTGTAGGTGCAAACCTCTAGAGAAAGTAAGAGAAAATGAGTGAGAGGTGTCCCCATCTAAGTAAGGATCCATGTGGATGTAAAAGAATCTGTTTGGGTGTGAATAACATTCACATTTTTTAATCTGCAAAACAAATACAAAAACAAACAAAAATCCAATAAAAGATCATTAATATATTTGTTGATTTACAGTTGATTCAGCCAGTTGTATATATTTTGACTGATAGCTGCTTTCCCACATTACATAAAAACATTGTGTGAATATAATAGATGATATAACAACTAGCATCCTCTTGGGTATCTACATTGTTATAAGTGTAACAACATAAACTGCAGCAACCAACTATTACTTAATTAACAAGTTGTTGGTTTACTGGCAAGCACCAAGTCACAAGAATGGAGCACAAGAAGGAATACAAGTGGTGATTTGCTAGCTAATAGACATTTGACACTAGAATTTATGCCACTGTACCTACATTGGAGTAAACAATTAATAATTATTATATTTAATTACAGTTAATAAACAATTATTGTCGCATTTTCTGACAAATTTGGCCAAGTCATTAAAATTCATCGATTCATATTTCTCATAAACTGAGTCCTGTGACAAATACAAATTCATGAATGTTTAGCAATTTTTGGTTTGTTATTTTGTCAGGCTATAAAATGGTTCCCAAGGGGCCTAGAGACACCACATATGGAAGAAGGAAACCCCCTGACTCTCCTCTGCAATCCCTCCAAGATTGGTGGTTTGATGAGTGAGTAATGCACCCCTAAATAGAAGCCCCCAGAAAAGTTCTCCACGGGAACCTAGAGATTCTAAAGTTGCATAGCAGCTTCCTCTGACTCTCTTTTACAATCTCTTAGGGTTTGGTGAAGATTGAGTTACCTCAATCCAGTTGATAAAGGACACTTTCCGGGGGGGGGCACTTTGTGGGTATGTAACTTAGATGTCTGAAATACAATGTTCACCAAACTTAAAGGGATTGTAGGAGAAAGTCAAGAGTAAGCTTCTCTGCAAGTTTGGAGTCCATAGGTTCCTGGGGGGGGTCACTTTCCTGAAGGGACTTTTTGCGGGTTCATAAACCAAGGCTTGTAGAAGACAGTCATCAGAAGGAGCTCTGCAAATATGGCACCTCTAGGTGCCAGGGGAGTCTTTTTATAGCATTTGTAATGGGAGGTGAATTGATTCATCAATTTGTCAATTGGTCACTGGAAGTTCATCAATTTATCAATTTGTCATGATGAATCACCTTTTTCAAATGCTATAATTCATCCACATCTCCAATTCTGACTAGTGTAATGTAACGTAATACAATGCAATGCAATATAATGGGCAAAATCCTATTGGTATAATAGGATTAATCTAGACTGGGTGCCAGAAATATTTAATTTAAATAATGGAAAGCTTCCGATACCCCTCCCACTATCACCTTTCAGATTCCATGGGTCCCCTAAAGCTCCCTTTTGCTGTTGGGGGCCTTTCCAGAGCCTCGGGATGGAGGGGGGTGCAATCGATATGCTTTCACTATACTGTACTGTGTTTATCTGTAAAATAATCCAGTGTCAATGACACCATAAATATCCACAAACTCTTCCTCTCCTTGGGATTTCTCCCTGTTCAGGCAAATGAAAAATATGCAACTCAGTGATCAAAAGTATAAAAAGAGAAGGCTATCAGTTCTCACCTGGGCAAGAGAAAGAAAAGGAGCATGATAGGGTTCACTTTGTGACACGCTGTCTTTCCCAAACTGACTTTTTATGTCGTACTGGCCAGGACCTGGAACACCCTGGGGGGGGGGGGCGGGTAGGAATGAAAGACTGACTTTAAGAGCACTACATAGTATATATATGTGTGTGGTATATAGTACATAGTTCAAATATAGATCATTTTAATTTCAAACAGGATTGCCTGGTTTTAAAATGTATTCCTAGTAAGAAACTTAACAGATTTTTTAAAAAAAATGTACAAAACAAAACAAAAAAGAAACACCAGCAAACAGCACCAACTTTTCCATGCAAGATTTGAAATCCTTAGGGCAGCGGTGCAAGGAGGGCCGGATTTGGTGAGGTCAAAATGTGTGGGGGCCGACCATTCAGCTGCATTTGCCCCCCTAGCCAGACATTGGACAAGTCACTATAACATGCAAGGAGGTAGGAAGGACACTGCAGCAACAGAGCCAGGGGGCGGGTAAGCTGGGAAGGTGGCTGGGTGGTGCAGGACGGAGGCAGGGAGGGCAGGCAAAACATAAAACTGCAAGCTGATGCCTCCATCCAGTATGGGGAAGGGCCAGCTGGTAGGGATGCATGACAGGCTGAGCCAGCAGGGAGAAGAGGCTGCGAGCCACTCCAAATTTGTAAACGGGCCGCATTTGGGCCCCGGGCCTGACTTTGGACATGCCTACCTTAGGGGGTGGGGTTTAGCAATGCAGCATATATTGAATTCAGAACTTTTAGAAATGCACTGAGCCCCCCCTTTTTTAAATTCCTTTTAATGAAAGGTTTTTATACTGTTTAACTGTTTTTAGTGTTTAATCTATGAAATGCAGAGCTGGAAGGGATCCTACGGATATCCGAATTCAGCCCCTGTGCTTAGTGTTGTTTCCTATGGTGTTTTTAAGGATGATGATTGCATGATTTTAATTCACTGCCTTAAATCTCCTATGGGGAGAAAGGTGGCATATAAATTCAACAAACAAACCTTCTGTGATTCCTATCATAATCAATTCCTGTGAGAATTACTTGTATTTCAGAAAAACAGTGTCAAGAAATTAACCATAGTACAAATGTAAAGCATTGGTTTGCATGCACTCTTAGAATCCCTTAAAATTCTTCATAAATCACTGGAGGATTAAATATATTAATACAAAAGGACTACTGAAAAAGTCTAGATCAGTGTTGCTGAATCTATGGCATGGGTGCCAAAGGTGGCACTTGGAGATCTTTTTTTTCTTTAAAGGATTTATTCTACTACAGAGATTTTCCAGCAATATTTCTATCTTTAAAACAATGAACCCTATTCTGTTTACATGTTGCTGTTCTAAAACCTCTGGCTCCTTCTAATACTACATCTTTAATAGTCCTAGCAATGAAATCAGCTAGCAGTGATGATGGAAATTCAGCATACCTCAGACAGTCCATAGCCTGGAAAAAGTAGTCACATGACATCCCAAACCAGTCAAAGTACACTTGCTGGATTTGTGCTGCATGTTTACATAGTTTAAAAGATTAAAGATGTATATAAAGATGTATAACAGAATTCAGCTAACAACTCAGAAACACAGTTTCATTTTAAGATTAGGAAAAAAGCATTTCACTGTTCTGAATTACGTTACATGGGCACCCAAAATCGCCCCTTCACAGCCACCTGCATTCAGGTTAAATTGCTGCATTGGTGCTTTGCGAAAAATTAGTGGGTTTTGAATCGCAGTTTGGGCACTCTGTCTCTAAAAGTTTCGCCATCACTGATCTAGATCAAAAGTGCAGTAAAACTGTAGTATGGGTTACATTCTTAAAATAAATTTAGATAATTATACATTATAACTATATTCTGAACAAAGTTTAAGAAAAATTATTTACATATTATTTACATATTTTCTCATATATCTATAAGCATGCATATGCTTTCTATACTTTTATAGACATATATACAGTGGACCCTCGTATAACAAACAGTTTGTATAACATAAAATCTGTACAAGATAAAAAATTCTGGAGATAGGGGAAATTTGCTTAACAGAATCGCCCATGGGGCAAATCTATACAACATAGTCACTATTAAGGATGACTCCATTTTCAAAGCAGTCCTATGGGAAATTTGTATAAAGGAAAATTTGCTTAACGAAATTTCATTTGGAATAAACTAATTCCTTTATACAAGGTACCACTGTAAAACCTAACCAGAGAGCACCTTCAAAGTAACTCTCTCTAGAAATATAATCGTAAGCATGATCTTTTCCCTTTAGCAATCAGCAGGTTGTTACTATGAGAAGCAATGCTTGACACAAACAAAGAATGAAGACCATTTTGGCCCAGAAGCTATCTGATTATTTGACTATTTTTTTAGATAGTGAGAACTAATATCTCAGACAAAAACATGCAAGTTTTGAATCAAGGCATCAAAACATTCAAACCCAAGTCTAACTGCAAGTATCATTGGAATTTGTATATAAAATGTTTTATAGATTGAATATGACACCCCAAAAATTAGCAAAAATGCATGGAAATGTGTTGGATAGATGCTGGAAATGTAAAGATAAAGAAGGGAGTTTTTGTCATTTGTGGTGGACATGTGATGAGGTAAAGTGATACTGGAGAATGGTGCATGAGGTGTTACAAAAATGTTGAAATGTATTATTCCCTGAAGTATTTTTGTTAAATAGTATGACAGAAATCAAGAATGCTAAAAGGAAACATTTACTGACGTACATGATAACTTTGGCAAGAATTTATTTAGCCAAACACTGGAAAACAGCGTCAAGAACTTTTGGAAAAATATCTTGAAATGGCAGAGATGAACATATTGTCAGAATTGCTCAGAGAGAGAGAGAGAGACCTACAGAAGACAAGAGAAAGCTGGAGACCTCTCTACGATTATTATGTAAAAGAACCCCGCAATTAATCTACTAATTAATCTACTAATATAATTAAGCCCGTAAACCAATAGTGATTAGCTTTATAACTTGTTAGCATCAAAATAACTGGAAATGATGTAACCCACCATACAATCTCCCCTTTTTACCGACAGAACCCCAACCCATTACCTGCACCTTTTAGTTACCCTTGAACTGAAAAATAAATAAAAATATTCCCATATGAACATAAAAACTGAGCGTGATTCCATCTTTTCTTGAGGAATCATCTCCCATTTTGCTAGTACATTATTCTTTTTTATATTTTGTATTTCTTTTGTTTTTAATTCCTTTATTTCTTTTCTCTATTTCCCCAAACAAATTTTCCTTTAATAACCTCAGTTATTGTCTCTGTTGGGTTTTCTCCTTCTTTTGGAACCTTACCAGAAGATCAAAAGAATCAGCATAAAAATTATTTTCCATTTTCACATTTTTCTAACAAACACTTCTCTGGAATAGTGGAAATATTTAGGAAAAATGTGACCATATCTGAGCAGCAGTGTCTAAACAGTGTGATGAAAAAAAATGACAAATAGGTTCAGGTGCTAATTAAAGTCTGACATAAAAACCTCATCTGAACGTTTTGCTCAATGGCTACCATACCACGGTTTTAATCAGGGAAAATAGCAACATGTGCCCAGATATGGTGGTCACCAACAGCATGATTGATAGATTGATTTTTGGCCAGAGGCCATTCTTGGACAACATACGATAAATCACAACCAAAGATGGAACCAAGACACAACAAAATTCGAATATAACTTAAAATGAACTTGAACAGCAGTAGAGATAAGCCATTTAACATCACGTAAGATTTCCAAGTACATCAACCCTAATACAAAGGACATTAAAGCACCTCGAATTATCAATACATACTGTGGCATGACAATCTTTCAGGCTACACATGTTATTTAAGTTGACTCTGGGTATGGCTGCCCAAAGAGCCTTGTTTTTATTAGGCTTTTAAAAGTTTCCAGTGATAAGGCCTGTCTGATCTTGGTCGGAAGGTCAAGCCACACTTTCAGAGCTTCTGTTGAAAAGGCACAAGTTCTAGTTCTTTCTTGGTGTACCTCCCTTGGCGCTAGTGTTCTTAGCTGCCTAGTTTTCTATAAACAGGTTTTATGGACAGATGGAGGTGGAAGAAGGCGTTCTGTCAGGTAACAAGGTCCCAAACCATTTAGAGTTTTATATGTCAAAGTTAATGCCTTGAAGCTGGAGCTGAAGCAGACAGGTAACAAATGCAATATGGACAAAGTAGGGGAGATATGGTAATGTCTTCTCAACCCAGATAGTATTCATTTATTATTTATTAGATTTCTATACTGTTCCATCTAGCAACAGAGGTCACACTGGATGATTAGTAACCTGGCTCCCACATTTGGAACCTGTTGTAGATTCCACACCACATGGATGGGTGGCCCCATGTAGAGGCCATAGCAGTAGTCTAATTTTGAAAACACTAGTGCATGAACCAGAGTGGTGAGGTTCCAGATGTCCATGTAGGGATTAGAGCTGACTCAGCGTAGTACTAGCTGTAGGTAGTAAACTAAATGAATAGGTTGCTGAAATAAATATATACAGAGGGAAGTCGTGCTTCCAAATTCTTTTAATTTCTTGCATTAATATTTAGCACTTTTCAAACCAAACCCTCGTCTTTCCAAAATCCTTGGCTACCAATCTAAAACAATTATCAATAGCTGCTAATTTGCTTCCTGAAATACAAAAAAAAGTGATTTTTGCAGACATGTCTCCTTACTTATAAATGTACCAGCAAGGCTAAGAAAAAGGCAGTGAGGAAGTGTATCACTTGCCTTCGCTTATGGTGGCAAAGAAGATAGCAAATGGAGATGTATTAGCACAGTTTTTTAGTTTCTACCTTGATAATTCTTTACGTGAAGAATATCTTTCTAAACTATCAGGAGATTAAATTTATTAAGGTTCATATACCACATAATTGTTAACACTACTGTGTGCACAGCTGTAGGTAGCTATTCATGGATTTGTCTTTATGTCTTGGTAGCCATTTTAGTGAGGAGATGTGGGGCAGAAAAATTGCAGGTGCTAATTCATGTTCAGTACTGAGGCGACTGTAAACTGTACTGGAAATGTTATAAATATTTATAAAGAAATTAACATCAAAGTAAGATTAATTTTAAGAGACCTCATGTACTGGAAATCTCCATCAGGAGATAAATATTTTATACTTATTAAGAGAAGTCTCTCACCATATTCATTAATATAGTGTGATTACTATTAACTTTTCACTGTTGCACTATTCTTATTCTCCCATTTAAGCCTGTATTAAAAATTTACTGATTATATCCATAACACTGCAGTATCACTGCAGTCTTTTTTGTCTTCTAAAAGGCACATATATGAATGGCAATGGCAACCACAACACTATTCATTTCAACAAAACCTACATTTAAAAGGAGCTCAGGAAATCCAACACAATTCTATTTAATCTCAAAACATAAAGGTTTGGTGACAGAGGTTAAAAAAGAATCAGTCAACTTGTAGGTTTTCAAAACCACAATCTGTATAAAAACCTTTAGACCCTTCAGATAACATGCATACAACACACTCGTAAAACATACACAGTCCAGAATCATGCTTGTGCTTTGCAAGTTAGTTATGTGCCATTAAGTTAAATTGATTATAGTGACCCTAACAGGGCTTTCATGGTAAGTGAGATAGCTGAGTAGTTTTACCAGTTCTATTCCTACATTGAGTTTCCATGGCGAAGTGGGAGTTTTAACCCAAGTCTAGAGACCCCTATTCCATCACTTTATCCACTACATGCAACTGGGTAAGTGCTTTGCCACAGAAGGCTTATTAAAATGTAATTGTGCTTATACGGAGAAAATGCAGAGGGGATCCCAAAGAGTAAGTGTCCCCCTTGTGATTCCAGTTTTTCTGAAGAAGCAAATTTTATTATGACAACCTCATAATTTTATTAGTCCTAAAGTACTCAGAAGGAGACGCCAAGGATCAACCTTGTGCAGTATTTTCTTATAACCTAAGCAATAAGGTGTCCCGTGATTTAGAGCTTAGGCATCAATCCACATACAGCGATACCCTGTAAGATGAATTTAATTCATTCTACAGGTCAAATCGTTTTACAAAAAAGTTCATTTTACAAAACATGGCTTCCCATAGGAATGAATGGGATGCCGATTAATCCATTCTGGAGGTCGGAAAAAGGGCCAAAAAGCTGGGGGGGGGGTTTCAGACCTCTTCTTAATGTCACTTTAAAGGCATACAGAGCTGGAAACCCCACCCCCACCCACCCCCAGTGCAAAATCAAGCACCAAGACAAAGGGGAAACTGCAAACTGTTTGTCTGCACTTTGCAGTTTCCTACCAAAACTGCAAGAGAAAAGAAGGGAAAAGGAAAAAACGGCAATTTCAAACAAGTAGCGCTAGTCTGTTCCTGCCTGCAAAACAATTGAAAACTATTCAAAAGCAAAAAAGTAAGCACCAAGACAAAGGGTAAACTGCAAACTGTCTGCACTTTGCAGTTTCCCACCAAAATTGCAAGGGAAAAGGGAAAGCAAAAAAGACAACACCAAACAAGAAGCACTAGTCCGTTCCTGCCTGCAAAGCAATCAAAAACCATTCAAAAGAAAACAAGGAAACCTCAACTCCCTACCTTGACAAGTTCGAAAAGTCCAAAATTAGGGATGAACATAAAACAAAAAATGAAATGCTGTTTTGTCATGTCATTACCTAACGAAAGGAAATGAAGCCAAATAACACGAGGAAGCAGTTTTTCTTTACAGACGAAATGAAATGGTGGGTTTTTTTGTTAAAACAAACCATTTTGTTTGTCTGTAAGCCACTGGGGGAGGGAAAAAGGTTTTTTTTAAAGCTCCAGACTTAAAAAAAAAACTTTTTCCCCTTCCCCAGCCCTGCATGCCAGCTGATCAGCGCTGGGGGACCTTTTTTCCCCACCCTAGCCCCGATCAGCTGGCAGGTGGGGCTTGGGGAGGGGAAAAGGTTTTTTTTAAAAGCCCAGTGCTTTCCCCCTCCGCCACTTTCAAGCCACCCCCCACACACACATGAACCATTTTGTTAGTGGTTTGTTTCGGGGGGGGGTTGTTTGTTTGTTTGTTTGAAAAAAATTATATGAACCAAAACAAAAAAGTGTAGGGGGGTAATGGAAATGAAACAAAACATTTCATGTCCATCCCTAACCTGCTGGGGGAAAATGTTCAGAATGGCTCCAAAATTTGATTTAAAAATTCCTCCCACGCCTCCACAAACTGCAGGGGGCACAATGCATCCTGGGTACCTTGTTTCAAAATGTGGAATGGATTTTCGTCTTGCAAGGCATCCCATGGGGAATATTTGTCTTGCAAAACATGCCTATTCCCAGACATTTTATTTGTCTTGCAAGTTTTTTGTCTTACACGGCATTCGTCTTACAAGGTACCACTGTATATCCAACAAACTCTATAGATACCATAACTTTGTGCTGATATGTGACAAAATGGATAAATCATTTATGTATTTCCCGAGTCCATGGAGCTATGCACCTAAGCAATAATCAATCAGGAAGAAGAAGATATTCACTATGACGATAACCAGTTCATCTATGCCATGGAGGATGGAAACGGAACCTCCTGAGATGCAACTGCTGATGATGTTAATTTCATTTCAGTTAAAACATGGGCTAAGCATTTTGATTTGAATATGTTCTGGACTTTTTGAGATGTGTATGGTTTTAAATAGCTTTAAATTGCTTAAATTGCTCTGTATATTCCAAAAATGCATCAAATATTTTTTATTTGTGGTGTATACCAGATAGGGATTTCATTTTATAGGACGTTATACAGGATGAGAGAGGGAAAAGAGAGAGATTAAAATAAAATAATATTAATAAACAAACCCTGGCATACCATCTATAATCCTCTAATCCAAAAGAGCTTTTTAATATAAGCAAGTTGCCAGTATGTGTTCTAAAGCTTACAGTTTCTTGAGTATCTACACAATGATGCAGTTTCATTGATTCAGAATGTCTGGAGCAATATACAGACAAGTTTTAAGGATCATGCATTTGCAGACAATTGGCTTGGTAGCAAAGGGAGACAATGTAGCTGTAATTTTAAAAAATGAAGCTAAAAGAAATGTGATGTCTGAAAAATACAGTTGATGGAAAATGGGTAACCCTAAAATGAAGTCAACTTTATAATCAAAAGTAGAACTTACATATCCCGTTATTTCTGAATGCCTTATGTAACAATCCTTATATAAGATGTATGTGCCCAATTATGAAAGAAACCATTGCAGGAGAGTTGAAACATGGACACGAAGTATGTTTGCATGAAGAAAAGTTCTTTAATTACCCAAGAGAAAATTGTCACGCAACAGTGATGACGAGCCTTTGAGAGCAATTTCTATTGTACCAGAATAACAGTCATTTTAATTAGCTTTTAAAAATTGAAGAATTCACCTCAGTGGTTGCCTCAATTTTATTCCTGTACTAAAAAAAAAAAAAAGCTTTTTGTCCTTAATGCAGTCAACAGCCAATGTTCTCAATACATTTTTATCTTCAGGAGAAAGTCATTCATATTCAGCATTAACGCAATGCAATTCAAGAAAGCATTGTAGTATTTATGGAATAGTTCTTCTACTGTGGAAAAATTAAAGAAGCATAAAGAACAACTCATCAACATTTTTTTTCCAATTGTCAGACAGTTTCCTTAATTTTAAGTTGACTAGTAACAGAGTGACTCTTGTGCTGGAAATGCCACTGCTATGAGTCTTAGTAGGAATATCTCAAGATTGTTATCAGATCCTGGATGACATATTGAGAAATGATCAACAGGCGTACAGAAAGAGGAATGAACACCATAGAGAGTTTCCAGTAAGACTGATGAAACGAAGGAATCCTATACTACTAACGGGTCCTTCCAAACAAGAGGACGATAGACATTCCAGTTGTTAATGTACTGGACCTTGCAGAAATAAAAAAGGGATTTATGTTGCTTTTCATAGACAGGGGCATTTCCCAGTACCAAGCCGGCAGGAGGGAGACCACACAGGGAAAGAAGAAGAAGCAGTTTGACAAGGAACAGCTGAAGGAGCAGAGGGTCAAGGGGAAGACAGGGACAGGAGTGAGAAGGCATGGATCATTGCTTGCATTTGAAGAAGAAGGCATCTGGGAAGAAGATGAGGACCCTGTGGGCAGCAGGGCTGCAGAGACCAGTTTATTAGCCAGTTTATTTGCTTACAACAGGTGGCGGAGACTGTGGCAGTGCCTACCTGGATACTACAACAGCCCTGTAGAGGCAAAGAAAGTCAGGTGTACCAAGGGAGGGAATGGGAAGAGACGAGTTGTGGAGCCTGGCTTTTCCCACCTGTCTCTAACATATACACACCCAAATGGCTTGGACCAAAATACCTGAAGGACTGCCTCCTTCCATATGAACCTACCCAGCAATTAAGTTCTAGCCAGGGAGCCCTCCTGAAAGAGCCATCCCTCAAGGAGGTGAAAGGGATGGCTTGTAGGTCTAGGGCCTTTTCGGCAGCTGCCCCCAGGTTATGGAACACCCTCTCAAGTGATATCAGCCTGGCGCCAATGCTGATGACATTTCGGCACCAGGTAAAAACCTTCCTATTTCTGAAGTTTTTTAACAATAATATAGATTGTGGGTCCTGATGGCAATTCTAGTGTTTTGAGTTTAAATATTTTTATTTTTTTTAATTGTCCATTTTAATTGTTTTAACTGTTTTAACTGTTCATTTTAATTGTAAGCCACCCAGAGACCTGTGGGTTGTGGGCAGCATATAAGTTGAATGAATAAATGAATAAATGAATAAATGAATAAATAAGGGGGCATGTTCTGGACTGGAGTGAAGCTTCCATCTTCTTCCTGCCTTCTAGGAACTGAACTCTGAGGAGCTCCAGTGAAGTTACCTGGTTGGCAAGTAGCACCTAAAGGACTAGTAATTTCCTCAGTCACCATCCTTACTCTAGTAAATTTTTGTATGACTCCAGCCTAGCAAAGACACCAAGTATTCATAGTTTCTGTGGAAAAAGAGGATTTGTTGGTTTCTTATATCATCTAAAGCTGAAGAATATATTTTAATCAACTGAAATAACAATATGAGGTTGAAATAAAAAACAAGTACTCCATTTTCTATCAGACAAACAATTAATGCTGCTTCCTATGTGCCAAGTACTAGTGATTGTTAAATAAATCACCTCTACTGTAAAATATTAAACATGTACCTTTATTGTTGTATTAATTTGCTGTATCTGCAACTTCACAAGTGAATGCTTTACTCATTCCAGAATATATTATTTCTGATAATCATGGTAATTGTATTCTTTATTAAATTGACTAAGTCTATTCAGATACCAAGAGATATACACCTTCTTGTCAGGCATCAAGAATTTAGGAGCTCCAGAGATATGGTCATCTATTAACAAAATATGGAAACAAGTAGCTAACTTTTATTGCTGGCATCTCTTTTGTTAGGTTTTAATCTTTTGCTACAGAAGTGTCCTACTTAAGTTATAACTTACAATATTGGACAGAACCGCTGGGTACTTTAGTTTATAGAAGTGAAATGGATCACAAAATATTCTGGATTTACAAAACCAACATCGTTATGGGATCATAGAGTATGAAGTGGCAGTGAAAAGTGAAGCTGTAGGCAATTTGTTAGAAGAACATAGTTGTTGCGAGTTTTTAGGGCTGTTTGGCTGTGTTCTGGAAGAAAAACTCCCAGAACACAGCCAAGCAGCACGAAAAACTCACAACAACTATCGGATCCCGGCTGCGAAAGCCTTCAAGAATACATTGTTAAAAGAACATTTGCATTTAATGTGTCTCTTTTTTTTTTCTTAAACAGAAGGCAATGTTGTGCAGTGCCTCCTTCCTGGGGGGGGGGTCACTTTAAGGTGATGAGTTGTATGAATACATCATGTAAACAAAACAATATCAACAACAGGCTAGGCTTGGTCACAGGCTGAGACTCCCCAAAATGTAACTGAAAACTAAAAGATCAAAAAAGAGACCCTAAAGTGCATCTATCCTCATCAAGAAAAAAAAAGTCAGATTAGGATAATATAATTGACAGTTCTAGGAGGCAATGTTATTCATGAGGAGCAGTTACTGGATAGAAGCAGTAGTAGAAGAAGATAACACTGATGGGTGAGCTTTCATAGACAATAGCAGAGGCACTGAAGCTAACTCGTTTTAGTACTGTCCCACCAAAAACAGCACCCGAAAAGGCTATGGTAAGCCACTGTTGAAAATGTTACACCTCAAGAACAAGAGGGAATGCTGGAAGATGCAACATGTGCTTTGGCCACATCATGTGAATGGGCCTTGGGCTCCTACAACGTCTATTTAGATAAGGATCAGAAACACTAAATACATGCATACCCTCTTGACTGGAAAAAGGCAATATGGGAGGCTTGGCAGAGTATCCACATGTGCCTTTCTTACTACACAGCACCTTGTTGACCTGTTTCCCAACTCCCATCCCAACTGCAGCAGGAGCAACAGCAGGAAAGAGGGCTTTTTCTGTGCCAGTAGCCACCACCTGGCAACCTCCCCAACTGAAAGCGTATGGTCATCCAATACATTTCATTACCACCATCAGCTGAAAGCATATTTGCTTGTTTGTTTGCCCCCAAAAAACCTGCAGATTACTAGTAAAGCAATGTTGGTAACAT
Source organism: Phrynocephalus guinanensis (assembly GCA_037367245.1). NCBI lineage: Eukaryota > Metazoa > Chordata > Lepidosauria > Squamata > Agamidae > Phrynocephalus > Phrynocephalus guinanensis. The sequence continues at coordinate 23,117,785 of CM074741.1, forward strand.
TTCTCATCGTTTTATCATTTCCGTGGCTGTTTTGTGGGTTCATCACTTCATTTTTATTATAGTTTGAATTTTAACATGGACAGCAAAACACTTTGGAATATTTGGAATGCAAAGAAGTACAGAAACATGGCATGCACAGATGAAAACAAAATTCGGGTGGTGGGATTGCTAGTTATTTATAGAAAGAATATTCTGCTAGCATGCAGCATCTGTTTTGTTCCTGTTGAAGGTAGACCATTTCTTTTCTCCAAGCACCTATTTTCTCCAAATCATTCTTTACAATCTCATTCCCTCAGTTAATGTCGTCCCTGAAATTGTATGCTACTGTTAGCGTGTATGATGTTCATTCAAGTATAAAGTACTAAGAATTATTTATGGTTTTATAAAGCTTATTCTTAACTGAATCCTGTTCTCAGAAGAGTAACGACAGAGATAAATGCAGAGTGGTCATGTGTGGTTTTGACATTATAACCAGTTGGAAATTCAGGGCTTATATGTTTCCTTATATACTGCCATTTCAAACTACTCAATCCTCATATTCTCAGCTGACAATATAACACAAGGTGGCATTAGGTACAGAAGTTGCAAATGCCAGCAATAGCTCTAAATGTCGCCATAACTTTTAATGGGTACATTTAGAAAATCTATTCGTACATTCAGCTGTACAACTTCACTGGATAGTGAAACAGGCTTTTTAAAAGCTTTATTTGTCTCTTTTGGAAATTGTAAAAGTTGTACTGTAACTAACACCAGTTTACAACAAGGTAAGCAAAACTCCTGTTATTTATGTGTTTGTGCCATTGAGAAACAAAACTGAAAACCAAATATCTCCCCACAAATAACCACTATTTGTCATTTAGCAGTAACTGCCACAACAAAGAACAAAGAACTATGGTCGCATACCAATTCCAGCTCATAAGCACAATGCCTAAAAATAACAATATTGGAAATACTAATCAAGGCTGGAATTATTATTTATGATTGTTTGTACTGTTGTGTCACCTTTGAACAAAACAGCATCCAATATTGGAATGCCTTTCTCGATACTGATGGCACAAATGCCAGCTGGCATTCAGAACTGTGCTGTCAAGGAGCTAAACTCCAACAAGGAAGAAGCCTCCGACATCATCTTTCCTTCTCCCTTGCACTGCCCAATCAGACAGGGAGGCAGGATTATGCATTTCCCTGCCCAGCTCCTGATTGGCCAGCGGCAGAGAGAAGGAAAGATGACATCAGAGGCTTCTTCCTCATTGGAGTTTAGCCTTGTGTGAGCCCAGCATAAGGTAACTGATTGGTTGATTGCGTTCCTACAGTTCTGAATGCCAGGTGAGCTCCTGCATCTCGTTTCGGAAGCTGACCATCTCCAATCCCAAACTATCTCTGAACTTAAAAATGATGAAACTGAGTCGGTCATACTGTGGGCATATCATGAGAAGGCCATATTCTGTGGACAAGACAATAATACAGGGGAAAGTTGAAAACAGCAGGAAAAGATGAAGACCAAATACATGACAGACTGACTCTCTAAATGAAAAGCCATAGTCTTGAGTTATAACAACTGTTAAACAGAAGGCATTTTGAAGGTCACCTGTTCACAGGACTATTGTAAGTCAGAGGAGACTTAATGGCACATAAAAACAACAACAGTCTTAAAGATAAGTGTTATTATAATGGCATCAAAGGGATAAGGGAACCACCACTAAAATCAAGAGTATCCTCCCATAGTATACCATGGAAACTCACTCCTTTATCTGCCATTCATATAAAAATACTCACCTGATATGGGGTAAGGTGCGAGAGAGCAGAGTAATTCAGTGAACTATCATATCAGGTGTAAATAAATAGCTCACTGCTTGTCAGAATCCAGTAGACTGCACAATGCACCAAGTATCTGGTATGGTTTGTTAAATGTTAAGTATTCAAATGACATTTTAAAATTTACATTCTTGATTAACTATTGGTGTTCAGAAACAAGTCAAGGCTGCAGATTGATGAAGCAGATAATGAAAACATTTGTGTTGCTTTCTTTGTAACATCAAGAGGCACAGGAATTGATGCTGAAAGTCTTCAGGTGAAATCAATATCAGGATCGCTCACAAACAAACTTTTAGAATATTAATACACTTATTTCTTTATGAAACATTACACTGTGGTGCAGTGGTTAAACTGTGGTACTGCAGCCAATACTGTGCTCATGATCTGGGGTTCAGTCCCAGGTAGCCGGCTAAAGGTTCACTCAGCCTTCTGTCCTTCCAGGGTCAGTAAAATGAGTACTGAACATGCTAGGGGGGGACAATGAGTAGCCTGCATAATTAAATTGTAAACCACCCAATGAGTGCTTTTAGCACTATAGGGGGTATATAAGCAGAACACTTTGCTGTTTTACACTGTAAAAGGAAAATTCCATATTTACCATTTGGATAAAATAAAAGCAATAGGTAAGAACATTTTTGCTAACAAAAATGTTTATTATTTATTATTCATTATTCATTCATATATACAAAAGTTCTCACTTTTAAGAAAATATGTCCCCTTTAGAGTCTATAAACATGACTTCACTGGGTTTTTGAAGACACAAACTATTAGAATGTTAAAATACAGTTAGTTGGTATGAAAAAAAACAGACCTACTATCAAAACAATGAGCATATCATCTGACCTGTCAACTGCTAAATGGTTATCACCTGTAAAAATAATATCAAGTATTTTTTGAGAGGTGAACACATATTTTTACCAACTCTAAAACTCCAAGAGCAGCCAAGTACAACACAACAAGCTTTGGTTTCTATAACAAATATTATTCAAAATATGCTGCTCACTCTCTGTGAGGTAACACTGTACGTCCTGCTCTGGACGACTTTGCCTGTCCTCCAGGTACACCCAAAGGGCAACGTAGGCAATAATGACCCATCTGTTCACTACTGGCAACAAGAAAACTTCTAATGAAGACAGATGTGGGTCACCCTGCACAAACATGCTGCAGGGTGCTAATGAATCCTCCTAATGGTCACTACCTGCCACTTTTGACTGATTGATGAACAAAGGGGTTAAGCTTGAAAAGCTAAGATGAGTACTTCAGACAATCATTCGTCTTACTACAACATCTCTTTAACTCTGACACACTTGCTCTTCCCTGTCATCTTTCTCTGTTACAAAACATACATTTCTATTACTGATTCTGAAGTCTGCGAAATAATCTTAATGGATTGCACAAAATTCTGCCTCTGTACAGTAGGATGACTATGCCATTCTCATACAATAAATGAACCCTTAGAAGGTGAATTGCTTTAAAACTGTAGCTACAACAATGTTAATGCTAATATGTGGTTCTATGCTGAAATGACCAGGAGCTGACACAAATATACCTTATTCTCAATCACCAACAAGGCAAGAAGATAGTTAAAATGTTTAAAATTAATGTATGTCTAATACACTTCCAAATCTGATAGCAAACACTTTATTTCCCTCTCAGATGACATCATCCCCAATCAATTTCTTCCAGAAATTCTGCACATTAAGATCTAATCAACCTACTTTAACATTAGGCATACAGACCTTGTTTCACTATGTACAGTATATTCAGCTAAGGTTTCATACAGGACAGCAGTAACATCAGAAGCAATTAGAGGACCAGATAATGCATGTTATTGCTGTTATGTGCCATCAGATCACCTCCGACTCATGGTCATCTTATGAATGAGTGCTCTCCAGAATACTGTATCCTGTTCTCAGCCATCCTGTGGAGCTCTTGCAAACTCAAGCCCGCGGCCTCTTTATTTATCTTTTCATCATGTGTCCAAAGTAGGACAGACTCAGCTTCAACATTTTGCCTCCAGAAACGACAGGCTTGATTTTATCTAGGATTGATTTGCTTATCTTTCTAGTAATTCAGGGTATCAGCAGAGCTCTTCTCCAGCACCATAGTTCCAACAATTTTTGCCAGCTTTCTTCTGTAGACTTCTATACCCTTGTTTGGCTAACCTCCATTTTTGCTTATTAGCACAGATTCCTGTTAACCTTTGGAGGCAGAAATATAGATCTGAACATCATAATAATGTGCCGTCAAGTCAATTCTGATGTATTGCAAGCTCTTCTTGGGTGTTCTAGCTACTGAGTACCCAGAAATGGTTTACCATTCCCTTCTTCTGTAAGAACCCCTGGGCTGTGACCTCGCCTATAGTAGCTCCTCGCTCAGTGGGGAAACCAACATTCAGTTTCTAACTTGACACTGGGATATCCAGCTAGCTAGATCTGAATGTACCCCTTTACATTATAACTAGTCCCATATCTCATGGGTATCATCTGTATAGCATCTGTCTCTCCAATGACCTAACTACTGTAAAAGAAAAATCAAATCCAAAACAGAGCTTTATTGACTATAATGACTTTGCCCCCCAAGCCCCGGAAATAAAGAGGTGAAACAACTTCAGCTTTGGGAAAATTGGGCCACTTTATTTATAACAAAACATTTAACTAGCTTCATATAGAAATCTTATTTCCTGTTAAGGGGACCTGAACCATAGTGCAATGAGGTAACCCGGGCTAATCCCTAATAAAACCAGAGTGTATTCAGAGAAATTCACCTGAGGCTAGATGCTGCCCACCTGTTCAGCATCGTGCCGGCTTGGTGAATCTGCTTGCCTCTCACAGCCGTCGAGGCAGCCTAATTACTAACTTTGTTTCACTCCTAACATTACGAATCAGGTTAATTTTAATCGAGTGCTGTCTCGTGCCTTAAGGGCACTTACTTGGGCTTACCTGAATACCGTTACCTCGTGCACTACCTGCCTACCAGGTTGTGACTGGGAGATTAAAGAGCCTATCCCATGCAGGAAGAGAATGGGATGGGCAAAAACACGTGGTCACCCACAGACAATCAGGGTGACCACCAAAAATTCCCATCCGGCCCCGAAGCGACTAGCAAAGCTCATTCTCCTTCAATAGGGTGGGCAGGTGGGGCTGGCTCGCCTCGCTGGGGAAGAAAACAGCAAGTAGGAGGGGGCTTATCAGGGCTCTGGTCCCCAGACAGAAGCCCCAGATAGGCATGAAGATTTCACGCCAGAAGTCCGGGGCTGGGAGGCAAACGTGCCCCGCCCCCAGACTTCACCGGGGGCAGAGCTGCCCTTGGTTTCAATTTACACTATAAGGAGAAAAGAGTCAACTTTTTCAGGGTGCAGTTTGCTTTTTCTCTTTCAGCACATGCAGAAACAACAGAGCTAGACAGTGGGAGAGCTAGCAAGACCAAACATAATCATTTTGTAGTCATCTTGCCAGGACATGAACCCATCATTGTATTATTTCCACGGATCCAAAATGAATCCAGATAGTTACAGTCAAATGGTTTGGGATATAAGCTGGTTATGTGCTGATGGAAGAAGGGTAGAAAAGAGCAGAAGACTTAGAACGCGGCTACAGCCATCATCCTTACAAATACATGAGTAGGAAGTAGCAGACCAGTACCTTTATTTTTGTATACTCTGTACTTGTAAATACAGTTGAAGACTAGAAAACACAAGTATCTATTACCTTCATCTTGCAAGGAATGTCTAATCAAAGTTTGTAAAAACAAATTCAGTTTAGTAATGCAGAGTCAAGGCAATAATAGTCTATTCATTAAAAAAGAATCACGGGGTTTTAATTGAACATGAAATAACATTATGTACTATTAGGGAACTGCAGTCCCTCTCTTAATTAAAAAGGTGCATACAGTAACATGCCGGGTTATTCTGATGCAGAGAGGGACACCCCCACTGACTACTCATGCGTCACAACATAAACCTTTCTAGTCTCAACCTTTCTGACACATATTTAAATACCAACATATAATGTATCCTGAAAAGTAAACTGGGGGATGTATTTGTCCTTCTCAGAAATTCCTCTAAAAATCAAAATAGTTCCCCTACTCCAAACTCTAATGCTTTTGCCTTGTCCTTATTCTTCTACCTTTTTTTCATCATCACAATACTCCAAAATCATTTTAATTAGCATCCTCCCAAATGCATTTCATGCCTCCTTGTTATCAGAACTGTACTGTGAAATGCCTTTGCACTTCCTTTCCAAAGCTTTTGTTCTCAAAATTATTACCTTCATTAAAACTGTTAATTTTCTTTCTTTGCCACTATGCCAACTGTTTCTCTATTGAACTGGTCTGGGTCCTGTTTTTCTCAAACACTTGGAAACACTTACTAGCTGAGTTCAGTTGATAATCTAAGCCATGTTCCACACACCCTTTCCCTTTTTAAACAAAAGGAAAATGGTGGAATTATATACCAAAGTGGCGTTTCCAATTAGCTATGAATTCAGGGCTCTCACTTGTTCTAACTTCTAACATCAAACCATGGTACCTTGTTTCAAAATTTTTGTTTAGCAAAGGGAGAGAACAATTGTCAGAGTTCCTATGGCTTAAGTTTCAATTTACATCTTGTGTGCAAAGCACACAAAGCAAAGACAGCTCACGTGTAGTTGTGGACATTAAATCTTTGCAGAAAATAGTTTTCATTCCCAAATTCTTCTCTTGTCAAGCATTCTGAAAAGGTATTGTCCTCTTTTCTTGAAGGCAGAAGAGCTTTATAGGCCATCACCCATATTAGGGTGTACATTCCTAATTTGCCTTTAAAAATAAAAATTAACATGTTATTATGATTAGGTGAAGGATTTCTATGACATGTCAGAAGTTTTTTGTCTGCAGCCATTGTTTGAATATATACATGGGCTTGGCCGTGTTTATGAGTAATCTGTTGAGAAAGAACAAATTACTCATAAACATGTTTAACCTAAATCTAGGTTGCAAAGCAAGTGTGACATGCCAAGTCAGGACCACAAGGAGGTAACATAGTAGGACTTTGAGCATGTGTCAGGATTAATAAATTCAAATCAATGTTTCAGCTTGAAAATCAAATTCTTGCATTATCAAAACCATGTATTCATAGTTACCAACAAAAATTAAATTGCAGTCATAAAAAAATTCATCAAATGTTATTTTATTCTATATTTTTACTTTTTTTCTTGGATAAGATATTATTTAAATTTTCTGTATCACAAATTGTCAAAAATCAAATTTTATGGGCACCACTTAGTTGGAAAGTCAATTCATTATTAGTCCCATATTCAAATTATAATTAGACACAATTAGGTAGAATTTATCAGATAGTCTATTTATTGATCAAGTCAGATAATAAAGGCTTATCCCAGGGGGTTTAGCAGGGCAGCAGGATAAGAATTAGGGACATTTTATAAGATTATTCAAAATGCCAGCTAAATACAATTATGCACAGAACTCAGTAGCAGATTTACAGTCTGTCCTCAAAAGTGAAAGCTTCAGGTAAGAGTTCACTGTGAAATATAAATCTTGTCTGCTGCAATTCATAAATTGAAGATATATTCCATGTAGCCATTTATTTTAAAAGCTCTATAAATCACATCTGGCTGGATGGCTCAGTGGCTTACGTCTGTCTGGATAGCTCAGAGATAGAGTTATCTGGCTGTGGAGTCAGAGGTTGGGAGTTCAATTCCCCACTATGCCTCCAGGGAGAAGAGATAGCCTCTGTTGCCATGGGTGAGCTACATGTTCTGAGGATGATGCTGGAGGAAAGGAATGGTAAGCTATTTCTGATGACTTCCTAGAAGATCCTGAAAAGGGTCACCATAAGTCAGAACTGACGGCACACAATTGATACTCATACAAATCACAAAATGAGTTGCTATTCTTCAAGAAAAGACACAGTTTCAGAAACTTCATTCCCATAGGGAAATACTCATACTTTTTGCACACACTTTGTAGCTCTGCTGTTACCTTTTAATGTTCTAACATGCCTTCTTTTAACTCCCTGTTCTTAACTTGAATAAGTCTTAAATGTTCAGGGATTTATATAGCCCCTCATTATTGTTAGCCACCATGGGTCCTTTTCCAAGGAGAAAGCTGAGGTAATAATATTCAAAATAAATAAATAAATAAATAAATAAATAAATAAATAAATAAATAAATAAATAAACTGTAAGTTTCAGGGGACATACTGTATTGTAGCCTTGTTTTCTGGCTACTGAGTATCTTTCTAATTTACATAGCTTTCTGGATACAATCTTTACTCCATAAGATTCTGCTACTTTTTGTATTTTGTAGATTTTTTTAAAAATGGCTAAAATCCAGTAGAAGTCATACCTAGGCCCACAGAATCAATGAAACCTGTAGAGGTGATGACTAAGCAAATTTTAATGACTCAGTGGGCCTAACCTAGTGGCAAGATACTACTTGATTTCAGCCTTAATATTTTTGCATCGACATAATAGTTGTGATTATGCAGCAACAGCTACCATTGAAAGTTTTAAAATTTTGCAAGATTTTTTTTTGGGGGGGAACCTTTTTTTAAATAACTGTTTTACAATACACTCCTAGGGTTGCATTAAGCTGGGAAGAATAAAGTTATCCACCAGTTGAGAACACAAGACTATTTGAGCAAGGAACAATAACCATGCAGTATTGTTTGTTTGTTTTTTTAGATTAAATATTACTTTATCAAATTAAAATTTGGTTTGTAGTTCACACAAACACAGAGAAAAAAACAAGAAATAGCATGCCATCAAATCTATTAATGCACAAGCAAAGGAAGTTTCCAAATACCAACTGAAGCAAAGCTAAAATTGATTCACGCTAGCAAGGAGGGGGAAACCTATGAATTATCTGGGAAGAAAGAAGACTCTAGTGCAGCATTGGCAAACCTATGGCATGAATGCCAAAGGTGGCACTTGGAGCCCTTTCTGTGGGCACCTGACATCTCCCCTTCACATCCACCTGTATTCAGGTTAAATGGCTGCATTGGCACTTTGTGAAAAACTTGTGAGTTTTGAATCGCAGTTTGGGCACTTGATCTCTAAAAGGTTCACCATCACTGCTGTAGTGTATAAGGTTAACATAGTTTCTTCATAAAACTGAAATCGGAGCAAAGTTTTCTTTTAAAATCATAAGTACTAATAAAAGGATTTCTAGAAAAGAATGAGTCCAGAAGTACCCCCAAGGTTTCTTCAATTGGGGGATAATCCCATCCATTACAGGTTGCATCCCTATCCCTTGATCTGTTTTTGACTGACCAGAAGCACCTCTGTCTTGTCTGGGTTTAGTTTCAGTTTGTTCTTCCTCATCCAGTTCATTACCGAAGCTAAGCACTGATCTAAAGTCGAATTAGCTTCTTTGGAGGTGACGAGAGGTAGAGTTGATTGTCATTGGCATACTGGTGACACTTTACCACAAAAATCCAAATAATTTTTCCCCAGAGGTTTCATATAAATGTTAAATAACATAAGAGACAGAAGAGAACCCTGAGGTACCCCACAGGTCACCGGCCGTGGTTTTGAACATGAGTCCCCTAACACCACTTTCTACATTCTCTCCTGCAGTAAGGACTGAAGCCACTGTAAGACAGTGCCCCCAAGTCCCATTTCAGAGAGACAAGTCAGGAGGATGCTATGTTCGATAGTGTTAAAAGCAGCTAAGAGTTCCAGTAAGACCAAAAGGGACGCAGGTCCCATATCTATTTCCCTGCATAGGTCATCTATCAAGACAACCAGTGCCATCTCAGTCCCATAACCATGCCCAAAGCCAGATTGAGCTGGATCCAGATAGTTTATTACATCCAGAAACTTCTGGAGCTGCAAAGCCACAACCCACTCTAGTACTTTACGCAAGAATGGAATGTTAGATAGCTATCGGTAATTGTTCAGTATTTTTGGATCTAAAGAGGGGTTTTTAAGCAGCAGTTTTACTATTGCCTCCTTCAAGCACACTGGAATCCTCCCCTGTTGCAAGGAAAGTATTCACTACTCTTCCTAACCAGTCTACCAGACCCTCTCTGGCACCATTTACAAACCAGGAAGGGCAAGGGTCCAATAGATATATAATAGCGGCCCCCATCTCCCCAAGACTCCTGACCACATCCTCAGGCTGTAGAAACTGAAATTCACCCATTAATAAAGGGCAAGAAAGGGGGATGGTTTTTTTTAATAGACTCCGGATCAATAGTAGCATCCAGGTCAGCCTGAATCTGTACAATTTTGACTATTAATTCTTCACAGTAAGTTACAGAGCAGTCTATGTTATCCACCTGTGGGTCAGCATGTAACAGACTTTTGACAATTCAGAAAAGCTCTGCCGGGCGATTCCGTGCCTTAGCAATGGTGGTAGAGAAAAATGATTTCTTTGCTGCTTCCACTGCCTTGGAATAAGTTTCCCAATGGCTTTTCACTGTTTCTTTATCTGTTTCAGTTTGGGTTTTCCGCCAACGCCTTTCAGCACTACGGATCAATCTTTTCATATTGTCAATTCCCTAATACACCAAGCAGCCAGAAGGGTCAAACTACAGTATAGGAAGAAATATAACATGTGAAGGAATGTTAAAGTAACTTCAAAATCCTAGCAGGTTTGAATGACAATTATTTTACACCAGAAAAAAAAAATTGAATGCCACTCAAGCTCAAACTTGGATGCCACAGTGAAGGATGCACATGCATTTCTAGGCAACTTAGTTTGAAAAAGTGACACACAATTTTTCCAATTTCATTCATTTTTCAAATTGATAAGCTGATACATTGTAAAAATGATACAAGAATATACAGTAATTGTCAAATAACTTTTAAAATCTTTTCAGAATTGTACAGTAGACTGTGAACAATGTTTTCCTTCCACCATATATTGGAATGTTTTTGTTTTTTAAATGTTTACAGTCCTTTCCAAATATATGGTATTTCAAATCCCAAGGTTTGATCCCACCAGAAATATTCTTAGATACTGTACTTCAAAGGACTGCGTGGATTGACATTACCTTTTTTTCCTCCTGTAATAATATTACATCATAATATCGTGGGACAAAAAGTTCAGGCTTTCTTTGGTCTTCCTTTCTGATGTTGACATTTTCATAACGCACTGCATTCTCCCTGTAAAATATTTTAAGAGATTGATAACTAAATATCTATCTATCTATCTATCTATCTAACCCCCACACTGGCTGCGCTGCACTGGCTGCCGATTCGCTTCCACATTGATTTCAAGGGTTTAATGATGACATATAAAGCCCTAAACGGTTTAGGACCTTGCTATCTGGCAGTACGGCTCCTGCCGCAAAGTAGTGCCCATAACACCCGATCATCTCAGGCAGGACATTTGAGGGTGCCGTCGCTGAAGGAGGCCCATAAATCTTTGACGAGAAATTGGGCTTTCTCAGTGGTGGCCCCTCGGCAATGGAACCAACTGCCTCCTGAGATCTGTCTGGCACCTTCCCTCGCAGTCTTTAAGAAGAATCTAAAGACGTGGCTATTTAAAAAGGCTTTCCCCGGATATTAATCTGTTCTAATGATTATTATATATTTATTCGCTTTTACCTGTAGCCCATCTTGCTTCTGTTTTATGCTGCTGTTATATTTTATATATATATATATATATTATCTACTAGTTATAGTGTTTTTTATTTATATACTTGTGCTTATTTGTTATATTGTATTTGACTGCTTATGGTTTGATTTTTGTTTAGCTTGTAAACCACCCAGAATAGCCATGTAGCCAGATGGAATGGTATATAAATTTAATAAATAAATAAATAAATAATAAAATAAATATCTATCTATCTGGCTGGGACCCAAATATCCATTGTGAAAGCTTTCACTCCCACATCTTACAAGTAGCATTACAAATAGCTGTCTTCTATGAAATAACAAAGCCATTTTGTTCATTAACAAGATAGGATATACTTTTACACTATTGAACCCTATTAAAATAAAATAATAAAAAATAAAAAGAACCTCCTAATGAGGGTGAAAGAGGAGAGTAAAAAATGGGCTGAAGCTCAACATCAAAAAAACTAAGATCATGGCCACCGGTCCCATCACCTCCTGGCAAATAGATGGGGAAGAAATGCAGGCAATGACAGAGTTTATTTTCTTGGGCTCCTTGATCACTAAATATGGCAACTGCAGCAACGAAATTAAAAGATGCCTGCTTCTTGGGAGGAAAGCAATGGCAAACCTAGGTAGCATCCTAAAGAGCAGAGACATCACTTTGTCAACTAATGTCAGGATAGTCAAAGCTATGGTTTTTCCAGTAGTGATGTATGGAAGTGAGAGCTGGACTATAAAGAAGGCTGATCACCGCAGAATCAGTGCTTTTGAGCTGTGGTGCTGGAGGAGAGTCTTGAGAGTCCCCTGGACTGCAAGGAGATCAAACCTATCCATCCTGAAACAAATCAACCCCAAATGTTCACTGGAAGGACAGATTTTGAAGCTGAGGCTCCAGTACTTTGGCCACCTCATGAGGAGAGAGGAGTCCTTGGAAAAGTCCCTGATGTTGGGAAAGATTGAAGGCAAAAGGAAAAGAGGATGGCAGAGAATGAGATGGTTGGACGGTGTCATTGATGCAACCAATATGGATTTGACAAAACTCCGGGAGGCAGTAGAAGATAGGAAGGCCTGGCGAGCTCTGGTCCATGGGGTCACGAAGAGTCGGACACAAATGAACGAATGAACAACACCCTAGATCAGCTGTCCTCAATGGAGAGGCATATAGTTCACTGGGAGGTCTCGGCACATTTGAAGGGGGGCTCAGATTCTTACCAATTCTTCACACAACACCTGTTAAGGTTCATTAAGCAACTTAAACAATCCTGATTCAGCCTATATTTCTTCCAAATTGTGCTTATGTCTGTGGCCAAAATAAAAAAAAAGGTTGAGAATGGCTGTTACAAATCAACTTGATTTCTTTCTTACGCCTGCAAGATTTCCTCATATGGAAAGATTATCTCGCCATAGTTGAACTCTAATTTTAAAAATGTGCACGCAGAGGAAATCCAAGAATCTGTGTAGCCATGACAGATGGAAAATAACACCTCAGGAAAATCAGAATTGAGATTTTACAATAGGGACACACAGTCTGCTTTGTGAAAAGTGATGATGCTCTCATACTTGAAAAAGCTTTTTAGTATTTTCAGGTGACATACAGAGAGGTAAATAGAGAAGTCTCTAGCTACATAACAACCATACATCATGGGGAAACATGGAGTGTATTTAAAATAAACAAATGTAGGATTCATCCTCCCACTTTCTTTTTACAATATGCTAGAGAAAGTTTAAATTTGAACAGATGCTGCAGTAGTAGAATAAGGAAAATCTATGCATAGTTAAGAAAAATTAATTAATTCAATTATGACTATTCTGCTTTACCATTACTAATCTGTTCATGATTTATTCTAGCATTAATATTTTTAAAATATTTTAAAAACTACATATCTAGTTCAGGAATATATAGCATGACTTATAGTCTGATCTTTTAAAGTGATGCCATTGTATGGTTGTGGGTTAAAGATCAAAAGGCAGTAGCCAGAAACTGGGAACTGAATAAAACAAGCCCACCTGCCACTACCTTTGCCTGGTCATCTTCTTCTCAGCCCAAAATGACCCCATCTCTGAGAAAAGTAGTTCAGAGAGAGGCTTCAAGGGTAAGCTATGAAGAGTTCAGCACTAAGCTTCACCTACCAGTGCTTTACAGCTGACAAGTGGTTTGTGTGTAACCTGGTTCTCCGTATCTACAGCAGAAACTCATCACCTCATACCTTAAGCTTTTTGATTGGCCTTATGTGTGCAGTAACTAACAAGCCATGTAAAGAGCATCACCTGAAAAAAGAAAACTACCAAAGGGATAAGGTGGTGGCTCATTAATAATTATACATGCACGCCTGTTTTACTGACTTCAAAACACCAACAGATAATGTTAATTATGATTTCTTTGTGGAGGGAAGCAAGATTCATAACCTACCATTTGAGTCTTGCACATATTTTAAAAAGAAACATAATTCAAGGTACTTTTTTCAGGTACAGAGAATACAACAAGGTTATTAAAAACCAATCATGGCCACATCAGGGGAGGAGAAAGGAAAAAGTAACTCAGAGTCTTGCTGCAAGGTCTTGCCTCCCAAGCCCCGAAATAAGAGGCGAGACAACTTACAACTTTGGTACAAACGGGCCACAACTTTATTAATAACTCTTCAACTTCTTAACTGATAAAGTCAGGTACACTGAAGGGGGACCTGACGCCGTAGTGCAAGCTGGTAACAGGGTGGAATAAATTCCACAGCCAAGAAGCTCTGTATTCAGTTAGAAAAACGAGTTAAATCTGGAGCTCAGCACAGCCCTCGGGAGGCCTCCAGTCATATATAGCTTAATTTGTCCGCTGAGATAGCCAATGTGGATAGACTGATAACGAGGGCTATGCAGCGCCGTAATGGCATCAAATTAGCTCTCAACTTGAATACGGTTACCAGCTGCGCTACCCACCAAGTTAGTGGCCAAGAAGAAGAGAACCCACCCCCGCGGTGAAGAGAATGGGATGCGAAAACGCATGGCTACTCACGGCCAATCTGAGTAACCATCAAAAATTCCCATCCGGCCCCAAAAGGCGACCAGCGAAACTCATTCTCCAACCATAGGGGGGGAGGGGGGGCCGAAAATCTCACCGCCGACAAAATGGCGGTGAGGGACGGGAGCCCTCTTATAGGCTCCCATCCCCAGGCAAAAGAACCCGGATGGGCGTGAAAATAGCGCGCCCAAATCGGGGCTGGGCAGGCAAACGCGCCCCTCCCCCAACATAGTGGGGATCGGAGCTTCCCTTCTCACCGCAACAAACTATTTCATTAAGATGTCTGAGCTGTCCCAGAGATAAACTTTTGGGGAAGATGTCCATTTCAATGCAAAAGTGAATGAATGACATACTGAATTACATCATAGTCTGCTGGTCCAGGGCCATCATGGGGCTTAAATTCATATCGCCTTTCTGTCAAGTTGCCAAAATGCACTCCTTTATACTTCATAGTAGGATATGTTTCATGCTAAAAGAGAAAGATAAGCATTATACTGTTAAAGGTCTAGACTTTACAATAGAAAAGTGCAAATTTAAGCCTAATCAAATCACTGCTCAGCTTTTAATACTAATGCACATGTAATACGAAATATTGGATTATACAGACATATAACAATTTAGACCTTAGCTATTGCTTACATTAAGTAATCAGCATGCTGTGCACATGACTATATCTACAAACTGACATTCATACTTAATATTTCTCAGTTTTCCTCTTTTGAGAAACACATCTGTGTATAGAAACTAATCATGTTTGGCACCACTGTCATAAACATAGATACCATCATACTAGACATGTTGTTGTTGCTGTTGTTGTTGCTGTTGTTGTTGTTGTTGTTGTTGTTGTTGTTGTTGTTGTTGTTGTGTTTGAGCACAGAGTGCCATTTGCTGTTTCCATAGAATGCATCAACACATATGGGAAGGAGTTAAATATTACTTTATTTTCAGGCATTCTCTGACTGAGTAGCTCACAGTTCAGTTGAGATTCTTCTGAGGTGCATGCCTAATTCCTTCACCTGTGCACTCTGTGAAATCAAGGTGATTCTGTCCCCATTGTTACCAAAGTTTGGGGAGGGGCAGCTAGCTGGGGCACACAGCTAGTGCCATAGGATCAAACAAAGGAAACCGCCCATGGTCCAAACTACCCATCATGCAACAGACCCATTGCCAATCAGGGACCATGATGTGGTCACATGTCCTAAAACATTTCCCATTATGCAACATTATTAAAGGAAAAATTATCTGTTCTAAACTCTAGCTGTTCCAGTACATTTATTAAACGTATACCGTGCCCGTCTGGCCATCTGGTTACTCTGGGAGGCTCACAAAAGGACTGAACAAAACACATATCGAAAACATAAAAAAACCTATACAGTAATGCCTCTTAAAAAGAATTTAATTTGTTCTTTTAGTCATTTCGTATTACAAAAAATCATCTTAACAAAATTTTGTAACAGATTTTTGTCTTGTGAAGCATCCCATAGGGAATTTTCGTTATGCGAAGCAACCTTATTCCTGGAAAAAATATTGTCCTATGAATTTTTCATCTTGGAAAAAATGTTGTCCTATGAATTTTTCATCTTATGGGGCATTCATCTTAAGAGGTATCACTGTAATACGATAAACTTAGATAGCATACAAATAATTAAATTATTACAGCACAACATAAATCATAGGATGCATTATAAAACCATATTCAATATTTCAATTGATCTTACATTAAGTTAAAATTACAGGTAAACTAAATAAAAAATAAAAATCTAAAAAAGTAGAAAAACGGGATTTGAAACATTCTCTAGCAGGAGCTTCCTATTTGGTTCCAATAAACAGGGATGAAAATATCTATTTCTAGTATGTGTGCATGTGAAATGCATATGTGAGAGAAGAGGAGACATTAATCTATATTTTTCATTATACATTTTTATAACATTAGCATTTTGAACATATTTTACACAATTGTACACATTTCTATATGTATTTTGTTCTACGCCCATTTTTGAATAAAATGTTAAACCCATTACCTAAATCTACACATTTCTGCATGTATTTTATTCTTCACGCATTTTTGTAATAGAATATTAAATCCAGCCTCATGTCACAGTCGTTAAACTGTAGTATTACAGTCAAAAATCTGCTCACAGTCAGTGTTTAATCCCAGTGGATTCTGGCAGCCATCTCGAGGCTTATGCAGCCTTCCATCCTTCCAAAGTCAGTAAAATGAGTACCCAGCTCGTGGTGTGAAGGCAACTACATTATGGGGCAGCATACAGTATAAGCAGTACACATTGCTTTTTGTTTTTCCTTTGGCATTTGGATACAGTTACTGAGTCAGCATTCCTATCATTTCCTCAGAGTAACTGAAGACATGAAGCAAGACAGTTCAAGGAATATACATTATCTTTTTATACAGGAGCCATGCTGATATGTTCTCCTATCTATGGATAACTGTCCTGAAGCTGAAATACACAGGTAAGACTGTACAACAAACAGGAATAGCGTATTCTTTTCATGGGAGATTTTATTTGTACTACATTCCTACCCATGCTTAACTGAGAGTAAATCTCATCAGCCTGAATCCAGATATAAGCCCCAACCAGAGTAGACACAATGAACCAATGGTAACTGGGACAGTAGCATTGGTAAAACTATTCCTTAAATTTCTCACTTCCCTTGAAAGCCCTATTATATAGTTTTGATTTGACAGTGGAAAACATGCCCAGTGATGGATTTAACCTCTTATCTTTAATGAATCTTATTTCTTAAATGTGTTTAGGATTGCAGGCTAACCGTGTTAATCAAAAGAAGTCCCATGTGATAAACTGGACTTATTTTCAGGCCATTGTGTACTGAATTGCAATCTTAATTTTTGAGATAATTTATTATTGTAGATCAACTAAAGCGGCACTAACACCTGCTGTTGAGTTATACAAATAGTCAATATTCAATAAAAACTTAGAAGGATCAGGAATACCAGAGAGAGGGAAAGCCATGGAGGCAAAAACTTCTATTTCAATAGCCAGAAGAGAAGACTAAGTTGTAAACTTTTCTATGAATGAGATGAATTACAGGATGATATGAGAAGCCTATTTATTTTCGTGATCCAGGAGAAAAAGTGGATCCTATTATGCGGTGTAACACAGAATTGATTCTGCAGTGAGTATATGGATAAAAATATATGTATATATCTATGCATTGTAGGGAAACATACATATGAAGCAGCCCTGTAATACTCTTTTGCTTCTACTGTGAGTCCTAAGAAGAAATGGGATTGCAGCACCCTCCAGTGGTCTCTACAAGGAATCATTTCTAAAAAGATACTAATTTTATAGATAATCATCACATCCACAAATGGGGTCATTTTTGAAAAAAAAATTGCATTTTAATACACTAACAAATTTTTTCCACTTGTGGAGACATGGAGAATTTTCTGGTTCTAAAAAGACCTGAGGATATGAAAAGACTTGGATTTGACTTCCCAGATCTTTTAAATTAGTGTATGTTATACAGGTCCATCCAGAATTGCCCCATTTAGTTCAACAGAATTATTCCTAGCTAACCAGATATGTAACTGAAGCTTTGAATTACAGAGATGGCTATTAGAAAATCGAACTATATGTTTCTAATATATGTGTAACCTCTTATAGCAATGCATAATATAGAAAGCTAATAATCTACATTGCAAGTGGATAATAAAAATGTCCTAATCAAGTATCAGGCATAGCTCCAAAATAGGACCTTTCCTTATCATGTGAAATCCTTAAATTTAGAGTTTCCCTTAAAATCTTTTTGCACTGACTCATGCACCTTTCATAGCCAACTCCTATCTCTCCCCACCTACTCAGTTTTGCATGAACTCATACAAAAGAATCCAGTTCTAATGATTGCCAATGGGACTGAATCGTTTTCCAAGTAAAGAAAAAAGGGGGTATCTAAAAGGGGGGACCCTTTAAATGCAATGTAGTAACCCAAGCCACCTCTTCAGCACTAGTTTTCTAATTTTAAAAAGAGGTCTTAAAATAGAATACAAATCATGCACTCTGCTGTAATTAAATCTCAATTATAGTTGAGGCTGATGGTTCAAATAATGGGATTCACCTTCCTTCCTTCCTTCCTATATTTTATACCACACCACATATGGGCCTTGCCACTACTCAAAGCAGTTTCCAGAGATAAAATAAACAAAGATATCTAAGTCCCACCCAATGGCAAAAATATAAACAAAGGAATATAAATTTTAAAAAAAAAAACAATTCTAAAATAAAATGGAAGCAATGGACAAAAAAGATTACAAAATATAATGGACAAGTTAAGTCTAAGCAAACAAAAATTATGAAGGAGATTTTACTGAAATGCCTCCCTGAAAAGCAATGTATATGTTTCTTAAATATTAAGAGGGAACAGGTCCAGCGCAACTTCACTGATAGAGCATTCTATAAAGAATGCCATTTCAGGATGGGACACCCAACACCTATGTTCCCACTAACAGTCTGAACCATTAAAAACATTCCATCAACTCAGAATGTTCTCATTTCATTCTGTAATGTGATTGCATTCAACCCCGCTCAACTGTTTCCTTTCACTAGAGCTCCCTACAATGTTCATCTCTCTACAATATAAGGACTGACCAATAAAATGGTAACTCTTCAGTTTCTCTCTTAAGTCACTAACCTTGCTAACGAAGACATTTAGCCACCTGCAAGCTGTTGGCTGAGCAACACAGCTCTTCATTTTGGGAGCTTAATGATAGGACCAAAACCTCCTTCCAAATACAAGCTGAGTTTCTGTGGGTAACTCTGAAAATCCATCTGCCCAGTGCTGAGTTTTTTATTTACAGAGTGTTTGTTTTGTACAGCAGAATATTCCACCATATGAGCTACAGCCAGCATGGTACAAAATTGAAGCAGCAAATATGTCATTGAGAAAGAGGTGAAAAATTTACACAGCATAAAAGAAAACAACTGTGTGGTCCTTTTACGCTATTCAAGGGTAATGAAGACAAGGGTGTCTATTAGATCACTAAAAATAACAAGCAGAAGGTGGCTCTCAATCCATGCAGATCTTCATTTGGGTTATACATAAAAACTCCAAAAATATTTAAGTAGGATTCTCTACTTAAAGCCAGTGTAAAATGGGGATGGGACTCTTACATCAGAGGTGTAAATTTCAGATTACACCTCTGGTAGTATGAATCAAAATGCCAAGGCTCTTAGTCAATTGCCTATACACCAGGGATGGGGACTTGAGTTCCAAGACTCACTGTCAAGTTGGGCTTAAGTTGCATGGGTTATTCAACTCAGACTTGACTCCATTTTGTTTTGGTGTGGGGGTTGT
The DNA here is from genome assembly GCA_037367245.1 of Phrynocephalus guinanensis. NCBI lineage: Eukaryota > Metazoa > Chordata > Lepidosauria > Squamata > Agamidae > Phrynocephalus > Phrynocephalus guinanensis. The sequence continues at coordinate 23,137,504 of CM074741.1, forward strand.
TTGTGCAGCTTTTTTGCTTTGCTTTGCTTTGCTTTGCTTTGGTTGGGGTTTTTTTTTCATTGACTTGGACCTGACTCATTACTCACCTCCTTTTTATGTGGGGGGGAGAAGCTTTTTTTTAATAGGGATTCAGACTTGGTACCAAAGGCTAGGACCCAAAGACTTGCCAAATTCCCTGCTATAGACTGTTGAACATGTATATGCCAGTAATCTTACACTTTAACAATACAAAGGCCATTTCATAGTGCAGATAATATGGCATACCTAGCAAACATTAAAGGGAAATTATGTCCTACAGACATTTTAAATTTGGCACAATTGGGTTTCTTGTACAGATAGAGATTATTTCACCTATACATGTAGGTATAGTCCCCACTCCCGGCATGACTGATTGTTAGACTGAATGACTGAAAGTACTGTATTTTTCTGTCTATAAGACACCACCTTTTATTAGATGCCCTTCACTTTTTAGACCCCCAAATAAATAAAATAAATAAATTCTCCTTGAGGTCTCATCCACCCCCACCACCCCCACTGTTACCTTTAATTTCTCCATTCTGACCACTCCTCTCAGCTTTGGTGGGTTTGTTTTTTGCAGGATTGGGTTCTGTCTTTCCTTGAGTTCTCCACCCCCACCACCCCACCCCCACTGTTTTCTTTCATTTCCCTGTTCTAAACACCTCTCTTGGCTTTGATGAGCTTGTTTTTGCAGGATCAGGCTCTGTTGGTCTTGAGCAGCCCACAAGAAAAGGTGTCACTTTTTATTTTCTTTCTTAATGGGCTGCTCAAGCCTGACGCCTGATCCTGCAAAAAAACAACTCACCAAAGCCAAGAGGAGTGTTTAGAACAAGGAAATGAAAGAAAAAAGTGGGGGTGGTGGGGGGTGGAGAACCCAAAGAAAGATGAAGCCGATCATACAAAAAACTAACCACGGAGAGAAAAAGGAAGGTGAGTTTGGGTTCTCCTCCACCCACCCACCCCAAAAGGCTTACTTCTGTGTATATCACGCCCCTTAATTTTGGCATCATAATTCTGGAAAAATGTAGCATGGTATACACAGAAAAAATATGATATATTTGAATGTAAGTTCTTTAACAAATGTTAACATTATCATGAATTAAGTAACTTTCTACTTTTATTAGGAATACACTACATTATATAAATGAGAACAAAATCAAAATGTTCTCATGACGTGGTTCACTGCCAGCATTATACACTTTTAAAACTCAAATCTGTGCAATAATGGAATAAGCATACAAGTGTGTGGTCCTTAACTAAAAATAAAATTGTGTTGCAAATTTGTTTGTTTGTTTTAAAAAAGGCAGATAGGAAGCATATGATTCTGAGCTGGGTCCCAATTGGGTGTGGGGGGGTGTGGGGGGTGTATTCTCTTCAGCTAGATTTGACCTGTGCAGAATCTTGCTCACCCCCATGTTGATTTGGAGTGCAGGGAGCAGTCAATTACTTAAGAATCCAGTGGAATGGCTTTAAATGAATGAGAGATATGCTTCAAAATCCTATTTTATTCCCCCATTTGAATCACCAAAGGTGAGGCAGGCATGCTTAAGGGCAGAGATTGTGCCCATCTGAAATCACAGCTGATCTATTTTGGCAATGATCTTATGTTTATTAGCATTTTGTGCCTCTCTAAATATCTGCTCACTTCTGGATGTATACATGATTTGGAAAATTCCTAGAATAACCTGTACCATTAAATTGAGAATTCCACTCAAAATCTCTTCTAAGAACATGCCTGTTCTTCAGGTATTGTACCCAGCCTTGTGTTCCTAATAGAGATGGGCACGACTCAAAAAAATGGTGTTTCGTTTGTCGTTTGTCATTTAGGGGGTCCGTTTCGGTTCGTTTTTGTTTTTCGTGCATTTTTTGCAAAAAAATTCATTTTCGTTTCGTTACGTAATGAAACAAAAAAACAAAAACGAAAACGAAAAATTGCTGTTTCGTTAGCATTCATTACAGTTCAATGTATTTGCCGCAACGAAAACGAAATGCATGACAAAATTTCTGTTGTTTCGTTTCGTTTCATTTCGTTTCGTTTTGGAGACAAAATTCGTTTTTCGTTTTGTTACGTAACAAAACGAAAAAACGAAAACAATAACGAAAAATTGCTCATTTCGTGCCCATCTCTAGTTCCTAATGTGAACACATATACACGTGTGTCTTAGAACATTGTTCTAGGAACAAGTGTTTTTATGAGACCTCCTCTGCCCTTTTAGTGTTAGGGAATTTGAGGGAGGGATGTAGCATTATTCGAAACAGCAAGCTCCAGTTATTGAAAGCCTGTTATTCAAAATTATCAGTCATCTCATACTTTTTATACAAAATATGCAGATGTATTAGGCCCCTGGTGATAGCAGAAAGAGTAATAGTTTTGCACAGAATAACTTTGCTCAGTATCTGCTAAATATACATTGCTATTTTAGAAAACATTTCTGAACCATTCAGAGTACGGTTCTTTCTATGTGGACATGAGCAAGAAAATTCACACAAATACTGTATGATAATTAAAATGTGGTCCTTGTTTGGTTTGTTTTTAATAAACCTTAAATTTCTACTGGTTCCTTTCATCCGATGAATTATCAATATTCATCACTCCTGAGAACAAATTCTATCTAATATTTAAGCTACCAGGAGGTAACAGCAAACAAATAAATAATAACCTAACTTGAAGAATTCTTCATTATGATGCAGTTTAATCATATAAGACTAACATATTTGTCTTACACAGGCAAAAGCTACCATCTCCCAAAGACATGAACTCCATCTGTCTGCATGACTGAAATTCTTAACACGTAACTGGCTGAAATTCTGTTATCTAACATATTTATTGGACAAATTAGTTTTTTTGTCATCTGCAGAGCACCTTTCTCCCAGTGAGGGCACCCAAGGCCACTTAAAATGTTAAAAACAAATAAATCTAAAACCACAATCAGCTACTAATTAAAAAGCAATTAAACAATGATAACTAAAAATGTATTAATTAAAAGCATTTAAAAATTAAAGCTAACTTAGGCTAAAATCACCAAAGGACTCAATCATAGTCACTAAAAACCAGTCTGAAGAGCTGTGAAGGGGGGACAATCCACAACCTGGGAGCAGACATAGAGAAACCCTTTTCTTGTGGCCTCCATCAAACATGCCCATGATATACTGGTAAGTAGCACTAGAGTAGGCCCACTGAATCAGTTGGGATTCAGTGAGTGAACTCTTCCATAAGTTCCATTGAATCAAATGAGCCCACTCAAGTTGCCACTTACTATGCTAAACTAAGGTGCACCTGGAGTAACCCCATTTAAAAAGCAAAGCAAAGTGTTCTGCTTATATACTGCCCCATAGCACTTCAAGTAGTCTCTGGGTAGGTTTTTTTAATTACAGTATGCAGGCTATACACTGCCCCCCCACAGCAAGCTGGGTACTCATTTTACCTACCTCAGAAGGAAGGAAGGCTGAGTCAACCATGAGCTTGCTACCTGGGATTGAACCCCAGGTTGTAAGCACAGTTTTACCTGCAGTACAGGCATTTAACCACTGTGCCACAAGATTCCATGGGGATTTTAGCATGTTATATTATTTTTCTGTGTCGTCAAGTTTAAATCAATAGAACTTATGGAACAGTGAACTCACCATATCCCTATTAATTGACCTATTCTTACCATGCCGAGCCACATAATTGTGATGCAATACTGAACTGATATTTCATAGAATTTTACCTAAAATGCAATTTTATTTTATTTTATAAAAAAAATTGTATTTTATAAAATTGACTTTGCCATCCTGAGTAGTATGTAAGCGCTTGAAGAGTATGACATGAACATTTGTTGTATTTAGTTCTCACAGATATATAAATCCATCCTTTCCTTGAATTGGATCAAATTGACATACCTTGTTCTCTTCCTCCCTACTTTAAACTCACAACTACTCTGAGAGATAGATCAGACAGACCCATGTTGGCTCAGCAGGTTCCATAGCTGAATGGGGATATCAGCATGTTATGTTATTTTTCTGTGTCATCAAGTTACTTCTGACTTAAGGTAGACCTACAAATCAGAGACCTCTAAAAAGTCATTTTATCAACAACCCTGCACATTTCTTGCAGACTCAAGACTGTGGCTTCCTTGAGTCAAATGGTCTCTTATTTCCTTTTCTTCTTGCCTTCCACTTTTCACAGGATTATCTTCTTTTCCAGTGAGTGTTGTCTTCTAATGGCATGTCCAAAGCAGAACAAACTCAGTTTCATCAGTTTTGTATCTTATAATGCACTAATTCTACTGCAAATGTTCAACTTCTGAACATATCTAATACTATCTATCTATCTATCTATCTACAGTATCTATCTATCTATCTATCTATCTATCAACAAAATTATGTCATTTCAGAAATGTCCATAAATTATACATTATTTTTAATGTTGCTAAATGATAGTCATAGAGTTTCTTATAAAATCTAAATATTAATCACAACACATAGTGTTTGTAAATGAGAGGGGTTTTTTAAAGGGCCTCTCTTACACACCTGGCAGATGACTAGAGAAAAATATGCATTTGTTTCACTATAGAACCCAAATTGAATACCCACATACAATGGTACCTCGAGTTATAAATGCCCCAAGTTATGATAAAATTAAGTTTATGAATAGAAATCCACGGGTATAGGAAAATTTCTAGTTACAAAAAGGCCTGTTTTTTCCAAGTTACAAAAGGAAAAATGAAAGTAAAGATTCCTTTTCAAAATGGCTCCTGCTTGTTTGCAATAGCAATACTTCAATCTTGTGGCCACCTGACAACAGTGCTGCAACTGGGGAGAAGAAGGAGCCATTCTGAAAAGGGAAGCTGAGAACTGGAGCGTCTGTTTTTTAATGACCTGCACAAAGTGCCCATTTTGGAAATATTTGGCACCATTTGGGGGAGTTTTTGGGACTTCTTTGGTGGATTTCTTAAGTGTTTATAAGGTAGGTTGCTCATCTTCTGTCATTTGCTTCCCTGTTAACTGTGCTTTTGCATTCGGGGGGTGATTTCCCACTTGGAACCAATTAATCCATTTCCAATGCATTTTTATGGGATACAAAACTTGAAGTTAAGAAAATGTGTTTGAAATGGGTTAATTTCATAATTGGAGGTACCACTGTACTTATAAGTATTTACGAAAGAACCTTATGGTCAACATCTTTGACATTAACAGAAAGCAATTTGGCTCTGAAAGCAATTTTAAAACATGCACCAGCAACTATTCTTTTCCAAAGTGTTTAACTCTAAATAAAATTATTTCCATTCCCAGTTATGTCCTAAGCTCTGCATTTAAAATAATATAAATGGACTTCTACTTAACTCACTAACCTGTGCATTACTTGGGTAAAATATCCTATCCATAATGGATTTTTTTTTAAAAAAAAAACCTTTTAAAAATACAGAGAGAGTAAAGAATAAATTGATGCCCTTTTAACGCTAAATCACCAAAGCTCTTTTTGCCAAGAAATGTTGACAATATCAACTTCAAGGTCGCTGTCAACTTGCTATGTCATTAGCAAATAAAATATGGTTTAATTGAAGCAAACTCAGCAAGGAGGTACATTATTTTAAGTGAACACTGCAATATAACTTGAAAAATTACTAATCGTCACTCCCGTTGACAATAAAAATGGATGAAGGTGCCTTGGAATTTTTTTTCCTGTGACTTTCCCATAATTAAATATGGAAATAGATTCCATGAAGAATTAAAAGTCTCAGAATGCATTAATTCTGGTGCTAATGGACCGTCTTTCCGTGCTGTAGCATACAGGTACTTCCCAACACAATTCCAGCATTACCTAATCTGTCAGTGTCTGGAGTTTTAGTGTAAAAATGTAAAGCAGTACACACAGGTTCAAGATTACATCCCATACTGTATCTAGTTGAAATAGGCATTCATCATTTTTCTGAATGCTTGTAGATAAAGTCTGCACAATTCCTTGAAGTACAGAGGTATCTAGCTACAAGGCACCTTACATAATTGCCATCTCAAAACTACAACATACACATTTTCTGCAAAAAGAAAGCCTTCAATGAACAGCAACAAAAAAGGTTTCGGACGTTTCGGTTTCAAGCAGCATAATTTCTGGCATTTGTAACTATAACAGGTCTCCAGAAAACTTTCTTTAGACATACCTAGGTTGTTTTACATGTAACTCACACTATTTTTATGGTTTCTGTATCTCTGTAATCTTGCCTCGAAACAAGTGGCATGCTGGCAAAGATAAATTCTGTAGGCCCAAGAAAACCACACTTAGGTGTGTTAATCAAAAGTAGGGGTGCAAATATTCATTGATTCTGATGAGTGAGAATGAAAAATCAAAATGTTTTCTCCCTGTTGAAGAAGACTAGCAGATCTTTGTGCAATTTTTTATTTCATAATATTTTTGCAAAAAATATTGTCTTTGAAGCAAAAGAGAAATGTGCTGTATATGTATCATTCCATAATACTTAAAACTCTTATTCAGGCTTACACATTACCCATCTGCAGGATGGAAGACTGAGACAGCTACTTGAATCTGCTATGACTGAATGCAGGCAATGAGCAGAGATTTTGAGTGTGGCACTACATTAACCACTGCACCAGAGGCTCCTTGCAATTTGCACAAAATGTAAGATTTTTACAAAAATACAGGGTCACTTTGAGTTTTTGTCTTGATTCTGTTCTTTGATTTTTGTTTTAGTTTCAGTTTTGGCAAAAGCTTCTGGTGATGAAACAAACTCACACAGGAGTAAAAAATCTCACAGCAGTTGGCAGTTTTTTCTGATGCAGTATCTGGGTACACCTTTTTTCCATTGCAAGTTTTCTTTAGCTTAAAGTTACCACCTTTCCCAGTATGTAAGGAGATTTACCCAGCTTTGAAAAATGCTGTTCTGGATGCACATGTCAGATCCCTCTAAGATCTTTTAAGTGTGAGGAGATAGAACTTACTATAGGCTTTGCCTACCTCACAAAGTTTGTAGCCACAGAACATGTTATCTGAGAACTTCATTGTAATATCCCAAAAGTACTGAAGTGCATTTCTTTCATCACCACCTGGAATCAGGACCACAAATTTCTAAAACCCAGAGAGCCCAGTAGTCCCATTGTCACAGTCTTCTCAACCATGGGAAAAGGTTATAGAATCACAGAATCATAGAATCATAGAGTTGGAAGAGACCTCAAGGGCCATGTAGTCCAACCCTCTGCCATGCAGGAACCCCCATCACAATATTTCCGGCAGATGGCCATCCAGCCTCTGCTTAAAAACCTCCACAGAAGGAGACTCAACCACCCTCCGCGGCAGCATATTCCACTGCCGAATAGCTCTAACTGTCATGAAGTTCTTCCTAATGTTCAAATGGAATCTCTTTTCCTGTAGTTTGAAACCATTGCCCCGAGTCCTAGTCTCTGAAGCCATGGAAAACAAACCTGTTCCCTCTTCAATATGACATCCTTTCAAATATTTAAACATAGCTATCATATCCCCTGTCAGTCTTCTTTTAGAGAGGCTAAACATTCCCAGTTCCCTAAGCCGTTCCTCATAAGACATTTCCTCCAGACCCTCAACCATCCTGGTAGCCCTCCTCTGCACCCGCTTGAGGTTGTCAACATCCTTTTTAAATTGAGGTGCACAGAACTGGACACAGTACTCCAGGTGGGGTCTGACAAGAGCAGAATAGAGTGGTACTATCACTTCCCTTGATCTTGATCTCTGCCTTGCTTTACAAATCAGGTGCTCCACATACAAATGAAGGTGTAAGATGTGTTGTCTGCGCCACCACCTATACCAGTCTTGGCGAATCTATGGCATGGGTGCCAAAGGTGACAATCAGAGCCCTTTCTGTGGGCACCCGATATTGCCCCTTCACAGCCACCTGTATTCAGGTTAAATTGTTGTATTGGCACTTTGCGAAAAATTAGTGTGTTTTAAATCGCAGTTTGGGCACTCGGTCTCTAAAAGGTTCGTTATCACTGAACTATACCCATTCAATCCTTCCAGTATGCTTAGAACATCCAAGGGTCTCTGCTCATGTGCCCATCAGCTAGAACAAGAAGACTGACAGGTACAATTAGCAGGGTTTTTCCTGGGAATAACCTTTCCATTATGAGAATCCTTTCTTGCTTCTCTGTATTTCAGAGGCTCAATGTAATCATTTAAGTAAGTTTTTTTGAAACTTAGATTGTGGTTATACTATGATTTGGAGTTCTTTTTGTGATGGATTGTCATGGTTAAATTTGAAGCATTTTCCCATTGACTGCATGTCACAAAGTTACATGCAGAATCTTGGTCTTGTTTCCTGGGCATTCTCTGCATTTTATTCAGCCAGCAAGAACTTAATATTTGTTGTTGTTGTTTCTGATATTGTAGTGATTCTGCTCCCATCACTTTCTGGCATGGGTGGTTGCCTATAGCAGTCCAAAGAGCACAGTTGGAAGAAGGAAGGCAAGATAACAGAAGGGGAAAGCTGACATGGAGGAGAGTGAGAAGAGTACATCTGAAATTCTTGGACTTCTCTTCCCTATATAAGGCAACACTCTTGATATTAAAAAGATGTTAAAAACCCTTAGAACTGTTCAAGCTAAAAGCTATCCTTTGTTAGTATCCAGTGATGGAGGGAAGGATTTGGAATTTTTTGGGGGGAAGAGTAGCAAACACATGTAGATGGACTCTTATCATAAGTACAGTGGTACCTCGGTTTATGAAATTAATTCATTATGTGGGCCATTTCGCATTGCAAAAATTTTGTAATCTGAAGCGCAGTTTCTCATGGGAATGCATTGGAAACCAATTAATCCATTCTGGAGATCAGGAAAAAGGCAAAAAAACTTTTATCTGCTCAAAGTTCTTTACAAAGTATACTTTAAAGGCATGCAGAGCAGGAAAACACACCCCTGCAATGCAAACGCTCAGAAAAAATCCGGAAAATGACAAAACTAGCTGCCCCCTCCATAATGCAATGCAATTGAAAATGATCAGAAGAAAGCATGCAAACTACCAAGATCAGCTCAGCCCATTGAAACAGCTGTGCAGAGAGCAGGGCAAAAAGGACGCAGTGGTTTGTGAATTCCTTCATGGCCCCAGTTTACTCTCCAGCCACACTGCTCTGGGCATCCCAAAAGCAGCATGGCTGGACAGTAAACTGGGGCTGTGAAGGAGCCCATAAACCACTGCATCTCCTTCACCCGGCTCTCTTCACGGAGCCATTTCAGTGGTCTTGAAATGGCTCCATGAAGAGATCTGGGCAAAGGGGAGGCAGCAGTTTGTGTGCTCCTTCATAGCCCCAGTTTACTCTCCAGCCATGCCACTCTGAGAATCCCAAAATGGGAGGCCACAATGAGGGTGCTGTGGCTGTTGGAAATTCAAAAACCTTCTCTTTGATATTCACTTTCCCAAAGGGTGCTACCCTTCAGGAAAATGAGGATCAAAGAGCAGAAGTTCTACCCTTTGGGAAAGAGAGGGTCAAAGAGCAGGTTTTTGAATGAATTTCCCATGACCACAGCACCCTCACTGTGGCCGTGGGAAATTCAAATGCCTGCTCTTTGATTCTCACTTTCCCGAAGGATACTACCTTCGAGAAAGTAAGGATCAAAGAGCAGGGTATTGTTACCTGTAACAAATTTTAGAAGTAGAGAAGCCTTTCTGTAGGCCAAAAGTAAATAGTGCTCATATGAAAGTGCAATTTAGCTTCAGTAGAAATGCTTATCTCAGTGCATATATAAACATCGCCCAAAGACATATTCCAACCAGAAGCAAGTGAAACATGATTGGTCCAAGAAGCAACATGTGACTGTTTCCCCATTCTGTGAGCAGTCTGTGTGAGAGAGAAGATGCAACTTTTTTCAAATGGATTTTATACCTGCAGCATGGGCTAAATGGACTAATGCATAGCTATGTAGTTTAGAAATTAGATAGTGAGGCTTTTTGCCTCATAGCTAGGTTTAGGGAAGGATTCATGGTTTATGTTTTTCAGTAAGAGTTATATTCCTGTGTAATTCCTATTAGCTAAACAAATGCCTTTATATTTTATTTCATTCCTTTGAAGTTGTTTTGGAGCTCTCAGCAATAGAAAGGTTGGAGAAGATATTTATTTGATCTAATTACAGACCCACTGGGCTTTTTGAAAATCTCTTGGCTCCTGCAACAGATCAGTTGTGGTTGTTTTGCAGGGGAGAGCTAATCAGGCTGTAAGCCAACCCGACTCCAGAGGCTGACGCCCTGGAATTCCATATCAAAGAGCAGGTTTTTTAATAGCAAGGGTGCTGTGGCCATGGGAAATTCAAAAGCTTATTCTTCAATCCTCGCTCTCCTGAAGGGTAGCACCTAAAGCATTTGTAACCTGGGGGTACCATTGTATTCAGGTTAAATTGCCATATTGGCACTTTGCAAAAAAAAAAAAAGTAGTTTTGAATCCCAGTTTGGGGCACTCGGTTTGCCATCGTTGTGCTAGAATATGAAAGTATCGGGGATGGGGACTCATATAATACCACTGAGGGTACTAATCACTTGTTCACACTTAAGGGATAACATTATATCTGCAGTTGTCACTATAACATTATAGCCAGCATCCTAATCAAAAGTTACTCATGCCTAACTTTAGCTGTCAGATCTGTTTCAGCAATTGAAAAGATGTTGGTCATGAGCCTCATGGTGTTTGTTTGCTTGCTTGCCTGACTTATTTATCCATAAGCAAGTACAGCAATGTCAGAGTATTATCATTATTATATAACACATCATGCTTTCGATGCAGGGGATTATTTGTTAAACAAGATAACATTGTTCTTATTTTCTTATTTCTTATTTTCACAGAAAGGTGTGGCACAAATATAAACACATAGAAAAATAAATATTATTAACCATAGTGTTGTTGGGTGTGTGTGCTTGGCCCCTAAACTACCCCTAAAAGGGTAGTTATATTTTATCAATAACAGTTCCCTATCATCAAAGAATTGTTTAATGAAATCATTTCTATGGAGAATTTCATGAAGAAAATTGTGAATGCATCTACTGAAAAATGTGTGGCTTTAATGGCAAAATAATCTTTAAAAAGGTTTAAAGATTTGATTTTTTTTCATTTCTTGTTTCAGATTCAGTAAATGAATTTGACAGTAAATTGCATTGTAACATAGCTCGATTTCATGACTCTGCTGCCCCCTAATGCATTGTCTGGAAAAAAAAACCTGCAGCTTCAGTAACCTCAGGTTTATAAGAAGAGGTCTGCAACTCAAGATCCAGGTAATGAAATTAAATTAATGATACAGTACTTACATTATTGGTCTGATAGTATGCTGGGCCCAAACTAATATCTCTTGCAGGAGGGTTGTGTTTTATAAGTGTCCCATCTTCAAGCTCTTCATAACCATACGATTGTCCTTGGGAAGGGATAGAAGGAGCTTCTGACTTGCGGAAGATTTTGATACTGTCTGCAAGTTTCTGAGGAAGAAAAAAACACCATCTGATTTCTTACCTGCTTCTTCTAACAAACCAACTTAATATGAGAATGACCACGTACTGTGAAGTTTATTTTGCCATGAATAAACGTAACACTTCTCAAAGCAGGGAAAGAACCTCTGATAAACACACTTCTGCCCATCTGCCCAGACTCAACCATATTCATTCTGGAACAAGTTTAAGAAATGTATGTCCCCAGAACTACACGCCATATAAATCTCATCTTCTACATGGGAAAGTAAGATGCAATTCGAGGAAATCCTTTTATTCCACCAAATCAAAGATAAGAGACAGATTTTCCTCCCAATGTTGCATACATTCCCCGTGAGGAACGTGAGAAGGGCAAGAGCAGAATCTCCCTGCTATCATCAGGCCAACATCGGAGATACCAACATGGTATCGTCTCTGCCCACTTTCCTCAATAAGAGAATAAGAGAAGGGCTAGGCCCTAGGGGAGATCTCACCGGAATCTTTGCATGAACATTGACTAGAGCAGTGAAGTTCCACTAAGCTCACAGAAAGCAAGGATATCCCACCACCTAGTACAGAACCTGGGCTGAGAAGATCTGAAACTGGAGACAGCCGCAGGATTTTGTCCAACACCCCTTCTGCACAGAGAAATAGAAATAATTGCTAGGATTATGGCTGAATAAGGTCAGGGATAGAGGATGCAAACATTCTGTGGCCCAAAGGCTTGATTCTAGGGACTAATTTGCTTCCCTCTCCTTTTTAAAGGAGTATACATCAATAACTGTATATGCTTGATTACAATTATCAAAATCAGAAGTATTTATACAACAGTATATCAGACCTGCAAAAAAACAAAATCACGTGTCTGAATAAATGAAACGGTTAATGCAGCTACAAGCAATAGACAAAGCATATTAATAAAAGGCCTGAGTGCCACAGGCCATTCAAATATAATCTGAAGCCCTACTGCCTTTTTAAAATAATCATGAATTCTCCAGTGCCTGATTGTTTGGAAAACCATCCTAGTGCCCACGTAGCTTCCCACTATTTAAATAGTTCTTTGTATCAACTACTTGTGGCATCGTTTTAGAGAATAAAACAATAATTAGTTAAGGGGCTATATTTTTACAGATTAAAGTGATCCTGTTTTGATTGATTGGCTCTGACCTCTAATTAAAGGAAATAATCACTTGAGTTCCAGCTGAGTGAGTTGGTTTCCTTAGAGTAGGAAACTGAAATATGGGCTGCTAATCAAGTAATAGACAAGTTTTTATCCTGATGTGCATCCAGAAATAAGATGCACCATGCTTCTCACTAATATGGCCTTCTCAGAATGCACTGTACTTCACTGAATCAATATTTGGTTGGACTGAATTTAACTGCAGTTTCACTTTTAAGTGCATACCTTCTAATGGTCTTAGGATTCAAATGTATTCTGTATCTAAAAGCCTGATATATTATGACTACCCATATCCAAACACCTCAGATCTAGGTGTTCTTCACCGTTTAATCATTGAGGAAGACGACTCCGGCTTCCACAATCTTGGCAGTAAGGAACAAAACCATTTTGTTCTTCTAAAACTCAATGAAACAGAAGCCTACTATTCTATCCTGCGCTTTAGGAAGTGCCACCTAATGATAAGGAAATGATACAGAAACCTGACACTTTGATATGGAGCACTGATAACCCTCGCAAGAAGAAGACACACAGCAGGGAAGGGCACATAGTAAGGAAAAGGCGTAAACGTCAAGTGGGGGTGGATCACACAAATGTCTGATAATATGTGTGTGTTTTTATACAACACCCACTGCCACCCCCTTCTAGTTTCAGTGACAGCAGAGGAGACTTAGGTGTGAATTTCTTGACATTCACTGGAGCAGCCATGTTCTTTTCTGCAGAGAAGTTATACCAGCATCAGGAATGTCAGTAGAGAAATGTCACCCAAGAAGCAACCTTCCATAGCTAATACAAGAAACAGAATAATGCCAACATTTCCCTTTTATGTTGGCCTACCTGTGCTGCAGCAACTTTAAGCGGTCGCTTTGCCCGGGTGATGTCTTGACCTACTGGAGGAGGTTGGCAATAAGTTCCAGGGCCAGGGGTGTCAGTGCGATATTCTTTGAATCGTTTCTCTCTGTACTGAAGACTCTGACCCCCTTTGATAGTTTTCTAAAGTTTAGGAAATATAGCGGAAAATAGCCAATGAGTGTGATAATTATTACCACTATTCTCAATTGACCACCTATGTACAGTATATCAGAAACAGTCATATAGCACCTAAAAATAAACTACCTCTTATTTTTCATAAGCTTCCATGAGCCCTACTTTATGAACATTAAAACTAGTTAAGTATTATAAGTGCAGGTTATTTCTGATTTCTATTTTGTTACAAAACAGACTTAACATGACTTAACACAGGAGGCGGTGATGGCATCTGGCCAGGATGCCTTCAAAAAGGGATTGGACGGATTCCTGGAGGAAACGTCCATCACAGGTTACGAACCATGATGGAGATATGTAATCTCCAGGCTTAAAACCAGGGTACTTCAAGGGCCAGATGCAGGGGAGTGGTATCAGGAGACAGATATCTAGTCTCATGTGCTCCCAGACACATTTGGTTGGGCCACTGTGAGATACAGGAAGCTGGACTAGATGGGCCTTTGGGCTGATCCAGCATGGCTCTTCTTATGTTCTTATGTAATGAATACAGTCCGAAAATGAATACAAGTCTAGTAAGACTGTAAAGGAACAAGTGGCAAAGAGTAAACAAGGAAAATGTAAGAAAATACTGCAAGTACACATACATACTTAGATTTCAGTACAGTAGGGGTACAATGGAACCTTCTAATAGAAAGAGAAAGCTTCTTATTTCTTCTGCAGCAGGAACAGGCTTCTTTAAACAGAGTAACTGGTAGCACTTACATTATAAAAGACTGAGAATTACTTCCATTATACTTTCAGTTTTAAAGTACACTAGACTGAACTGAAGTATCATCATCAGACATTCCATTTTTCACAGATTTTCCAATTTTTAAAACAATAAACTTTGGTTTCTTTATACAGATCATGTAGCATAGAGGCAATTTTCATCCTGTTATTCCTAAAACACTTTTATGAAATGAACAGCCAAGGCATTGTATCCATTGTTAAATAGGTTTTTTAAAAGGTGGAAAAGTACCTATACAAAAGGTAATGTCGTTCCAATGGGAGTGGTACAGTTGCTAGTGGAGCAACTAGTGCAAGCATGCAGCATCTAGTTTAATGAAGCAATCATGAGATGTACACCACTTTGCGAAAGCAACATCATGTTACTGGATTTGACATCTGCATAAGGATGAAAACATTGTTTCTGCACGTCATAAAAATCTGTGCTAACAGAATGACACAAACACTGAAGTTGCTCTCCAAAATTACCTGGAAGAGCACAGCTGTACCATAAAAGGACAGGATAAAGGCACAGCATAGCTTGCAAACCAGATGATAGGTCACACGCACATAAGTTTAATACAAGTGGCCTTACAGGTACACAGCTTTACACAGTATTTCTTTCATATGCTGAGGTGGTAGCAAGTGGCTTTCACCAGCTAAAACGAATGCACTATCTACAGATTAGCTTACTGATCATTTTTGTTTATTCTTGTGATGCTTGGGGCACAGGATTTGTTCCTGGTTGTTGTTTCACTATGGTCTCATATTGTATTTTAATTATGTATCTCTTAACCACTTGTAATACTTTGCAAATAAAGGTTCTATCCAAAGAAAATATACTGGTTTAGATGCACTAATTTACAAGTATCCAGAGAACAACAAAAACTCCATCGTAACAGACAACCGATTAAGACTCTTTGAAGAGGCCAATAAAAGCTAATACCTGCGATCTTGCATTATAGCATTCAAATTACAGAAGAAGAAAACCATACTTCTCTATAATTCCTTACATTATCTTCCTGACTTCCAAAAATTAATTATGTGTACAAGAAAGCTCACCTTTAAAAAAAACTGGAAAGGGCAGCAAATCTGCTTTGTCTACATTATAGAATGTATTTTCCTTGCAAATATCATAGGCTGTTAAATAAAATCTTCCACAGTAAAGATGCTTTGCTTTTTTCCTTTTAAAACTAAAACAGAACTGATCGTCATCCTGACAAAAAAGCCCAAAGGCAGCCACACTGAACCTTAGGCCTTCCAGGTGTAAAAAGGTAAAGGTAAAGTTCCCCCCCCCCCACCCCCCACACATGTGTGCTTGTTGTGTCCGACTCTAGAGGCAGCACTCAACTCCATTTCCAAGCCAAAGAGCCAATGTTGTGCAAGTCCATGGCCATGTGGCCAGCATGGCTGAACACATTTCTGCTCATGGAATACTGTTTACCTTCCCACGTTTTACAGCGGTACCTATTTATCTACTTGCATTTGCATGCTTTCAAACTGTTAGGTTGGCAAGAGCTGGGCTTAACAACGGGAGCTTACTCCTCTGCATAGCGCCAAGGATTTGAAACACTGAGCTGCTGACTTTGCAGCCAACAGTTTCAGCACTCTAGTCACCTATGCCACCCCTTTATGCCTGCCAGGTGTACTTGATGGCAATTCCCATCAGGCCCAACCAATGTGGCCAGCCTAAATCAGTTATTTCTGTCTTTAACATACAACTATGGAAAACCTAAACATAACACTGGCAGTTTCCATTCTTTACCATAGACAGCAAGCCTAACATATCTGGATGGCTATCTGTTGGGAATACTTTGATGAGAGTTCCTGCACAGCAGTGGATTGGATTGGATGGCCCTTGAGGTCTCATCCAATTCGAAGATTCTATGATTCTATGATCTATTGTTCTATATCAATAATTAAATCTGCAATTTCATCAATACTTGCAGCTTATATAGTGTTATCTAATTTTAAATTGGTTACGGTAACATCTTTGCCCATGCATATTTCACAGGTGGAACAACTTCCTTCGGCAATCAAATTAAAAATATCTGTTTTTAAAATGATATACTGCATAGCTATGGAGCCTGGAACTTTTTGAGTGTTGAATAAAAAAGTACTGTCTATTCCAAGTCACCCATCACAAGTTCTATGATGTATGGACACTTTTATGTGACAATCTGTACAGTCACCATACTGAGGTAATTAACTGTGACATGCAAGTCTAGCAGACAGAAGAAAATAATCTTTCATACAAACATTACTGCTTATAGCCACGGGCATGGGCAATAAAAATGTAAAATATTATTTATATGCAAAGCAAATATTACTCAAGCAGGAAACAAATGAAACTGCTCAAATTTAAGAGTATGTTTAAAACTGGCTGCAATACAGTGGAAAAAAATCAAAATCACATAAAAAGAGAATAAAAAGTACAAATCATACTATGGTATGATAGAGAGCATAAATTCTCTATGCAACAGAAGTAAATTTTTCCACCATTGCACAATAGCTAATAGGAGACAACCATGGAAAGACAAATACAGTGGTACCATGGAAAGAAAATGAGCAAATTTTCCTTTTACTTCATGCATTGAAAATGGAGCATCCCATTTTTATGTTGTACAATTCTCCCCATAGGCAATTATGTTAAGCAAAATTTATCTCCGGATTTTTTTATGTTGCACAATGTACAAGCTGTTTGTTATACAAGGGTCCACTGTAGCTTCAGGAAGCACCCAAATAATGGAATTGGTTACCACAAGGTACAGTGATGGGCCACTGGCTTCCATACATTTAAAAGGAGATTAGATTAATTCATAGAAATATCAGTGGCTATTTATCATGACTGCTATATGTTATCTCCAGAATCAGGAAGAGTAATGAAGAATGTCCCCATAACATGTTCATTAGAGCTGGTACAAGTTTACCTGTGTTCTTTCAATTTCATAGTATCCTGGCCCAGGAATATCATCCTCATCATTGTGGGAAATTGTTCCAAGTCCACGACTTGCCAGAGAAAGAAAAGGAGCATAGCCACCTGCAATGGAGGGAGGAAAAAGAGACACATGGCTAAATATTATTCTTACAGGACACTATCAGAGTTAGGGCGTTTATACACGACCCCTAAACTCCGGGGCAAATGGCTCCCAGCTCCGGAGCTTAAAAATGTTTACCCACCAGCTCCGGAGTTAACAGGAAATTAAGTGAGACCCCGCCCACTTTCGCATGTCCCAGCGCAGCTTTCAGGTACCTGCTTTTTGGACAAAAATATTTGATCCGGTGTAAGGATAGTGAGTGCGGGGCTCTCCTGGCTTCTGTTTGTTGTTTTAAACTGAATGCTGCCGGGAACAGAACGGAGGTTTATTGAGCCAGCAACCAGGAAAAGAACTCCGAATTTAAGTGGCCAGCGGATCTTAGGGGTCGTGCAAAAAGGCCCTTAGAAAAGTGGTATTTAAACTGATATGATTTATTGACCAAAAGAACTGAGGATGATTAGTCTTGAGTAAAGGAGGCTGAGAGGTGATATGATGGCACTTTTCAAATACTTGAAAGGCTATCATACAATGGAGAGGCAGAATCTATTCTTGATCAACCCAGAGTGCAGGACACACAGCAATGGGCTCAAGTTACATGAACCTAGAATTCAGTTGAATATCAAGAAAAACTTCCTTACTGTTAGAGCAGTACAAAAAAAATTGAAGCAACTGCCTCAAGATGTGGTGAGTGCTCCAAAGTTGGAGGCATTCAGGAGAAATTTTAGACAACCGACTGGCAGGTATACTAGCATTTGTATACCTGTCTTGAGCAGGAGGTTGGACTTTGTGGCCTGTAGACCCCTTCCAACTTCATGAGTCTATGATTCTATGACAGTGATGGCAAACCTTTTAGAGACTAAGTTCCCAAGATGCAGTTCAAAACCCATTAATTTTTTGCAAAGTGCCAATACAGCAATTTAACCTGAATACAGGTGGCTGTGAAGGGGCGATGTCAGGTGCCCACAAAAAGGGCTCCAAGTGCCACCTTTAGCACCTGCGCCATAGGTTTGCCAACACTCTTCTATGATATAGCATACTTCATTAACATTAGATGTATGCATGTATACACACATTCATGTATGCATTTATACATGTCTGCATGAGCTTAACATTCATAGAACTGTTCAGCTAACTGTACATAGCTAATGGTGCTTTAAGTTTTTTTTCACAGGGATGTTGCCTCCAAGTCCCAAGTCAGAGCTTTTGGTATCAATTCCCTATTAAAAGCAATACCTTTTCCTCCTAAAAAAAAAAAAAAAAAGAGGGAGGGTGAGTTGGTTCCAAGTCATGCTGTGGCCAAGCCATTGGGGGGGGGGGGTAGTTGAGTCCCCATCCCTGGTTTCTCATACAGAAGCCCTGCCAAGCACCTCACCACACTGCAAGCTACTTTCAAACTTTTTTTAAAAAGCAGCAATTGCAACAAGGTATTTGAAACTACCTTTTGCTCAACTACGTAATATGGATATTCAAATTAAAATAAATGCAATTTACTACTATACCTGCCCAGACTAAGTGATGATGAACTGATAAAAACTCCTCTTTAATAACTTAGTATCTCTAAGTTACCCTGAACTATGTTTACACTGTAATATGTAAATTAAGAAACATCAGCATCTACAGTATTTGTGTTGATGGGCTTGAGTTGGGTTTGTCAAAGCCTTCACAGTCATATACTTTGATAAAGATTTTTTAAAATAAACTTTAATCATCATGCTCAGTGCATAAACAATACATATAAGGTAAACCAGCAGGTCATGGGGGATTTTTATTGTAATAACTTAGCATAGCACATTGTGATATAATCTGTCATTTTTCAAATAACAAGAAAGAATAGTACAACAAATGTTCTTTTAAAGTAACACCAATACATTAGCTTTTAAAGTAAAATTACGAGATGTTGGAGCGATGATATAAAATGATACCAATTATTTAGGGACATTAATACATAAAAGGCAGCAATAGGCTCTAAAAGGATCCCTCTAGACTGGGATAAAGTGTATTAAAATAGCAGATGCACTAAAGTGTTGTAGAGTGTTTTTTAAAACCTTATCATCATATAACCATTGGTTAGGATCTCACCTCATGGTAACAGATCAAGTCATCATTGATGGCAAACCTTTTAGAGACCGAGTGCCTAAACTGCAATTCAAAACCCACTAATTTCTCGCACAAAGTGCCAATGCAGTAATTTAACCTGAATACAGGTGGCTGTAAAGGGGCAATGACAGATGCCCACACAAAGGGCTCCGAGTGCCACCTTTGGCACCCATGCCATAGGCTTACCAACAGAGTCATAGTTTCTTATGGATACACTGAAAAGTATATGGCAGCTGGAATCAAGTAGTAAGGCACCTCTAGAGAAGGCCCACTGAATCAGTAGGGTCATGGTGCGTCAACTCAATAAGCACTAAGAGATGGGCATGAAATGAAAAACAAAACACTGTAGTACTAGAAAATATGGATCGCACCCATGTTTTGGTATGGAAATGGCAAGCTTAGCCTCCTCAAGTAATTCTAGGTAAGACCCCCAAATTTGGAGAGGTTTGGGTTTCAGGGGGGTGAGTTATGAAGCTCCAGTGGAAAAATTCTTTCTAATTGGATTGAGAAGACAAGCCATGGCAACTCTAATCACTCACCCACCAGGGGTGGGGTGGGGGGCTATTTGGCTTCCAACTCAATTGGAAAGATTTTTTTCCTAGGGGTACCCCTTTGGAGATTAATAACTTAGCCCCCTTACCCCAAAACCTTTCTAAATTTCAGGGGTTTACAGGGAAGAGCTTGAGGAAGCTCCCTTACTATTTTCTTAGCAGTTATCAGAGTGAACGGGAGGCTACAGGAGCGAGCGAAAAGATTTTCCACTGCCAGAATTAGTGTGACATCAGAGCCCAGCCAACAGCAGCGGGGAAAATCAAGCCAAATCTACAAGAAACCAAATTGCCTGCTTCCCAAACTCATGGCCCTCCTTATGACAAAGTAAGTGGGGGGGGGGGGGAGATACAAGTGCTTCAGTATTTTTCAATGTCACCTTGGCTTCCTGAGAAAGATATAGGCCTAGCAAGTGTTAGGCTGCCTAAAATGACAGTCTCTAACCAATACGAATATTTGCTGCACTCGTTTTGTGAGCCAGGACATTTCCACAAAAGAAAGAAAACATACAGAGAAAAAGCAATGTCTGTTACAGCTCGTAATCAAATGCTACGACTTATGTTGCATCTGACACAATATATGTAAGACCCTTATAAGGTGTTTAAACTCACGTCTGTGCACATCTAGGCATATATAATATATTTAAAGTACTGCCATTCAGATCCAATTCAAAGAAAATATAAATGCCACACGTGTGTGTAAATAATAACACAAAACGCCAAGCCCTGAAGATTCAAGCTCTTGATCATTTTCTCATGCTGAGAATGCATCAACTATAAAAAACACATCCTCAACAACAAAGCAATTTTAGAAACCCTTCAGTGGAAAAAGCAGTGCTAAGAACCTTTTGCTTTCAACTAGGACTGTTGATACCTAACACCCAGTTGTCTGCTAGCACACAAGTTATTTTTCAACTAAAACGTCTGCTTTTCTGGTCCTACATCCATGCCATTATGCCTAAAGTCATCAAAATGTTAACAGCTGACTTTTCTTTTATTATTATTTTGTGCTACATGGTTACTTTTCTCCTCCCTATTGGTTCAGGAGTTGTAGAAGAGGAAAAATTTTACATTCCAATAATCACAGCTGGGGAACTGAATTTTCATATACCTTATTTAAACACAAGCGGCTTATGAACAGCTTAAACTGAATTCTTGTAGATATCCCCACACTGCTAAGACTGAGCCAACTGTGCTATTGAAAGGGCATAACTGAGAAGCATTCGTTCCACAATGATGAAGGTTTAACTGTATTTGTCCTTATTATATATTAATTTGTATTACAGTTGCATATCAGAATATTTTGAGTTTGAAGCATCAGCATGACTGCTTCTCTTGAACTCCTGTTTGATTTAATCCTGCTGTCAGTTTAACCTCCCCCTATTTAGAACATTTCTCTGCTTCAGTTGAGAGTCAAGAATAATTTATCCATAAATTTCATACTTTTCAAACTAGGGAAGAATGCAAAGTTAAATATGCATTCATGAAAAGCTTGCCAAACATAATTAGGGTTTGTAAATGTAATGGAATTTAGCAGCAACTTTTGAATTATGTTAAGTTTTATATATCAGCCCAATGCTAAACATGGTTACTTTGACAGCAGTCCCACTGAGTTTGGAGGAGTTGAGGGGCTATGTCTCAAATCAATGAGCACAGAAATTGAAACAAAATCAGCCGTAAATATGATTTATTTGAGTGATAGTTTATATTTGTAAAGATATTTAATATGTAACTGAAAATAGGTGTTGAGAAGATCTCTTACAGATTCAGTACTTAAAACTCATGGTGACCTTTTCCAGGGTAGAGAATACCATTTATTTGATCATATCCTGAAATTAATATTGGCAGTGATCTTTGCTATTTGTCTGTTTCTGAAAAAATGAATGTAAGACACATGGCTCTACTAAAATTACCTGAAATCATGTCCCAATGTGTTCAACGAGATTCCATTCCAGGGATGGAAGATAGTCCCATTGAACACAATGGGAACACGTTGGGACATCCCTTTTATTCCAGGGATGGAATAAACTATAGGATAACTATCCTGTGTACACCTACAAGGAGAGTAACTCTTCTTAAAGGCAGTTACTCAAACCATCATTTTACCTTACTGTAAATACTCTTTCTGTCCAAGAATAACTTGTACTGAAGTTGAAAGATTTGTGTCTGAGCAACCATGTTATGATTAGACTGCCAACATGACTTCCAAAAAAAACATACAACATACTGCATGAAAGATACACAAAGATATAATAAATAATGACTTTGAGCTATTATTTTCCTTTTCTCTCTCTGTCTCTCTCTGTCTGTCTCTGTCACACACACACACACACACACACACACACACAGAGAGAGAGAGAGAGAGAGAGAGAGAGAGAGAGAGAGAGAGAGAGAGAGAGAGAGAGAGAGAGAGACCAGACTTTAGCAAAATGAAAGGGGTGGGGGAGCCAAAGGAACAAAATATTGTGGCACTCTGAACAATGAAACATTTATTTCAGTGCATGAATTCGCATATCAAAATCCACATCTTCAACAACCTGTGTCTGGAAAGGTGGATTTTGATCCAGGACAGCTCACAATGAAACAATTTTGAGCCACAGTATTTCATCCTTACCTGTTTTACGCACACACATTACACACAAACATGCACAAACGCAGGAAACCCCCCCCAATTATCCACAGAACCAGCATTTGCTGATTCATCGTTATCAATCAAAAGACTGTACATCCAGAAGGACATCACCAGAACTAGCCACCAGAGGGAGCACAGGTCATGCTACGTGTAGCTTTCGCTATAATCCACGTTACTTGCCATCCATGGATGGAAAGAACCCCTTGGGGATATGGGGATCCTACTGGATTTCTTGGTCTCCCATTTTGCCTACATACTCAATTGGACTAGCAAAGGGCAGTTGCTTAGAAACAAGAAACGCTACGGAAGAGGGTGGAACAAAAGAAGGCCAAAAGGGCTGAGGAAGGGAAATAAAAGCTTCTCCCACAGATAGAAAATCAAGATGAGGGGCCGTTACATTTTGGATCCCCCTCTTCCCGTTGTTTGCATAATTATCTCTACCAGGGCTGCGTGCGCCCTGCATTGGCTGCCCGAGGGCGGGAGGAGGGGAGCGCTGCAGCCACAGCAAACCTCATTCGTCCCTATGGAGGCCATAGAGAGAGAGAAATGAGAAGAGCTGCTCTCTTGGCTCTTGCCCTCGTCCTCGTCCCCCTGCCCTCCCCACCCCCACCCCACCCGGGCCCTCACCTCTCAGCTGCTTCGTCCCCGACGGCAAGTCGTAGCAGCCGGGCCCCAGGCGGGAGTCGGTGCAGCCGACCGTGAGCGTCAAGGCGCGCGGAGCCCGGTCGTACATGCTGCCCGGCGGCTGGACCCGGCCCTCCCGTCGCCATGGCTACCGAGGGCCCAACAGACAAGCCCATCCCACCCATCCCAGGTCGGCTCCTTCTGGCCAGCCGCCCAAGGCAAGGCTGGAGTAGCTTGGTTTGGGCCAGCCAGCCTCCCAGGTGGCTCCCTTTGGGGTTCCTCCCGGCGTCGCCCCCCAAAAAGCCCTTGGACACACCTGGCTGTGCCTCCTTGTAGTATGGAAGGCATAATAAGACCTTAGGGCTGGCGCATCCTTTAAGGGGCCGAGTTTGTTTGTTTGTTTGTTTGTTTGTTTGTTTATACAACTTATATGCCGCCCGCTACCCAAAGGTCTCTGGGCGGCTTACAATTAAAATGAACAGTTAAAACAGTTAAAACGTTAAAAAGGCAATGGACAATTAGCACAATAAAAACATTTAAGCACAAAACACTAAAATTGCCACCAGAACCCACAATCTATGTTATGTCAATTAAAAGTTAAGCAGACCATTATGTGGTTCCGGAAGGACATGCTTCATATGGTCTTTTCTCTCTCCTTTTTTAAAAACCATTTCATTTCTTTATTAATTTCTTTATTTTCTCTCTCCCTTCTTTTTTAAACCATTTCTACTTTCCTACACTTTTTGTTGCTCCCAGGGCTGTGTCCTGATCTGGGGTTCAGCCCTGTCCTCCTCAACCTAATGAATGTGTCTTGAATTTATTTTAAAGGGCTTTTAAAATCTGTTTTAATGATTTCATTGACGCGAGTATGCAGCCTTGAGCCTTATTTTTTTATCTGGAAGTTGGAATAGAAACATTGTTTCTGTGTTTGTTTTACATCCCTCTTCTTTCCTTTTCAGCCTTTGTAACTTTGTATTTCATCTGTATTTGTGTTTTACACTTACATTATGAATGATCAGTCTGATGTATAGCATAATCTGTAGAGGAACCCCAGTATATAAGGATAGGATTGGACAATGAAGCTTTCTAGTGAAACTTGATATAAGAAATGCCTCTTAGAAGAATACATAGGACTGTTCACTTCCTTTCTTCATAGTAAGGCTCCTTCGCCTTCCTTAAAGAATTGATGTTGTGAGAATGATGTGCCAAAATAAGGCACGGTTGGTAGATTGCTAACTGATTAGTAAAACATCATATTCACAATTTGCCACAAACAAGATACATTGCCTGGTAAGGTTCAATAATCTAACATGCAAGTAAGCCAACACACACACTAAAGTTAAGAAAAGAAAAATTGCAAAAATATTCAGTCTAAACTCAATGTTGTAATGAGTTCCTTTATTTCCTGTAATCAATCTGGGTGCTGCATACTTCACTGATTGCATTTTAAAAACAGACCTCAAAGGTGACCCCATAGATAGAGAACATTGCAATAATCTTATTCAGAGGCTACTGATCCTATACCTAGTTATTCTGAGGGGTGTTGTTATCAGCCAAAGCTGACAGAAGGCATTTTGCTCCACTGAGGCCAATCAGGAATCCAGGACACACACACGCACGCAGGCAACAAAACCATTTCTAAACTCTGTTTATAATTGAAGCATCCTCTATATATCACATTGAATGTAAAAGCAGAACCACTGAACAGCTGTACCAACAATGCTGTATGATAGGGTAAGTTGTGAGATACTAAGTAGTCTCATGGCTATTTCTGAACCTGGATTTCAGTTTTTCTAGCTGCCTCATACATTTTCTCACCATTACACTATAAACAACCAGCTGCCTTTAAGATCACAAATAATTTAATCAATAGAGAAATGCTACCCATCATTTTAATGTAATTTATGAACAGAATGGGTTAAAATGTTCAGTACTACAAACATAGCACTAGGTGGTGTCAAGACCCTTTATTTCAACCAATGCTTGATACAATTAGCATTCCTGTTTCAGTAATGCTAGTGTAGCAAATGCATAGTTTAATGGCCATTTAGAATGGTTTAAAAGAAGACAGCACTAAAAACAATGTATACTGTCAGGCTGAGATCATCAAAGATATCTGCAGCAAGAATGGCTGGTAGTATACAGAGATTAATTTTTTTTTTCAATAAAACAATGAATGTGCTTTTACTCTTTGACTTACAATGTGACCTTTTAATGTTCTAAGATGCCCTTCTAATTCCTTGTTCTTAATTTGAATATGTCTTAAGTGTGCTGAGCTGTATATTGTCCCTCATTATTGTAAGCCAACTGGTAGTCTTTTCCAAGGAGAAAGGTGGGGTAAAAATATGCTAAATAAATAAATAAATAAATAAATAAATAAATAAATAAATAAATAAATAAATATTTCGGTTACATACTTGTCTACAAACCAATAATTCTCCAAATACTAATATATTTCAGAAAAGAAATCTATGTCTATATTAATTATCCTCATGCCTGAATTTCTAATTAGATAGCATATTGTATAGCTTGTCCTACTTATACTTACAGAGCAAGGTATTCAAACTCCTGTCATAGTGAAGAACCACTTCAAATTGAGATCCAAATGGACAAAGGAAAATTGGGAGTAGAACATCAACACTTCTAAGTGCTCACTGTTTCTTTTTAAAAGATAATTATCTTCCATATACCTCGCAGGCTAATAAAGGATTTTACATTTGCCACAAATTGTAAGGTCCCATTAACAGACTCCTGAACAATTGGAGGCATGGATCAATCAGTGCCAGGTCCCTGGTCTTTAATTTAGTGTGTAAGTCCCTTGGAGCCATTAAAACAACTGATTTTCCAAAGGCAGGCAGGATAGAAATGCATAGGACTGGTAGAAAGACAGATGGAAAGCAAAGAACTAACCTATGGAAAGACCTTGGTTGTTTCTAATAAACCAGTTGAATAGAACTTTGAAGAAAATCTGGTCAAATCTATTGCTGGCTCTGCATTGTATTTTCTGATAGGGGACACACCATCTAATCACTCCTGATGTTTTTCCTGATCTTCAACTGTAATATCTTTTCCTGCAACTGCCAATCATAGTCCTGTCCTCTAGAACAACAAAGAACAGGTTGTCTCCTTCTTCTGCATAAGAAGTTTTTAGATACTGGATGACTACTATCATGGCAGCACATTTTTCTTCTCCAGGCTAAAGTTAGCAATCAGCAGCCATCTGAAAGGTTCCTCATAGGACTTGGACTCTAGACCCATTTTTGCACCCACCATCCTGGTCAATGTTTTCTGGATAAACTAAAAATGGCAATGAAAACAGAGAATCAAGCCAGGAAATGGTCTGCAGTATGGTCCAGCTGCTTCTTAGGAATAAGAAAAATATCTGTCCTTAAATATTATATGATTCACTCAACTAAGACATTTACTGGAGGCAAGATAGGAGATATCTTCCCAGGCCTCCTAAGATGAAATGGAATCACTGTTCAGGAACACTTTCAAACACAATCCTACACTGGGCAAAATCCTGGTGGAGGGATTCTTTAATAGGGAAAAAAATCATTTCTGGATTGCTATTGGCCAGTTCAGGAACCCCACCCACAACCTGGTTGCACTTGTTTACTGTTAAAGACTCCCCTCCTCCCTGCCCCAAGGTTCCAAAGGCTTCTGGGGGGCAGAATCTGAAAGGGAAATACGAAACATCCATGCATTTAAATGAAAATTTTCCAGCGCTTGATCCACTGGAACCATGCTGCAAGGCCACACAAGACCCACCAGCCAGGGCAGGTGTGGGGCAGCCCCTTTTCATCAGCAGCACGTGGTCCAGACCCACTCCCCTCCCTGTTGGGGTTGATGTCTGTTGTGTCCCCGAGACTATGAATCCGCAGGAGTGGCCATCTTGTTTGCATTCCTAAGACTTTCTATCTCCTCTTCACTGGAGTTTTTGACTCCGCTTTCCCATTTCTCCTTCTCCATTAATTTAATGACTAAGGATGGGGTCCAATGGGAAATAGATCACATTTTGGACTAATGGTGAAGCAGTCCAGTGGAATCTATGTCCTGGGAATTACAGTGTATTATGCTCCAGCCTTACCCTGATATCTGCCCAAAATGGGTTTATTTCATTCTACTAGTTTTGGGGAAACAAGCTGGAGCAACAGACAGAATAGTTGCTTTAATCATGCCCTGCAAGATTACCCTTTCCAGGATAATCAGCAGAAAACACCGATTTGTCTTTAAAGCACACCAAAGCATAAGTTAAATTATCATATACTGTAGTTGCAGCTGATGACAGGCTTCCATTTCATCACCACAGCTAGAAAGAAGAGTAAAAGGTGTGTTTTCTTTTTCTTTTTAGCAATTTTTGTTACAGCTAATTTTCACTAGCACTTAACATAAGAACATAAGAAGAGCCATGCTGGATCAGGCCAAAGGCCCATCTAGTCCAGCTTCCTGTATCTCACAGTGGCCCCACCAGATGCTTTTGGAAGCGCATGAGAGTAGATATCTGTCTCCTGATACCACTCCCCTGCATTTGGCCCTTGAAGTACCCTGGTTTTAAGCCTGGAGATTACACATCTCCATCATGGTTTGTAACCTGTGATAGACTTTTCCTCCAGGAATCTGTCCAATCCCCTTTTGAAGGCATCCAAGCCAGATGCCATCACCACATCCTGTGGCAGGGAGTTCCATAGACTAACAACGCGCTGGGTACAAAAATATTTTCTTTTGTCTGTTCTTACTCTCCCAGCCCTCAATTTGAGTGCATGTCCCCTAGTTCTGGTATTTTGTGAGAGGGAAAAGAGCTTCCTTCTATCCACTTTACTCATGCCCTGCATTATTTTGTACGTCTCAATCATATCCCCCCTCAGGCGCCTTTTTTCCAGACTAAAGAGCCCCAAATGTTTTAGCCTTTCCTCATAAGGGAGGTGCCCCAGCCCAGTAATCATTTTGGTTGCTCTCTTCTGCACCTTTTCCAGTTCCACTATGTCTTTCTTGAGATGCGGTGACCAGAATTGTACACAATACTCCAGATGCGGCCTTACTATTGTTTTGTATAATGGCATTATAATGTTGGCTGTTTTATTTTCAGTCCCCTTTTTGATAATCCCTAGCATGGAATTGGCCTTCTTCACGGCTGCCACACATTGGGTAGACACCTTCATGGAGCTGTCCACCAACACACCAAGATCTCTTTCCTGATCTGTCACGGATAACTCAGAGCCCATGAGTTGATAGATAAAGTTTTGATTTTTTGCCCCAATATGCATTACTTTACATTTGGCTACATTAAAACGCATTTGCCATTTCGTAGCCCATTCCCCCAGTTTGGAGAGATCCTTCTGGAGATCTTCACAATCTTCTCTGGTTTTTACCACACGGAAAAGTTTTGTGTCATCTGCAAACTTGGCCACCTCACTGCTTATCCCTGTCTCCAGGTCATTTATGAACAGATTGAAAAGCACCGGTCCCAGGACAGAGCCCTGGGGCACACCGCTTTTCACCTCTCTCCATTGTGAAAATTTCCCATTGACACCTACTCTTTGTTTCCTGGATCTCAACCAGTTCTCAATCCATAAGAGGACCTGCCCTCTTATCCCCTGACTGTGCAATTTTCTCAGCAGCCTCTGGTGAGGGACTGTGTCAAAGGCCTTTTGAAAATCCAGATAGACTATATCCACCGGTTCACCCAAATCTACATGCCTGCTGACCTTTTCAAAAAATTCTACAAGATTTGTCAGACAAGACTTTTCTGGCAGAGCAGCAGAGAGGAAGGAGCTGGTCAGAGGAGCACACGGCCAAAGGGCAGAGCTAACTTCTTCTTTTTGCAGGAGCAAGGGGCGGAGTTTTAGCTTTAAATAGCTGCTACCAGCAGTCTCTCAGTCCTTTTCTTGCAGAGCAGCAGAGAGGAAGGAGCTGGTCAGAGGAGCACACGGCCAAAGGGCAGAGCTAACTTCTTCTTTTTGCAGGAGCAAGGGGCGGAGTTTTAGCTTTAAATAGCTGCTACCAGCAGTCTCTCAGTCCTTTTCTGGCAGAGCAGCAGAGAGGAAGGAACTGGTCAGAGGAGCACACGGCCAAAGGGCAGAGCTAACTTCTTCTTTTTGCAGGAGCAAGGGGTGGAGTTTTAGCTTTAAATAGCTGCTACCAGCAGTCTCTCAGTCCTTTTCTGGCAGAGCAGCAGAGAGGAAGGAGCTGGTCAGAGGAGCACACGGCCAAAGGGCAGAGCTAACTTCTTCTTTTTGCAGGAGCAAGGGGCGGAGTTTTAGCTTTAAATAGCTGCTACCAGCAGTCTCTCAGTCCTTTTCTTGCAGAGCAGCAGAGAGGAAGGAGCTGGTCAGAGGAGCACACGGCCAAAGGGCAGAGCTAACTTCTTCTTTTTGCAGGAGCAAGGGGCGGAGTTTTAGCTTTAAATAGCTGCTACCAGCAGTCTCTCAGTCCTTTTCTGGCAGAGCAGCAGAGAGGAAGGAGCTGGTCAGAGGAGCACACGGCCAAAGGGCAGAGCTAACTTCTTCTTTTTGCAGGAGCAAGGGGCGGAGTTTTAGCTTTAAATAGCTGCTACCAGCAGTCTCTCAGTCCTTTTCTTGCAGAGCAGCAGAGAGGAAGGAGCTGGTCAGAGGAGCACACGGCCAAAGGGCAGAGCTAACTTCTTCTTTTTGCAGGAGCAAGGGGCGGAGTTTTAGCTTTAAATAGCTGCTACCAGCAGCACGCGCCTAACGGCGCGTGCAAACTAAAAATAAAAATAAAAAAATTAAATAAAAAAAAAATCTGGGTTTAATTGAGTTCCCAAGCCAAGCAACTCCTCAGGAGGTCCTACACTTCCTGACGTGCTTGCAGTTGGAGTAGAGGTGCTTTAGCGGCCCCTACACTGTTAGATTTTGACTAAACAATAAAAGAAGTAAAGAGTCTTACTAGATTAAAAAAAAAAAAAGTGCAAGTTTACATTTTTTAGACCTTGAATACATTTTATTGTAATAGTTAAAATGGAGTTGGAGGGAGCAGCTGTAGTTACCTGCAGTACTTGTGCTATGTTTGTTATCTTGACAGAGCGTGTGCAGAACTACATCTGCTGCAAGTGCAAGCTGGTAGCGCTATTGGAAGAGAAGGTCCAGCAGCTAGAGGCTCGCATAGTGGACCAGCAACATATTAAGGAGCTTGAGCAGTTCCTGGACAGAGCGGAAGAGACTATCCAGGTCCAAGAAGAGACAGGGCACACTTCAGAGGAGGAAGTCACTCCCCCAACTCAGGAGGTGGATGGGTGGAGGAATGTGACTCAAAGGAGTAGAAGGCCAAGGCATCGCTCAGAGAGTCTCATCTTGCACAATCAATTTGAAGCTCTTTCCCTCAGCACACCTCATGAGGCACACATAGAGGAAGAAGTGGTTCCACCGGAGGATCTCTCCCTCATCACTATTGATGAGATACAAGATCAGGAACATGTTGATGACCAGGCTGCAGGAGAGAAGCTCATTGTGCTAGGGGATTCTATCATTAGAAATACGGAGGGATGGATTTGTGAGGAGCATGATAACCGGATGGTCACTTGCCTGCCGGGTGCAAAGGTTGCAGACATCACCAGAAATATAGATAGCTTGTTAGAGAGAACTGGGAAGGAGCCAGTGATCATGGTACACGTCGGTACCAACGATGTCGGGAAGGCCAAGCGGTCAGTCTTGGAAGCCAAATTCAGGTTGCTAGGTAGAAGATTGAAGTCCCGGGCTTCCAAGGTAGCATTTTCAGAAGTGCTACCTGTTCCTCGTGCAGGTCCCGCCAGGCAGGCAGAACTCAGAAGCCTCAATGCGTGGATGAGGCGATGGTGTCGAGAGGAGGGTTTTAGATTTGTCAGGAACTGGAGAACATTTTGGGACAAGCCAAACCTGTTCAGGAGGGATGGGTTGCACTTGAATCATGATGGGACCAGATTGCTGGCACTCAACCTCAAAAAGGCAGCAGAGCAGCTTTTAAACTGATAACTGGGGGAAAGCCGACAGGAGCTGTGTGGCATCCGGTTCGGAACACCTCATCCTCGGGGAATGAGGTTGGAGAGGGTAGAGAATCACATAGAGATGACATAGCAAGTATTAACACTGGCAGAATAGCGGAATGTGACAGTTCGGCTACTGAAAATAAAAGCTGTGGGGGGAGAAGAACAAGGCAGCAGCTGTTGCGGGACCCACTGTACAAGTGCTTCTACGCCAATGCTCGAAGCCTCCGAGCAAAGATGGGAGAACTTGAACATCTGGCAGCTAGGGATAACATTGATATAATAGCCATAACAGAAACCTGGTGGAATGTGGAGAACCAGTGGGACACAGCAATCCCAGGCTATAAACTCTATAGAAGGGATAGAGAGGGGCGGGTTGGAGGAGGAGTGGCCATCTATGTCAAAGAAGGCATAAAATTCAGCAGAATGGAGATTGACAGAGGGTCTGACTCCGCCATAGAATCACTGTGGGTTAAACTACCAGGTCCAAAGAGTGATGTGATAGTTGGAGTATTCTATCGTCCACCAGATCAAAAACTTGAGGGGGACCTTGAAATGAGGAGAGAAATCATGGAGGTGGCTAAGAGGGATAGGATAGTAATCATGGGGGACTTTAATTATCCCCACATTGACTGGGCCAATGCGAGCTCTGGGCAAGAAAGAGAAACTGGGTTTCTCGACTTGCTGAATGACTGTGCCTTAGAGCAACTTGTCATGGAGCCCACCCGAGAACAGGCAACTCTAGATCTAATATTGTGTGATACTCAGGACCTCGTCAGGGATGTGAATGTCACTGAGCCTCTGGGGAACAGTGACCATGCTGCAATTACCTTTGCCATGCATGTCGGAGGAAGAGTGTCAACCAAATCAGACATAAAAACCCTTGATTTTCGAAGGGCAAACTTCCCTCAGATGAGGAAACTAGTTAGAGAGAAACTGAAGGGGAGGGTTAGAAGAATCCAATCTCTTCAGTGTGCATGGAGCCTGTTTAAAACAACAATAATAGAGGCCCAGCACAAGTGCATACCACAAAGAAAGAAGAGCTCATTTAAGTCCAAGAGGACACCGGCATGGTTAACGAGTGGAGTTAGAGAGGCTCTAAAGCACAAGGAGAGGTCCTTCTGTAAATGGAAATCCTCCCCAAATGAGGAAAATAAAAAGGAACACAAACTCTGGCAAAAGAAATGTAAAAAGATGATAAGGGAGGCAAAGAAAGACTTTGAGGAACGCATGGCTAGCAATATAAAGGGTAATAATAAAAGCTTCTTTAAATATGTTAGAAGTAGAAAACCTGCCAGAGAACCAATTGGGCCTCTGGATGGTGAGGGAGGAAAAGGGGAGGTTAAGGAGGACTTGGACATTGCAGAGAAATTGAACGAGTTCTTTGCGTCTGTCTTCACGACAGAGGACCTTGAGCGGATTCCGCTGCCTGAGCCGCCCCTCTTGACTAAAGAATTAAATCAAATACAGGTTAAAAGAGAGGAGGTTTTAGGACTAATTGATAAATTGAGGATTAACAAGTCACCGGGCCCAGATGGCATCCACCCAAGAGTTATTAGGGAACTGAGAAATGAAATTGCAGATCTCTTAACGGTTATATGCAACTTGTCTCTTAAAACGGCCACAGTGCCGGAGGACTGGAGGATAGCAGATGTCACACCAATTTTTAAAAAAGGAAGGAGGGGGGACCCAGGAAACTACAGGCCGGTTAGCCTTACATCTGTCCCAGGGAAGATGGTGGAAGGCCTCATCCAAGAGAAAATCTTAAAACACATAAAAGAACAAACCTTGCTGAGAGAAAATCAGCATGGCTTCTGTAAGGGTAAATCTTGTCTTACAAACCTTTTAGAATTTTTTGAAAAGGTCAACAGGCACGTGGATTTGGGTGAACCGGTGGATATAGTCTATCTGGATTTTCAAAAGGCTTTTGACACAGTCCCTCACCAAAGGCTGCTGAGAAAATTGCATAGTCAGGGGATAAGAGGGCAGGTCCTCTTATGGATTGAGAACTGGTTGAGATCCCGGAAACAAAGAGTAGGTGTCAATGGGAAATTTTCACAATGGAGAGAAGTGAAAAGCGGTGTGCCCCAGGGCTCGGTCCTGGGACCGGTGCTTTTCAATCTGTTCATAAATGACCTGGAGACAGGGATAAACAGTGAGGTGGCCAAGTTTGCAGATGACACAAAACTTTTCCATGTGGTAAAAACCAGAGAAGATTGTGAAGAGCTCCAGAAGGATCTCTCCAAACTGGGGGAGTGGGCTGAGAAATGGCAAATGCGTTTTAATGTAACCAAATGTAAAGTAATGCATATTGGGGCAAAAAAATCCAAACTTCATCTATCAACTCATGGGCTCTGAGTTATCCGTGACGGATCAGGAAAGAGATCTTGGTGTGTTGGTGGACAGCTCCATGAAGGTGTCTCCCCAATGTGTGGCAGCAGTGAAGAAGGCCAATTCCATGCTAGGGATTATCAAAAAAGGGGATTGAAAATAAAACAGCCAACATTATAATGCCGTTATATAAAACAATAGTAAGGCCCCACCTGGAGTATTGTGTACAATTCTGGTCACCGCATCTCAAGAAAGACATAGTGGAACTGGAAAAGGTGCAGAAGAGAGCGACTAAAATGATTACTGGGCTGGGGCACCTCCCTTATGGAGAAAGGCTAAAACAATTGGGCCTCTTTAGTCTGGAAAAAAGGCGCTTGAGGGGGGATATGTTTGAGACATACAAAATAATGCAGGGTATGAGTAAAGTGGATAGAGGGAAGCTCTTCTCCCTCTCTCAAAATACCAGAACTAGGGGACATACACTCAAATTGAGTGCTGGGACAGTAAGAACTGACAAAAGAAAATATTTTTTCACCCAGCGTGTTGTAAGTCTATGGAACTCCCTGCCACAGGATGTGGTGATGGCATCTGGCCTGGATGCCTTCAAAAGGGGATTGGACAGATTCCTAGAGGAAAATTCCATCACGGGTTACAAACCATGATGGAGATGTGTAATCTCTAGGCTTTAAACCAGGGTACTTCAAGGGCCAGATGCAGGGGAGTGGTATCAGGAGACAGATATCTAGTCTCATGCGCTCCCAAACGCATCTGGTGGGGCCGCTGTGAGATACAGGAAGCTGGACTAGATGGGCCTTTGGCCTGATCCAGCATGGCTCTTCTTATGTTCTTATGTTCTTATGTTAAGACTTACCCTTGCAGAAGCCATGCTGATTTTCTCTCAGCAAAGTTTGTTCTTCTATGTGTTTTAAGATTTTCTCTTGGATGAGGCTTTCCACCATCTTCCCTGGGACAGATGTAAGGCTAACTGGCCTGTAGTTTCCCGGGTCCCCCCTCCTTCCTTTTTTAAAAATTGGTGTGACATCTGCTATCCTCCAGTCCCCCGGCACTGTGGCCGTTTTAAGAGACAAGTTGCATATTACCGTTAAGAGATCTGCAATTTCATTTCTCAGTTCCCTAATAACCCTTGGGTGGATGCCATCTGGGCCCGGGGACTTGTTAATCTTCAATTTATCAATTAGTCCTAAAACATCTTCTCTTTTAACCTGTATTTGATTTAATTCTTTAGTCAAGAGGGGCCGTTCAGGCAGCGGAATCTGCTCAAGGTCTTCTGTCGTGAAGACAGATGCAAAGAACTCATTTAATTTCTCTGCAATTTCCAAGTCCTCCTTAATCTCCCCTTTTCCTCCCTCACCATCCAGAGGGCCAACTGGTTCTCTGGCAGGCTTTCTACTTCTAACATATTTAAAGAAGCTTTTATTATTACCCTTTATATTGCTAGCCATGCGTTCCTCAAAATCTTTCTTTGCCTCTCTTATCATCTTCTTACATTTCTTCTGCCAGAGTTTGTGTTAGGCTTAGTCTGGCACCAGCCCTGCTTCCTAGCAATTTCCTTTGTTTAGCTGATTAATGGCTCTTTGTATTTAAATAAGCAGTTAAGGTTAGCAGAGGCAGAGGTAAAACACAGGTCAAACAGCCCTAGCTGAACTGTTCAAACCCAGAAACTTACCAGTGCTGTCTTCTTTTTTCTCTCTCTCTCAGCAGTAGCTCTGCTTGGATTCACACCCAGGCTCAAATGCTGAGGCTCAAATGCTTCTTCAGGGGGGAAAACACTTAGTGTAACTCCTCCCCCAAGCTCAGTGGAAGGCTTAGTCTGGCACCAGCCCTGCTTCCTAGCAATTTCCTTTGTTTAGCTGATTAATGGCTCTTTGTATTTAAATGAGCAGTTAAGGTTAGCAGAGGCAGAGGTAAAACACAGGTCAAACAGCCCTAGCTGAACTGTTCAAACCCCAAAACTTACCAGTGCTGTCTTCTTTTTCTCTCTCTCAGCAGTAGCTCTGCTTGGATTCACACCCAGGCTCAAATGCTGAGGCTCAAATGCTTCTTCAGGGGGAAAACACTTAGTGTAACTCCTCCCCCAAGCTCAGTGGAAGGCTTAGTCTGGCACCAGCCCTGCTTCCTAGCAATTTCCTTTGTTTAGCTGATTAATGGCTCTTTGTATTTAAATGAGCAGTTAAGGTTAGCAGAGGCAGAGGTAAAACACAGGTCAAACAGCCCTAGCTGAACTGTTCAAACCCAGAAACTTACCAGTGCTGTCTTCTTTTTCTCTCTCTCAGCAGTGGCTCTGCTTGGATTCACACCCAGGCTCAAATGCTGAGGCTCCACTTCTGCTCTGTCTCTCAGTCTTGCTAGCTTCTGAAAGTCTAACATTGCCTTTTATCTAAGTAGCAATATAGGCTGGCAATTAAGGAGTGAAAATCATGATTCTTCTATCAACCCCTATGAGCAGCATTCACTTTTGTTGGAGCACTTTTAAGCCTGAAATGTGTTTCCCAGGCAAAACTAAACTTAGAACATGTATCCTAGAAAGCACAATACTTTCATTGGGAATATTTGTATGCGTAGCATTTAGTACTATGGAGCAATGGCTGTGTAATACCGGAGGACTTTTGCCAAGTACCTGCAGCCACCTCCAGGGTAGGGCTCTAGATTAGAATCTCAGCTTTATAAGATGGCAGCATTATCTGTTACTAGTTGTAGTCCTTGTCATCTCTTTCCAAGACACTTTGAAATCTTCTTTGTGCCTGAACTACCTTAAGTTGAGTTTGAGCTTCCCTTTACATTGCCCTTGTTTAACCTACTTGCTCTCTGGTTTGAATCTTTAAGTGTCTTTGACCCTACCCTTTCGGCAGTCATTACATGTTCATTGGCATTACTGCAGTGCTGGCTATCATGCCTTTTGACCCTATCTTTGAGAAGCCCTTGCCTAAATCACCAGTCTTGGCTCAACTTCTGCTGGTTTAGCTATAATGCATGGAACCTGCCTCTCTTGTAATGGACATAAGAGAGTGTGGGGGGGGGCACTTACACATCTTCCCTATCAGTTTATGTCACCACTAAAATGACAAGCATTTCCAAACCCCTGTAATAAGTTTGGGGTTGTTATTTAACCTGTGAATACAAAAGTCTTCTCCTTGACTGAACCTATCTGCAGACTAGGTAAACAACTAGACTCTATAACAACCATGAACTTGTTGATAGTCCATGGAAATGTACTGGGCACATTTTGCCTGCTTCATTTCCTTGCCTCTAACTGCTAGTGTGCTTTCAAAATTGCTGTATGACAGACCTTCGAAATATAAAGAAATGCCAGTTACCAAGAGATGCAATGCCATTGTGCAACAGTGTCATATTGACAATTGTGAATGGGGAGTGGAAGGCACCTATGACTCAATCTCTTGATTAAAATGCAGTCCACACTGTGAAAATGTATGAGGGACCTCCGCCTCTGCATTGAATGCCTATAGAGTCTGGTATTTAAAATCCCTCCATTGCTTGCTTCTCAACACACAGTGCATTTTGGCACACTATTCTGTAGCTGAAAATGAATATTTTTCTCTCTGTGCTGCCGCTAAACAAACATCAATCAAGACATAGTAATAAATAAGCAATTATCCACACTGTGTATCCCCCCCCCTTTGAGTGCATAAATACTACAAGTTCAAAATATGGGGGGGGGAGCCAAATAAATAATGTCCTTTTTCATTTTTAAAGAGCCTGGGTCACTTGGATTTTTCCTTTGATTCTTTGCAATCTCGTCTCCCTCTGTCTGCCTATTCACTTTTCTTTCATTCCTGAATTTTAATCAGCTTCTTTTCTTGAAGCTGTCATGAGAAAGTGTTTTCAATCTACCATCGTTCTTTGCAAATTTGTTGTGAACAAAGCTGTGCCCATATGTATTCCCACTCACATATGGGTTAAATGTTCAGTTACAAAGACAGTAGAGTTACACATTGAATACCAAAGGAAAGGTGAAGTTGACCAGCCTTTTAAAGTCACAAATCATCACGTTGACCACACTGTTTTTTCCCCACAAGCAAAGATAAAATTAATTGAAAGAGTGTGCCTCTGAGCAACTGCCACACAGCTGGGTCCATGCATAGCCATGAGCTAACTTTGTAGGCCACTACAGATCAAAAACTCCCACCTCATTCTTGAAATTGGAAACCATTTCTCCAAGGCTGTGGATTCAAAAAGCACTACAGTGGACCCTCGTATAACAAGAGGTTTGTATAAGAGAAAATCCACTTAAAGGAAAAAATTCCGGAGATAGGGGGAAATCGCTTAACAGAATCGCCTCTGGGGTGAATCCATATAACAGAAAAATGGTCGTGATTAGGGATTAATCCATTTTCAATGCATTCCTATGAGAAATTTGTACAAAGGAAAATTTGCTTAATAGAATTTCATTTGGAACAAATTAATTCCTTTATACACGGTATCACTGTATATTGTTGCAGTTGCTGCATGTATACAATAGTATGCTTCTGACCAAGGCATAGAAATATTATATAGTATATCAATACTGTCAATTTTAAATAGTTTTTTACCTGGTATGGGACTGAGAGCTCACACCAGATCAACTTGATTCCACCAATACCAAAATTGGTATGCCATTAATATTTTGCAGAATTATCCTTTCCATAAACTATGAAAATGCATGCTCAGACATATCACTTAATTTCAAATAAATTTGTTATGTGACTAGATTAGAGAAAATTGTGGACATCTTTACTCTAGCCCAACACCTCACACTGGAACATCAGATGTAAGAAAATTCACCACTGCCACCAAAAATAAAAGGTGATTACCTGAAGTTCATCCAAAGCCCTAAAGCTTGCCAAGGATCTAACCCAGTGATTCTTAATCATGGCCATATAGGACCTACTGGAGAATGCCTACACATTTTGGGGACAAATAGTAATGATGGTGATTTTGGATTTTAAGCAACCCTGTCTCTGTTCTCACAACAGCTTCTAGCAGCCAGATTCAGTTGGCCTAGAAGGGAGAGTCATAGAATCATAGAGTTGAAAGAGACCTCAAGGGCCATCCAGTCCAACCCCCTGCCTTGCAGGAACCCACATCAAAGTAACCCCGACAGATGGCCATCCAGCCTCTGTGGCAGCATATTCCACTGTTTCAAAATGGTTCTTTGAACATCTGAAGAAGGCCAAATCAGAGTGTGACCAGTCCAAAACCAAGGCTACTTTGAAGTTTAAAAAAATTTAAGGAGCAGAGTTGACAACAGGGAACAGGCACATAATTCTGTAAACACAACCATTATTATACTACTATATGCCTTGTCCTTACTCAAAGATCTTTTGTATGGAAAATTAATGCAGGGAAAGCACCCCCGAGGAAGACCACTGCTGCAATATAAGGATATCTGAAAGAGGCATCTGAAGACCTTGGGAACAGATGTTAACAGATGGGAAACCTTGAACTCCAATCGTTCAGCCTGGAGGGAAAAGATACAGCATGGCCTTCTATAATTCAAAGGGACACTTGGTCAACAGGCTGAGGAAAAGAGACATTCTCGGAAACAGCAAAATCTGGGGGCTGGACAAGGGACCGACTGTATTTGTCCTCGATGTGGAAGGGATTGTGTGAGGGTTTGTTGATAATGACCAATGGCTCCGAATAGAGATGGGCACGACTTGAAAAAAAAATGTTTTCGAGTTGTCGTTAGTCGGGCCGGTTCCGTTTCGGGTCGTTTCCGTTTTTCGCGAAAATTCACAAAAATTACTCGGTTCGTTTTTTCGTTTTTTCGTTTTCGTTAGTACTGGTTTTTGGGGGGCGGTAGCGGGCTCCTGGAGGCACCTCTCTGGGGTGGGTGCCTCCTCTGGCCCGCTATAAAGGGAAAGCGGGCTCCTGGAGGCACCCGTGGGTGCCTCCTATCCTCACCCACTAGGAAAGGGAAGCAGGCTCCAAGAGACCCCTCAACATGGCGGTCTCCCCTCCTCACCTGCTGCTGATGCAAAATGGTATGCAATAGCCATATGGATATGCATACCAGTTGCAGACAGTGAGACTAGTGATGGCAGTGAACCCAGAGCCATAGGTGATGCCTAAGGCTCTCGCACCACCATGTCTCACACAGAAGGGAATTGTACTTGCGTGTAGTGCAATGCAAGTAGATCTGGCTTAGGGTTAAGGTGGGTTAGTGCAAGGGCTAGGGTTAGGCTAGTGACGGGTAAGGTTACGGTGGGCTAGTGGGTTGCACCTCTGGGTGCCTCTCTGACCCACTAAGAAGACAGTCTGTGACGTATGGGTAAGGACTGGAGTCAAGGATTAGGGTTAGGGTTAGGGGGCTAGGGCAGGTTTTAGGGGGCTTTTTGGCACATCCCAGAAGTCTCCATGGCCAAGTGGCCATGCGATTGGTGGGATGGCTCCAAAAATTTGCATGGTCGTCCACTCCCACATGGCTGGCCACTCTCTCCAGCCCATCATTGCGCAGGTGTAAGAAAAAAATCAAATAATATCAATGGAGGACAGAGGAGGAGAGGAGAGACATTTTGTTGCAAGAAAAAACCCACTGCGTGTTTCTGTTGTGCTTGTGTGTTTTTGGGCCACGATTTCAAAAACAATATTGCGTTCGCCGCCCCATTTTGGATCCCCCGCCCGCACCGCATGGCATGGCAAGTCCGGCTGCCCAGGACGGGGGGGGAGGCGGGACCCCCCCTCTAGAAACCACCCCTCCGGTAGGTGCCCTGCGCCCTTAGTCAAGCAGGCATTTTTCCGCCTGCTTTTTTGGCCCGGGAATGGGTGGGGGGAGTGTTTAAAAGTTTTTTCCTATGCCGTCCGTGCCTCTTGCTTGCGCTTTAATTGCGGCGGCCGGCGGCGAGACTGGGCTTTTTGCTGGTTGCGAGCCTGCGGTGAGTCCCACCAGAGCAGCCCAGGACGGGGGATGGGGGGGAGGCCGGGGACCTCCAGAAACAACCCCTCTGGTAGGTGCCCTGAGGCACGGCAGGCATTTTTCCGCCTGCTTTTCGGCCGGGAACCGGGTTTTTTTAACTTTTAAAAACCTTTTTTCTGTGCCACGTGGCATCGCGCGATCGCGCGATGCAAGGAACGAGCACGACAAATCAGACCAAAATTGTTCGTTCGTCGGTTCGAGTTCAAAGTCTGGTGGAGTAATTCCCGTTACCATTTCCGTAGAGTAACGGAACCGAGTAACGGAAACGGAAACGGGAATACCGCTAAGTCGTGCCCATCTCTAGTTCCGAAGTTGACAAGTAAACTGACTCATGTAAATTATCAAAATTCCTGACCTCAATGAACTATGTCAATAAACTTTTATTAACATTTCCAGGAATTATAGCTTCACTTGTATTTTTCTTCAAACAATCAAGTTCAGACAACAACATATAATCAGGGTTTGCATTTTTAGCAAGTAATTCTCCATTACATGCACATTTCTTATCTGTTCTCTTTCTTGATATGAGCTACTGGGGTTTGCTTCTGAACCATGGGTCCAGCACATGTGGTTCCACAATGATGTCTGACCAGCGCCCTCTGGTTCTCCCAGCCCCATCCAGGTATCCATCCGACGGTCCTGACCGGTTTTGCCGCACCAGTTCCTGACCTCAATGAACTATGTCATTCATATGATACTGGTATCGGTAAGGGTAGACCTATATCTTTCTCTGTCTGTGTCTCTTTATCCTTTACCTCTCTTTCTGTCTGTGTTCCCTTATTCTCTCTCTCCCTTTTATACTCTCTCTCACCTTCCCTCCTCACATTCCATTTGTTCTCATCCAAAACCCATGTACTACTGGATTATCTTTCCTATCCTCTATTTCATGACTTCTCCCTTCTTTTCCTATCTCTAATATTCTCTTATCTCCCAGTTCTTCTCCTATCTTTATATTCTACATTTTCTAATGAAGTTCATCATAGAATTCTTCTCTGTGGACAGCTCACATCTGTCTTGCTCACAGATTGTCACTCTCAAATTGGCATTTTTAGCCAGACTAGATGCTACTTTAGGATTTCTATACAGAGCACGATACCATAGTCTCTCAAGACTGAAAGATGCCTATACTATACTCAAAACCAGATTCTGTAATCTGGCCAATTCACCCAAAAGCTACTTCCTGTAATATCACATGAAAAGAGAAGCAAGATCTTTCACATGGTGTCACTAATTTGCCATGGTCAGTACAATTTCTGTGTCTGACTGCTGAAAAACCTGGTTCAACTCTTCTCTCCATTAACTTCCAGAAATCCTGGCCAGCACAGCTATTGGTGAAGACTCCTGGGAGTTTTAGCCCAAGAACATCTGGGATCCAGGGTTTGGAACCACTGCTTGAAACAATAGCAATTATTTCTAGTGGTACTGTATATAAGGATTAATCTTTTCAATAGGTTTGTTCAAAAACTGTGTTTCATATTTATAATTTCCAAGTTATTGATCACTAATACACTTGAATATGCTGTGAGAGGCTGATGTTCTAACTCAAAATATCCTCTAGCACCAGTCTGCCTCTAAATTTCACATTTTAGAAAAATTATCCTTTTTTTCTCGAGAAACAGTAAAAACATGTGATATACTCTGAAAGATGAATTTCTCTTGATTTTGAAAGCCCTCCTGTAGAGATCGCAATTTAGCACACATCCACACAACTTAAATGTTTATAGAAGACCAGTATGTCTTCAAGAGAAATGTTTGAGCTGAGTTTATGGAAATAAAATAACACTAATTCTTACATAAAGAGGAATGACTCATCTGCTGCTCAGAGTTATCTAAATGCATCCAGCCAAGGCTACACTCGCAACATTAATGCTTAGCTTAGAACGCTGAAAAGGGTGTCCTTACTCATGAAGTAGTTCATAACCTCAGGTATGGTTCCTGAAGCTCTGTCACCACCAACACTCTAACTAGGGGATGAAATTTACTCCCAAGAGATTGTTTTTATTCACAATATTTGCAATTATTTTGAAAAGGGAGGCAAATTTATTTTATTGGCTACAAGCTACAAGCTACATACAGTATACTGTAGCTCCAAAGCACATCTTGAAATTTGTCAGTACTCATTAAATTCATGACTATGCTGGTTTTAATAGTGATGTATGATTTTTCTTAGCCTTCATATGAAATGAAAAGATTTAAAATGTGTGTAAGTTAATAAGGCTGACACAAGGCACATTCTTGCCACCTGCTGAGCTATATGGTCCTATTTTCCGATCCCCCAGATTCTGAGCCTGTTTACCTGGATTCCTTTCCAATACATTTCCACAGTCAGCTGACTCAGAAACAGTTCTGCCTCTCCCTCAGCCTTCATCTGCACTGCCCTTGTGTGTGTGTGTTGTGTTGTTACAGTCGTGACTGACTCTTCGTGACTCCATGTCCATGGAGTTTTCTTGGCAGGAATACTGAAGTGGCTTGCCAGTTCCTACTCCAGGTGCCTACAGCGCCTGGTATTCCCTGGTGGTCTCCCATCCAAGTACTAACCAGGGCCGACGCTGCTTAGCTTCCGAAATCGGATATGCTTAGGCACTGCCCTTATGCCATCAAAAAATACTGCCCTCTTATTTCACATTGGTTTTTAATCTGAGGAAATGCAGAACAGTACTGATGACAGACAACCCTAGCTAAACTTAGTGACCTCACCCACTCCCCTTTTATGATCCCAGCCTTACTGGCAATTAGTTGTTTGGAGAGCAGCCTATAATCCCATCAATAATGCACCAACATCAATA
This sequence comes from Phrynocephalus guinanensis, assembly GCA_037367245.1. Taxonomy (NCBI): domain Eukaryota; kingdom Metazoa; phylum Chordata; class Lepidosauria; order Squamata; family Agamidae; genus Phrynocephalus; species Phrynocephalus guinanensis. Next base: position 23,180,823 of record CM074741.1, read on the forward strand.
GTGATGACACTGCCATAAAGAACCGGAATCACATAAGCCTATGTGTATTGATCTCCTTTAAACTGATGAGTTTTTCTGGGTTTGCTGTTTCGGGTACTTCATTAGCATATGTAGATGAATGAGCTGGGTCACACTGAATCCGGGGTCACTCATGTGCATGTTGTCTTGGTGTTTATCTTGAAAAAATGCAACACTTTATGAACACTTGTCTCAAAGAAAATATACAAGATGATTACTCCTCCAGAACATATGGTTTATTTCATCCAGACAAGTGGAGGAAGATAGCTGGCAGGACAGAGGAATTATTTGTAAACTGCATTTGTGATCCTTTGCTTTAAAAAGAAGCTTCTGAGGTGATCCCTACTCTTCTGAGATTGACTTAAAGGTTATGGAAGCTAAGGTTTTAGTCTACCAAGTTTTAGCAGTACAGTACAGTAATTGTCCTTCCATTGAAAATGATTTTATTTTCCTTTCATCTCCTTTGTGCTCACATGACTAAAGATCAGATCCGTTTGTAGTTAAATGACTGTGTGCCATAAATCTTGTTTTGCTTGGATGCGACCACCTTTGCCTGCATGCAAATAGAGGTGAAATGCCAAAGAATATAATATATTCTACATGCATGCAATGGCATTTTAGTCATATAAAAGTAAACAGATAAACCACATTGTACAAGTGTAACTTCCTCTCCTTTGAAAGAGTAACATGATAAAACTATGTTTTCTCTGCCCATTAGTGTTTGCCTAAACAACTGCATGCAGTCTGGGAATACAGTAGCATGAGCTTTAAATAAGAACATTAGTGTTTTTCATGTTGCTTTTCCTCTCTCATAATGCATTTTTCTCTTCTTCTTGCATGCTCTTTGTAACTCTAATGTTACCTTTTAATGTTCTAAGATGCCTCTTCAAACTCCATGGTATTAATTTGAATATGTCTTAAATGTTCTGCACTGTATATTGTCCCTCATTATTGTAAGCCACCAAGGTGGAATAAAAATATTCAAAATAAAAAATAAATAAATAATATGTTAAGAACACTGTGGAAGAGACTCTGCAATTTGGTTTTACTTCATCTTGGGCTGCAGTCCTCTAGGAATCTAGTTTTCCATTTGGTACTGAATACAGCAGGAGCTTTTACTGTTACAGAATGTGGAAGAGTGCTGCTCACCAATGGAATTTGGAAAAGAGGTCATCCTTTTAAGTATTATAACTAGCCTCCTAGGCCCATTGTCATAGTTTATTTTTAGAGGGCTTTAGGAAATGCATAATTCATGCACTAAGTGGCTTTCACTATGTACATCATGGAAGTCTCTCTGTGCACTATAAGCACAGAGGAAAATGCTTCACTCTGGTAAATATTATCTATGGAGAAAGACCAAATGAATTTTAGAAAGCAGGTATGCCCAAACTACACTGGACCCTTGTATAACAAACAGTTTGTATAACATAAAACTTGTACAACATAAAATATTCCAGAGATAGGGGAAATTTGCTTAACAGAATCGCCTATGGGCCAAATCCATACAACACAAAAATGGGATTGTTCCATTTTCAATGCATTCCTATGGGAAATTTGTATAAAGGAAAATTTGCTTAACATAATTTCATTTGGAACGAATTAATTCCTTTATACAAAGTACCACTGTATATGACATATATTATTTCAGTCAGCCTTACAACAGCTCTGGAAGGAGGATCCTGTGAAGTAGAAAAGGATGAGCTTCTGCTTAACATGAGCTTTGAACTGAGGATATGCTAGCACATGGCTTCCGCCAAATCCGGAGCATCCAGAAGCAACATTTTTAACTACAGTGTTCAGAAGACCAAACCAATATTGACATTTCCTGCGGTTGTATGTGGCAACTGCAGGACAAATACAAACTCACCTAAGATCTGCCCCAAACTACAGTGTTTCATTATATGTTTAGATAATTTGCAGGAAAACTGATAGAATCACAGTGCTAGAAGATAGCAACCTATAAGCACATCAGGATAAACACTTTAGTTTAGAAGATCCACTCATTGACTTTGCCACATGAGTACTATGAAAGTCTAGCAGTCTGCATCCAGTTTTGAGTTGTATAATTCCATCTGTGACACTGGAACAAGAACAAAAATGTCACAAAGTTCTGCTTCTACAAAATGAAAGCACATCAGTTTATGACCTTAAAATTTGGCGAGATGGTACTGACTACATGGGATGCTAATATTCTGACACTGCTCTAAACCAATGTGGTGTAGTAAATATAGTGATGGACTAACATTCATGAAACTGGTATTCAAATCACCCATAGAAAATCATTAGGGAGAATGGAACTGTACCTGTGTGATGTATAATGCATGTGAGGTGTAAGAGCTGATTAGTGGGTTTATAAACCAATGAGAGATTCTGGGGAGTGTCCTGAGAAGATTTAAGGCTCTGTTCAGCTCTGTTTTAGTCAGATAGGGTCAGATAAGGCAGATAGGCCCAGATAGGGTCAGAGAGGAACCTATAGAAAGACCAACACTTGGAGAAAGGGAATCTGACAGAGTCCAAAGGTTAGGATTTTTAGAGTGTCTATGAAGAAAACTAAGTGTTTACAGTTAGTAACTTTAGGAACTGGGTGTGCATTTATTCAACTTTATTAGTGATCAGACTTAAGCGGGTTTGGGCAATACAGTCACCCCCCGCCATTTTGTGGTTCAGGTACTGCGGTCCCACTATATTGTGGGATCGCAGTACCTGTGCCTCGGGCCACGTGGGGGGGGCGGGGGGCAATCGCATTGCCCCCGCCGCTGCCCCGGGCTCCTCCGAGATGCCTCGGGGCTGCGCGGGGGGGCAGTGGGGGGCGATGCGATCGCCCCACGGCGCCCCCCCCTGCACAGCCCCGAGGCTTCTCAGAGGACCGCAGGGGGGCAGCATTGGGCGCCACCCCACAATCTCCATTGAAATGCATTGGGCCAAAGCATTTCAATGGAGAAATTTTCCCCATTGGAATGCATTGAGCCAATGTATTCCAATGGGGAAAATTATCTCCATTGAAATGCATTGAGCCAATGCATTTCAATGGAGATGCCCCGCCGCTGGCGCGCACCGCCCCAAGACTTATCGGAACTGTACGCGGCGGCGGCAGGGGGGCTGATCTCCCCCACCCACCCATCCCAGGCTCCACCCAACCCACTTCCGCATATCGTGGATTTTCAGACATCGCGGGTCGGGTGGGCCCCTAACCCCTGCGATAAGCGGGGGGGGGGTTACTGTATTCTCTTTTTATACTCCAACATATTACCATTGGTGATTTTGATTCTACTTTGTAATAAACAAACTTATTTTGTTTTTATTCAACTTAAAATCAGTCTGAAGGTTTTAATTTACTAGCTAAGCTAGTTGGTGGCAGGAATAGAGGAAAATCAGAAGTGGTGTTTGTCAATAGCCCATGAAACAGCCGGGGGCAAACACGTTAACACAACAGGAAGTGGTAAACCCACTTAGAAATAGCTCACTTGCTTTGAAACCCCTATTAGAGTTACCATAAGTCAGTTCTGATTTTATAGCCCACACACACACACAACACACACACACACACACACACACACACACACACACACACACACACACACACACACACAAAAGTGCCATGATGATAATACAATGTTATCATTCAAGTACTTCCTAATCACTGGTTCTGAATACCTATTTTTTTCTAGGAAAACATCCAAGTGCTGATTAAAAAGCATACAGTTTATGTGCCCCCAACATTTGATAGACTGCTAGGTAGCATACACTGATTAGCATAATCAGTCTGTGGTCACTTAACAACATGAGCATGCAAATCTGTGTCTTCTGGCAAGATACGTTGATGCCTCAGCTGAAAATTCAGTTATAAATGCCTTATCCTGATGCTTATATAATTCCCTGAAACCTTTTTTCAAAGCACAGAAAGGGATTGTTTCCAGGTGTCCCTGCAATACGCTCTGTAGCCAGACTTCCTTGGAAATGAACCAGAAGTGAGTGAGGATTCTGTGAAAATTATCCAAGTAGGGGGGCAGAGGTTGGAAGTGTTGCCTTTTAATATTTATCTTCTGAAAGCTTGGGCAATGGCACCAGGTATGGAGTTGAATCCTCAGACCTTACGGCCTCCTGAGGTGCACAAGGCCTACCAATCCCTTACTTCCAACGGCAGAAGTAGCTAGGAATCCTCTTCTGGTTTTGATAAACAGATCGTATCCTTGTAGAAGAATGCATAGGGCAGGGGTGCCCAAACTTTTTGTAAGCAGGGCCAGATTTGGTGGCTGAGAATGTGCCAGGGGCCGGTTGCTCCCCGACCCTGGCCACCCCACTACAAGCCCCACCCACTGACCCATAAGCCTCACCCACTGACCCCTTGCAACCCCACCTGCAGGAAGGAAGGTGGGGACCAAGAGAGGGACGGAGGGAGGGAGTGGAAGCCAAGAGAGGAAGGAAGGAAGGTGGGGAACAAGGAAGGAAGGGAGGGAGGGAGGTGGGGACCAAAGGAAGCACAGGGAGCCGTGCCCACCAGCCACGGGCCACTCAGAATGGCCTGACGGGCCAGATTTGCCCCCCCCCCCGGGCGGACTTTGGGCAGGCCTGGCATAGGGGATGTTTTATAATATATTTGAAAGTTATCACTCTTGAAGGCTTTCAGCAATGGCTTTTTTCCTGGAAAAGTGAAGTCCAGATGTTCAAAGACAGCCTATGGACTGAATGTGCCCTTCCCTCCCAAGCTAGACCTTTCCCCAACCTTGGCTTCATGGGAGTCCATAGGAAGGCAAAGAATATTCTTGAAACTAGCATTCGTGTCTTAGCCCCAACCACTGGCACAGTGGCCAGCAATGTAAGCAATGGTGTTGGGCACCTAAAGCAAGCAGAACCACCTCCAGGTCTGCACTCATGCCTTCAGCTTGTGCACATCTCCCTCTCACACAAGAATGAAAAGAAGGAGAATGTGGTGCCTCTCCAAAACAAAATAGTTATGCTCTCAGAAACAGCCAAGTGAACAGGGTCAAGAGGTGTAGTCAATCATTTGCCTTACATTCACTAGTAAGGCATCTCTAGGCATAGGTACTTTGTATATTTTGGTGCCTTGGAAGAAAACCTCAGTTATATCTCTACCTCAGGCCTATCAATAAGATCAGTCAGGTTGGAAGGGAACCAGAGACAAAAGTTTTTGTTGTTGTTGTTGAGTGGCCCTATACTAGAAGAGGTTTTCCCCCTTGCTCAACATTCTCTCTAGTGGCCTTGAAAGCAGATCCTATTCCTAAATATAATTTTATTCCACTGAGATTTCTATTGATTTTAGTGTCCCCTAACTTTTCACCCCCCTCTCTCTCTTTTTTTACCAACCCCACATCATCATCTTTTTGTAATTGTATATACATGTGTCTGTAAGAGAGATGCTCATGCTAGAGATTTCCCTAAAAGGGTGCTAGAAACAGATGGATAACAGTCCAAGAAAGCCATAGAATTTTTCTGCCCGCAGAACTTTCTCAGGGCCAAGAGGTGGCAAACGAGTAAGCAAAAGCAGGATAATGCTCCAAAACATGGTTAGCAGAATAATTTTAAAAATGAATTCTTCAGCTTGATGAACCTAATCAGGATCTTATGCCCAGGCCATTGACTTACATAGCACAAGTGCTTTAACATAAGTGCTTAGGACTGAAATTCTTAACTGATGTTCATTTAGCTTATTAATGCTAAATAATATGGTGATCAAAAGCATCGGGGAAATTAGAAACTGCTGTGAAACTTAGGGAATGGTATTTCCATTGCTAGGAGGGCTCTTGCTGTTTATTTTTGCTCCCTCTCCTTACATTTGCAAGGAACTGTTATCTCGATAAACTGTAACCAATGTGATCTTTAAACTATCCCCCTCTGAATTGGCCCTTCAGTACTTGGCATGTTATTCTGATCCATGCCTAGATAGCTCTATAGAGATAAATGAGCTCCAGCAAAACGGGCTAATATTATCAGATGTCCCATAAGATTATGCGAGAGTCCACTGTACCTAAGAGAATTTGCAGAAGTTTCAATATAAATTGATACAACATGAACTCACCATTTCTTGCAGAGACCACAGCTCCTTTGCATACAAAGCTGTCTGTAATGAGAAGAAACAGGCAGGCCTTCTTAATGCTGAGATGAGGCCCTGACTGTTTTCCATTGTGAGACCCCCCCCCCTAATTGTTTGGGAAGAGGGATAGAAAATACATTTTAATGTAAATAAAGGCATATAAATATGTAAAATGGAGGCTCATGGCCCCTCAGGTAAGGTGAGGTAAGGCCTAGTCTAAATGATAACCTGTGAGGTTAGACACACACACAAAAACAGATTTTAATTTGAAGAAAGTATTTAAGTGCAGTTCAGCTCCAAACACCATCAATAAGGGGTAATTGTCCCAGCATCTTTCCCTAAGGCATGCCTCAGGGCATGCTGCTCTTGGTTGCCACACCAAATGAGGCCAGGAAGTCATCAGCCATAAACAGGGACTTCTGAGTCGTAGCCCCATCATAGTGGGACTCCCGGTGGAATTGGGCCTGGCCACCTCTCTCATAGCCTTCAAGAGAAGGCTCAAAACAAGGCTGTTTCCCAAAACCTTTGAGAACATCTCTTCATGTAGTGATATTTCATATCTTTAGATTGCCTGTTTTCCATTTTTTGGGTTTTAAATTTATTTGTTTCATGAGGTGCAGTGATTTAATGCCTATACTGCAGGTAAAACTGTGTTCATGACCTGGGGTTCAATCCCAGGTAGCTGGCTCATGGTTGACTCAGCCTTCCGTCCTTCTGAGGCCAGTAAAATGAGTGCCCAGCTTGCTGGGGCGTAGGGGGCAATGTGTAGTGTGCATACTGTAATTAAAAACTGTAAACCGCCCAGAGACTACTTGAAGTGGTATGGGGCGGTATATAAGCAGAACACTTTTTGATAGCTGCTTAACTGATTATATGCAGTGTTTGTCTCTTATGGCATTTATGATTTGCTTTATTTTATGAATGTAAACCACCCAGAGTAGAGACTGGGGATGAAGCACTTCATAACATTTTGTCCCAACTTGTATTACACGTATCTTACACACACACACACACACACACACACACACACACACACACACACACCCCGACTGGCTGGTCCACTCACAAGTCTCAGCATGCCATCACTGGCAGTCCAATCCAGACAGGAGTCCAGGCTTCCCTTCCTCACCTCCTCCAGCAGCCAACAAAACAGAAGAGGAGGAAGAATAGGGATTTCCCCTCTGCAGCCAGTGATCAGATGTTGGAGGAGGCAGGGAAGAGAAGCCCAGGCCCCTGCCCAGACTGGACAGCTGGCAAGAGACGCTGATCTGATAAATGGCACACTAAGGTTTGTGAGTGGGGCAACTGGCTGGGAGAGGGGAGCGAAGGCACAGGCAGCACCAATGGTGCCATATGTAAACAATGGAACCAACTGCTATAAAGTGTTTCATGCCCATCGCTAGCCTAGAGTATTGATCAGGATATGGAAATAATATATATGGTTATATGTAAAGCATTTTAACACCTTCAAGGGGAGGTGCAAATAGTTTTGCCATGCTCTGAAGACTCACCAGCATCCCTTGTAACCAAAAAAACAAAAGCATATTTTAATTGTTTACAATTTTTTTTAAAAAATGGCCACAACCGGTCACATGTGTAATCTCTCCCCCCCCCCCCCAGTTTTTAAGATGGTCATGGGACCAGGTGTGGTCATCCAGAGTCCAGAGATGGGTGTGTGCAGCCACACTGGAGAGTAAACACCCCTGGATTATGCTTTCAATCGAATAGCAAAATAAGGTTAAATTGAAACTGAACATGATAGCATCCCATTCCTGCACAGCCATGTTAGTACAGAAAGAAGTACACAGCTCTCATTATCATTTCTCCATGGTGTGGGGTTATCTATGACCTCCGCTTCATGCATCAGTCGTTTCTTTAAAATACTATAAAAAGAACCTGATTTAGGAATATTAAATGCTCCTTCCCCATAGGATTGCAATTGGAACAGACGATAAGAGCTGGGGGAGCCATGGGGATTGCATGATATTTATTTCTCTGCTTCCTAGTACTTCCATGAAACAGAAGAACAGATTTATGTACTCTTCAAATACTGGGTGCTGATTCTCCATCTGCATGAGACACAGAAATCCTGCTTGACTTACCCAGTTCTCATGTTTGCATAAGACACTGCTGTACAACTGTGTTCCTACAAAGCTACAGTCGGTTTCTGTCCCCAAGAACTGCTGAAAGGCAAACAGCGAGCTCATTATCACTAATGCAAATCAAATATCTCTGGGGATGTGCACTCCATAAGCAGCGTTCCCAAGGGGTTTTCTTGTTTGTTTTTTAAAAGCATTGTACGTATGAAAGCCTTGCCAAGCTTTCCATGATGCAATATACAGACTCAGAAAAGGCTGAAAAAAATCACAACAGAAAGGAGAGAGGCAGGTTGTCGTTTCTGGTTCACAGGGACCCATCTGTATTTCTTCACACATTTGAAATGGAAGAGAGACATTCTTTCTGATTTCTTTCAAACCAGGGGCTAGAAATAAATCAAGGGTGGGCAAGTTAAATTCCCCATGGAGGGAAATCAGCCTACAGCTCCATCAACCCTAGCTAGCACAGCTAAAGACAGAGACGTTAAGAATTGCAGCTTGACACCTGGAGGTCCACCCCTGCTTAAAATCTAGAGATCATAAACAAGCTAGCCACAGTTCTTCATTTCTTACTGCTGCCTTGGCCAAATTAAACTATCCATGGATGTTAAGCAGCATCTCTCATCATTTCAGGGGATAGGGCCGTCCAGAAAGGGGGGGGGGAGAGAAGGGAGGGAGGATGAAAGCAAAACAAAAGCAAAGTATTCTGCTTATATACTGCCCCATATCACTTCAAGTAGTCTCTGGGCAGTTTAAAGTTTTAATTACATTATGCAGGCTACACATTGCCCCACACCCCCTGCGCAAGCTGAGTAGTGTACTCATTTTACTGACCTCAGAAGGATGGAAGGCTGAGTCAACCATGAGCTGGCTACCTGGGATTGAACCCCAGGTCGTAAGCACAGTTTTACCTGCAGTACAGGCATTTAACCACTGTGCCACAAGATTCCATAGCTGAATGGGGATTTTAGCATGTTGTATTATTTTTCTGTGTCAAGTTGAAATCAATAGAACTTATGGAACAGTGAACTCACCATATCCCTACTAATTGACCTATTCTTACCACGCCGAGCCACATAATTGTGATGCAATACTGAACTGGTCATGAACACAGTTTTAGCTGCAGTACAGGCATTTAATCACTGCGCCACAGGGCTCTTTGAAGCCACGGCTGCCACGTTTCAGGGTGCTAGCTTAAATCTCAGGTGCAGTAAACCTTCAGTATCTGTTACTCTCTCAGCCTCATTCACATGCACATGTATGCATGCCTCCATGTATACAAATTTTAAACTGTTATATAAGGGTTCACTCCTTTGGAATTGGAAGAACCCATCCTGGCCTTGGTTTCACCCTCTCCTCAGTCATTTAGGTAATCATAAAGAGCCTGTATTGGTGTTCAGGCCTAAAATGCATGGGATACAAAGGGTGAAGGAGACAAGGAAATGCATGTAAGAGCCCTGACCCCCACATAGAATCACAGAATAATAAAGTTGGAAGGGGTCTATAAGGCCATCAAGTCCAGTCCCCCGTTCTATGCATATCTAGAAGATGATTGCCCAGTTTTCTCTTGAAGCCCTCCAGTGCGGGAGCTCTCACCACTTCCCAAAGTGATTGGTTCCACTGTTCTGCTTCCCTAACAGTTAAGAATTTTCGGCTGATATTCAGCCTAAATCTGACTTCCTGACACTTCAGCCCATCATTACATGTCTTGCACTCTGGGATCTTGCCCCTCCCTCTGTATGACTACCTTTCAAGTATTTGGAAATTACAGTCCTTGACCCCCCTCAGTCTTTGTAGAATGTTGCACTTATCTCTGTTAAATTTTATTCTGTTGTTATCAGTTCAGTGCTCAAGCCTAAGTGTAGCCAGCTGGTTAGATGGGCAGTATAAAAATCCCATCCATCCATCCATCCATCCATCCATCCATACATCCATACATACATACATAGGTCTTTTTGAATTTTGTTCCTGTCTTCCACGGCATTAGCTATTTCAGTGATGGCAAACCTTTTAGAGACTGAGTGCCCAAATTGCGATTCAAAACCAACTTTTTTTTCATGAAGTGCCAATATGGAAACCTGAGTACAGTGGTATCCCAAAGGGTAGCACCTTAAATGTTTTGGGTGCTACTGTTTGGGAAAGCGAGGATCGAAAAGCAGGCTTTTGAATTTCCTGAGGCCACAGCACGCTCGCTGTGGCTGCAAGAAATTCAAAAAACTGCTCTTAGTTCCTCGCTTTCCCAAAGGGTAGCATGGGGTGCTGTGCAGCAGCCTCAAAACAGCTCCATGCAGAGAGCTGGTTGAAGGGGAGGCAGTGGTTTGTGGGCTCCTTCATAGTCCCAGTTTACTCTCCAGCCATGCCGCTTTTGAGATGCCTAGAGTGGTGTGTCTGGAGAGTAAACTAGGGCTACGAACGAGCCCACAAGCCGCTGCTTCCTGGCTCTCTGCATGGAGCACAGTGGTGTTCTCTGAGTAGAGGGGGGGAATGCTGTGAGGGGGCGATGTCATGTGCCCACAGAAAGGGCTCCACGTGCCACCTTTGGCACCTGTGCCATAGATTCACCAACACCAAGTTATTCCATACAATTTTGTGTCATCTGCAAATGTGATAATTTTTCCCTGCACTCCCTCAACCAATTCATTAATAACATTTTGAAGAGCACCAGAGCCAGGGATGAGCCTTATGATACTCCACTTTTTATCTTATCTCATTTTGAGAAGGGGCCACTGATAAGCACCCTCTGGGCACACTACTGTAGCCAAATGTGTATCCACCTGACAGTTGTACTATCTAAACCCGCACTTAACCCTACTCATTTTCAGGCTGAACACCCCAAACTGAGTTCTCATACTTGAAGAAAAATATCTAGGCCATCGTGAGTCTTTTTACTGGTGGGACAGCAGTCAATTAATCAATCAAATAAGTGTGTGAGAGAGAGAAATATGTGTTGTATGACCAGCCACAGTTCATACACTGAAATAGGCATGCCCCAATGGCAGCCATTTTGTGACAGCACAAAATCTCTGTCATGAATTTCCAAATCTCCTGTCCCCAAAATGTTAGGAACCCTAGCTCTACTGTGTTTCCCCTGAAATATATAGCTGATAACATGTTGAACCATAGAGAGATCATTTAGGTTCCTTCTTGTCCTTTCTACCCTCTGGCATTTGTGTCCTGTGACCTTTTGTGTTATTCACACCCACCATCACTGTTGTATCAATTGCTGTACTGGCAGTAGACTTCTGAAAATGCCAATACCCAGCAAGCACAAGCTCAGCAATGCAAGCTTTGATCCAAACTCCTTTTATTCCCTCCAGGAGAAAGGGAGGGGGCAACATTGCTCCTACCAGCAATTTCCGTTGCCTACAGATAAGCTTATGAAAACCTGCTGATACAAGCTGTGATCCTCTTGCCAGCTCCTACACCATAAGATACCAAGGGAGGAGTGTGGATTTTCAAAGTCATGCTTCTCAGTTGTACACTGTTACCCATATATCTCTGACCCTTAAGCAAAACTGCACAGAGTAACACAGAGATTAATCGGTAATGGCGTTTTAATGTTTTAATTCTTAAACTCTCATTTTCTGGAACTGGAAATGCACACCCTGATGGAAAGCCATCGCCCTTTTGCTTAATTAATTGATGCAAAAGCAGATGTCCTGCATCTTGGAAGAGCAGCATCTCATAATTTCGGAAATTGCGTAGCTGGCTTTTTCTGTGAAGATTCTCAGTCATCCAGCTGAGTTTATCTGGAAGTTGAGTCATGGCAAATGGATTTATTTTCTTGAGAGATTGAAACGTTTCGCTGCTCATCCAAACAGCTTTGTCAGACTAACGAAGCTGTTTGGATGAACAGTGAAACATTTCAGTCTCTCAAAAAAAGAAGTCCAGTCCAGTTGCCATGACTCAGCTTCCAGATACCTGGTTTTCTTGCTCTCCCTCAGTCTAGAGAAATGGTGTGTGTGTGAAATGTCTCCTTCTCTGAGACAGGAAGACATTCACTGTATTCCTCCCTTTCCAGTACTATCACCCCTTCTCCTGCCCCAGTTACCTCCTCATAGCTGCCATGGGAACCATTATTTTCACCCAGTATTTTGCTGTAAAAGGGCCCTTCTTCCTCGGAATGAGGCATCATGGGCAATCTCACTAGGGCAACTATCTCCGAAGCCACTTTCTCCATTAAGGCCTTTGCTCTACTAAGGCAATGATTTCCAATATTGCATCTTCCGTTGTTCTTGGACTACAACTTCCAGAAGCCTTCACAGCTTGTGAGTTGTGCTGGCCAGAATTTCTGGGAGTTGTAATCCCAGAACACCTGGAAACCCAAGATTGAGAAACACTGCCTAAGGAGAGAGAACTATCTCTGAGCAAAATGTTTCAGGGCAGTGTGACTCTTTAGAATGGTCTCCAGTCTGCCCAATTTAGAACCTTAATGGGAATGTTTCTAGGGTTTCACAGATTGGCAGTGTCTTATTTCATGAGTAGAAGGGAAACCAGGAAAAAATAGTGAAACCATAGTGCATTTTTCTCCTCTCTTCCTCTGGCCTCCTCTGTGGCAAAAAGCATAACTTCTTATTTCTCTGGTTCCTTCAAGTGAACTACATAGCAAACTATCTTGGTCTCAGATAGCTTGGACTGGCTATTGATGGTAGAGTAATTAACAAAAAAGAAGATAAAACAAAATGTTTTAAATATTTCCTGAGAGAAAAAATAAATAGGAAACCATTTTAAAATTCAAACAGATAATAAGATAATAAATCAGGAGCAACACTTCCAGCTATCCTAACTAATAATGTGTCCCTGTTTCAACAGACCTTTAATTCAATAAATAACTTGCTATCATTGAAATAGCTTTCTCATCAATAGATATACAAAAGAGCTCCCAAAGAAACTTTTAACATCTGATTTCAATGCTAGCTTAAAAGGAGAAATAATCATGTTGAAACAAAATAGCAAATTTTAAGAAGCAGACTAATCATAAGGCAAAATATATAACAATGCAACATATGAGATCACACATGACACATTTATTTATTTATTTATTTATTTATTTATTTATTTATTTATTTATTTATTTATTTTTAAACTTATAAAACGCAACCTATTTCCCCCCAGGGACTCAGTGCAGTTTACACAAAACGATAATAAGTACAAGAGATAACATGTGATGACACATTTAAAAAGTCCAACCTTCTCTGTCACGGAAAGCTCTCAATCAAGATCCTAAACACTGTAATGGAGCAAGTTTTCTCTTCCTGTTCCAAAAGCAGTTTTTCCATCTGCATCTAAGTGTCTGAGTTGATGTCATTCTGGGAGAAAACGTGATTGCTTTTCATTCGTAACAGGTCAAGTAGATTAGCATCAATATCAACAACCAAACATGCCTTGCTGATTAATCTTTCTGGAAATGCTTAACATCATATTTATTGGCATGCAAGGTGCTTTAGAATCTCTGGAGTTAATTACTTGAAAAAGACAGATACAGCTCAAAGTATTGCTATTTTTTTCCCTCACTAATTAGGCCCCTTGTGGAAAGTGTCATGTCTGGTTCCGTGAGGGCCTCAGGTTCTTTGACTTGAGCCTTCAGTGTATTAACTCCCATTTTGTGGAAACTCCAAACCAGTTCATTGTAAGCACTGTTTTTCTGCCATCACTATGCATCTGCTATAACAAATTTGTACAAACCAGCCTTTATAGACTAAAATTCCAGATTTACATGTATTTTGTTACTTTAAAGGTCTGTTGATATTTTAATGTTTTCATTGTTTCTGCATCATGTAGGATTTACATAGATTAGAGTACAATAAAGTCACACAACAAGCTCAGCTGTGGGAAGAAGTAAAGATCCAAATGGTTGGTGACCTGAGTCAAAAGAAGGTGGGGAAAAGACCTCAAACCCAGTGGCAGCTTAGTCATTGTGCAATTTGATTTATTTATTGATTTGATTTGATTTGATTTGATTTGATTTGATTTGATTTATATACTGCACCATCCGAACAAAGGTCACTCACACTTATTTATAAATGCAGTTTAAAAATAATATATTGTCCAGGATGAATCTAATGTCATTCTGATATCAGCCAATTGGTGGAGTGATACTAAAACTCCAGTTATCAAATAGAATGTGCCCCTGTTTAGCACTAGTAGCAAAGCAAAGTGTGCTGCTTATATACGATACGATACTGCTTAAAGCACACACTGGGCAGTATACAATTTATTTATGCAGGTGACACATTGCCTTCCCAACAAGCTGGGTATGCATTTTACCAGTTTTGGAAAGATAGAAGGCACCCATCTTGATTGTCCTTTGGTCTGGAAATCTACCCTTCTTCTATGGCCCTCTATTCTTGGAGTTTTTGGCTCTATATTTTCTTTATTGCCCCTTTGATCCTGATTGATATGACTTTTGGCTTATTCTAGGCCAACCATGCTTCCTTATTCTTCTCTGGCAGGGAAACTGTCTCCGTCTGCAGACTGCTGTGACTGCCATGACTTGTGGAAAATCCTTTTGGTCTCTCCCAGACAGGTAGGGACTGTTATCTGCCTTCTCACACAATCCCAGGACAAGTAGATTTTCAAGGCAAAGGAAGATAAGCAGAACTGAAGACAACAGACAGAAAGGTGGCATTTTATGTTTGATTATAAAAACTCTCATCACCTTTGTAAGCTGCACACAAATCCTCAAAAAAACCTGATAATCTTGTGTCTCTACCTCACATCCCCACACTACGTGGAAACTTAAAGCTGATAGATAATAAAATATTTCTTATAATATTTTAAGCAAGCATGATGCAAAGGGCACCGAAGTGATTTTATTCAAGTTCTACTGATCCAGAGCCACTCTCCCCCAACGCATTAGCATTACCGGCAGTTGCACTAACATTTCTTCCCTTGAATAGTTTGTTTCAAAGCTCTTTCACCCTATCTGTATTTCCTCCCACATGAAGCCTCATGCCAGGCTGTTGGAATGCCATGACTTAAATAAAAGCAAATGCTACAGAATCTGGGTATTTGATTGACTCAGCTTCTTCCTTCAGACTTGACGCAGAGGGGTGTACAAAATATTTTGTTATTCCTAATTTTACATGATTCTGTTTGCACGGATTCCTGTTGCAGCTCAAAATACAGTACCACATTCCTGTTTCCTCCAGATTATCCACCACGAGTGCTTGACAAGCACACATTTCCGGTAATGCAAAGCAACAGTAAGATACAGTGGTATTTAGATATAAAGGATTTAATTCGTTCCAAATGAAATTACGTTAAGCAAATTTTTCCTTTATACAAATTTCCCATAGGAATGCATTGAAAATGGAGTAATCCCTAATCATGACCATTTTCATGTTGTACAGATTTGCCCCACAGACAATTCTGTTAAGCAAATTTCCCCTACCTCCGGAATTTTTTATGTTGTACAGATTTTATGTTATACTATTCTAAGCTCAAACTACAATTCAGGTTGAGAGAGTTATCAACAATTCCTCCTCTATGAGTTTCTTCTGAAATTGCAGAGTATGATCTGTTCTCAACAGCTAATAACCCTGCTTCCAATTCCACTGCGTACAATCTTCCAGGCTTTGGTCTTTTTGCTGTGCCTCTTGACCTCTCCATCCATGCTCCTCTATTTGATCATCTTTTCTCTGTTATGATCCCTTCCTAAGGGCTTCCAGATTAAATTAAAGAACTGATCCTATGTCTGCACCACACCGTTCTTTTTAACAACTCTTGAAAGGCCTGCAATGTTGCATTGGAAAATTGAAGGCAAGATGCCTGGGATACCCCAAAATACTAGTATTTAACAGAACTAGGTCTCTCTCTCTCTCTCTCTCTCTCTCTCTCTCTCTCTCTCTCTCTCTCTCTCGCTCTTTTGCAGCCTACTTAGAGACCCATAAATGCAAATCTTTGATCCAATTTAAAAAATTGCAAATACTGTAGTATGAATCCTAAGGCAGTATCTCAGGGGGTGGGGAAGTACATTTCTCAGTGTGATTCATTGGTTGATTGTTGTTAAAATATTAATAATTTCTTCCTTTCCTCCTTGATAAATATATTGGCTATTTTTAAAAGTTTTGCTACAAGATAGAATTCTTTGTAAAGTAAAAACTAAGCCAAGGATGAACTGTAGGAGTGGAGGTCAAAAGGTCAAAAGCATTCACATGTCATCATGACTTGGCTGTTAATGTTTTTAAGCTGGAGTACTGGACAGAAAGAAACTTTTCTATGCAGGACCCTTCCTGTCATTATAGGACCATTGACAAATTGGGACATGTCCAAGGAAGCCATGGTTTCGAAGAACTCTAAAGCTGGACCAGTAACCTGAGCCTCTGGATGGATGTTGAGGTCCCCCAGAACTAAAAGCCCCCTGGAGACAAAGGTGGCCAGCTCCAGAAGGGAAAGTGTTGGGTTATGGGGAGCGTGGTACACCAGCGCTATCCCAATTTCTTCCCTGCCCTCAATCACCATGTGGAGGACCTCAAAACCTGGAACCGCCAATGCCGAGAGCCTGACAACTTCAAGGGTGTTTATACAATGGCTACCCCGCCACCTTGCCCTTCCAATCTGTCCTGGTATTAGATGGAATACACGGGTGGGCACATCAGAGTGAGGGCTGGACTATCCTCCATGCCCACCCAGGTTTCAGTAATGCAAGCCAGGTCTGCCTTTTTGTCCAATATCAAATCATATATAAGATGGGTTTTATTAATGGCAGACCTGGCATTTATCAACACCAGGGACAGAGAGGAAGGCCGACTGAGCTGATTACCTTGTATCTGGCAGCTGGCTGCAGAGCTAGAATGAGGGACAGCCTGCAACCATCTGTCCCTCATTCTCCTTGGTCTACTCTACTCATCCCTGCACCAATAGAATGCCTCCCTCTGCCAGAAATTATATGGATGTTACAATTCCCCTCACTAACATAGTGGCCTTCCGTCACTCCTAAAATACTGAAAATTAAATGAAAATGTGAAAAGAAAAGGAAGGAAAGTCAAAAGATAGGTAAATAAATGAAAAGGAAAAAATGTCAAAAATAAAGTATAAAGTGACTGAACACCCAAGGGATAAACTACAATTATTAAAATTATATAAAAATTCAATTCAATCTAACAATTCAATGAGTCAAATTAAATCAATTCAATGAATCAAATAAAATAAAATTAATCAGTAAATTGATATTACTTTTGTCCAAATTTAATTTACTACCCGAATTGGAAAGAAAATTGCATTGAAAAGAGTGGTGGCTTGAAGTATCTAAATATGGGTCGTGGTTGACAAACCTATAAGGTTTACTAAGACTGAAAATAATATCCACAGTCAGGTTCATTACTGAATGGTATAAAATATAATCTGTAGTTCCTCTCTTCCTCAGTTATCATATTTCATTAATCAAACCATGCACTTACATCATTCACCTTCTAAACCCTCTTGATAGTCCCTATTTAACACAAATTCTGCCATTAAACCATTCCATGTAATACTTCATCCTTACAGTTGACTTAGATTATAGAACAGCTGTGAGCAACTTGAAGATCTACAAGACCTATATCTAAACAGAGGGTGAAAATATAGTGGCGGTGGTGGACAGTAAGATTGGCACTTTGTGCTTCGTACATATTCATATGAAACATGCCCACAGGTGATGTGGAGGCCTACCTCCACCCCAGATGGTTTACTTTCCAGGCTCAGCATAGCACTGGGGTCCTTCTTCAGGACCAGCACTCCTATCCAGACAGGAGCCCATCTGGCCCTGCCACACATCCCTGGACAGCTGACCACTCATCAGCTGCACTGGAAGACTCTCTGCCCTTCCTCCTCACTGCCTGAGTATGCCAGACAAATACCTGAGCGGGCTGGGCAGGACTCCTGCCCAGATAGGAGTGACTTCCCTGCAGAAGCACCCCAGCAGCACCACAGAGACCCTGGTAAGTCAACTGGCCAAGCTGCCGAGTGAGAGTTGGGCCTCCACATACATGCTTCATACAAATACAGTATGTGCAAAGCATGAAGTGTGCATTTCTAACAGATATTTATTACATTTGTACCATGCCTTTTTATGAAAGGATGGTGCCCCAAACAGCTTATAAAGTTTTTAAAGAATTAAAACAATGGAGCTGAAGAAATAGGTCAAAAGAAAAAGACAAAACTTCAAGACAAAAGGCAAGTTTATTGAGTTCTGCTAAAGAGCTGCTGCTCATACATTGTGGCTATTACACAAAGTGAAAACGCGCTTAAATATACCTTCTGCACTTAGTCTGAAACAACTGTATGTTTAAAGTTGTTTTAATCATAAAACTACACATTGTTCTGTAACTGCTGAACGTATTATTTGTTCAGTTACTGGTGCATGATATGCACTTGTTAAATTTTCTTCTTATGGACAGTTGGACACCTTATCTGAACATGATAAAACTGTTGGTTTTCTGTCTTCCTCCTGTTGCAAGCATCTTGTTTATAGAGATAAAGTGATTCATTTACTTATTGCATTTAATCAGGTAATTATCTATTCTAGTGCTACTTGCTCCAGTCTTCTCATTCTCAGTGCATTCTATATATACTGGCAATTATACACATTTTGACTGTAGCTCACATCATCCTACTACGCTGAAGAAATCTGTCCTGCTGTATCTTGTAATAAATTTCCAGGATCTCAGAAAGAAATATTTTCCAGCTTCACTACTTGGATGTCTTTCCACTAGAGATTTTGGGGGTTCGTCCCAAGTCTTTCTACACACAACATGCAGAGTCTTGAATCAGCTATGATGGCGAAGGGCTGATGTCAAGAAACCTTGGCAAAAGCAAAGCAAAGTGTTCTGCTTATATACCGCCCCATACCAAGAACCCTCTTGGTTTTCATGTAAGGTTTGTGCAATTTGCCATAGCTATTTAAGGTTAATTGATGAGGTACCAGACACAACTTGATTCTCCAACTGGACACATGACGAAGTACATAACTGAGATATATCCCGATACCTCATCAATTAGCTGCACCAATTTGTGCAAATATCAGTAAGATTCTGGACCTTGTATATTACTTCATCGCATATTACAGGGGTGGCGAACAAGTTCGACAAAAAGAGCAAAAAATTTAAACTGCGAGAGTCAGAGAGCCACACCACGCAGTGACCTGCCAAAACAGACAAACACTCACAGAAAAGCATATAATTTTAACAATAATATATTAAACACATAATATAACATGCTCAGTCAGGTGTTTTTTGTTACCTTGTTGGAGTGCGCCCCCAGGCCGCTCTCTGGCCCGTGCAGTTGTTTCCGGGGGATGGGAGACGTGATGACGCAGCCTGGGGGCGGGACTACGCGCTCGGAGATCTCTCCTCAGAGGTCCCTCCTCAGAAGCAGCATAACAAAATCCAAACTTGGCAAAGAGCCACAGTATACAAAATAATGATAAGAGGCAAAGAGCCGCATTCATTTTGGCCGGGAGCCGCATGCGGCTCGAGAGCCTCATGTTCGCCACCCCTGGCATATTACTTCATATGTTCTCAATAGTGGATCCCTGATTTGTTTGTTTGTTTGTTTGACTTATATACCACACCATCTGGCATAAAAGCCACTCTGGGCAGTTATGTTGTGTTTTGTATGTCTACATTGCAACCATGCAACACATGTCCAAATAGAGATGGCCCAGAGAAGTTTCTTTAAGACGACGAATTCAATATGCAACAACAACAAAAACCAGTTTTGAAGTTGTGTATCATATAGTGCTATGTTTTACTCTGGGTTCTACACTATACCATGCAATTGTAAATGTTAACCCAGGCTATAAGACAATAATGCTAAGGGGAGACCAAATATGAGATGGGTTGACTCAATATAAAAGCCATGGCCTTGATATTCCTAGCCCTGGACAGGACTGATAATGGAAAAAAACATTCAGAAGGTCACTCAAGGTGGAAATGACTCAACATGGAAAGATAGAAATGCACTGGAATGTGGGATTTGTTGCAGGAAGCTAAAAAAATGTATTTGATCCAGAGGGTGACCCAGGAAGAAACAACTGAATAGACCAAAAATGCAAACCAGGTCAGATGCAGAAACCTGGCACACACAGCTCCTGTGGAATGAAACAAAAAATACAGTTTGTTGCAACTGTTCACTCAAGAGAAAATAAATGTTTAAAGAAAGTGCAGGAAGGGGATGAGCTTCTGAAGTAGTCAGCTTGGGTACTGGTTTGAATGCAACACAGTATCATTGCTTAGCCTGACATCCAGAGTCAGAATACCTATTATGATACCCAGTCAGATACACTCACAAGAAATCTTGGGGACCCTTGGCACGAAACTCTTCAAGGTTATAAATCTGTGCATTTCGTGTCAATGTGCAGATTCCTTTCTTTCTTGGGCCTTAAGGAAACCTGTCGGGGGGGGGGAAATCTCACCCCTTAAGCCGCATGAAAAAGAACGGCCATACACCTCTTTGGCGAAGGCCTGCACCCGAAGGACCGCATCGCCTGCGCCCCCAGGAATGGACACACCCGAGAAACGCTGAGGACGGGCGCGCCGCGGTCCCTGTTCGAAGCAAGGGGAGCCTCTCTGCACGAGGCGCGCAGGCTGGCTTCGCTTCCGAGGGGAGTCGGTCCTCTTTTCGGGAATTTCGCGACACCTTCGAGGCACGAAACCGGGGCAGAGAGAGCCCTTGGGAGACCCGCTGCCCGTCAGGTAAGCCTCTAAGGACTCCACCAGGGGCGGCGCGGAGCGAACCGTAAAGGAAATCCGGCTCGCTCTCGCGACGCGCGGCCCTCTCCGCCCGCCTCTCCACCTTCGCCCCCTCTGCGCCTGCCGGCCTCGCGCACTCGCTCGCGCTCGCTCGCTTGAAGCCGGCCGGTCGGTCGGTCGGGCCGGCTGGTTGTCGCAGGGCTTTGTGTTTCCAAAAGGAAGGCCTCCCTCGGCGCGAGGGTACGGCGCTGACTCCGAATCAACCAGTCGCGAGCGGCACGAGCCGGGGAAGGAGAGCCAACGAGCCCGGCAGCCCGGCAGCCCGCGCGAGCCACCCATCTCCGTCTCCTCCTCACAGCCAGGAAAGGGGTGGGCCAGCCCTGACGGGCGGGCGCGGGGCCGGGCGGCTCTCCCACAGTCCGGAAAAGCGCTCCTCCTCGCCTCCCTCGGCTTCTTCGTTTCCCAGAGCTGTGAGGCGGAAGGCGAGCGCGAGGCACCCGTCGACAGCGGAGGCCGCCTTCCTTCGCCTCTCAGGGGTGCGCGCGCGCGCGCGCCCGGGCGGGAGGGCGCGCGTGCCCACCCGCACATCCACCCGCACCCTCCCAGGCACGGCTGGGAGAAAGGCACGCCGCACCTCGCCCTCCCCTTCCCCTCGCCCTGCCGCCGCCGCCGCCGCCGCCTTTTCCCTGCGCCTCTCGGCTGCCGGCAGCTGCAACGGCCTCGGGCTCCGCCTGTTCTCTCCCCCCCCCCCCCAAAAAAAAAACACACACACACACCACCTCCCGCTCTCTGGCCCCGGGGGAGGAAGAGAGAGAGAGAGAGAGAGCAGAGCAGAGCAGCCGAAGCAGCAGCAGCCAGGGGAGGAAGAGGGGGAAGAAACGCGCCTTCTTCTCCTCGCCTTTCTCCTGGCAGAAACATGGGTAAGTCACCTCAGAGCTGCCTGGTTACGCGTGCCTCCCTTCCCCTGCCCCCCCCCACACACACACACTTCGGGGCTGGGCGAAGCCTCCCCTTCGCCCATTCCCCCTTGAAGAGAACGAAGAGGAAGAGTTAAGGGGGGGGGGGCTCCTCGGCGAGGAAGCGGTTCCCCTGACACTTCCATCGGAGGGACGGGGACGGAAGAAAGGAAGGGGCATCGGGCCCTGGGGGTTCCGGGAAGTCCGGGAGGCCCCCTGGCTGCGGTCTCTCCCGCCCCTCGCCCCACCTTTCACGAGGGTTTTTACGGCACCTTGCGTTGTAATCCATCCCCCGCACCCCACCCCACCCCCGGGCTGTTTGGTTCTGCAGGTCGTCGCTCCTTTGCTGCTGGCCCTCTCGCTTCTCTCTTGCTAGCTCGGTGCCCGGCGAGCAGCAGAAGGGAGCCGACTTCCTGCAACTTCCTCATCCGCACATTTCTTCTCCCCACCGCCCTCGAGGGATGGAGCTTGGGCTGGGCGCAAAGTGGTTTTTTCCCCCCTTGCTGGAAGATGCTTTGCCTTTTAGTCTTAGGGTCGCGAGGCTTGCTGACTGTGATGCGGGAGGTGGAGGAAACCATACACGATAAATGAATCCGAAAGGACTGAGATGGAGGGAGGGAGATTTGATGGGGGAAAGAAGGAAGATTCTCTCTCTCTCTCTCTCTCTCTCTCTCTCTCTCTCTCTCTCTCTCTCTCTCTCTCTCTCTCTCTCTCTCTCTCTCTCTCTCTCTCTCTCCCCCCCCCTCTCTCATTCTCTCCATCCCTGTTACTTGGGGTGGTTGATGTGTGGGTTTGGTGAGTTCAGTTCCTGGCCATACTAGGGCTGTGAAAGATGATGGAATAGGAGACACTGTATCTGACAATGAAGGGCATCTCCCATCTCAACTTCAAACCCAGTAGACTTTCTCAGAAATTGTTTGCCAAGTACAGTACTGTAGTTGCTGTAGTTCTTGTGATGTTTCCAGGGAATCCATCACATGCTGCTTAGCTAAGGCATACATCAGTTTATTAAACCATCCTTCAAACAATTTGGCTTAGTGTAGCTTAATATTTCCTTCTCTTTTGGGGCTGAGATGTTTTCTGACTGTGGGGAGGTTGATGCTTTGCATTGTGTGTTTTATCAAGATGATAAAATCAGTTTGCCTTATACTGTAACCCTTTTAATGCATATAGCAGTGTGTGTGTGTGTGTGTAGGGGGGATCCCACAGTGGCAGGGTGAGCCCCTACTGGTTGGGCCATGGGCTGCCCATACAAATGGTACCGTCCTTTATGTAATTTGTTGACATTTTCTTCTGTGCCTTGTAAATCACCATGTATGTTTTTCAAGACAAGCAGCCTGTAATTTCAGGCTGAAGCCCCGTAGAGACTTCCTTCTGAGTAAGCATGCCTAGGTTTATGCTGACATTTAGCAAAATAGAGTTGGTATCATTAAAACTTCCTTGGGAATCTTCAGGGGGGGGGGAAAGCTGCATTGATTTTGAGTGTTAACTCACTGGCTCAGCTTTTCTCAAGCCTGACTCTCCAAAGTGCTGATTGCATCCAAGTTCCTTGGACAGCTTTGCTAGCTGAGACATTCTGTCCTTAAGCCTGCAGTGCTTCCCAAACTGGAGCCTCCAGATATTATTGGGCTGCAGTTCACCTCAATTTAAAAAGGATGTCGACAACCTCAAGCAGGTACAGAGGAGGGCGACCAGGATGGTTGAAAGTCTGGAAGAAATGTCTTATGACGAATGGCTTAGGGAGCTGGGAATGTTTAGCCTTTCAAAAAGAAGGCTGAGAGGGGATATGATAGCTGTGTTTAAATATTTGAAATGATGTCATATTGAAGAGGGAACAGGGCAATGGTTTCAAACTACAGTGGAACCTTGACTTACATACTGCTTGACTTGCATCATATTTGACTTGCAGCAAGAAGGGGCTTGTTTGACTTGAGTCGCAGGCTTTGACTTACAGCTCGGAGCCCCGGCACAAGGCACCAGAATGGGGCAGCAGCCAGGACCCAGCATTGCGGCTGCCACCTCCAAACTGCTCCTGCCTTCTTCCTCTCCTCCAGCAGCGGCGGCTTCGGCGAGGCCAGCTCTGAGCACCTGGAGCTGGTCCTCAGCCTTGCTGAAGCCGCCACTGCTGCTGGAAGAGAAGAAGGGCCAGGAGCTCGGGGCTGGCCTTGCTGGTTAGACAACCTGCTCAGTCTTGTAAAAAATCTGGCTGCAGAAGTCTGGTCCACAATGGAAGCATTTTAGTTGGGGAGCTGTACAGTTGTGGGACTCTAATGGTAAGCATAGGGTTGTTCAGAACTTGGAATGTCAGGTTAAAAATCAGTAAAACTTAAATGTTAGACATTGTTGCTATGAACATTAAAAAGTGGAGGCGTATAATTTGTGGATTATAATTCCACTGCCTCCCCCTCTCTTTGAAGAGACATTTCATTTACATCCCCAGAAGGAATCTCCTATCCCAGTCAAATTTGTGTTAAATTGCTGTTTTCGAGGGTCTTTTTCATAATCCGGAACGGATTAATCCACTTTCCCATTACTTTCTATGGGAAAAGTTCATTTGACTTAAGTCATGTTTGACTTATGTCTAGACCTCTGGAACGGATTAATGACATAAGTAAAGGTTCCACTGTACAGGAAAAGAGATTCCATTTGAACGTTAGGAAGAACTTCATGACGGTTAGAGCTGTTCAGCAGTGGAATATGCTGCCACAGAGGGTGGTGGAGTCTCCTTCTTTGGAGGTTTTTAAGCAGAGGCTGGATGGCCATCTGTCGGGAGTCCTGTGATGGGTGTTCCTTCATGGCAGGGGGTGGGACTGGATGGCCCTTGAGGTCTCTTCCAATTCTATGATTCTGTGATTCAAAACAGTCCTGTTTGGTGGCTGTGTTAGCTATTGATCCTGGGGGGTGAATTCCAACATCATCTTGGAATTCAAGTGTTGTCACTGGGGATGGTTTGAGAACAAACAATTTAGAAAATGTGCTGAAACAAACCATTCTTTTACTTCATCAGTGGCTAGATGGGAGACTTAGTGAAATGCTACTTTGAATTCCAGGACGGGCGGCGGGGGGGGGGGGGGGAGAGATTAAGATTCAAAGGTGCTCAATGAGTTAAAGAAGAGGTGCATGTTATGTTCCACCAAGTACTGACTTATGGAAACACTTATATAGTTTTCAAGTTATGTCACACGTTTACCCGTCCAACCACCAGTGAATTTCTATGACTGATTACCAGTAAGTCTCCTATGTCCCATTCTGATGCTCCATCCTCTACACCACACTGGTTTTCTAAAGAAGATGGTCTTGTTTGGTCTCAGGCTAAAATCTTCTCTCAACCAAACCCTGTTGGTTATTAACTTCCATGTATGGAAGCGAAACACTGTTAGTTTTCTATAGAGAAGATTATGTCATCTGGAATAAACCATGAGAACCCACACATGTCTGGGTGGACCATTTCTGGGAGAATGCTTGCTTGAAAGGAGAGCAAAGAGTAGGAAAGGTGTGCATTTTCTCTGTTTTAAGTAAAATATATCTTGCCTGGTACTAGCTGGAAGTGGTTGTTTCTCATCACAAACTACAACCAGACAACTGGCTATTTGCAAGTCTGCCTTGATAGTCAAAAACAGCTCTTTGACAGAGGCTAGCTGGCATAATAGCCAGTGTTCAGGCTTGCAGAGGTAGTCTTGAGATTTGGAACAGGATATTAGGGCAGTCATGCTAGGGAAGATGAGTGGCTGGGACAGACTCCAAGGCAACAGCAGCAAGCTCAAGGAAGCGATCCCCTTGAATACAGGACATTTCAGATCCAAGGGAAAGCAAGCAGGTGTAGCTCAGTGGTAGAGTACAAGGCTAGCATGAAGAAGGTTCTGCCTTCAATCCCAGGATTTTCAAGCAACAAACAACTCTTACTCAAATCCCTGGGGAGCCACTGTCAGTGTGGACTGTGCCAAATTAGATTGTTTAATACGTATTTAAGAGTCAATTATATAAGAGACAACTCAGCAATATGCTGACGATACTCAGCTCTACCTCTCATTCTCCACCAATCCAGGTGAGGCGGTTTCTGTCCTGAACTCGTGTCTGGGCCAGATAATGGACTGGATGAGGGTTAATAAATTGAAACTCAATCCAGACAAGACGGAAGTGCTGTTAGTGGGTGCTTCGCCGGACAGGTTAGAGGGCCACTTCCCTGTCTTGGACGGGGTTGCACTCCCCTTAAGGGACAGGGTCCGCAGCTTGGGGGTGCTTCTGGACCCTGGTCTATCTCTGGAAGCCCAGGTGGATTCGGTGGCCAGGGGCGCCTTCCTTCAGCTGCGGAAAATATACCAGCTCCGCCCCTACCTAGACGAGCAGAGCCTCATGACAGTTACACATGCGCTGGTAACATCCCGTATTGATTACTGCAATGCGCTCTACGTGTGGCTGCCTTTGAACACGGTCCGGCGATTGCAACTGGTTCAGAATCGTGCGGCGCGGCTGGTGAGTGGTGGGGCCGCCAGAGATCACATCACGCCGATTCTACGTAACCTGCATTGGTTACCCGTTGCTGCCCGAGCCCAATTCAAAGTGCTTGTCTTGACATATAAAGCCCTAAACGGCTTGGGACCTAGATACCTGAAGGACCGCCTCCTTCCATACAAACCTACCCGGCAATTAAGATCTAGCCAGGGGGCCCTCTTGAAAGAGCCATCCCTCAAGGAGGTGAGAGGGATGGCTTGTAGACATAGGGCCTTCTCGGCAGCTGCCCCCAAGTTATGGAATGCCCTCCCCGCCTGGCGCCAACATTGATGACATTTCGGCGCCAGGTAAAAACCTTCCTGTTCCAGAAGTTTTTTAATTGATACAACATAGACTGGGGTCCTTTGATGGCAATTTTAGTGATGATTTTAGTATAAGGTTTTGCTGTTGTTTTAATTATTTATTGATATTTGATGTCTTAACTGTTTTAATTCCTTGTTGTAAGCCGCCCAGAGACCTTTGGGTAGTGGGCGGCATATAAGCTGTAAAAATAAATAAATAAATAAATAAACTAAAAGCAAAGTTATACAGGTTGGCCTTCCCTGATTTTTCAACAGTCTCTTGATGATGCAATCATTCTTATTCTACCATCTCTTTGTCATTTTCCGTTACCCTCATGCTTATTATTTATATTCACCGTAGTTGTTATTCTTATATATTTTACACATTAATAAGTTTCATTGTTTACATTTGGTTTATTATAATAACCTAAGAACAGACTTGCTGGAACAGGCCACAACCCATCAAGCCCAGCATTCTGTCTCACACAGTGGCTAACCATTTGCTTCCAGGTATTCCCAAGCAGATGTCTTCAACTGTTTACAATTCCCTGCAAATGGCATTGAGAGATATCCGGAATAACCTGGATGTTGTCCTTAGGCATCCATAATGATAGCTACTGATACCCTTGTTCTCCACGAACTTGTCCAGTCCTTTCTTAAAGCTGTCAAGGTGGACAGCTGTCACCACTTCTTCTGGCAGGGAGTTCCATAGACCAGTGATCCTCTGGGTGAAAAAGTACTTTCTCTTATTTGTTTGAGATCTAGCACTCAAAAGTTTCATGGAGTGCCCCCTAGTTCTAGTGTTGTGTGATAGGGAAAACAGTTTTTCCTTATCTACTTTGTCCATACCGGGTATGATTTTATAAACTTCAATCAGGTCACCTCTTAGGCGCTGTCGTTCAAGAGTGAAGAGGCCCAACTGTTGCAGCCTCAGATGGTAAGGAAGGTGTTCCAGTCCTCTAATTCTGGTTGCCCTTCTCTGCTCTTTTTCCATTTCCATGATATCCTTCTGGAGGTATGATGACCAGAACTATACACAATATTCCAGATGGGGCCTCACCATAGATTTATAAAGAGGCAAAATGACACTTACAGACTTATTTTATATACCCTTCCTAATGGTCCCTAGCACTGAGTTTGCTTTTTTCACTGCTGTGGCACGCTGGGTTGATACTTTCATCAAGCTGTACACCAGGACACCAAGGTATCTTTCCTGGTTTGTTGCTGTGAGTTCTGACCCCATCAGTTTATAAATGTGTTGTTTTTTTTTTTTGCCCCACCATGCATCACTCTGCACTTACTAATTTTAAAGCTCATTTGCCACTGGTTTGCCCACTCCCCCACTGTCAAGAGATCCCTCTGGAGCTCCTCAACAATCTCCCTCACTTTTTACTACCGGGTATAATATAGTGTTGTCACCAAATTTGGCTACCTTGCTATTTACTCCTACTTCTAGATCATTTATGAAGAGGTTGAAAAGCAGGGATCCCAGTACTGAACCTTGGGGACCCCACTCTTTACCTCCCTCCACTTGAAGAAGTGTCCATTTAATGCTACCTTCTGTTTCCTTTCCCTCAGCCAGTTGCTGATCCAGGACAAGAACTGTCCCTTGATTCCATGACTGGCACGTTTATTCAGGAGCCTTTGGTGCGGGACCTTGTCAAAAGCCTTCTTATATCGCTTATGTTTGTGCTGTGCTTTTTGTCTTTTTAAATTGTTGTATAATTGTCTTTTGATATGTTGCAACCCACCCAGAGTATCCTTCGGGCTGCATGGCTTGCTGTATAAGAATCAAATCAAATCAATCAGTCGAGTCAACACAAGTCAATAGTGCAGTGGTGGTGAACCTTCGGCACTCCGGATATTTTGGACCCCAACTCCCACAGACCCTTGTCATTGGCAATCTAGGCTTGGAATTCTGGGAGCTAAAAGATCTGGAGTGCTGAAGGTTTGCCACCACTGCAATGCTGTCTTGCACAGCTAAACAACAGACAGTTTTGGAACAGATTTGGCAAAGAGCAGTGGGCTCCGGTCTTTCATAGTTTACAACTCACAAATTGAAATATCCAAGATCCTGATTCCTTTTCTGAGAAGGACATGTTTATAGGCATCATGTTATTCTGGCCCCACTGCCTGTTGTTCAATGGTGCACTCTTTGGGACCTGGGCAGCAACATTGCAGAAGCACAATGGAAATTCTCTTGCGCAGTCAGGAGTAATGGGGGTGAAGGAAAAACACAATTGTCCAAAGCTATTACAGGCAGGGCAGGCAAGAGGATCACAAAGGGATAATCCATGGAAAGTAGGTTCATGGGAATAATGCTTCCCTGTTGATGCAGACTTTGGGGTTTGAGAGAAAGTGACTGTAGCGTTCACCCTTTTTTGATGAATTGGCTATACAGGTGGGGGATAAAGGATTAATGCTCAAACCCAAATAAGGAGTGTGGAGGCGGATACCAGTGCTTGAAAAGCTCCACCTGAGGTATGTGAAGTCAGAATAGAGAACTTACATCCTGCGTGAGAGGGTTAAGATCTAGGGCTGAGTTATATGTGAGAGGCTTGAGGGAAGCAAAGGTCAGTATTTGAGTGTAACTGCTTTGAGTAACTTTTAAGTAACTGTACACGAGAACTTGAACTGAAATCATGTATCTTTGCTCAGATTTAAACGTGCAGTGAAATCATTTTTGTTCTATTTGGCTTTTAGTGGCTTCTAATATCAGGGTGATAAATGCTGATTCTGCTTTCTTAAATATTAATGATGTCTTTGCTGTTAATCTGTTCTGTTATTTTCTATTTCTGCAATTTCTTGGAGGCTCAGTTTGGTCTGAAAGGCAGATCATCATTGTTTCAATGAATAAAATGCATAATATGTATTCCAGTACTTTTTTAAAAGGACTACTGGATATCAGAGACCAGCAACCAAACCAGTCTCAGATGGTACAATGGATGGAGTTAGGGATTCTTTTGAATTTCAACCCTGACAGAATCTGGGAAGGATTTTCACTGGGTCAGAAATATTTTCTGAGATGAACCAGTACCTGATATTGTGGTGGATAAATAGCAGAGTTATAAAACACTTTAATTAGAGTGGAGAACATTCAATGTTGTTTAAAAAAACAATCTCCCCAATCAGATGCTTTAAATTTTATTAGGATCATTTTATTTTTATTGTTGAAATGCTTCTTTAAAAAAAGAAAAAAGAGAGAGAGCTCTGTATGGTGAAAGTTTTAATTTAATTTAAAATGTGTTACAGCTCAAATATCTCATTATGGAATACGGTTTATAACTTCTAATTCTTTCTGATGATAAAACATACTCATCTAATCTTTTCTGAGGTTTTGTAAATAGGGACCTCAAATTGGAGCCTCGATTTTTTGAAATTCTATTGATTTCTGTATATATTATTCAGATTCATCTTGGTATCCCCCTTAGTACTTCATCTGGTAGCTAGCCACTGAAAAATCTGCACTTCTGCAGCCCTCCCACAGGCTTTGTCTCCATAGATTAACATTAGTATATGGAGATGAGAAATAACAAACAAACAAAGGGAACCTCATATAGAGACCCTATGAACACCACAGAAAACCAGCGATGGCTTGTTCATCCTCTTGCTTTAAATCCATGAATCATGACATTTCATCGATGAAATGTATCCTTGTGAAGCAGCTATTTTCTGATGCATAGGCTTGAATAACATTAGTCTTATGTGGAGGAGAGGTAAAGATGGGTGGTGGTTGATTGAGTAAGAGGAACCTGATCCTTAGCTGGCCATACATGGTTCTGCAGGCACTGCTGCAGGCTGGAATAAGTCATCAAGAACCAACTCTTGAGTGTCTGTGCCATTATCCCCATTTTCTAGCAGCACAGCACATGCCAGCGTTTGCATCTCAGGCTGATCTGCACTGTCCAAAGAAAGTCTTTTAATAACAATTTTTAAAAAAAGAAGCAGCAGCTCATTGTAATGGCTTCTCTCAAAACTGCAATATGGATGCATGTAAAGTCTATGCAAGAGCTTTTGTGTTAATCTTCTGTCTGCCTCTCTACAGGCTTTATTTTTCTGCACTTTCTATAACAGTTGGAAAGGTTGAGAAATAATGTATTAAGGATGAATTTCTCTGCAGTACTGGATGTTCTTTATGAGCTCCTTCCCACTTGGTAAATCGTGCCAAAGAATCAACCATTTGCTCCTGTAAGCAATAAATTGCCAAGTCAGTTTTACGTTAAAGACGTCAAATATAGGGCTTAGCTTCACATAGGCCTTGTTTTTGTGTATTCTAATTAAAAGGTGCATTTTAATAAATTTACTTAGCATTGTCTGGATGATCTGTATATGATAGTTTTTCTGTCATTTCACTGATATATAAATATACATATCCTTCCTCAGGCCCCGCTATATAGAGGGGAGACTGAGGAAGGATATGTATGGGAGGCAATTTTTGCAGATTTATATTTAGAAAATTTGAGTTTATTTGCAGTTTATTGTTTATTTGCAGTTTTGAAATAACAGAAGAGTAATATGTTAGATGCAAGGAAAGCATGTGTGTGTGTGTTGTGTTGTGTCGTTACAGTCGTGACCGACTCTTCGTGACCCCATGTCCATATTTGTCCTATAAATACGGCTGTCATCAGCTAAAACTATGATGCAGGAGAAAGAGTAGGATGGAGTTATGAAAATGATGGCTGCCCTGAGGTTATCTTTCAGGGTCATGATTGTGGTATCTTACTCATATGTTTTGAACAGTTAGTTTTGTTCTTTTCACCTGCCAATTCAAGATAATTAGTATTCACCAGGGCTTTCTTCCTTAGGGCAAGGACTTCAGCCTCCAGCTCAGTTTACTTATAACATTGTATCTCATTCTTTAGCTGTTGTTTTGCATTGCAACATTTATTTCACTATATTTATTTCCTATGTTTTATGTTTTCACAAATGATTTTTTTAACCCGGAAATGCTTAATAAAACATGTCTTGTGTAATAAAATCAAAGCAGCAGTGGTATAGCAAAGCAGGAATGGAAGACTAAAAGCCATACACACACGCATACCAGTGATAACTGCTGGGTAGCTCAGTGGTTTAGCTCTTTGGCTGTAGACCCAGAGGTTGGGAGTTTGATTCCCCACTGGGCTTCCTTGACAAGAGGTGGATTTGACAATTCGTAGGGTCCTTTACAGCTCTACACTTCTAAAATGATGTTCTGCTACAATATAAACGAAATATGATGATTCTTTTTTAAGCAGCAGCAAAATTTCTATGATTGTCGGCCTAATTATAAGTAGAAAAGGAGCCTTGCAGTTATTTCTCCTCCCCTAGAAACCAGTTCACAATTTAGCCTTATTCTTCAGCCAGAACATGATCCCAAGATGAAGGTTAAATGCAATTCACGCATTGTTTTAATGATGAAATAAATTTTTTTTTCTCCCTTTCGCACTATCAAAAATTTTAGGAACTATGAGTGCTAGCCTTTTAGAGGATCCACCATGTGTAAGGCCACCCTTCTTGCTGGAAATAACTCACTCTGAAGAACTTTTCGCTTGCAAAAGGCATTGTGTACGTTGTGATGCAGGACTGGCTAGATTTAACTTTGCCCATGGAAGCAACACACACACACCATTATTGAAACCAGAGAGGTTTTTAAATATCCAGTTGCAGATTGTTTTCTCCTAGATTGTGAGTGCAAAAATTAATACTGTCCTTCACAAAAGGATACTTACACCATGAATTTATGTCCTTGTAGATAGAAATAGTTTGCCGCTGCAGCAGAGTTTATCTATTGGCCTTCGAATATGGAAACAATCCAAGAGATCGTCAGGGTTATTTCTAATATTACTAAGCATTCCATTTCTAATTTCATTTGGTTTGAAATGAGTATATTGCTTCCAGGCAGGTGGGCTTGTGGTCACAGCGAGATCTATTTGCTAACCAAAATTACATGTTGGGTTTAAAAAGTGTATTCTCTTACTGTGCTTTACAGTATACAATAAAATAATAACTGCATAAAATAAAAACAATATTACCTTGCTGTTAAGATACCTTAGAGCAGGTATTTCCAAACTTCGGACCTCCAGATGTTTTGGACCACATCTCCCACCGTCCTTTGCCATTGGAAAAACAGGCTTGGAATTCTGGGAGTTGTGGTCCAAAACATCAGGAGGGCCAAAGTTTGGACTTGCCTGCCTTAGAGTTAAAAACAAAAACAAAACAAAAGTCAAGAAACACAATTATGATGTTTGTGGGGAGCAGACTGAAGGAGGAACGACTGAGAGCAGTGTGCCATCCTCTCCCCCTTATAGAACGGAGGAATGGGAGGTGAATGTTCAGTTACCTGTGGTAAAAAAGATGAAAGCAGTAGTCTGGAATGTATTGTAATGGAGGGGCTGGTGGTCGAAGGGTTCCTGTTAATAGAGGAAGGGGAAGATGATTGACAGGAGGAGGTGATAGATATAGGAGGGGAAAAGACGGGAAGGGCAGAGCTGAGGTGAGGTGGAGGTGGAGATGCTGAGAGGGATAGGCCCTTAGGAATGGAAGGTGTTCATCTTCCCAAACCAAAGGGTCCTTGGAAGAAGGTTCTGCCTGGAGAACCAAAGAAGGAGAAGCCACAGGAACCAGTGGTGGAATGGGCTCACCACACATGTTGCAACTCCATGGGGCTCAGGAGGACCTTATGGAACCTGCAGGACAGCGAGCGGTTTGGGATTCTACCCTTTCCCCCAAAAGGACTAGCACTGGAAACATTCTTTTGGAAAGACTCAGTTTATTTTGAGGATCCTTATGGACAGGTTGCGTCCACTGAAGTTATCATTCATGGTGTGGATAGTTGTGTTAATAAAGATTCCAGTTTTAATTTGCCTTCTCCGTTACTTGAGGGACAAATGGGGTGGAATCGCCACAGGTCAATGCTGAACCTAATCACAATGTTAAAGGTACAGTGAAAATACAGCAATTAAAAACTGGGAATATTTCAAGCAATATTGCACATCACAACCTAAATGCAGTATCCCAGCTACACTCACTGACTCAAGGAGAAATCAACAAGAATTAGAAGCTGCTTTATATCCAGTATTAGTAGCTCTGATTTGCAACATGCTTGCCCTACCTGGAGATTCTTGGCTTTCCCTGGTGGCCACCTACCTCAGGAGAAGCCATACCGACTTTATTATTTTAGTATGCTTTTTTCATTAACATCAACAAATTTTGAAATGAGAGATGTACAGTAAATAACTAAGATAAGTGAACATTATATATCTCTCAATCAAGATACAGTGAGTAGAACAGTTTGGGAGGAAATCCTTAAAACATTAGGAGTAACTTCTCTCTAGACTCTTTGCATAGTTTCCCCTCCTCAAACACACAACACAAACAATAACAGGTAATTTGAAGGGACTAATAGTTGGTGTAGCTGCCTAGATGCCCTAAGAACATCCGATCTCACCTGAGTTCAGAAGCTAAGCAGGGTTGGCCCTGATTAGTACTTGGATGGGAGACTACCTGGGAATACCAGGTGCTCTAAGCGCCTGGAGTAGGAACTGTCAAACCACTCCAGTATTCCTGCCAAGAAAACTCCATGGACATGGAGTCATGAAGAGTAGGTCACGACTGTAACAACACAGCAGACACACAATAGTTGGTGTGTTTGCAGGACATAGTAGTAAAATAATTTGGGTGTGGCACTGGTGGCTATTAGTTTGCCTAGAAGGGTTTGTAAATGGAGTGCGAGGCTATGTGAAAAAGGAAAACTGCCTCTAAAGTTATCATTTCAAAAGCTTGCTCATTAAATTATCTGATGTCTGTACTGAAAACATCAAAGGATGGAGAGTTCTTTTTCCTTGGGAGTCTGTCAAGCTACCTGACATTACATTTGGCATATAGCAAAACTACAAGTGAATCTGTTGTGAAGTAGCACCTGGGAAATTGAGTTTCCCCATATTAATTTGCTTCAGTGAACCAGTTAGGATTCAGTAGAGAAAGTGGAGGAAGTCAGCCTTGTTTGCAGCTTGTTGACAACCTCTCCTCCCCACAGCTGTGCCTGTGTCCACTCCTTTCCTTTCCTTTCCTTTCCTAAGACTTGAAGTCCTACCACTATGACAATTAGTAGACCAAAGAGAAAAAAAACTTGCATGAAATCAGTAGAGATATAGGAGAAAGTCTTAAGTAGCTTTGCTCCTGCTGTCCAGATTTGCAGAAGACAACACTAGAGCAGAGCTGCCTTAAAACTTCCTCTTTTATCTCAATGCCAATTCCCAACTCTCATGGAGGAAAGGGAAGATGAAAGCAGGCCTGGGTACCACAGGTAGTGGGAAGACCATTCAAAAGACAACGTTTCCCTGCTGCCCCGTCTCTCTCACTGCATCTGTAACTGACTGGAATGGCTTTAGATTGGCACAAGTGATCCCTTTTCATGAATCAATCTGAATCGGACTCCAAAAAAGTTGAAGCCCCAGTGGCAGAGGGAGAAAGTACAGATTAGATTGGGGCGAACGCTAGGTTGATATGCATTGCATTTATGTCATGTAATCAACAGAAATTAATGTGAATCAGACAGTCCCAGTCCCAGAACATTGCTCACATTTTTGTCAGTATTCAGGATATAGTGCCACCTTCCTCCAAGCAATGTCCTCCCACATGCTGTGATCTCTCTGCTGAAATCCTGTTCCTTGGCATAAGCCAATTTGTAACTTTTGGTCCTTTTCTCTTTGGTAAGCAAGCCATCCCTGTTGCGATTCACATGGGCAAGTGAACATGCTTGCTGCCTGCATGCCCTGATAACTGTAGCAAAGATGCTTTGCCTACTTGGGAGGAATGAACCAAGCGCTGCAATTTGCATGCAGGAAGCAACAGGATTTGGGCCATGGATTTCTGCTTTAGTTTTTTTGTAGCAAAAAAAGTGAATGATTTTTAAAATTTCTTATTTTTCTTTCTTTTTTTAAAAAAACATTGTATTTATTGACAGTTAATTTAGGGTAGATAAAATTGAGCCTCATGGTATATTATCGGTTCTCTCTCTCTCTCTCTCTCTCTCTCTCTCTCTCTCTCTCTCTCTCTCTCTCTCTCTCTCTCTCTCTCTCTCTCTCTCTGTGTGTGTGTGTGTGTGTTTGTGTGTGTGTGTGTAAAAAAGTAAAAAAAATGTGATAACACTGTTACTAGAAGAGGGATCTTCAGAATAATGGGATTACTTTGTAGAT
The DNA here is from genome assembly GCA_037367245.1 of Phrynocephalus guinanensis. Taxonomy (NCBI): domain Eukaryota; kingdom Metazoa; phylum Chordata; class Lepidosauria; order Squamata; family Agamidae; genus Phrynocephalus; species Phrynocephalus guinanensis. The sequence continues at coordinate 23,216,585 of CM074741.1, forward strand.
TTTGTTGGAAAACAACTTAAATTAGGCTGTCTTCACATTAGCAAGGATACATATTTTAGGTGTTGCTGAAACAATCAAATGCTGTTGTGGAAAATATACTTTGTACTGTAGATATATGTTTGTTCATTATGGATACAAATGCATTCCACCACCACCCCCAGAGGTACATACTTCATATATTACAGTTTTGTCATAGGTTTCTTCATGGTAAAGTGCTGTATTGGAGTTATTTTGAGTTACTGTTGATTTACTGTTGAGTACTGTTTTGAAACAAAAATAAAAATAAGGAAAAAAATACCTTGAAACTCAGATTCCTACCTGGTCTATTGAAATGTTCTCTAATTTCATCTTCTGCAGTTTGTAACATTATATGGCAATTTCCCAGAACAAGGTATACCCAAAGTGATTCATGTCAAATGCTGGTTTTTGGAAAATACATCATATTTGAAGGAAGAGCAAAAACCATTTTACAAAGCCTTAATAAATTAAAATAAAAGAACAATGCAATAAATATAGGGTAAATACAGTATTTCAGTGAACTATTGAAATAATTCATAGAGAGCAAAATGCTCTTGCTGTGCTCCAAGGAAGATATGATAGGAATGAAGAGTATCTGATCTACCATCCACTAGTAATACTAGATGGAAATGGAATTTATTTCACATACCATTTTATGATATTTTTATAGATTATGACTTGGAAAGTTTTACATCTCACACATGGACTTAAGAATGTGTAAAGGGACCTACGCTTCCAGGAAGTTTGGATAAGACTGTAAAATGTAAATTTATTTTGAATATTTTTACCCCACCTTTCTCCTTAGAAAAGGACCCAAGGTGGCTTACAATAATGAGGGACAATATACTGCCCAGAACATTTAAGATATACTCATGTTAAGAACGGGCATCTTAGAACACTAAAAGGTAACATTAAAGCTACAAAGAGCATGCAAAAAGGAAAAAAATCCATTATAAGGGGCGGAAAGTAAATATGGAAAACACTGGTGTTCTTATGAAATCAGTCAATGTAATCATGTATGGCAGTGCTCCCCAACCTTTTTGTCCCCGCGGACCGGGAAATTTTTGAAAATTTTTCTGTGGCCCGGGGGTGGGGGTGGGGAGGGGGGGAGAATGCGAAAGGGGGGTCCGGCGGGGAGGCAAAAGGGGGGGTGAAAGCAAAGGATGGGAGGGAAGGAGGAGGGGGAGGCACGAGAGCAGTGGCGGCGGCACTTACCGGCTTGGGGCGTCGGGCGTGCCACTCCCCCCCACACACACACGGGCGGGGTGGGGTGGAACCCGGGGCTCCTGGGCAGGCGGGCCCCCGCCTCCTCCTCCGGCGCCGGGAGACGCGTGCGGGTCTCACTGCTGGCGCTCCGCTTGCTCCTGCTGCCGCCGCCACCGCCGCCGTGGGCCTCCCCCTCCGCCGGGGAAAGCGAGCGGGGCGCCAGCAGCGAGACCCGCGCGTGGCACCCGCCCAGCCGCGCCGGGAAGCGCCCTCGCGGCACCGACGAGCCGCCGCCTCCTCCTCCTGTTCCTCCTCCTCCTCCTCCTCCTCCTCCTCCCGCCGCCGCCGCCGGAGGAGCAGCAGCAGCCCCCCCCGCAATCGCCCCCCCACCGCCGCCGCCTCCTGCTCCTGCTCCGGTTCCTCCTCCTCCTCCTCCTCCTCCCGCCGCTGCCGGAGGAGCAGCAGCGAGGGCAATTGCGGAGGGGTGGTGGCGGCGGCGGCGGGACGGGGGCGATGGCGGCGGCGGCGGGGGGGCGATTGCGGGGGGGTGGCTGCTGCGGTGGGAGGAGGAGGAGGAGGAGGAGGAACAGGAGGAGGAGGAGGCGGCTCGTCGGTGCCGCGAGGGCGCTTCCCGGCACGGCCGGGCAGGTGCCGCGCGCGGGGTGCCGAGGCCAGGAGCCGCGCGCGGGTCTCGCTGCTGGCGCCCCGCTTGCTTTCCTCGGCGGAGGAGGAGGCCCACGGCGGCGGGGCGGTGGCGGCGGCAGCAGGAGCAAGCAGGGCGCCAGCAGCGAGACCCGCACGCGGCTCCCGGCGCCGGAGGAGGAGGCGGGGGCCCGCCTGCCCAGGAGCCCCGGGTTCCACCCCACCCCGCCCGTGTGTGGGGGGGGGAGTGGCACGCCCAACGCCCCAAGCCGGTGAGTGCCGCCGCCGCCAACGCCGCCACATCCCTCCTGGCGGAGCCCAAGCGGCCGCCACCAACGCCGCCGGGGCGCCAGCGTTTGGGGGTGGAGTCGCCGGCTGGCCGGCCTGGGAGGTGGGGAGGGGAGGGGAGGAGGGAGGCAAAGGCGGCGGCGGTGGCGGCGGCTCCTCCTGCGCTCCTCCAGCCTTCCTCCTCCACCGGCCGCCCACGGGAGAGAAGAGGAGGAGGAGGAGGGCGGCGGAGGAAAAGGGGAGGAGCCTCCCCGGCCTCCCCAGGCGGACCGGGGGTTGGGGACCACCGATGTATGGTAATCCATATAAAGTCACATAGCAGGTAGTCCCTCATTCAGGGAAAGCTTGCCTGAAGAAGAAGGTCTTTGCCTGCTTCCGGAAAGACAGCAGAGACAGGGCAGTCCTGGCCTCCAACGGGAGGGAGTTCCACAATCTGGGAGGAGCAACAGAGAAGGCCCTTTCATGTGTTCTTCTGAGGCACACCTGTGAAGGTGGCGGAATGGAGAGCGAGGCCTCTCCGGATGATCTTAGCACCCGAGCTGGTTCATACTGCGAGATTCGAATCTCTGAGGTAGCTTGGACCCAGGCCATTTTGTGCTTTGAAGGTCAAGGTCAGCACCTACAAACTTCACCATAAAATTCAGCACCATAAAATTCAGAGGCTACAGCTATACTTCATGTTATTTTCTGTTCACGTTGCATAAATTCCCATCATGGTCACTTCACTGGGCTTCTGGGTCCCAAGGCAGAAAATTTCAAATGCTTTCAGATAAAATGAGCAAATACTTCTAACATAGTCTTGGCATATTACACTTGACTAGCACGCACGTGTGACGGGAACCTTTATTTTTTACCTTAACAATGCCAGTAGTTATTCATAAATTCAACTGGTTAAGATATTTGTTATTTGTGTTCTCTTCCTTCATAAATAAGGAATCAGCAGATGGCCTAGTAAAAGGCAGTTGGAATACCTGGTAATTCATAATCTCTGTCAGAGTTTAAGTTATTTCTGGTGGGGAGTATTTTTAAACTTGTGTGAAATTTCTTACTTGAAGTATCATATACATCTTAATTCAAAATATGTGCAACTACAACTTTGTGTGATTTGCAAGATTGGTCAAAAATGTTTAGAGTTTTATAGGTCAAAAGCAGCTAACTACATAATAGCAAAGGTTTTTAAGAAATTGGGGCCCAATAGGAACATGTGCACACAATGACATGAAGGAGAACTCTCATAGGCAGGGGAAATATAAAGCAGCATGGAAGTATTCTGAGATAATTAAAGGCTTTTCCTGAAGTCATGGACTCCTAAAGGGCTGCAGGAGCCCGCCAGATTCAGTGAACAAAGTACACTGAATGCAATGTTTCTGAAGAATCAGTGTGTCTGTTTAAAGCTTCAGAAAAAAGGATAGGAGGAGAAGTGGAAAGGCTTAAGAATTCTGTTAGCAATATGGTAATTGCCACAAAAAACATAAAAGCAAAACAAATTTCCACGACTCCCATGTTTCCAACCCAAAATTACAGTTTCAGAACAACACAGTTCTCTCCTCAGCTTGCTTCTGTGTATATGACCACCATTAATTATAGTCTTAACAATTTTAGGCAAAAATATAGTCTTATGCGTGGAAAAATACTGCATACGTATTTGTCCTTAGTGATGAATATTCACATTTAGGTAGTTACAGCCTCAGTAACTTTGATAAATTCAGCTAACTACATAGTTGTATAAACTTAGAAGGTTGGGAGTACATAAAAGTTCTTAGACTCCTGATAGTTAAGAGTTTTATAATTAAAACCATCAATATTGAATGAAAAGCACTTAACATATTGTACCATATAAAATCCCAGATGGAGTAATTATAGAAATCGTATTATTATATATTTTCGGAATTGTTGGTGTTAATTCTAATCTTGTTTGCAGATAGAACAAACACTGCTATTACTTGGTGAGTTTTTTTCCTGGAGGAAAACAAGCATACAAATGAGCTATAGGTTCTGTGGGATTATACAGAATTATATCCACTACTGTTATTTCTCATATTCATAAATAAAATGACCAAACATAATCCTTTCTCACAGTAAATTGTGAAAAGTTTAGATTACCTATAGCAGTGTTGGCAAACCTATGGTATGGGTGCCAAAGGTGGCACTTGGAGCCCTTTCTGTGGGCACCCGACGTCGCCCCTTCACAGCCACCTGTATTCAGGTGAAATTGTTTTATTGGCACTTTGCGAGAAATTCGTGGGTTTTGAATCGCAGTTTGGGCACTCGGTCTCTAAAAGGTTCACCAATCGCCATCACTGACCTATAGGGATAACTGCTAATTTATAAATAATGCATGTATGACAGTATAGGAAACAGCTCCCTGCAGGCATATAACTCTGCTGACCTTTTGAAATAGGGCAGAGGAAGTATTGAACAAACGTTTAAGACAACTTCCTGCAATGAGAGTTTCAAGTATGCAGAAAGAGATTTTTCAGTTGGATGATCCTAAAAACATGAGAAATATTCATGTATACTATTTGCTTGGTCTAGTAAGTTTCAGAATTCTGAACCAGCTTGTGTCAGTTACGAATTTCAGCTAGTTTTGTCCACCCAAAGGATCCGATACCAAACCATAAAAGGAGCAATATAGTATATGCAGTCCAATGCAGTGAAGAGTGTTCAGACCTCTACATTGGAGAAACTAAACAGCCATTAAACAGAAGAATGGCCCAACATAGGAGAGGTAACAGCTCAGGACCAGAATCAGCAGTACACCTCCATTTGAAGGAAAAAGGCCACTCTTTCAAAGATGAGGATGTACACATATTAGACAAAGAAGAGAGGTGGTTTGAGAGAGGAGTAAGGGAAGCCATTCATGTTAGCATTGAAAATCCCTCCCTCCACAGAGGTGGTGGGCTCCGGCATAGTCTATCTGCTACTTATCAGGCTGTACTTTCCAAAGTACCCAGGCAAATCAAGGAGCCTTCACCACCAGGTCACAGCTAACGACCCATTCTTGATGGGTTTCAGCACCTTAGGCCATTGTTTACCTTAAGGCCATGGACACTAATGTCTCCCTAACGAGCCTATTCAGGCTTTGTTCATCTTATGAGCCAATCAGACCAGGGGACAAGAGGTCAAGCTGACTATAAGAAGGTCTCTTGCACTAGCTGTATTCAGACCGATGAAGCTGTTTGGATGAACAGCGAAACGTTTCTATCTCTCAAAAAAGAAGTCCAGTAGCCATGACTCAACTCCCAGTTAAAAGAACCTGGATGACTGAGAATCTTCACAGAAGTTTTCATTGTGGTTTTAGTTTTTGAGTCTTTTAAGATAAATGAGTTATTCAGACTCTTTTTAGAAAAATGTCTGAAATCCTGTTGCACAGCTGTGCGTGCAGAACAAAAAGGGAGGGTAGAAAGGGAGGGTGGGAGGGTAGAAATGCTTTTCACAGAGTACTTCTACGTGCTGTGCAATGTTCACAATAGGAACTGGGCAACCTTACATACAGTATCCTATCAGTTTCTGAAGTTCAATTGGAGCAGTGCAATGGCTTTGCATTAGACAATGTTCTCTCTTGTTTTCTATTGCATTCTCCCTTGATCACCTCAAATATCACATAAGCAAAATAGCCAACAAAATATCCATTACTGCTGCTTAGACCTAAGGTCTGTTTGGCAGATTATAGCAGCTTATTTTTCTCAAGAGTCTGAAAATTCATACTTAGGAGATGACCAGAGAGATTATTTATTTACATAGAGCAGTCTTGCTTAACCTGTTGTGTCTATCTGGCACTGTCTCCATTGGATCTGGATCTGATCCTGGGACCTCTTGCAAGGAAGCTACATTGGGCTACAAAGCTCTGAGCCTTCCCTTAGTCTTGGGTGTTCCCTTAGTCTTGGGTGTAGTCTTGTTTAGTTTTATAGATTCTTAAAGAGAATAAGGCTTCTTTTGCCGGTTGATTGTAGATGATATAAGTGGACGGGTCCTATGATGTTCAATCATGCCCCATTTGCAGGGTTCTGATAGTCGTCTCATTGGCTATTTTGGAGGGGGGGAAATGCCAGGCTGTATAGCCTTTGGCCTTATCCAGCAAGTTTATTCTGATACTCTTAGAAGGCATTTGAATTGATGATATTCTACGGCTGGATCTGCCTGCCTATGTAACTCAGAGATGCAGTATGTAATGGTAGGCTTCCAATAGAAATAAATGCATTGCTGTGGATAGGAGAAAGACAAGAATTCATACCTCCAAAGAGCAAAATACTGAGGTTCTTATCTCACCTCTTGCATAGCAAAAGTCAACTGAATTTTCTTCTTATTTCATTGTTTTATATCTTCTTGAAAAATGTTGTGAGTGACTGAGCCCCCCCCAAAAAAACCCAAGCTGCTTCCTCTCTTGGCAACATGTATTTGTAGCTAATTGTTTCTGGTTTTTAACTTCTTAAAACCTGGACCAGATTTCTCCTTTGAATCTGTAAAATGCTGTTTAAGTTTTTACACTGCTGTTTCTCTGTGTCTGTTCAACACATCCAGAGATGAACAGCGAAGATGATAATTCTGTGTTGAATACCATATTTAGCACCTGTCTAGTAGGTGATAACTTAACATTCACATCGGAAATAGCACAGCAGAATTCAGCTTCTTTTGAAGGAAGAAAAATCTATTGGATATATGACCCAATATGTGCAGCTAAAATTTTGCCGTATCCGTGCTTTCTCTCTCATTTTGTGCCTCTTTATTTAAAATTTAATTTTTGCAAGGTCAGAACATTCTTATACTGGGATATGTCAAGACTCCTTTACAAGTGGTGTATGCCAACACTGAAATGAGTCAGACTGAAAAACATTCAGAAAGCAGCACATGTTGTTATAATGCCTTTACTTCTGATAATGCGCTGCGGGATGGGGAGGAAGACCCACACTGAGTTGTGTTGCAGTTGAGAGTCAGCAAGAATTTGTTCAAAACGTTCTCCTTTGCACACAAAGAGGCTTGTGGGAATCCTGCTGCATGGTTAAGTGCTGGTGCAACACTGTGTCTGATTATATCAGAGGCAGTACAAATCAGCTCACACACACTGTAGTGCACTGCATATCTGGAGTGAATTTCTTCTCTGTCCCCTTAAGTACAACTAAGCTTTATAGCATGGATCAGTGGTTAACATGAAGCGTGTAACCATGAAATCATTGTTTGTCAAGTCATAGTTTAAAATGGTAGATGAGGGATAGCCCCAGTTAGCCTCATTCCTGTGAAGACTTAAGTGATTCTAATGCTCAATGTAATGTTTATTATCAATGTAGGATGATGCAAACTTATCCAGAGTGGCATCAGGGAGGCAGCATATCGTCGGCTTCTTGTAAGTGTGAAGGAGAGGAAACCAGTGCTATATCTACTATGGTGCTCTCTCTCTTATTGTTACAAATGATTGTTGTTGTCACATGCCATCAAGTCACTTCCAGCTTTCTGCAACCCTCTTTAGGTCCTGGCAGAAATGACCCAGCTTTTGAACACTAAAATCTATGGCTTCCTTGTTGAAATTGATAATATATATGGAAACGTTTGCCTTGCCAGCAATCATAAACATATATTTTGTGCTTGGATCATAATGCAAAATGCCAAGCATTTGAATCAATGGCATTGCTGATGTGGCAATTCATTGTAACAAGGTTTTAGACCCTCCTGCTAGAGCACTGAAACTGTCGGCTGAAAAGTTGGCAGCTCAGTGGTTTGAATCCCGGGTGCCACCCAGCAGAGTGAGCTCCCACTTTTTACCCCAGGTCCTGCCAACCTAGCAGTTCGAAAGCATGTAAATTCAAGTAGATAAATAGATATCGCCGTAAAAAGTGAGAAGGTAAACAGTGTTCTGTGTGCAGAAATTCGTTCAGCCATGCCGGCTGCATGGCCATGGACTTATACAACACTGGCTCTTTGGCTTGAAAATGGAGATGAGCACCCGCCCTAGAATCGGACACGACTAGCATGCATGTGGGGATGGGGCACACCTTTATTTTTTACCTTAACAATGCCACTAGTCATTCATAAATTCAACTGGTTGTTAACATATTTGTTACTTGTCATCTCTTCCTTCATAAATAAGGAATTAGCAGATGGCCTAGTAAAAGGCAGTTGGAATACCTGATAATTCATAATCTCTGTCGGAGTTTAAGTCATTTCTGGTGCATCAATTAGGGTTTCACAACTTTCAGCAAGAGACTTTTAATGAATTAATTATCTGAAGAAGGATATTTAGTAAAACCATGGCATAATTCCACAGAGATCCATCTGTGTTTTTTCTGGAAAAGATCAAGTGCCATGTTATGGCATAGATGTAGCCTTGCCATGATTTTTTTTATCTTTTTAATATGTATTCATTTTTTATACATTCACATGATTTCTCACATTTCAAGAGGGAAATTTAAAAATGATCACTTAGCCAACATGGCGGGATTGTATAGAAGGCTACTGCCCCATTTTAAAGTATTTTGTTTAATTAATGGGCTTACTCATAGGGAATGTATTTAAAATGGGTTAAAAGGTGTCAGTTGAATTGGTTAATTAATTTCACAGCATCTTGGCAGACATGGTACTTTGAAAATATGGTGATAACAGTCTTTGACTGTTAAGAGAGAAAGTTTATTCATAGAAATCATTTAAATCCTGACATATAAAATGTACAATATGTGTGTGCGTGTGCATGCGTGCATGTATATACAGATGTCTGTGTACGCACGCACACAGAGTGTCTCTTGGCATTGCTGAGTTTCCTAGAGCATGGAAAATGTCTCATTTTAATAGCCACGTCTCTTACCAAATGTTGTCAAGTTAATTGGCATACCGTAATTAATCAGCATTTTTCCTTTCATGTTCAAAGACCTATCTAGTGAAATAATCCATACAGAGATATATCTAAAAGTGCCTTAAATACTTCTGATTTTAAAAGTGAGCCTTGTCTTCAGCTCGTACCTAGTTGGAGAATTGGCCATAAGCCTCAGTTTGCATTATCTTGAGCAACTTGGATAACGTACCGATATGTAAAATGTGGGTAGGTTTCAGTTGTGAGTGTTTTGCTTTCTGATTTACTAAATCTGACATTTGATACAACTAGTCCAGTGCAAAATAAAACAAAATAACATTTGAGCTTACTAGTTTGCTTTGACTACCAAAACTGAATGGGAGTTCCTATAATCCTTCCATTCCTGGTCACCCAAGCAGCCTATACTTCAACAGTATGCTTTAGAGTGGAGGAGAATCATTTTGCTGCCACTGTTTTTAAACAATTGAGTCAGAAATCTTTCCTGAGGTCTGTAACAAATCACCCTAACATTTGCTAATAGATCTGAGCTTTTCTCCCATTTTGGACATAGTTGCTGAACTGCAGTTGTAGCTTTCCCTATGGACAGTTTTAAATTTATGCGGACTCCTAAAGATGAGGGTTAGAAAAGAATTCTATGTTATTTGATAAAACATTTTGGATAAACTGGCCTTTCTTTTCCACCAACCAGCTATTTTTGGGAATTGAAATGTGACATTATGGGCCAAAGCCTATGAGACAGCATGCAAAGGGGTTGTGGGGGAATCTCAGGAAAGACAGGATTTAAGGGAAATGTTCACAGTTTCCCCAGCTGCTGGCATTTTAGCAAGAAGGGGGAGGGTAGGGGGAAGCTTATCTGCCAGAAGGTGCCTTGCAAGCTATAGAAATACAAGGGCAGAGGGATCACAGTGTTGTGAAGAGTGATGTGTTCTTACTGCCTTCCATGAGGTCTCATGTGGTTGTCAAGGACTATTTAGCAAAATACCATCATGACATTTATCTCTGCATATAATGGTTGTGGAACCTCTGATCTGAGGTTTGCAAAATTGTATGTAAATCTGCCATAAAAAGAGTTTTTCAGTGGGGAGAAGTGCCTGTAGCTGCTGTCATTTACTTTGCTATTACACTTGGCTGTTTCACTGAGGAACGGGCTATATATCATGAAGGCACTATGTTGGGCTCAGGACAGTATTCAAGATTGAGACCTAGCAGCTTCAGAAGCAGTGCTGCCTCGTGTGACTTCAGACTGTGTGGTATATGCAACCTCCCACCAATTGCTTTATGATTGAATGTAGACCCCACCTTAATAGAAGTGAAATTGTCACTTTCCCCATATTTATTTATTTATGTATTTATTTATTTGTTCATTCATTCATTCATTATTTATTCATTTATTCAGCTTATATACCACCCACTATCCAAAGGTCTCTGGGTGGCTTACAATTAAAAGAAACAAGCAAAGCAATTAAAACATTAAAATGCCAATGAAAAATTAAAACAATAAAAAAGTTGAATACAATAAATAAAATACACTGTTTAACTGACCCATTTTCTCATTTATTATTCAGAGTGACCAGGTTTCAGCTGCAGATTTATGCTGGCTAAACTCCATTTTTGTCAATTTCAGATGCAAATTGTCTACAAATTTGGAGGTCAGCGTAGGCTTTTGCAGTCGTGTACCAAGTCATGTGAGTGAAGTCAGCGGCAAATGCCTATGCTGATTTGGTAACTTTTGGCAGTTGGCTTCTGAAATTTACACTGTTGCGAATTAAACACTGATGGGAGTAGTTAAGGGAATTCTGATTAGCTTCAGCCCTTTAGAAGCAGCTCCTGGTCAAGCTGTGCCTGACCCCCTCCCTCTCTCCCCACTTTTAAAAGGCTGCTGAAAATGCTATTCTTCAGAGGGGCCTTTAAATGAATCCACATCTACACCTTTCTTTGCCTTGGGCCCTGCCATCTCTATATGGAAGCACTTTGCTGTTGTGGTTTGATGTTGGAGAAATTTGTTGTTACTGTTCATTTTATTATTTCATTTCTGCTTTTGACATGGATTGTTTTGATTTTATTATGCTGTTAACTGCCCAGAATAAAGGAAGGAAGGAAGGAAGGAAGGAAGGAAGGAAGGAAGGAAGGAAGGAAGGAAGGAGTTATTTCCTCCCTTTCAAAGAGAGATTTTCAGTTTTTCTCAAAAGGTAGTCCTTTGATTTGAAACTTTTCCTTGATCTTAATGTGAACAATAAAGATACAGTACTGTTGTTTAAACATTTTGTTCCAATCTCCATGCTTGGATGCTTGCTAGCTTGAGATAACTGAAGCTGTTTCTGGAAAAGGTTATTGTGGATACTATAGATTAAAATCTTCCCCATTTTTTTACGGTAAGCCAGTCCATACTGTTCCTTACCCTTTATAGTTTAGAATGAACTTTGTTGGCAATTTTTTCCTTATATAAAAACCATTATCCACATTAGCTACAAATATGGCAATCCTTAAACTGGTATTGTACTGAGTTTGATTTTGTCTGGAGCAATTGTTGCCCTTGCCCAGTGGTTAAGTGTTTTCTCCTACCCAAAACACATCTAAATGAATAACATCTGAAGGCTGCAGTTTTAAAAGTGCAAGAGAACACATGATCTATGGAAAACACAATACATGACCTCTTTTGATTAGCATCATTGTTGATGAACTCTGGCTCCATGAGACTAGCCATTTGTTACTTGATATGTTTTTGTGTCTGTTATAGAGCACTGTAGCCTAGAAGGCCTGGTTTGGGGAATTACCCCATTATGACCTATAAACTATCCTGTTAGAATGCAAAGTCAAAGCTTCTGAATTAAAAATGCATATTGATTGTTTCCCAGTTCATTTAGATGGACACTGTGCTGTTTTTCTAGCTGAGCCTTGGTTTGTTTTCTTCCAAGTAGGTTTTGAAACTGCAGCAATATCTCCAGTATCTAAAATATTTATTTAAAAAACCACATCTATTGAAACTTGTTCTCTCACTCATTTGTACCTGTGGTTTGGAACACATTATGCAAAATTATCAACATCACACATTCGCTTGCAACTCTGTTTGATTCTATGGAAATAAAACTGGATAATAAAAATACAGTATTGGGTTCAAGAATTCCATTCATTGGTCTGGGAATCAGTGAAAGTTAAGGTGGGATGGAAAGATTGGAGATGTGAAAGTCTGCTCCCATTTTATCATTTGACTGGAGTGCTGCTCTGGGCCATTCTTATTTCAGAATTTAATAGAAACCTTCTCATTAGGAAAGCTTTAGTTAATCCTTTCAATCCAGTATTTCTACACAGGTGCAGTATTGGTCTTTGCATTCTCACCGGACCCCAAATATGGTTATTACATAACAGGTATAACCCACAGCAGGCCATAATCTTTATACACACTGGGCATGTACATCTGTGATCAAGTTTTGCTTTTAAAATGCTGGAGTTTCATGCCAGCTGATATACAGAGTGCTTGGGTAATATATAAGCTGTCCGATCAGTGTCTTATATGGCTTTAAAATACAAAATAAACACATTTGGAGCTGGAGACATTAAGGATACTGAAGGGCCATCTGTCACTTGTATATTGTTGTACATCCCTGTATTAAAGACATTCAAGTAACCACAGTTTGTCTGTCACACCATTTTAATTTTTTATTTATTTATTTATTTATTTATTTATTTATTTATTTATTTATTTATTGGGCTTATATACCGCCCGTCTTCCCGGAGGAACTCCGGGCGGTTTACAGCAAAGACAGTATTAACAATAACACACAATTAAATAAAGCAATTGAAACAGGTAACAAACTAATCAATTAAAAATAGCAATTAACAATAGCAGATTAACGCCTCCCGGAAAAGGAGAGTTTTTAATGCCTTCTGGAAGGCTGAAAGAACCTGAACCAAATAAATTTTCATAAGAGATACAGAGACAATTTAATTTACCAGGTAATCATCCAAAGTACTAAAAGAAAGGATTTTTTGCTGACCTGCTAACATCTTTGGTTATATTTTGGATTGGAGGCAAATTTACAACGCTGTCAACTGAGATCACAATTTTCAGCAATCCTAAATTTCTTTGAGTATGTCATTTTTAATGGGGAATTTCAGCTTTAGGAAAACACTCATCCTTTGCTGGAAAGACCACTAAAACGATTATTGGTTTTGAAGCTTTTATAGTTCTTCAGTTCTAGATCTGAAAATTTGCACTATGCATTTGCAGTAACAATTTGAATTAAGGACTGTTCTGAAACTGTTCTGAGTCCTAAGTCAAGCAGGATGCAGGAAGGGAGTTGCATCTAATGAAGGCTAAGCAAACGTAGGCTGAGGCATATGTTTTATGTGTATCTAAACGTCCGTAACATATTTTCTCCTTATTTGCAAGTTGGAGGATTCTGTTTTGGGATCTGAATAGAATTTGTTCCGCACAAGGACCTGGATGGTATCACATTGGATGGAGATTTTTTTTGTCATTTTTGGAGGTTTGTGTGGACCCTGGAGCATCTTAGGGGAAGCTAATTGGTCACTCCGATCTACTGAATTTTTTCCACAAAGTGTTTTAACTTACTAACAATTGTAGTTCATTAACTGTTTTGCACATGGCCTTCCTGCTGTTTATAAAATTTGTTGGAGTAAGTTTTACCAACAGAGAAAAACCAGTTGTTTCAGCAGAAATAAAGACACGCTGAAGCAAAGCTCACCATCACGAAAGGCATATTTACAGTAGGACAGTCCAACAGCATCACAAAAAAACAAAGAGATTCCCCCAAAATCATTATACATGGCTCTTCAACATATACAAGCCTCAGCCAATCACAAAGCATTACATCATTACTTTAACCTGATACACATGTGTTAGCAATGCTTCTTTTTAATGGGTTATCCACAGTTACACAGCACTTTACACAGATGTTCAACATGGCTGCTGATTAACATAAGTCTTGTTTCTTAGATTCTTTAAGCTGGCAAAGAGCTGAATTACTATGCCCTAGTATGTTTAAAGCCTAAAACTATTCACAGATTTTGATTCATGGGAATAAGCATTTATACTACATATGTACCATTTTCTTTTCAATCTCATTAAAAGTTGTATTGTTGTGTGTGTGTTCATCTAAGATGAATATGCTGTAATGATGAGATGGGCCATTGGTTTTAGCTCCTGCCTCAGTTCTCTGTTCTCTCCTAGTTTTTTCCATTCCATCTCATACAACACAGCCAGTCTGTCCAGTTGGCAATTGCTCTGAATTTTTGGTGGATTAACACTTGGGAATCCCAGTGAATGCCACTGCGATGACAAAATCAACATGTGGGATTTGTATTTTGCTTACAGTGCAACTATAAAAGCCAGAAGGAATCCTGAAATCTAAAATCCTTAGGGGAGAGTTCCCTTAAGCTCACAAAGCATGCCTGCCATATAGTATGAGGCAACTGAGATACAGGAACACCCACCCTGTCTATTGTGGGGGTTAGGGACCAACCCGACCAGCGATCACTGAAAATCCGCAATATGTGGATGCAGGTCGGGTCGGGCCTGGGGAGAGTGTGTGATGTTTAAAATGTCTTTAAGCAATGGCGCCAGCTTGGCTCCGTTGCTTAAAGTCATCTTAAACATTGCTCGCCGCTTCTCCCCACTCACATCCCCCCCGGGGTGCGGGTGAGTGGCATGCGATGCCTCCATGGAGGCAAGCCCCAGGCTCCAGCTGATTGGCGCTGGGTTGGGGGAGAAAAACTTTAGTTTCCCCACCCCAGCGCCAATCAGCTGGAGCCCGAGGCTTGGGGAAAGGGGGGGGTTAAAAAGCCCTGGCTTTTAAAACCTCCCCCCCAAGCCCTTTCGGGGTACCACTGTATTGCAGTCCCACAATGCAGCGGGACCACAGTATATGAACCGCAAAAGGGCAGGGGACCACTGTAATTCATAATTGAACCAAGGGTCCATTTGAGAAAGGAGATGGTGTTGAACGGTGCTGTATAGCTCCATGGTTTTGTTATCTGGCTGCAGAGCCAGAAGTTGGGAGCTTGGTTCTTCACAGTGCATTCTGGACATGGGCTGAACTTGATGATCCCTGGAGCATCGTGGGAAAATTCAAAGGAAGAGCTGCACCCTTCCAGCTCTGCAGTCCTAAGATTATTATTTGTGATATAGGGTAGATGTGATAGCGGAGGACATTTGGCAGCCTCTGCCGGCGACATTCCATGTGTGTGGCTCTAATTATCAGTATTATAGGATGGAGTAGCAAGACAGGGAGGTTCCTTAGTTGGAAACCCTAGGGCAAATTTATCTGACAGCGCTTAACTTGCTATATAGAAAGATTTTCAATGCACAGTCATGGGTAGCAAAGGGACTCAAGGCTTGCTGAAAGTGTTATTGTGGTTATTGTTTTATTAAAGTGAATGTGTCAGTTTCACCCGTATCGCTTTAGAATCCCACTCTCAGCAGGAAAAAAAGCTAAATACGCTAAACAACAAGTTATTTTTTTATCAGCATAATAGCCATACAATGTATATTAGTGTCTGGATAGCTCAAATGTGAAAGAATGTTTTTAAGAACCAGACATTGTGTGAGCGGTGCCCTTCCTTTGCATTTTCTCACGATGGAAGGGAAGGGGTGGAGGGGAACAGTTCCTCAGTGGAATTAGTAGCTGCTTTGCAGGCATCTGGGAATTCCTGCCAGTGATAAAGAAAGCCCAGATTCTTCCTTAGCGTCGACAACTTCACCATTTGTTATGAAATAAAAGGGCTAATTGGAAACAAAAAGAATGCACATTTGTTGAAGTAGGGAACTTAGTAAGGCTTTCTCCTGGCGAAAAAGCAAAGCTAGAAAGATTTTACTCTAGAAGGCATGCTATTGGTTTATTATTTAGGCATTTTATCTGCTATCCTGTCAACTATGTTTGAAAACTATTTATTTTCACCATAGTTGTATGGTTTCCTTACTAGAGAAAATGAACTGTGAAGAAATACTCCTTGCTAGATATACTTCTGAGTTGATGTGGATTATTCTAATATCAACGGACCTGTGCATTGGGCTGCAACACAGCAACCCCTTTTCTTTTTAATGGATAAATGTTATATTTCCCATGGTTGCAATACTGAATAAAATCAATACTGTTATCTAAGATCATGAAGCTCTCCATTCCCCAGTCCTGACTTCCCCTAACTGATTAATTATACCTGCTGTAGAATCTTTGTTATGTGTAATTTATTCTGATGTTGATTTGGCTATGATTACAAAGCATTCTAAATTGGCTTTATCCACCGAGAATACTTAACATCCCTAGAACCTATTTGAAAAACATCCTGGGGGGGGGGGGGAAGGCAGTAATCTGTGCATACCCTCCACTTCTCCAGGGTTTTGTTAGTGTTGCTGAGTGTAAGATTTGCATAAATCTTAAACAGCAACCATAAAAGCAGCAGCACTGCTGATTACCATTTGACTGTGTCTGAGTGCTGAGGCCATCCTTTCCATTCTCTGGCACATTGGTTCTATAGGAGAAAAGTGCCTTTTTCACCATCTTACCTGTCTGTCCCGGTGGATTACACAAAGATGTCATTGCAGCATGCATGAGGTTCACTTGTATCTGTCTTAGAAATCAGAGGCTTCTCTCACCTCTTTGGCAGAGACTCACACTTCCTGTACTGTTGCCTGCTGCTCTTTCACTGGGAGTCAGCACTGGAGAAAAAGTGTAAAGTGTTCTGCTTATATACCGCCCCATAGTGCTTAAAGCACTCTCTCAGCAGTTTACAATTTAATTATTTAGGCCACACATTGCCCCCCTCCCAGCAAGCTGGGTACTTATTTTGTCCACTCCAGAAGGATGGAAGGCTGAGTGAACCTTGAGCCTGCTGCCTAGAATTGAACCCCAGGCCATGAACATAGCTTTAGCTGCAATATAGCAATTCTGCAGACAGAATGAAATGTGAATGTAGAAGTAGGCAGTAGGTATGCTGCCCACTGAAGTAGGTTCTACTTAGAAGAGTAGGGGAAGAAAAAGTCAACTTACCGCTGCCTTCTCATGTGCTTAGAATTTTTAAAAATAAAGAATAATATTTGATTAATTATAGTAGTGCTTTTCAAGGTATTGTGTTTTGTTTGTGGCCCAGAAATGGAAGAGCAACCAGCAGTTTTTGTTTCAGAAATAACATTAGCCTTTGTTCATTTTTTTGGGGATTTCCCCTTTTTTGCAGTTTTACTTTCTATAAATAATAACTTGTGAGCTATTATTAAAGGACCAAATTCTTCATTTCTGCAGTACCAATATTACACTTCAAAGTACTATATGGGCCAATGAAATAAGCTAAGTGTCATTTTGTTAGTTATTTGAGAGTGGATTACCAATTGTGTTATTTCTAACTCCATACCACTAAACACTATTCTCATGATGAAATAAAAGTTTTTAATAAAATCTAATTTAGTATTGCTAGCAATATACAGGTAATTCCTGTTGCCTTGTTCTGGGTGTTTTGTTGAATCCTGCTTAATTCTCAAGTGGTAAGAATCATTTCTTCTAAACAAGAGAGAGCAGGAGACTTAATAATGTCTTCATACATTTATGCTCTTATATAAATGGAGCATTTTTGTAGCAACAGGACTTCTGAAACAAGGAAGCATGATTGCTAATACAGTACTGTCTTTGATAATGAAGAGCAATAACGAATTCACTCAAAGGATGTACTATATCCCAGTCTTTAGTTCACAGCAAGGATGGAAGGATGGATGGATGGATGGATGGATGGATGGATGAGTGGATAAAACACCACTTTAGTGCTGAGTCTGCTCTGCCTGGTTGACACATTACAGTTAAAATCCCACAAGATCCCATATAACAATATGTTCAATATGGCAATTCAGATATGGATCAAAAATTCATACAAAAGGAAAACAACACAACAAAAGGAAAGGATACAACAAGAACAACAAGAAGGACAACAACAACAACAACAACAACAACAACAACAACATAAGTTGTTATACAGCTTTGTATAATTCTGCTTTCAGTTATCAACCTTAGGTTTTCTCGCCCTATTTTATCTCCTTTGGAATTCAGAATATGTATTTGTTTATTAATTTGACTGAACTCAGATTCAAGGCAACTCACAACAAGCCTCAAAATAAGAGCAGATTAAAATAACAACAAAAGTTATAAAGGTAACAGACAGACAGACAGAGACACATATATAGAATGCTGTTAATCAAACCTTAATATTCAGATAACCTGGCCATTCAGATTAATTATTTCTATTCACTGTTTCCCTTGAGGAGCTAAGTACAATACTAGCCTGCCTTTCACGACTGTCAAAATAACAGTTCCAGCCATAACCAGAGGTGGAGAAAGTCTTTGGTTGGGTGTATGCAGTTTAAAAAAGAAATAAAAGAAAAGTGTGCTGCTTATATACTGCCCCATAGTACTTAAAGCAGTCTCTGAGCAGTTTACAAGTAACTGCAGGTTACACAGTTATGTTTGTACCTTGAACCTTCCATTAAAAACTCTTCAGTTAACATTTCTTGCTTTGCCAAAACGTACAAGGGATTTATTTCTGTTGTATTTTTTTCTGCCACTTTCCACAATTTGCCTACAATGTTCTGTACTTTGTATGAAAAATTGAAAATTTGTGAGTGCTGTTTGATCTGTTTGTAGAGTCCTATTCCTTAGCAATCCAAACTGGGCATTTGTTACTCATACACCGTGTAATTTACAAAGTAATGGACACATAGGGACATGGTTGCATGACAGGATTTGGTTTAGGACAGACTGAATAATTTGCCAAGGGTTTGGTGGAATATTGATACAGTATCTGCTTACCATTAGGCTGTGCATTTTATTTCTCTTCAGTTTAAAAAGAAATTTTCTCCATTAAAAGACAGTTGGGGTTTTCCAGTGTAATAGAGCATGATATCTGAATTATTCCTTGTGGCTTTTTTTTAAAAGCTAGATAACTCATACATGAGGCTAGTCATCAGCTGGCAAAGGGGAAATAAAATTAAGTTGCAGCTGTTAGCACTTACTGTGCTTCTTGAATAAACAAAATAGTTGAAATACCTAATGCTGTTAGTTCCAATCATGCTTTATGGGAACATAAATCTGCAGCTATAGAAAAATCACCTTAAAGAATGGCCAGGGGCAAGATACTTGGGTTTAAAAAAAACATTCATTTCTGAAGGTTTTCACATTCTCTCTTTCAAAGAAAATGGAAAGAGAAATGTTCCTCTGATGAGCAGACATTTGATTGCCTAGTGATTTTCAATTAGATAATGAAAAGTTTAACATTCCTAATTTAGGCTGCTGAATTAAAATCTTGGGTACATCAGGAGTAATTATGAAGATATTCATCTTAGAGTTCGAATTCTGAGACAATAAACAAATTCTCAGATGTAATATGTGCTGAAAGATGCTTTGTTCATGTATAGCAGTGCTCCCCAACCTTTTTGTCCCCACGGACCGGTAAATGTTTGATGATTTTCCGTGGCCCGGGGCTGGGGGTGGGGAGGGGGGGGAGATGGGAGGTGCAGGGGGGGTCGGGTGGGGGGGAAGGGGAGGGTGTGGGGGGGCGTGGGATGGGGGAGGGAGGAGGAGAGGGCAGGGGGGGTGCGGGGGGGGCTTGGAGCGTGTGCCTTACGGGAGCGGCGGCGGCGGCGGCGCTCTCCGGCTGGGGGCATCGGGCGTGCCGCTCGCCCCCGCGCGCACGGGCTGGGTGGGGGGAGCCTGGGGCTCCTGGGCGGGCGGGCCGGCCCCCGCCTCCTCCTCCTGTCGGCGGCCGCAGCGGCCACGGCAGCTGCCCGGGTTCGGCCGCCGCCGCCGCCCGCCTCCGGCTGCGGCCTTCGGGCAGGCGAGCGGGAGGGGGGAGGGGAGGGAGGCCGGTGGGGGGGTGGCGTCCCCACGCGCCCCCCGGAGTGGCCAGTGTCCTTTCTTCAGCCCTCCCCCGACACACACACACACACACACACACACACACACCTGGCCACCTCTCAGGGAGGCGGGCAAAGCTCACCCCGTGCCGCGCGCGCCCTCCCCCGCCACCAAGACTTGCCCCCCCTCCCGCCGGGTCTCCGGGCCGAGAAGGGGGAGCCCGAGCGCCTCCCGCCGCCACCGCCGCCTCTCTGCTGCTGCTGCTGCTGGTGGTGGAGGGTGAGGAGGAGGAGGGCGGAGGAGGAGGAGGAGGATGCGCCGGCGGCGGCGGCGGCGGTGGGCAGAGGAGGAAGGTAAAGGCAAAGGCGGTGGCGGCGGCTCCTCCTGCGCTCCTCCAGCCTTCCTCCTCCACCGGCCGCCCGCGGGAGAGAAGAGGAGGAGGAGGAGGGCGGTGGAGGAAAAGGGGAGGAGCCTCCGGCCTCCCCAGGCGGCCCGGTGCCGACCGGTCCGCGGCCCGGCACCGGTCCGCGGCCCGGGGGTTGGGGACCACTGATGTATAGCACAGTACTTGTTTGCTTGGCTTAGAGACCATTTAGCACTCCTCGTTCCACGGTTGTACATTTACACTTAAGGTACTCTTTTGCACTGGATTCCAGTTGATAAGGCCCAGGATTAAGTGAATATCTGAAGCCTAAGAAGTGTGTTTAGCTGTGGTGTGTTTTCAAAAGAAGCTGCCTAGATGCCTTGAGCAGATCAGATCTCGCTGATTTCGGAAGCTAAGCAGGGTCGGGCCTGGCTAGTACTGTACTTGGATGGGCGACCACCAGGGAATACCAGGTGCTGTAGGTGCCTGGGGTAGGGGCTGGCAAGTCACTCCAGTATTCCTGCCAAGAAAACTCCATGGACATCGGGTCACAAAGAGTCAGTCACAACTGTAATGACACAACAACAAACAACAACAACAACAAATTCAAAAGACAGCAGTTATGTACTTTAAGTTTGCCAAGGCAAAGCATTCATCTTTGTTTGTACAAATAAGCCATCCCAGCAAGGCTTCAGCCAAAATCCTGTCATGCAGTATGGAACTTGAAGTTTCACTTGTGATAGCTGTGCAATGGCTGAGGTGGAAGCCATGTGCTCTCAATTCTGTGATGTAACATACAGGCAGTTTTTTTAAAAAAACAAACTGATAGAAACATTTGAAATGTGACTTTGTTATAAAAAGCTAATAATTTCTTGGACTGAGAGGGAGACCAAGAAAAAAGTGGCAAGGAAACAAAATATGGAAGACTGGTTGTCAGGATAAAATAGAGAAAGATATGCAAGGAGGATAACTTGTTCACTGAAGCATCTTAGAAACAGAGCATCATATAATAGAGCTGCAATATTTGAGATCAGGATAGGCATGATGATGTCCAACCCCCAGTAGCAAAGAAATTAGAAGGGGTAAATCTTTAAAAACTAAAGATCCTCTCATACATATGCAGACCTGATGTGGAAGAAAGTATCTTAATTTAATAAAATATTATTGCTTGGACTAACACTTGATGATCCATAGGGTTACTTCTAGCTCTGCAGTTCTAAGATAATTATGTTAAGAATGGTTCTGTGAACTCAAAACACCCCTCCTTGTTTATTTTCTCCTTGTGCAGCTTTGCAGCTTCTAGCAGTGGTAAAACAACAGTGTCCTGTTACATTTCAATCCATGACTTAGTCTACTTTATAAAATGGTTGTAAGGATGAAAAGTGGGATGTGCCATGTGTGCAATGTTGAAATATTTGGGTAAATAAACCTTGGGATATAACTGTTATGTTATGAATCAAAGGTATGTCCTTGAGATGACCTTCATTTTGCACAGCTAAAAAAGAGGTCATGTCTTATTTATTTATTTTGTTGGTCTTTGGAAATCTGCAAGATGAAATAGTGTCTTTTGTGGAAGCAATTCCTGGCATCACTTTATCTATGTTGATTTGTACTTTACCCTATAAGGCACAATTGACAGACTATGGTACTGATTTTGCTTTCTCCTTCATGTTATCCAAGCAGATAATCTCACGGAGGCCTTGAAGAAGCTGAAGATAACAGCTGTTGACAGCACAGCTGATAGCTTGGAGGGGTGCTTGGACTGTCTGCTTCAGGCTCTGGCTCAAAACAGTAAGTTTTATTGTTCCCTTCAATTTCATACCATATGATTCAATCAATAAATGATTACAGAGATAATAAGTGTATCAAATGGAATAAAACCATAAGTGGATCTGGTGGAATAGCTGTTTGCTCAGAACAGATATAGCGTGATAGACTTTAGAAGTTTTTTTTAAATAAAGCAAGAATCTAAAACCCAGCATATCAAATCACCACATAGGCTCATAGAAAACACTGCTGCTTTTCCAGGTTTCTACTGAGAAAATTAAATCCATTCCCTCTCCCTCTTACTTTGAAATTAGTGTTTCATTATTAAATTGAAAAAAAAACATAACTCTGTCCAGCTGGCAGAAGACTTTTGTGGCACAAAGATGAGAGAATGCTTGGAAAAACAAGAGCAGAGGAAGAGGTATGAGCTGTAATCCATAGTAGCTCTAGTAATTTTTAATCAATTGATGGTTGACATCTCTGTAACACTTTGACTTGCTAGGAAAAGACCATTGCTTTCACATTATATTATTGGAAGATATTGGCACTGTAATGTATTTCGTTCTCAGGTACATGTCTTACATTGAATTATATTGGTTGTCAGACTAGTACAGTATTATCCATACTAACTGACAGTGATTCTCTAAAGTTTCATACAGAGTTCTTTAAAACTCTTCCTGCAGATTTGGGGGGATTGAACCCAGGACATTTTGCACATAAAAACATGTGTTTCATTACTGAGTCCAGCCTTTCACTTGTTAGATTTCAGCCTTGTGACACAGTGGTAAAATTTCACTACAGTACGCCTGGAGTAGGAACTGGCAAGCCACTCCAGTATTCCTGCCAAGAAAACTCCATGGACGTGGAGTCACAAAGGGTCGGTCACGACTGTAACGACACAACACACACACACAACCCGTGCATCTGCTGATTCACCAACCGCGGATACATTTTTTTGCGGTTGGTGATCACCAGGTGCAGGGGAGGTCTGAGCCCGGTGTCGAAGTGGGGGGGGGGGAGAAAGAAAACTTACTAGTGTTGATGCTGGTCGGCCAGCCACCTTCCTCACCACCACTGCCAGCCAGCCACCCTCTGGAGGGGTGAGATGGGGACTTATGCAGACCCACCTCGCCAACTGGCCTTTGAACTTACCTCTCAGGTCCCAGGTGGCGACCAGACATTTTGAACTTCCTGCTCGAGCTCAAACTTCCGGTCTTCCACCCGTCACCTGAGTGGGAAGTTCAAAAGCCGGTTGTCCAGGGGTCCTCTTAAGTCACCACCCTACCTCTTCAGAGGGTGGCCACTGAGCCTAGTGGTGAAGAGGGTGGCTGGCCAGTGGCGATGGTGGCAAGGAGAAAGAAAAACAAAAAACTGGATTTCCTCCTCACTGCCAACGCTGTACTACCCAGTGTTTGGGGAGTGTCAGGGGCAAAAGCTTTAGCCCCGGCACCCCACCATGCCTGTCACCATCATTATCCTCAGATAAGAGGGTTTACTCTTAACCGCAAATTTCACTATCCAAGAGGGTCCTGGATATGGCAGTCCTACTGTACTGCATTCAAGACTCTGCTCATGACCTGAGTTCAATCCCAATTGTGTCAATTTCTAGGCTCGTGGTTGACTAATCTTCTTTCCTTCCATGGTCATTAAATTGACTACCCAGCTCACTGGTGGAGGGGGCAGTGTGTAGCCTGCATAATTAACATTTCGAAGCCAGAGATTGTCATAAGTGCTATGTGACTGGATATAATCAGCACCCTTTGCATTGCTTTTTGGATATATATGCAATTTGTGTGCTTTTCTTGAGTGGAAGAGGACTCCATAATGAAATGTTTCTTGTTCAGTGGTTCTAATTTTGGGGTATAATTCAGTTATCAATGAGAGCATCAGGTTGCTTGACCAATTATGCATCCACCCCCAATACCTGGTGAACAGAGTTTATGAATTGAGATGTTGACCTACCTCTGTCTTTCCTCATGTGCCGTCAAGTTGAAACCAATTTATAGTGACCCTAATATGGTTTTCAAGATAAGTAAACAATTTAAGGAATAGTTCCAGTACGTCATACTGGGTATTCCAACTCTATCTTACAACAGTATTTTTTAAAAAGGGGTTTTCAACTCACATTCTTACTGAGGTCCCCAGCATCATATTAATCTCTGTTATGGAAATGTTTTGTACTGCGAGTATTCTCAAAGGAGCCACTGGAGAGGGTTGCAGATGGTCAGCCAGCATTGAACCATTGACCTGAAAACTTATAATTGGGCAAGCCATCCATAAAGCTTTCCTTATGTTGTCTCTAAAGTCTAATGTATGTTTGAAGATTCTTGTTATTTCTTTAAAACAAAAATGTACCAAATGGGATATGTGTTAAAAGTTAGAGCCTAGATTCTGGTACATTGCAGGGCATACACACTTCTCTTTTAAAACTTTTGTATTTTATTTATTGTTATTTATTAAAGCAAAACAAAAATTATTTATTTTTATTTTTGTTATATTTTGTTTCATTTATAGCATTAGTAGCATATGTGACCTTATACAACAATTATAACCACATGTCCCCGGCCAGCCTTTAAAATCTTTATTGGACTTTCTTATCTTGGGTTTTTGCTTTCTGAACTCAGCTGCAATCCCTGGCCCTTGGGTTAAGATCTTCTCAGTACTGTAGTTGTACCCTGCTTTTGGAATATTCCCTGAAAGGCATGAAACCCCTCCTTCCCTGCAGAGGAACCCAGGGTGGCTTAATAAGCTTTATGGATGCTAGAGTCACTTGCTGTTTTCTGTGGATTACAGCTGTTTTTGTACTGATTTATTGTTATTGCATCTGTTTTTATAATTTTCTTCTCTTATTAATTATTCATATATTATTAACTTCTGAAGAGTTAAAGAGCTGGATATATCTTAATGTAAAATGCTAGATAGATAAAGACAGTGTATAGTAAATCATTGCTTATTACTAAATCCAGAAGAAACACTTTCAACTCAGCTAAGTATAAATAAACAAGTACAGGAAATGGGAAAATGGGGAATGTACAAGCAAATAGCTAATATATGCAGCAGGATGGTAAAGAAAAAAGCTAGAGAGCAGAATGAATTTAGACTTGTCAGAGAGATTAAAGATAGTAAAAAGGGTTTCTTTAGTTATGTGTACAGCAAAAGGAAAAATAATGAAATGATAGGCTCTCTGCAAGGTGAAGATATCCAATTACTAACAGGAGACAGGGACAAGGCACAACTACTTAATACTTTCTTTGCCTCAGTTTTCTCCTAAAAGTTAAAAAGAGTTCCGTTGGAACAAAGAGAAGTCTTGGAGAACAGGGGAAGTCCCCATAGATTGGAGGAGGGTGAATGTTGTCCCCATTGTCAAAAAGGGAGGGGAGAGAGGACCCAAATAATTACCTCCCCATCAGGTTGACTTCAATTCCTGGAAAGATTCTATAGCAGATTATTAAGCAAACATTCTGTAATTATTTAACAAGCAATGCTGTCATTACAGGAAGTCAACACAAGTTTCTTAAATACAACTCATGACAGACTGATTTGATCTTTCTCTTTCATAGAGTTACAGGACTCGTAGATGAGGGGAACGCTGTGGGTATTGCTTATCTTGATTTCAGCAAGGCCTTCAATAAGGTTCCCCGTGGTATACTTACAAAGAAGCTAGCAGAATGTGGGCTAGATAGTGCTACTGTTAGGTGGATTTGTAATTGGTTGACTGATCTCACCCAAAGAGTGATCATAAATGGCTTGTCTTCAGCTTGAAGAGACGTGACCAGTGGGGTGCCCCAGGGTTCTGTTCTGGGTCCAGTGCTATTCAATATCTTTATTAATGATTTGGAGGAAGGAATAGAGAGTATGCTGATTAAATTTGCAGATGCTACCAAATTGGGAAGGGTTGGTAATTCCCTAGACTAGGATAGGATGGAAATCCAAAATGACTTGGACAGATTAGAGTGCTGGGCCAAAGCTAATGGAATGGGTTATAACAGAGAGAAATGTAGGGTGTTGCATCTAGGTTTAAAAAACAAATTGCATAATAAATATATTAATGCAAGATTTATGGGCTTTGTTCTGTAAAGTAAAAGCCATTCGTGTATGCTTTCTAACTGAAATGTTGCTGCGTTGTTAATGTTACCTCTATCTACAGCTTGCCCAATGTATAAATCTGTATATTTAAAATGTTTTTTTTTTAAAATCTGGGCATCACTGACAAGGTACTGATCTCTGTAGTAATTAGATTTCCCTTTCATACTGTCACTCCTATTCTTAACCTTTGACAACCACACAAGGTCTAGTGTCCCACACTTTCACCTTGTTGTTCTCAGTCCTCCTACGTAGCCCCTTCCCTTCAGGCGTTCTGTAGTGCAGTCTGTACCAACAAAAGGCTCATAACAAGGACGTTTCACACGTATCTAGCCTCCAGGAAATTTCCAGGGAACAGCAGATGGGTGTTCTCTTTCGAATGGTAAAAGTGACAGGAGTGTTGCTGCATTACTAAGGGCTCCCTCTTTAAGGTCTGTCTGTGACAGCTGTGGGTACAGCTCTGTCTCTCACAGTTAAGCGCACACACACTCATCTACAAATCAACTGCTCTCTCTCTCTCTCTCTCTCTCTCTCTCTCTCTCTCTCTCTCTCTCTGTGTGTGTGTGTGTGTGTGTGTGTGTGTGTGTGTGTGTGTGTGTGTGTAAGTAAGTAAGTAAGTAAGTAACAGGGACATTGGGGAAAGAATGTGTTTGTAAACAAAGCCTTTGAAGGTATAATAATGAGAGCATATTTAAAAGAGATAATTTTAGTGTTGAAGCTAAATCTCGTGAGTATTAGACAAGGCAAATTCCCCCCCCACCCCACCACCCCCGGCAACACACACACATACAAGTCCTCGGCAATGCTTACAAAATGGGTTAAAATAACAGAAGGGTAAAACAGCAGCCAAATCCTATTACTTATGCATGCCCACTTAATTTGATGCAGCAGATTGCCACTAGCCCAGAAGTCAAAGCTTCAGTTCTTCATCATATTCCAGTTGAATGAAATACAAGCATCCACCTCTTAACTACCAGCTATTTGCCACTGTGATTTACACCATTTACACCAACAAATGTAAATAACATGATGCTGGCCCATATGTGCTCTTTCATTCTATGAAACCAAAGCAGATGCAGCACAGTAACAACAGCACCAGAAAACATCTTTTAAATGCTAAGTCTTCACCAAAAGGTGTATACTAACTGTAGGCCTCGGTCAGAAAGGCTTTTTGTAGGAATATTCATGCTTTATGTATGGATGTTTATGAGAATATAGCCCTAATCAAGCCTTCCAAAACTGAGCAATGCTTATGTCTTCAGAAGCTGTGAAATAATTTTGGAATCTTTTTTTAATTATTATTTTTATTAAGCTCTCAAAATCACAGAGAAGAGCTGCAAGACCCTGAGACTCTTTCGTTCAGAAAGATACCCTATTACTATGCAGGAATGGGCATTCGTATTGCAGGACTCAGTGTCAAGCCAGAATTAAGTCACATCAGTGACTCCACTCAGACTAGACTTGAATTTTCTCTTCATTATCTCAGATTCAAGTTGCAACTTGGAGCCCACTTGCCTCCTCCCTTTCTTTTGGGGAAATATATTATTTTTAATAGGGACTTAGACCTGGGGCTTGAGACTCTGGACTTGGTACCAAAGACTCAGACTCAAGATATGGGACTTGGACTCAAGACTTACCACCATCTTGCTACTCTACTATGTCTTTCAGTATTCACGGAGTATTGCAGTATTCACAGAATGCTAAGACATTACCACCACTTACTACAGTGATGTTTCTGATCATTACTGGGGTGGGAGAATATGTTTTAGATGCTGCCCATCATTCCTGAACAAATTCATAAGGTGGAGGATAGTTCCCATAAGACTTCTAATTGTCAGAGGTACAGTATTGAAATGTAGATAACAGTGAAAAGAACTTAGTAGGATCACCCAGGAAGGAGCGAAATACACCTAGCCCAAAGGTCTTCCCTTGACTGACCTAAGTACATCTGGTACCTTGTCAGTGGTTAGAAAGAGTGATGGGGGCAAGTTGGATGCTGCTCCATCTAACCAAACTGGGGGACTATCCCTCAGGCCAGTTATGTAGCAGGGGCAAAGAGGGGCGAATAACACTTATTCCACAGACACACAATTCCAGGATTAGTTATGGGGCATCTCCAGTTTTTGAAAGAGCAAATGTTCACCAAAGCCTCCCAGAGGACCTGGGAATTGGCTCAGGATGGAAGGAGGTATGCACTGGCCTAGACGGGCCAACCATTGGGCCAATACAAAGCAGCTTCACTTGACTTTTTAAGAAGAGATACAATTGGGATAGGAGGGGGGCAGATTTGTTGGGAAACTCTGTCTCCCAAATTGCAAATTCCTACCTTTACGAAACAGTCATCTTAAAGAAGTCTGCATGTCCTCATGGTCACACTTACTCTGATTTTACACCAAGTTTCCAAAACCTCATCTTTCAGCCATCCCTCCGAGGAGAGTGTAGAAGGTTTAGTCTCTGCTCAAACAGTGGAAGAAATAAGAAGGGACCTTACCTGGACACAGGACTGCCTTTGAGGCCCACATGTATCAGTAGGCTTTTGGTCTAGAAGCTGCTCTGAGGCTCAGAATTTTCCAAGGAAGGACACCCAATCCAGTGACTCTCAAGGTCTCAGCAAGAAAAAGCACAGGGCAGACTGGAGACAGAGTTAAGCCCAAGGCCTCATTGGTTCCTTCCCTTGCTTGTCGTTTGGGGTGTGCCTTTGCTAAGACAAAGTGGTCACCCACCTCCTCAACATCAGTTATTGAAGGGAAACAGAGCAGTGGGTGTTCACAGTCATGCCAAAAGGGGAGAAGGGAGTCCTCAAGAGTTACTGTTAAACTATATACAAAAGTGGAACAGGTGATACCTTTAGGCTACTAGAAAATTAACAAAAATGTTGCTAATTTTTCTGGGGGTGAAACCCCCATCCTCAGAGAAGTACCAATGGGTAATAACATGGCAAAAGATGGATTTGCCAGGGGTTATTACTTAGATGTAAGGTCCTTGGCAAGATAGAAAAAAGCCAGGCAGTTTCTTAGTTGAGGCTCGGAGCTTGGATGTTCTCAGGCTGCATCGGAAATGAAGGGAGGGAGGTGTTTGTATTGCCCCAGTCCTTCCAAAGACATGTCAGGGCTCATATACATACATTCACACCTCTCCTCAATGTGGCTCATCGAGGCCAATGGAACCTGCCTTGCCAGCGAAGTTAAACTATCTAGTGCCTATTTAAAGTTGAACTATATAATCCGATGAAGCTGTTTGGATGAACAGCGAAACGTTTCTATCTCTCAAAAAAAGAAGTCCAGTAGCCATGACTCAACTCCCAGATAAACACACCTGGATGACTGAGGATCTTCACAGACGTATTGCTATGCAATTTGGGGCAGATGCCCTGAAGTTGGTGCGAGAATATGAAAGAACAGCAAGAAAAGTATATAATCCCTAATTAATTCCTTTGAAAACATTTGAATAATTTACTGTTTTAGCATTTATTATTGTGTTTTTAATTATGGAAGCTGCCTTGAGTCCTTTTCAATGGAGTAAGGTGGGGTAAAATATTCTAAATAAGTAAATCTCTTTAGAATCTTGGTTCATTCTGAGGTGGGCCCTAAGACTAGCTTGTGAATAAAAGCCTCCTACCTTAAATCCAAAGTAAGCTGCTTGCATGGCCTTTAAATAACAGAACTTAATCAGAACAAGAGTGCTTGATCACATGTCATAGTTTATTTACCTAGCCATCTAGCACACCTGAGTAGGATGAGGATGTTTATCTTAAAAATTATGTCAGAAAGTCTTCAATAGGACCACTAGCCTCTTATGAAAGAAAAGAATGTGTTTTTCTTATACTGCAATCAGTTTGTTATTTAAAAATACACAAGATCAACAAGAGTCAGAGTGGAGAAGTAGTATAGAAAAATTGGCTGCACATGTACTACAAGAAATCCAAGATTCATACTCGTTCCTAATGTGATGTATGTGAAGATTCTCAGTCATCCAGGTGAGGTCATCTGGAAGCTGAGTCATGGCAATTGGACTTCTTTTCTTGTGAGATCAAAATGTTTCACTACTCATCCAAGCAACTTAGTCAGTCTGACTGACAGAGCTGCTGGATGAGTAGTGAAACATTTTGATTTCACAAGAAAAGAAGTCCAGTTGCCATGACACAACGTCCGGATTCCTAATATTAGCTACTCACAGTACATATCTGTTGGATCTTCACAGGTAGGTAGGTAGGTAGGTAGGTAGGTATTTGTTATATCAACCCAAGTGGATAGTATTAACCTAGAAGTGGGATATATAATTTACCTTGTTAAATGATTAGCTGTCTAGATGCCCTAAGCACATCCAATCTCACCTGATTTCGGAAGCTAAGCAGGGTCAGGCCTGGTTGGTACTTGGATGGGAGACCACCAGGGAATACCAGGTGCTGTAGGCGCCTGGAGTAGGAACTGGCAAACCATTCCAGTATTTCTGCCAAGAAAACTCCATGGACATGGGGTCACAAAGAGTCGGTCATGACGGTAATGACACAACACACACACATGCTTATGTTTTAAACTTAGATTTAAGAAAACACAGACTCAAGAGTCCTCAAACAGGTGTGTCATAGCAGCATGGTTTATTGAAGAGGATCTCTATGATGCATATCTTATGACTTGTGTTTCACTGTTTTAAAAATAGTAAATTCATATCTTTATTTGCTCTGGTTATCTTTATTATATCACTGGTCCTTAGAAAGGATTATAATGCCACAGCTGGCTTTTAGGGACCAGTAGCAGTCTGTGGGTGTTGGGGGCAGTTCAGCTGTCAAGAACTTACAGTACATCTTAGAAATAAAATTTCCCTGAGAGCTTGGCTCTCACCAGTTAAAAAAATCATAAGCTGATTAACCAGTTCATATATGAGTAAAATGGTTGTTTTGATTTTTAAAAAAGAATAATTTATTCATTATTTTTAAGATATACTGTGTCAGAACATTCATTATCTTAGAACAGTAGATGTACATATTGTTTAAATGTTTGTGGTTTGTAAAATGAGTTTAATATGCTGAGACTTCTATTCTTTTCAGCCAGGCAAAATAGGGTTTTCATCATTTCATCTAATTAGGAGGTAGCTCTCCTCAATTTCCGTGCTGAAGTAAAACATGTGATATGAAAGAAGTCAAAGTCTATCATGAATACAATGGAAAAATGGATCCAACTTCCTTCTTTTCTAAAACCCAGATGCTAGAAATCACCCCAAAGGTTTCAACTGAGCAACAATTTTTGTGGCTCAATTGAGCTGAGGCACAAAGATTTATTGAGCCTGCTGGAGTAAAGAAACAGGAAGGCACCTATCAAAATAGTTTAAAGAGAAACAGAGTGAAAAAGGATAGAGACTGAGAATGCAAACTTGCTGCCTCTGGGACAAACCCATTGCAGTGATTAAAATGATTGTCCCTACCCCTCTCCATTGTCTAGCCATGGCTCTTGGTGCATATAAAATAAATAACCTGGATGGAAGAAGTAGTAGTTGAATGTGGGCTGTGTTTTTCTTCCCTTTTCATTTCTGCTGAAATAGAAGTAGAAGCTGTTTTGGAGGACACAATTGCACTCATCAATGTGACGAATCCTTTAGTTACTAGATAATTTTAGACTGCACTGTAAAGAGTTCATGGAAGGAAATAGTCAGGGATGTAGGGGAGATGCAGAGCCTAAAGGTATCCTGGGGGGAAGTATTGTAAGAAAGTTTTGAAATGGCAAAACCCTAAGTGTGAATTATCCAATAATGTATTTACATACAAGATAATTAAATAATTTCACACAGGGAAATATCCTTAGATACTTGAAGACCAGTGACTGGCTTGTTGAAAACACAGGGATCAAACTTGTTGTTCCTCTCATGTATGCTTAGCAGCCTGCATTCAGGGCAGCTTGACTCATCTGTTTCAAATGAAGAAGGGCTGGCAAGTGCTTCCTCCCATACAGATGAGATTATTGAAGACATGGTTTCTAGGTTTTGCACACATGTGCAGATACATACATATAATGTATTACATCGGTTTTTTGTCCCAATAAAATAGATGTATCCAATCATTGAGATTTAAGTGCTGACGTATCAAAGTCCCATTGATTCAGTGTTGACTACTCAAGTTGAAACTAACAATGAATTTGATTCATGCCTAAATATTCTTGTCTCATTTTCATGGGAAAACATTATTTGTAGCATATGAGAGAGATGCTGCCATGTTTCAGAGCCCTCTGAAAACTGTTTAAGCAGGATGAGAGCAGCCAGTAGTTTATGATTGTGGAATCTATTTTTAGAGCATGGAATTAGGTACATTAGATTGGGTCATATCTGATTCACTTTAATTTTACAGCTGTGTATATGTATATTAAGAACAGAATTATGAGAGCTAGGCTAGTGATATGAGTTTTTAACTTTGTCTACAGAAGAACCCAGATTCTGTCTCTTGTATCTCCCTATTTAAAAGGAGTCCTTGATTTATAAAAAAAACAAAAACCTTCTGTTTCAGATCTTGAGGAGCAAATACTTGTCATGGTTTGCTGTACTCACTGACCTAGTCAGACAATTAACCTGTTTTAAACAATTCTTTAACTCTACAGATATATTCTCTGTTGATGGGTTGATGCTTGTGTGTGGTGCAGCCAACTCGTGGGTTTTGCATATAGCTGCTTCCTGCACACATTTCAGGACTGATGTGAATTCATAACTCAAAAGAAGATCTGCTGTGGTTTTATCAGTAAGTGTGAATTGTTGCAAACCATTTGCTGGATCAAAATAAAAATGCCCATGTAGTCAATGTCATAGTTCCTTTGTGTAGGTGCAACTAAGATGAGTCACAGTGAAATGAGGGAATGAAAATGAAGCCCTAATGTTGAAGCTCATTTGCCAGTAGTTTGCCCACTCCCCCAGTGTCAAGAGATTCCTCTGGATCTCTACACAATCTCTCTCAGTTATTACTACCCTGAATAATTTAGTATTGCCGGCAAATTTGTCTATGTTGCTATTTACTCCTACTTTAGACCATTTATGAAGAAATTGAAAAGCAGGGGTCCCAGTACTGAACCTTGAGGGACCCCACTCTTTACCTCCCTCCACTTGGAGAAGTGCCCATTTAGTGCTACCCTCTGTTTCCTGTCCCTTAGCCAGTTGATGATTGAGGACAAGACCTGTCCCTTGATTCCATGACTGGCAAGTTTATTCAATACCCTTTGTTGTGGGACCTTGTCAAAAGCCTTCTGAAAGTCCAGATAAACAATGTCAACTGGATCTCCCTTATCCACAGGCTTGTTGACACTCTCAAAAAATTCCAACAGATTTGTGAGGCATGATTTGCCCTTGCAAAAGCCATGTTAGCTCTCCGTTAGCAGCCTTCTCTTCTATGTGCCTATTAATTTTATCTTTTAGGATGGTTTCCATCACTTTACCTGGGACACATGACAAACTGACCGGTCAGTAATTTCCTGGATCACCTCTGGATCCTTTAAGTTCCTTGAGAACTCGTCGATGGATGCCATCTGGTCCTGGTGATTTGTTAGCATTTGGTTTAACAAGACATGCAAGACCTCCTCCCTGGTTATTACTATCTGGCTTAATTCTTCGGTTTTCCTACCTATGAAGAAAGGCTCTGTTTGGGACATGTGGTCTCTGTCTTCTTCAGTGAATACTGAAGCAAAGAATTCATTGAGTCTCTCTGCAATCTCTGTTTCCTCTTTAATAATCCCTTGCCTTCCATTGTCGTCTAATGGTCCAATGGCCTTCCTAGTTGGGTTCTTACTTCTAATGTACTTAAAGAACTCATTGTTTTTACTTTGAGTGTTTTTAGCTATATGCTCCTCAAAGTCTTGCTTTGCTTTCCTGATTGTTGCCTTGCATTTGTTCTGCCAGAATTTGTTTCTACCTATTGTCCTTATTTGGACAAGCCTTCCATCTTCTAAATGAGCTTTTCTTGTTTTTGTTCACTTCCTGAACAACTCCTGTAAGCCACATCAGAGTCCTCTTGGACCTGGCAGTGACCTTTTTCCTTTTGGGTATGCATTCCAATTGGACTTCTGTTATTGTTTTTGCGAACAGCCTCCATGCCTCTTGGAGTGTTTAGACTCTCTCAATTTTCCCTTTCAGCTTATTTTTTACTAGTTTCCTCATTGTTGGGAAATTTCCTTTTTGAAAATGTAAGGTCTTTGTGTTTGATTTTATCAGTGATTTCCAGTCTATGATTAAGTTAAAAGTAATTGTGTTGTGGTCACTGTTCCCTATTGGATCAGTCACATTAACATTTTGCACCAGATCCTGTGTATTGCTCAGAATCAAGTCAAGGATTCTTGTACCTCTAGTTGGGTCTTCAACCATCTGTTCCAGGGAACAATCATTTAGCATATCTAGAAACTTTATCTCTTTATCATGTGCTGAACAACAGTTCACCCAGTCTATGTGAGGATAATTGAAGTCCCTCATTATAACCAGGCTTCCCTTCTTGGATGTCTCCTTTACAACATTCTCCAAATGCCTGTCCCCCTCAGGGGCTTGGGCCAATAGCATATGCCTGTTGTTAGGCCATCCTTGTGGCCTGCTACTCTTACCCACAGATTGGGTGATTCCAAATCACCTAGATATTCCAATTCATATGGCTGGGGAGGTACATGGGTACATTTTTCCACCTTGCGATCTTGCTTCAAATGTGGAAATCATCAGACTTGAATAAAAGTGATTTCATTCCCTTCCATCTCTACCCCATTCTGCCAGTAAAAACTGTCCTTGAGCACCCTGGAGCTTTACATAGTATTAAAGAGTCTGTGTTGCAGTAATGAAATGAACTGTAGAATTGATTGCTCTATAAAGTTATTGTTTTACAGTATCTTGTTCCTCAGCTTATATTTAATGTCCCCCAAGACTCAGAATGCTCTGCTTTTTTGTGAGCAGTGTTTCATGTAAAAGTTTGAGAGTACCAACGGGTGAAGAGCAGAATATTAGTGCAAAATTTAGTAAAACTGCCTGATCAACACTTTTGAAATCATTGTGGTTCCCTACCTAAAACATGCTCCAAGAGC
Source organism: Phrynocephalus guinanensis (assembly GCA_037367245.1). NCBI lineage: Eukaryota > Metazoa > Chordata > Lepidosauria > Squamata > Agamidae > Phrynocephalus > Phrynocephalus guinanensis. The sequence continues at coordinate 23,251,631 of CM074741.1, forward strand.
TTAGCCATCTTGTTGATAATGAATTGCAAAATAGCTTTATGCTTTATAGTAGAAAACATAACATTTGGTCTAGTAGCGAAATGTGTGCGATTTGAACCATGGACATGAACAGTATGTATGTGTACAGTTCCTGTACTCTCATGTACTGGGATCTGCGTTATGCTGCAGATATCTACATAGAATTAGAGTGTATTTTTTTAAAAGAAAAGTCTGGAACATACCAGATTTTACATGACGGACACTTTTTCTAACACTTTATACAACAAAATATGTTAGAATTCTCATTGGGGTCAAGTAATTTCTAATAGCTTCCACAGTGTGTGTATGTGTGTGTTTTTTTTTAAAAAAAATCTGCTGATGGTTTAATATTGCTGTGTCAGATAAAGAAAATGGCCATGTTCCAAAGTGGGCTGAAGGATGTGCAATTCTGCAGTCCCTTGAGTATGTCATTATCACTAGAATGCAGCGGAGGTTGTGATCAAATGTTAATTTTTATATCCAGAATGATAGAGGAACTCTTGTAGAAATTAAACACACACCCCATGCTGCATTGCAGTCCAGATTACAGACAGACACAAATTGCTTTATACTTGCAAAAGCTATCAGCATGCCACAACAGGTGCTGCTTGTTCCCTTAACCCATCCCCTGTGCCAACTCCCCCAATCACTAGCCAGCACTTGGTTCTTGGTTCCTCCTTGTCACATGATTATCCAATACCAGTTGGAGCACCTGCTTCCCTCCTCTCCGCCACCTTCTCCTGCAGGATTTCATGCAGAGATGAAGGGTTTTGGAAGAACTGAAAGCTCACCACTGAGTACCTTTAGCTCCTCGTCAGGAAAAGATGGTATAAACATTGGAGTGTGGAAGAGGAAGCAGATATTCCACCTTGGAAAGCAAATACAATCAGCTCTGTTTCAAGCTAAATCACTGGGGTCTTTTTTTTTCTTTTTACTGTTCTGTTCCTCTCCTGCCTTCACCTTTTATGCTATCTTGATCTGATAATGAGTTGTAGAAGTCAAGAACCTTACTTGTTTGTAACTTTTTTGTGATTCAGAAGTAAAGATTGAAGTTCTTCTAGAACTCTATTCTGGGCTTTCAACCAAAGTAAATGTTAGATATCCTATTGTGTGCATTTGTGTCTATTTTAAGGAATTCATTCATCTGTATAATGTTCTATGTTCTTTTCCCTAAGTTTGATAAATGCTGCATTGACTCTTATGTATATAAAAGGCAAAAGTAATAATAATAATAATTTAAAAACATCATGCCATTAGTTTGCAAAGAAGAAAAATAGCTCAGCTGTAGTATCTTGAAGAGACACTTCCATTTTGGGTTCACATTTTGTTACACAAACATCAGCAGATGGGTGAATTTGGCAGTGTTGTTTAGAAGGTCAGATTGTGTTATGTTGATGAACGCCTTTGGTTTAAGGCTGCCAGTCAGTGTTTGCGGTGGTGTCTAACAGGCAGAAATGTCCATCACTAGATTTCAGATCACCCTCTTTGGCTGTTGCATTGGAGTTTAGAAGGAGGAGCAGGGATCTTGATTCTGCTTCCTTCTTCCTCTCTCTGCTTTATCTTAGCTCCATAATCTTAGACATGTTGCAGCCCATATCTGTTATGACAAGATAAGAGAAGGATTGGGCAACTGCACTCAGTGGGAACGGAATGGTATTTTAAAAAATGTGGCATTGAAATTTTTTGCCTAAAGGAGCTTAAAAATTGTTTGACAGTCACAGAGTGGGTGCTGTGTAAGTAGCAGCAACAGTGGTAGTTTATAATAAAAAAGATGTTGAATGAGCCTTCCTTCCCTTTCAAAATGGAAACAGATAAAGGTCATCTTGCATATTATTTTGCAGATTATTTGTACTTTTAAAGAGATTTCATGACAGTCTGGCAAAAAGAAAAAAAGAAAAAAAGCTTTTTGAATAGGTGATGATAAATGAAACTGGGTAACCTGTGGAGACAGATTGTTGCTAATTAAAGAGTCCCCGCTTCATTTCCTTATTGCTTAAAAGTAACCTTATTAAGCATGAGTCACTTGGCATCATACTATAGTCAGAGTTGAAGGTAGGGGCTCTTTAATTAACAGCAGTCCAATTCATGAAATAATCGAAAAAGAGCCCATCCTTTTGCCTCCACTTTGAGTCCATATCATGCACAAACCTCCCAACTCCTACACGATGGGATTAAGTTTAAGCAATCGGGAATCCAAGGGAGGACTCTTTAAGTAGTGGAAATTTGCTGCTACAGATTTTGCCATTTCTTTTAACACCTGTGTGACTTACACAAGAGGAATTGGGCCAGCATTTGTTAATTGCTGTCCCTACTTTGCTAGGCATTCTGTCTGAAGTCTTATCCTCCAGCATGGTATTGGACATTTCCTAGCAAATGGATTCCAATCTTTTACAGTTCGTTCTGGATATCTCATTTGACAGACACTTACATCATAACTGTCCAGTTCACACTTGATGGTTACATGCCACTTTCTAAAACCTTGTACATAAGTGGTAATCCTATAAAGTTGGGCAGTATTATTATTCCCATACTTTAGATGGGAGAAATAGCAGGCTGGGAGAATGTAATTTGCCTGAGAATGCATACTGAATTTGAGGCTCTGAGATTAGAACAGGGTGGCGGATGTTTCTTACCTCTTATTCTCCTATACTAGTGTGAAGTTCTGGGCATGTGAACTCAGAAAACAGTGGTACTGAGCTCAATGGGGCTACTGTATTTTGAGCTGTCATATGACTCTCAGGTCCAGAACACAGCAGCCAGATTGCTGACTGGGACTGGTTACATAGATCACATGAGAAACCCCATTACAGCAACTCCAAGGGCTGCCAATCTATTTCTGGGCACAATTACAAGTGCTGGCTGTAAACTATAATGCCCAAATGGCCTGCATCCAAGTGCAAAGACCGTATCTCCCATTATGAACCAGCTCAGTGTTAAGTTCATCATGAGAAGCCTTTCTCTCAGTCCCACCACTTTCACAGGTGATTAAGATGGGGACACAGGAGAGGGCTTTCTCTGTTGCTGCTCTCTCCCAAATATGACCAGATGGGCCCCATTGTTGCTGTCCTCCTGCAAGCAGGCAAAGACCTTTCTCTTCAGGCAAGCAGTCTCTCAGGGACTGGCTACCTGAATCTGACTTTTAGGTGGATTATTATGCACTACTTCTTTTACACAGCAAGTTATGTAAGCACTTTCTGGAGCAAATTCTTCTTGATCTCCCACCCCCTCCCACCCTCCCACCCCCCAGAAGGATATATGGGCTTTCTTCTTGCGGACAGTTCTGAATTAGTTACTGCCCGGGTGGCTGATTTTTTTAACACCTGTGTTGGGGGGGGGAACCCTCTATGAACTTTAGTTGGATCATATTGATGAGATTTATCTTATAATGCTGCATGTAATGGTTTAGTCTTTATCTGTGTATTTTTTTTCTGTTTTAATGCCACTAAAGGTTTATGGAACGGAATGGAGTCATTGTATTTGGGGTGGGGGGGAAGCAACAGCAATTTGAGCAGCAGCAGTAACAACAACAAAGAGGATGCTGAAGATAAAACTACTGGTCATTTTAGCTGTATGCTGCTTTCAGTATCATTTTTGTATGCCATTTTCTTGGATGTTGTGTGACCTAAGAAAGACGTAGTAAGCACCCAGTGCCTCTCAGAGTAAACCGTACTGAACTACATGGGCAAATAATCTGACATGGAAGAACGCAGGTGTTTCATTTCATTTCCTGCTATTTGGAATGGTCCACCATGACTACTTTAGACTTGAAGTCTCAAATATGCCTGTTAAATAAGTTAATTAGTCAGCCCAGGATAAATGAAAGGTATAGTTCAAAGACTGTGAGCATAAATAGATGCTAGGTGCGTGTGGTAAGCGGCTCTTTACAATCTCCTCTGAACAAAGCTATCTTTAGCCATTGTGATACCGTATGATATTTTTAAAAATGCATCTATATTTTATTTCCTGTACCATCTTCTACAGTTTTTTGAAACAATTTAGTTTTGGCCTTGCACCTTGCCTACACTGAAGGTGAACTGTGTCATGATATACGAGGCCCCATGAGAGCCTAATGAAGTTCATTGCACTTTTCACAGACATGCACTTTTTGCATCGACCACTGTGTGATGTTGACTTAAGAGTTCTCTCAAGCTGCTAATGTGTCTGCTTATTTTCATGAAGAGTTAACATTTCTTAATTTTAGTGCAGTGGTGCCAAACTGGTGTAAGTAGGCCCTATATAAATGATTTTTGACAATTTAGGAAATAACATTGTGGTCATTTTATTCTCTCTCTATTAAGCATAATGTGGAGAAAGAGAATAGAAGAATTAAAAATTTAGTTTTCTTGGCATGTTCTCTTATGTTGAGTAGCAGAAGTCTGGTAATCCAATTCTTCCTGAAAGTTAGTTCAAGCCCGAGTCATTTTGCTTTATTGGTACATGATGGTTTCAGTGAGATAAATAAATCACAGTCTCCCGTGGTTGTATAACAATACCCTGTGGAAATAGTTTCCTTTAATTTTTTTGTTACATGTTTTTCTATTGATGAAATCAATAGGGATAACAAGTCCATCAGAAGCACAGGCAATAAAGGCAAGTCTTTAATGTGTAAATTTGTCCTTTGTGCAGCAGGCAGGCTCATACTTTTTGAGCCTTGCACACTGATTCTGGATACTGTTTTGTGGATCATTTAAAAAATCAATAGAAACTGTCCCCAGGGAATTTCAAAGTGTTCAGTTTATTCAAAAGAATGGAATTTTGACAGTGTGATTTTAAAATGAAACGAGATTATGACCAGTGTGTGTAGCTGCTTTCGAGTCTGGCCTTTTTTGTTTAGCTCTGATAGGTAAGAATGCCCTTTTAACGAAGGTAAGAATGCCCTTTTAACAAATGCACATGAAATTCTTGTTCATTGTTCTGGAAAATACATGTTTACTTCAAGAAAAGCATATTACTTCTTTTGATGTAAGGTAAAGCGTAAAGGTTCACCCCGCATATGCATGCTAGTCGTGTCCGACTCTAGGGGCGGTGCTCATCTCCGTATTCAAGCCGGAAGAGCCAGTGCTGTGCAAGTCCATGGCCATGTGGCCAGCATGGCTGCAAGGAAACACTGTTTTACCTTCCTACTTTTTACGGTGGTACCTATTTATCTACTTGCATTTACATGCTTTCGAACTGATAGGTTTGTAGGAGCTGGGGTTATCAGCGGGAGCTCGCTCCGCTGTGTGGCACCCGGGATTCGAACCGCCGAGCTGCCAACTTTGCAGTCTACAGTTTCGGTGCCTTAGTCCACTGAGCCACCACGCTCACCACTGTTGATGAGCTATTATCAAAGAAGATGTATCCCATCAGTATAAGTGGCATTCTGATCTCATTGTGTGTACATGGGCCTTTTTCCTGGGATTGCATATGTTTATAGAACAAGGTCTGATCAAGGCCATGAGAGGAGGAGACAGAACAGGCTTGAATTACTGCCATTGACTGTGGTGGAATCCTGCTTTTAAGCAAAGACAATGTGTCACCATATACTGTATTGGCTTTTCCCCCTATGTGAATTGTAGAGTCCCTTTGCAGATCAGGACCCTGGCAGAAGCTGAAAAGTTAAACACTCCCATACTTTCCCATGCTAGGGACCAAGTCTGGATCCCTATATGTTTACCTTTGAGAATAAAAACAGAATAGGCTTAGTCGCATGCTTCTTGTTAAAGGCAATTTATAGTTGAACCCTAATTGGCAGACTTAGGGTGTAATTGGATAGGGAAGTATAATAGCTTGCATGCTGAACTGCCTGTGGCATGGTCCGGTACAAGCTGTTTCCTGGTGCATCACATTATGCGCAGGATATTGCAGATCATCTCACCTTGCTCCATGACCAGGGTGGATCTCTTTGTCCCAGTTAGAGGGCGAGTATTCTGGTAGGCAGACGTTAAGGAAGATTGCTCACAGCAGAGCAAACCTTTCCCGTGTGATCACACAAGATCCTTTAAGTAAGAGGGGGGAAATCTTTCTGAAATCTTAGAGACAGTATAAAAGTGAAGTGATCCATAGTTATTATTACATGTAATGTCTCTGTAGAGTATTGTTTGTAGCGCGTTCCTGGATTTCTGCATAGCACAGACATTGCATTTATGTAGATGAAATGAAAATGCCTAATACTGTATATACTAGCCCAGTGGTCCCCAGCCTTGGGTAAACCCAGATGTCCTTGGACTGCATTTCCCAGAAACCCTTGCTACCAGCTGTGCTAGCCAGGATTTATGGGAGTTTTGGTCCAGGAACATCTGGGGACCCAAGGCTGGGAACTGTGCTAACCCATAATAGTAACTGAACTGCTTCCCACTACAAAGCAATAACCCCTTCTTGGAAGAGGGAGTGTAATTCAGAAACTGGCACTGTCGATAATTAAAAGGTAAGCCATTGATTAAAACAGCGACTGGCTTTTCTCCCCAGAGAATTCTGGGGCTGGTAAGTTAGAACACAAGTATATGCACACTTCTACTAGGCAGTAAGGGGGCAAATAGTCTGACTTGTTATATAAGTCAGCTCCATATAGAAACAAATGACCGTTTTAAAATAGCATTCCACTATAAAAGCATTCACATCTGTCGTGTGCATTAAAAAGGGTTCCTTTTAAAAAATCTAATCCAAGCCTAGGTTTAGGATTTTATTTTAGTTTTGGGACTTTGAGTAAAATACTTCTCATGTCTTTTCTTTTCTTTTCAAAATTTTGTGACATATTGTATGCGTTTCTTTCTTTTCAGATACAGAAACAAGTGAAAAAATCCAGAAAAGTGGGATTCTCCAGGTGTTTGCAAGTCTTTTGACTCCACAATCTTCCTGCACTGCAAAAGTAGCTAACGTCATAGCAGAAGTAGCCAAAAATGGTGAGGTTTTTCCACAAGGCCTTTTCTGCTGGAACATCTTCAGTTTTGCAGCTCACTTGTCAGTATGTTTTACTTCATTTATGTTTTCATTTTATAGAATAAATGTTCTTCATTTCTCTCTCCATTCTTTTTGTTTTGTTCTGCCTTGATAATAGATCAGTTCTTAGTCATCCATTTCCTAGCTACATCAAAGCTATGTGCAGCTGCAGTCTTTTTTGTAGTGTTATCTGCTGTAGAAAAAATCACCCTGTTTGCTTTGTATTAGATAAACCTAAGTGGCAGACAACCATTGGTGTGTCTGCAGGAACAGCAGCAGAGGTATTTATGCAAAGTGTGTATATTAAAATTTAACATTAAAACTTGTATATTATTGCAGTCTTTTGGTGTTCGTGTTCATTGACGTACATTTGTCAGTCCTGCCAAGAAAATCATAGCCAGTTCATCCTGTCTTGGTTTTAGACAAATGTTGCTGTTTTCTTGTTTTTAAGTAGAGATGGGCATAAACCAGGATACCAGTGGTTCGTGATGGTTCGTAGCTATCACAAGTTGCCTGAAAAACTACTGACTGATTGACTGCCCACTTCTCACAGTTTATCACCTCCCAACCTTGTCCTTCTGCTGCCACCACCATTGTCAGAGAGAGTGAACCAGCTTCCCTTCCTGGACCTGGCTCCTGCCTTTGTGCATGCACCTGCTGCCCAAGGTGGGCAGTGGGTGCATGCTCAAACACAACAAGCCTGGCTTCTGGAAAAGAAGCTGACCCACTGTCTCCGACATTGGCAGAAGAGCAGGCAGCAGAACCAGGTAGAGAGGTATTCGGAGCAAAGGGGTGGGAAGGCATCCATTTTGCCAAAGAAAAACAAAGCTCCAAGGGGGGAAAAGTTTGGTATTTCATTTTGCTTCGGCAAAACAGGATCCACGAACTAGACTGTGTAGTGAACCACAAACCAGCCGAATTTGTCTTTTTTCTGGTTTGTGGTTCTTTTCATGCCCACCTCTACTCTTAAAGTCCTCTAGCTATACAGTACTTTAACAGGAACTCTGAAGCTATATAGTAAAAGAAAGTGCAAGTAGTCTTTACTGCTCAGATTTTCAGAAGAGCCCTAGCAAATTGATTCTTAAATTTCTGGTAGTTCAACAACCTCCAGCAAATTCTTAAGCAACAGCAAACTCCAATTAGTTACCCTGTGTAGCTATTTTTTTCTTACGAGACATTAACACAAATCTAATAGGGATGAGTGGAACAGAGGAAATCTAATGTTGCTCTGGTAACGTGGAGAGATTGGAACTTATAATTCTGCTCCGAAGACAGTATAGTATCTTCTCTAAGTCTTGACTCTTGTTTGAGACTGTCAACAGTGGCATGGACTTCCTTCTAAAGAAACATTTATGTTACGGATTTTTATGGAGTAGATGATAGGAGCAGTACAGCATACAGTTTTTGAAGCAGTGAGGAAAACAAAGAATTTTAAGATTGCAGTTTCTGTTCCTTTTTCTGCACTGCAGTTTTTTGTCCTGCTTTTGTAACTATATACAGCACCAGTACACTATCACAACTATCTAGAAACAATGTTTTTGAAGCAACCAGTAGCCATATGTGTGACATGTTATTCATTTTGGGGTGTACTATACAGTGTCATTAGTGATTTTATTCAATGTACACATTTATAAAAAAAAAAAACTTAACTGTTAGAGCAGTATGACAGTGGAACCAATTACCTCAGAAAGTGGTGGGCGCTCCAAAGCTGGAGGCATTCAACAGAAAATTGAACAACCATCTGTCAGATTTCGGTTGATTTGGATTCCTGCATTGAGCAAGAGGTTGAACTAGATGGTCCAACTCAGTTATTCGATTCTATGAATTTTGTTGTTGTTGTTGTTTTAGGCTAATTACAATGGTCTTTTTTAAAAACATGTGGTTCTTTTTTTATAAAGTTGAAAGTTGTCCAAAAGCAAAATATTAACATAACACATGTCTCAGAATTAGCCCAGGCAAGCCGCCGTTGGCCCAACAGGAACACATGACTAGTGAAGTGACTTGACAGATCATATTACAAACCTGATAAAATATGTCTGGACAAGGGAACTGGTCCACTCAGCAAATTTGATTCAGAAGGAGAAACTGCAGTCTCAGGATTTAAGAAGACATAACCATCTACAATGTTTTGTTTTAGATATTATTAGCAAAGAATATTTTCAGCATATTATTATATAATACATACATCAAGAGCATGTATAAAACATAGGGGCTACATTTGTCAATTAAATGTAATGAAATAAATGTTGCAATGCAAAACAACTACTAAAGAGTGAGATACAATTATATGTGTAAATTGAGCTGGAGGCTGTGGTCCTTTTCCTGAAGAAGTAAGCCGTAGTAAAGTACTAGTTCTGTTTTAGGGAGCAACTGAATAACGCAATTAATTCAGGCTGAAAAGGACTGGGCAGTTTCTAATTGAAATAAAGGATTTTTTTTATCTTGAGACTGGCAGTTTCTCCTCCTGAATCAAAATCTATCTGGCCCACACTGTAGCATAAATGGTCATGGTACTCTGTTTACCCTGACAGTACAGAGGAAGCATTTGCTGGAGGTTGAAACTAAGTGGAACTTTCATTTTTGCCCATATTTCTCTCTGGGCTTGTAAATGTTGCATAATTATTACACTATGGCAACTGGACTTGTTTTCTTGTGAAAGCGAAACGTTTCACTACTCATCCAAGCAGCTTCGTCAGTTTGAGGAATGGTAATTTATTTATTTATTTATTTATTTATTTATTTATTTATTTATTTTTACAGCTTATATGCCGCCCACTACCCAAAGGTCTCTGGGCGGCTTACAATAAAGAATTAAAACAGTTAAAACATCAAATATCAATAAATAATTAAAACAATAATTAAAAACCTTAGGCCTCACTATTAACTTTCCTCAGACTGAGGGAAAAACGCTTCGATCTCACAAGAAAACAAGTCCAGTTGACTTCTAGATAACCTCACCTGGATGACTGAGAATCTTCCCAAACATAATTATTACATTATGTTTGTTTTTAAAAGAGAAGGTTTTGTGTCCTTTACAAGAATCACAGCTAGATCACGTAATATAGAACACTTTGCATACTTGAAAAGTGGCATACAATTCTTTTCTTCACAAGCTATAATCTTGTACAGTGCCCTGCTTTCTATTTTAATTTTATAACAGCTTCCTTGGGAACTGTCATGGTGAAGCAGAGAAATCCAAGTATCTTTTTGCTGAGTCTTTCTATAATTGGTTAGCAGCTGAGAATAACTTTTGTCTCTGTCTAGACTTCTGATATATTTTATGCATATCCAAATATGGAGCTGCAGCTTAGTAGTTTTGTTTTACTTTCATTTACAGTTTAATCAATAGTCTCTACTGAAAGCAAGAAATTTCATTTAGATACAAGAATTTGCCATCTTTAAATCAAGTTTCCTTTAATTAGATTGTTTAAATCCTCTTTTATGTGAGAGAAGCAAAACAAAAGTTTCAGGTACTGTGTTTTCCTGTCTCTGCTTATTGTCTCAAAAGTATGTCATCGGTTTAATTGATCTTAAGATAAATGTTATTCAAGACACTCTTTTATACTTGCTGAATGAATTTACAGTAGGCAGTAGACATCTAGAATCTTCAATGTGCCCATAATTTTTAGGATAGTTTCTCTAGAGTTCCAACATAGATTTATTATCATTCAGGAACACAGTTGCACCATATGAATTTGGAAAAACAAAATCATCTGCCAGAGGGGGGAAATGGCTCTCCTTAACAAGAAGCAATCAATTTCCCATAACAATCTTTAATTAAACATATCTCTGTGGATTGTAGAATTTATGCGGAATTCGTGTGTGGATGCTGGGTTGATCCCACCACTCGTACAGCTCCTAAACTGCAAGGATCAGGAAGTGCTTCTTCAGACAGGGCGTGCCTTGGGGAACATATGCTATGACAGCCGTAAGTGTTCAAATATCCATGTTTTGTTTTATTTTTAAAAGTCTGTTTCTTGTTGTTCTTTTTTTTTTCTTGTTTTATTGTTGGCAGTGCTTATTTCTGTGAGACATCTGTGAGTGCTGTCACAATTAAGTGTAATGTACATGACAGGCTGTCAAAAAGAGCCCCCCCTTTTTTTTTTTAAATGGAAAGGCAAATCCTTGGCACGGATCTTGGGTTTCATGGACAGAGGCACATAAATAATTCTTGAAAGGAAAAAGAAAAGAAAAGTTATACAATATTGGTTTTGCAGATCCCAGCTTGAGGGGTAATCAGAGCTATCTGTTCCCCACCCACCCCCCTTCCAGATTGGGTGATAAAGCCGGATGGACTTTTGAACACTTACTTGCCATGACATTTCACATCACAGATTCATTTATCTGCTGACACTGCTACATGCTTCCCCTGCATCCAGTTGTATGGATTAGTGTCTGTGTTCTAACAGAGAGACTAGATGAGGGTGATGGAAATTTATCCAGTTCATTCTCAGTGCATTTTCCAGAACCTCCCTAGCATTCTTTTGTAATCCCAGTTCCAGTTTGCAAGACTCCCCGCTCCCATGCAGATGCCTACATATTTTGGCACACTCTTCTTATAACATACATGATTTTGTGTACATTTTCCCCCACTGACTAAAGCACAACTGTCACATATTTCAATGTTTCCTATTTTTGTGATAAGCATTTTTCAAACATGTGCAATATTCTGAGCACATTTTATCTTTCTTGAAGCACACTGTGCTTTGCAAGCACTGAAAATGTATGAATTTCTGAGTCAAGATGGTCTTCATTCTGTTACAGGAGCCCAACAAATTTCATTGGCATCACTAGGTTAGCAAGTATGAAACAGCCAGGTCTATAAAATGTGGGCTATAAATACCTAGGGTGGCTTGCCCTTAATTCTTTTAGTATCAAATTGTTGTGACTGCAAACATTAAAAAATGCATATTTTCAACTCCTCTTAACTACTACCTTAAAAACTTCCTAGAGAAAATGTTTTTTCTGTTTGAATCCTATCATTCACAAGTCTAAATGTTTTGGTCATTAGACTGGAGCTCCCTCTTCTCAGTCCTTCAGCATCCTAGATAAAGATAAGAATGTACAAATATAACTTCTGAATCTTGCAAATGAAAAATTGGAATACATATGAAATCTTGCTATTTCAGTTGCTATTTCCTAAAGTTTTATAAGCCAGGTTTTCCAAACCTTTATAAGCTGGTTTTCCCAAACCTGCTGGGTCACCCAGGTATGTTAGACTGGAGATGATAAACTTTTGTAGTTCATCTCATCTGTTAGTTTGGGAGGTCATCATCTCATCGTTTGAGCTGGTGGGAGGGAGAAGATAGTAAACATCTTGGCCAAAAATAAACCAGTGTCTTGTGTAACTGTGAATTAAGTTGTGATTATAGGTTTACTGACTGTCAACTATAGATCATCATCTTGTTAATTATGGAGCTTTTAACCATCCCATTTTTGACTATCCCTTTTGAGACATGATTTGCCATACATACATACATACATACATACATACATACATACATACATACATACATACATACATACATACATACATGTGTGTGTATGTACATATAGACACATCTTGTTGAGACTGTGTCAGTAGGTTACTGAATGCAAGTTTGATGCTTGTTAAGATACAGCTATTTGGGGGGTAACGTAAAAAAGAAAATTTTGGAATGCTTCTCAGAAAATGTCTTCTGAGAAATTTTAATATGGAAGGTTTACCATTCCTCAAGTGTTAGTACCTTCACTATGCTCTAGATGTTGGCCAAGTTGCCAAGAATGTTGCCCTTGTTACACTTGCAGAAGCAATGAGAAACAGGAAAATCTTTGGAGGAAAGAAAAAGCAGTCAGTAACAATTGTTAATGTTGAGCCTTGCCTCTGAGAAACTATTGGATAACTTCTTCCCAAGGAAGGATTCAGTGGAATCGTTCCTCAAATTTCTTTTCCCTGAAGTAGGGTGAAGAATTTCAGAAGCCCATATATGTGCAGCTGTACTTGTCACAATCCAGCATGATTGCCTCGTTGTGCTCTATAACAAGCACGTCCAAACTTCGGCCATCCAGATGTTTTGGACCGCAACTCCCACAGTCCTTTGCCAATGGAAATACAGGCTCTGGGAGTTGTGGTCCAAAATATCAGGAGGGCCAAAGTTTGGACATGCCTGGTCTATAACCATTGGCCGGTATCCTCTCCAATATCTATGGATGCATAGAGTTTCATTGGTGGAAGTTTATGCTGCAATGTGATATGATGCCCGTCACATGCAACCACGCATACAGACAGCATCTTGTCAGGTTGTTGCAGGAATGTGAACATTGAACAAGATGCTTGTCTTTGTCTTTGTAGATAAATAGTCTTGCAGAGGAAAGAAGGTGACCTTCCTTATGTTAATAGCATATGGGGTGGTCACAGCACATTTAGCTAGTTATCTGTTGCATATTAATAGGAAGGGTTATTCTCTCACTGGCTAATTCTGTTTAGATTTATATACTCTCCTGTTTTAAAACCAGATGTATTTATAAAGCTGCAGTTAAAATTACTTATCCATCCACAACATTTCTTAAATAACAAAGTTTATAATTAGTGGTTTAATTATTTCCAGATAGAAGCATGACTAATTGTGTTTTTCTATTGCTGTAAAGCAGAATAGCAGTGTTGGTCTCAATGATTTATATATACTTGCATTCATTGTTTATGAATAAAACAAAACTATTTAATTAAAAATACAGAACTTGTATGAACAAAATAGAGCCCTTAATCTCAGGCTCCATTTCTTTCTTACTTGAATATTGGGTACAATCCTTATTAGCCAAGATGTCTAAGGGCTAGCCGAGTTGATGCTAGCCCAGATAATTCGGTGCTGAATCAAACCCACTACCAGCCTAAGCATGTGAAACATAATTTAGGACTACCTGGAAGTTGAGTGATGGCAACTGGACTTCTTTTTTTGAGAGATTGAAATGTTTCGCTGCTCATCCAAACATGAGCAGCAAAACGTTTCACTCTCTCAAGAAAAGAAGTCCAGTTGCCATGACTCAACTTCCAGATCAACTCATCTGGATGAGTGAGAATCTTCACAAATTTAGGACTACCATTATGCTGACCATTACAGTGCCTGTAAGTCTGGAGTAACCACGGTTTGGATCTGATATAACTTAGTTGCTCCAATTCTCTACCCCTATTTTGGCTTTTCTGCCAGCTCATCCCAGCCAGCATTTGCAGTAGTGCCATTGGATCCATCTCTGCAAGTGACTGATTGATTGTGGCACCATGTGCTTTAATTGATGTTTTATAGTTCTGTGTCATTTATTTTTCTCTGTTGACTAGTATTTGTTTTGTTATATTGATTTGATTGTACACCGTCTAGAGTAGCTGTTTGATAGATGGGCGATATAAAAGTCTAAGAAAGAAAGAAATAATAAATAAAATTCAAGATCATCTAATGTGGGGGATTGCATATGGTATGGTATATCTTTGAGTTTGTGTAGCACTGCCTGTCTCAAAAAAAGGAGGGGCACTGCTTTGTTATGAAACATCCTTAACTTGAATTATATATTTTTATTTTGTCAGCTCCGTTTTAGTTCCCCTTCAGTGTTCTGCTAAACTATAAAGTCAAATGTACTTTCTCATTTTTTTAATACAGGAAACTCAAATGAGCATACTGTGCAAAGTTGTCACATTGCAAGCAGTCATGTCTGAAATGCTGTCTTCACTTATTGCACACAGAGGAGGTGCTAAAATTTCCCATCATTGTGAGATCGCAAGGATAACGTTCAACTTTTTCTATGTGCCTGAAGACACAAACTTTAGACGCTCTTCACATGGCAGACATTTTATTGGATGTTAATGCTTCCTGTTTGTAAGCTAGCTGCCAAGTTGGAGCTTAGAATCATAGAGTTGGAAGAGACCTCGAGGGCCATCCAGTCCAACCCCCTGCCATGCAGGAACTCCCACCACAAGACTCCCAACAGGTGACCATCCAGCCTCTGCTTAAAAACCTCCAAAGAAGGAGACTCCACCACCCTCCATGGCAGCATAGCCAGAGATCAGGAATTGGGGGCCCCACTTTACCTTATAGGGAGATAGCTATCCCAGTTCACCTTGGGCAAACTACACAGCCCCAAAGTGCCCCCAGGAAAGAGAATGGTAAACCATTTATTAACTGAGTACCCTGTACGTAGGAGGCCCTGGAAAGGATCACAGTAAGTCAGAATCACCTTGACAGCACATAATTATTGATATTGTTGCCTATTTTTTAATATTTAGGACCCATGAGAGCAAAAAAATAAATATATTAACAGCCATACATCTATCAGGGGAAAGGTAATCGGATTTAGCAATTTTCTTTATTTATGTCCTTGTCTTGCCAAGGAGAGGAAAGAAGAAAGCTGATTTTTCCCCTTGGCACAGAGGAAAGAAAATGCATGAATATTTAGAAGAACAGGGCCTAGGAATGTAAATTCAAGAGAAAAAGCATAGGTGTTGTTCGCATTAGCACATCACATTCTGTTTTACAAAGCTGCTATATGCTTTATTTTCATCTTCTTGAGAAAGAAGCACCCGGAAAAGGATCTTGGAGTGGTAGGTTCACTTGCTTAAGACAGTGTTACTTGCACTGACTGCCTGCATCATGACCCAGGATGCTCTCAATGGAAGGACTGCTTCCTATTTGAAAATGAGGACCCAAGAAAAGAGAAGGGCCTTATCATTAGTTAAATACAGCCAGAGTGATTTATTGAATGTTGGCAGCTTCATAAATCAGAGGGGCAGCAGTGCTGACACCCTCCAGGTCTTTCTGATTTTGAGAGGAAGCGGCTGGCTCAAAGTTGTCTTTTACCTAATAGCGCAGTGGTGGTGAACCTTTGGCACTCCTGATGTTTTGGACCACAACTCCCAGAATTCCAAGCCAGTGGGAGTTGTGGTCCAAAACATCTGGAGTGCCAAAGGTTTGCCACTACCATTATAGAGGGTACCCAGGGCAATCTTGCCATGAGCTACCATATAGCGCCCCCCCTCCAATTCCAAAATTACACTTTTGGCTAATCATGAGAAAGCAGGACTGTCTGAAAAAAGGCTGGGAAAGGTTGAAGGCAGCAAGAAAAGAGAAAACCAAGTACGAAGTGTCTTGACTCCACAAAGGAAGACACAGCCTAGAGTTTACAAGAGTTGAGCAAGGGCTGTGGAAGACAGGGCATTTTGGAGATCATTCTATCATAGTCCTGCCATAAGTTGACACGGAACAGCAGCAACAGAACCCCCCACATGCCCCAAATGGTTTTGTAGGTGTGGGAAATGTTTGGTGTAGGAGTTACTGGAGTGGGTGTGGCCAGGTAAAGTCGAATGATGGCCACGTGTATTACCTGGACATTATTCATATGTGTCCTAAAGTAACCCTTTTTGCAGATTTCATTCATTTACCCAGTCAGCTCTAGCTGGAACTAACAGCTGTACTTAGCCTGCTAAAGTTTGAAATCTGTGGCCATTAGTACAGCTTCAGAAATATTAAGCTTGCTAGTTAATAACCGATAATTGGTAATTGTGGTTAATAATTGAACTTTTGAATAAATAAAATTCTGAATGCTCTCCTTGAAAGTCTGAAAGTAATCAGCCATCTGCTTTTCTAGAATGGCAAACCAATGAAATTTTATGTGAAACCTGAAGATTGTTCTTTTTCACGTCAGTTAAATTGTGAGCTGTTTTTCAGTCCATGTGTGAGCTTAATATGATTTTATATAATGATGCATTTCCTCACATAATCTATAAGGCAAAGGAGGAACAGCTTTTCTAGCTAAAGAAAAAAACATGAATATTTTTCTTAGTATTTGCTTTTCTAGTAAAATCCTGGAAGAGGTAGATGAGATCAAAATCTAAAGTGCATCTGTTGGTAGTGATTAAAGCAACAAGCAAAGCAAAGTGTTCTGCTTATATACCGCCCCATACCACTTCAAGTAGTCTCTGGGTGGTTTACAGTTTAATTACAGTATGCAGGCTACACATTGTGTCGTCCCCCCCCCCCCCGCAAGCTGGGTAATTTTACCGACCTCAGAAGGATGGAAGGCTGAGTCAACCATGAGCCTGCTACCTGGGATTGAGCACAGTTTTACCCAATGAAGCTGTTTGGATGAACAGCGAAACGTTTCTATCTCTCAGAAAAGAAGTCCAGTAGCCATGACTCAACTTCCAGATACCTGCATCATAGGCATTTAACCACTGCGCATTATAGGCATTTAATCACTGCACCACGGGGAACCTATAAACAAGTGGTTGGGAGATTTTTAAACATCCAGACCATGGAATGGTAAAAGGGGGATTTGGAAAGCTGGGAAAGTAGATGACACATTCATTAGTATGTTTAGTTATAAACAGTTGATGTGTGTAAAAATTACATTGCTGTATGCTAAATAGGTTCCTTTTCTTCCAGTGCATGATCATCTTTATTCAATAAATGGGGAGGGGGGAACCCTACTACTGATTTGGCATAAAAGGCAATAGGCATTATTAATGAATGACTATGTGCTTTAAAATCACAAATACATATTGGGAGCTGAGGTGATGCAAATTTGATATGTAGTAGAAATGTGTTCATTAGATACATAAGACAGCTGCACATTTGTGTGTTTTTGTTTGGAGTTTTGAACAATGGCATTTAAAAAAAAACTCCAAAAGACTAAGTACCCATTCCATGCTGCAGTAAACCCCCACCTATCGCGGGGGTTAGGGACCCGACCCACGATAATTGAAAATCCACAATATGCGGATGCTGGGTCAGGTCGAGACTGGTGGGGCTCTCTGGGGGCTCTCGTACTTACCCCAGGCCTGATGCTGGTCCAAACGGGCCTGCAAGGGGCTTCCCGGGCCCTCGGAGGCCCCAAAAGTGCTTTCTAGTGATCCGAAGGTCACTTCTGGTTTACCAAAAGTCACTTCCGGTTTGTGGGGAAGCACTTTTGGGGCCTCCGACGGGCCTGGGAAGGCCTTTCCTCCTTACCCCAGGAGGCCTTTTTTAATATACTGTGGACCCGCGATATACCGGGACCGCAGTATATGAACCGCGAAAGGGCGGGGGACCACTGTACTAAACACAAGTTAAACTACAATTTTTAAACCTCAATTTTTTATAGAGAAATTGGGAGCATTTTGTGTGGGCATTCACTTCACTACTGAACTTGACAGGGTAAGAAGTTGAGAATATGACAAAGCAGCACCTTCAGAATGTGTTTTTTTGGTTTTAGTGGGTATATTTTGTGAACCACGCTAGTACTTTAGAATCAGAAATTGAGGGATGGGAGTCTGCAGTTAAAATTGTGTGTCATACTGAATTTTAATTATGCTTTATGCCTTCAAGAGAGATGCCCCATATTGGTCCTAGGAGGGAACTTGGATTCAAAATTTTTGACAGTTTTCTTCACTTCAGATTAATTTAAATTAGATTAGATCCAAGGATCTGTGACTGGAATTTCCACTCATGTAATAGAGTGCTGTTACCTGCTCTATACAGAAAGAGGGTAGAAAGACATTTTGATGATTTCTGTTTCCCTTGAAAAAAAATTAATGAAGAAAGAAAGAAAGAAAACTGATTTCACTGGCAGGATGTATAAATCAGCAAAAATAATTTTCTTTCTTCTGTTTGTGAAAAGAGTTTACTGAATCTTATTTGACATTTTAATTTAATTGAACATATTTGCTATCAGTTTGTTTCATTTTCTTTTAATTAAGGCAAAAAATATAAAATGGTACATAGGTTACAAAAAATCCTGACTCTTATTTGAAAAATATTTTGTGTTTATTATGTGATGAAAAAGTAAACTAGAGGAATACAAGTCATGGTCAGTGAATTAGACTGGTGCTTCTATACTCCATGAGGCATTTACACGTATCTAAAATATCAATTATTATACTTTGTGCCAATGAACTTTTCTGAGCATTAAGTGCTTTAATATTTAGCATGTGGGAGGGGGAATGTAGGAAACAGTTAATTGTATGAAACCTTGGGAACAGAGTTTTGAATGATAGAACTAGCTAGTAATTGATAACATGAAGAGATATCTCAGCTTTTATCTTTTGAGTTTGTGTCCAGAACTAATTGTTCTCTTTTGAAGAAGAGTAGTAGGAAAAGAAGTCTCAGAGTTCACAACAAGGCAAGGTCTTGACAGGGACAGGATCGAATGTATTTCCTTTCACATAACTTCTTACATGATAGGCTGATGGACTGGGCTAACTAAAATTAAACTAAAATTTCCGTTGCCCTGGTCATGAACTGTCATAGGTCTACTTCTAGGTTGTGAAATGTGGAGCTATTTGCCAGACCATGTTTTACAAAGCATTGCTGAAAGAGTTGAGTGTTTTTGCCCCTGCATTTCTTATTAAACAAGCCTGAAAATAATGTGATATTTACTCTTCTTTGGAGAATATGACCAATACCCAAATAATTTCTTCCTGACAGCATTGTCACTATTTTGTCTCAATCAAGAAGCTGCACAGGAGGTTTGATGTGATGTCTGAACTGATAAAGCATCTATTGTGTAAACTATATTTTTAATGTTAAAACTGATTTGGCAGGAAACTGAAACCATATCTAAAGTCATTGCTGTGCTTTCCAGAAGCAGCAATGCCAAGCAGGTAAGAAGCATATGCAACCAGTTCTAGATCATAGTTGGCTGAGCAGATCAAAAATTAATCACTGTTGTATTGGAAAATTTATATAGTATGGTTTCATTCTAAGATGTTGTAAAATCATTGAGCTATTATATTAAATCTTGACAGTTTCATCTTGTTTAGTGTTCTTTTGTAGAATTTCAGCTTCCCGTTATTTCAGGATGTGTCATCATGGCCTTGCAATGATGAAACGTATTATTTAAAAACTGAAAGCAATTTCTTTTCCACACATAAACACTGTCTTTGCAGGTTCAACAAGATGGCCTTTCTGAAACCCATCAGAGTTTTGGATGGAAAGTACATTCTCCAAGTCTTATTTTACCACAGGTCTCAAAGACCCTTGTCTGCTTCTGTGAGGACTTATTCCGTCTCTTAAGTAACAAAGTTCTTTTTTCTGCAAGGGTGTTTCCTGTTTGCTTTGACTTATGGTCCTTTGTTTTGTATACTGGATCTTGGTTGTATCTCTGCAAAAATGATTCTTGGTTGTATCTCTGCAAAAACTGATGTGATGACGCTCACTTGAGATATATGTTGTGTCCTGGGGAGTGCTAATGCTTAACTTTTACTTCCCCCATAAGACAGAAGAGTGAAATCGTAAACACTTCACAAAGCCCTTATCATTGACCATTCTTGCTACACTCTAGGAAGTTGAAATCCCAAGTTATCTGGATGGAATCTCCATGAAAGGAGTTATTTTCTTTGTTCTGTTTCCTGCATCTCAGTGGACTTGCTTAGAAAGAGCAGAGAAGAGCTGGCTGGTTTGAAGGAAGGATTAAGCTTTTCTTAGAGGTCTTGGACCCTGGGATTCTCCCTACTTGCTCTCTTATAGTTACACATTTTGCAATAGATTGTCCTTATATTAAGGTGAAGCCTTGCCTTTCAGCTTTGTAAATACATCGGTGTAGCTCATACGATGACTAAAACAACCAGGATCTGGTGTTCTGCAGATGGAATAGCTTCTGTCGGTAGAACCAGGAAGGGAATTATCCCGATTCCCTTATTGCCCATTACATGCCTACAGATCCTGGTCCATAGAGTTGGGAGGGTCTCAGTAAGAGGTTTTGGGGGCCATGTAGAGGGGGGCATTGAAACTGCCCTGGCTCCAAAGTGTGACAGTTAGTATGGCATTTGGAATAAAGCCAAGAGAACAGATACTCCAAGACCATGTTTCTCTCTGTGATTATTGTTGTGTTCGGACGTTTGAAGTGCCTTTTAAATTTTATTTTAACTTGACTCTTTGTTTTACAGATGAGGGCAGAAGCGCAGTTGACCATGCAGGTGGGGCACAGATGGTAATAGACCATTTAAGGTCACTGTGCAGTAAAACAGATCCAGCCAGTGAGAAGCTCATGACTGTCCTTTGTGGCATGCTGATGAACTATAGCAATGAGAATGGTAAACAAACACGCTAAAACAAAACCCTTTGTTGTAAAAAATAATTTTTTAAAAAATAAATAAATAAATAAATAAATATACAGTAGGTGTATCGTGTTCAAGAAATTCAACAAGGAAAAATGCTAATTTGATTTCAAGTCAAACAGTGTTTCCCATTGTATTTGTAAATCAGTTGTTTGTGAACATTGTTAAGTGTCAGACCAGTAAATACACACCCAATTCCAGATTCCTATGTGCCTTGTTTTTACATATACCCGGAGCTTCATGAATCATAGTTCACTGCATTCATTTCAGCAGAAGGATTTGTGTTGCATGGGCTAAAGAATGATCTTCCAGTTTTGTCTCCTCTGCTGAAAGGTATAGACAAGCAGAGGCAGTTGAAGAGTATGGGGGAAAGAAATGGTTAGAAAGCATTTTCCCCTGACTCAAATGTGGCGGATAAGTGGCTACACATGCCTTTATAACTCATTGGCTCAGTTGCAACATATATTGCAGGATTCATAAACAATTACTTATGAACCCACATTGTGGCCACATAGCCTTATTCTTCATAAATGCTTCTCCTGATCTGTTTTTAAACCAGAGTTCCCAGTTTCGGTTTAAGAGGGACCACTGGTTCAAAACAAAGGAAGACAAGGTTCCAGATTGGGCTTGTGGAAAGGAATGTCTGAACCTGACACCCATTCACAACTTCACAAACAATTTATTATTAAACTAGGGCTGTATCTGCCTCAGTTGGGTCAAACCAGCTCTGGTCCAGTCTCTGAAGGCTAGAAACTGCTCTCTCTCTCTCTCTCTCTCAATCTCTCTCTCTCTCTCTCTCTCTCTCTCTCTCTCTCTCTCTCTCTCTCTCTCTCTCTCTCTCTCTAGAATTGTGTGGTTGTTTAAAACAACACATAGTTCTTCCCTTATAACAAATATGCTTCTACTTGCTGTTCCTTACACTTAAGCCAGAGTGGGCAACTTCAGAACTTCAGTTCTCCCTCTGGCATGTGCTACAGATTCATCAGGCTCAGAAGTGGCCCAATATGGGCCAATTAACCATAAGCACAGAAGAGTGACCAGATATTCACTTCTGAGTTTGGCTTTGGGGATAGCTGCGGATCACTCCAGTGCAAAACACACAGATCCTGAAGGTTTCCAGAAGCAGTTAAGCCTCTTTTGGGTCTCATTTGTTGTTGTTTTTCCTGTATGAGGGTCTGAGTTTTTCAGAAAGAGGCTTGGTGTCAAAAGCACACCATATTTTGCCCACTGCTGATTAAATGTATGCAACACAGCTCTACTCATTTTACCTAGTATATGCCATATTATTCTATTTAACGATTCCCCTGCCCATGAAATGCATTCAGTTTAAAATTGTTGTTCATCTCTGAGACATTGTTTTGGATTCCTTGCAATGAGTGCTAGAATATTTGGAATAAGAATGAATTATTATTTCTAACAATAAATAAGGTCAGCCCAAGAGGATTTGCTCCCTTCCTTTGCATTTGAGTTTCATTATTAAACTCGCTGTTCTGCTTAATCGCCTTTGAGCACTTTTCTAAATAAACTAATTAAAACTATAAGCTCCCAGATAAACAGCTTTTGAATATCCCAAACAACGTATAAAATTAAATAAACTACTTGTGACATCCAAGAGGAAAATACGTGTTACTAATGTCCTCATTTTTACTTATATCTCTTTGTTGCTTTGTTGCTTTAAATTATGTAGGAATTTCCAATATTTAAGTGGTATAATTTCAAGAGAACATGTGGATATGAGTTTTGACAGTGCAGAAGAGCAGACTTAGAAAAACTGTCTTTCTAAAATATAAAGTATGATGCTTTCACATGCTAGTAAAGTGTGCTAGATAGAGATAGGCATGAATCCACAGGCATGGGTGAGTGTTGGGTGCTTTAAAGACCTGTCTCCTCCAGCTGGCACCCACCTAGAGACAGTGGCCTGGCTTCCCTGCCAGGCATCGTCCGGGCACTGTCTTTGAGTGGGCACCCACCAGAGGAGATGGGACTTTGAAGTGCCAAGCACGCAAAATGAACTGGGATGAACCACTGAAATAGTGGAACTGGGTTTGCTCTATTACTGGATTTTAATTTTGCAACTACGCTGCAAAAATGTTGGCAGAATGTAAGTACTGCCAAACGTTCTCAGAGTCAAGTCAACAAAATCAGCTTTGTTTCTGTACTTTGATGCAGCAAATTGCCATATAGTAAACAAGCTGCTGCCACTTCATTCCATTCCATGTAGATGTTTTAAAGGACTACTGGAAGGTTATGCCATCACCAACTACCTTGGCAGCCACAAGAAACTAGAAATTTTATTTTTAATTTTTCCTGAATTGTCTCATAAGTTAAACTGGTGTGTGCCATGACCAGAATTTGATCAGTCCCTAATGAAGCTTTTTTTTTTCCCCTGCTGGATGTGAGGAGTGATATCTGTGAATGTCCTGTCACATAGATGTAAGGAACCCTTCCCTTGCTTTTTAAAAATCATCCATCTAGTAGGAGATTGTATGTCCAATGAGCTTCCAGTTTTGTCTACTGAGGTAAATGAGTAATTCTGCCTGGTAAAATATTAGCACTATAAGGAGTACCTGCTGCTTGCATGAGGACTCTTCTAAGACCTAGATTCTAAATGTTTGGGGAGGTAATTGTGCACACCACTACTATGGTACTGTTGTGTAAAACACAAAACAAAAATATCTTACATTTTAATTTCTCATTTCAATTTACATTAAAGTTTCTCTTTTCTGTCCATTGCTTTTGAAAAATATCTTAACAGTGTACTGCAAAACCACTGAGCCTCTTTTACTGTCACAAGCTTTCTCAACTAATATGATCTGGATGTAATGCATTGGATGATTTATTTTCTTCTCTCCTTCTGTATCTTTTCCTTCTCTTGAGTTCTTTGGCGAAAATAAAAAGGAAGTCAATACTGAAGCCTTTTACTAATCCCTGTATCTACACTGGCTTGTATAATATCTCCACACTGTCTGAAAGTTCAATTTCCAGAGAAAATAGTAGCC
The DNA here is from genome assembly GCA_037367245.1 of Phrynocephalus guinanensis. Taxonomy (NCBI): domain Eukaryota; kingdom Metazoa; phylum Chordata; class Lepidosauria; order Squamata; family Agamidae; genus Phrynocephalus; species Phrynocephalus guinanensis. The sequence continues at coordinate 23,275,622 of CM074741.1, forward strand.
TAAAATTATGTTTAAACACATAACGTCAAATTCACGTGTTACCTCCAGCTTGAGTAGAACCACAGACGTGTTTGTTTGTTTATTTAAAGCATATTGACATATCCATAAATGTCTGGAAAAGATTTGGTGTAAATAGTATTGAGCTAGATACACCATTAGGAGCGTGGTGGCTCAGCAGACTAAGGCTCCGAAAACGGTCATCTGCAAAGTTGGCAGCTCAGCGGTTTGAATCCCGGGTGCCATCCAGCAGAGCGAGCGCCCATTGATAACCCCAGCTCCTGCCAACCTAGCAGTTCAAAAGCATGTAAATGCAAGTAGATAAATGGGTATCACCGTAAAAAGCGGGAAGGTAAAACAGTGTTTCTTTGAAGCCATATCAGCCACGTGCCCATGGACTTGCATAACACTGGCTCTTTGGCTTGAATACGGAGATGAGCACCACCCCTAGAGTTGGACACAACTAGCACGCATGTGCAGGGGAAACCTTACCTTTTTAGATTCACCATTGGTTTGAATCTATGTGAGGTCTTCCTGGATTTTAAGTTGCTGGCTATTTATACACTGGCACATCTTCCTCTATATGCCCTTGTTTCATCAGCCTGGTAACTGCACTTTTGCCTGTGGCAAGTAATGATTATTTTCCCCAACGAGACCTATTAAGGCAGCCTGCACAGCTGCAGTACCAGCTAAGGAAACTGAACTGCTAGAGCAACCAAAACCTCTTGGGGGGAAACGCAGAGGAAACCATATTGATTTTAAGACAAATTCCAGAGTCCATGTTGTGGGAAATATCTTGAGTTTGAGCCAAGCACTCAATAGGGGCACCCTACTGATCATCAAGTCCAACCCCTGTCAAGGAGGCACAGTGGAGAATCAAATTCCCAACCTGTCCATAATGTTTGTGACATCTCCGAGTTGGTCTGGGAAAATCTCATCTCTTAAACCTCGGAGAGCGACTGCTCTCTTAAGTGCTACCATACCAGACGTATCAACGGTAGCACTTCCCAATCATTGCAAGGCAGCTCAGATATAATACAGCTGGAGTATATCCGTGATCACTCAGAAGGGTATGTATTTTGAACCTTATGAAGAGAAGAGAGACGCAGGGAGCTGGCATCAGTACCGAGAAGAAAGCAGGAGAACTAGAAAATCTTAGGAGCTTAGAAAATCTTTCTGCAAGGCTGCATGTGAAAATCGCTTTAATTTCCTATCCTGTAATAGGACAGGGTAATTGGCAACTTGCATGGACTTGTTTTCCTCACTTTTATTTTTTTTATTTATTAGATTTCTACACCGTGCAATCTGGCTACAGTGGACGCTCTAGGGCTAAAAACTGTACTAATTGAATGATTTCCTGTATATCTTTTTTTTGGGGGGGGGGTGTTCCTTATGTGTTTAGGACAGTGGTTAAAATGCAAGTAAAACTGTGCTCACGACCTGGGTTCAATCCCCGGTAGCATTTCACTCAGCCTTCCATCCTTCCGAGGTCGGTAAAATGAGTACCCAGCTTGCTGGGGGGGGGCAATGTGTAGCCTGCACTCTGTAATTAAAATTGTAAACCGCCCAGAGACTACTTGTAGTAGTATGGGGCGGTATATAAGCAGAACACTTTGCTTTGCTTTAATGGCACAAAGCCACTGAAATTCGGATTCAAGGGTTTAGGAAAGTGTCATTGCAAAGCATCTGAACACAAGCCATAGGTCCAACTTCAGCTGGAGCTGGAAAACACACATTTTGCCTTACAAATGTTTTGCACCTCAGAGTTAAAAAACACTGCTCAGAGAGACCCGTTTTGCCCATTTATTTTCCAACACAGGGATTCTGTTGTGACATCTCCAAGGCTTGGCTTTGCCCACCTGTGATTCAAAAATCTTTTCACCTTAGGACTGCCATGTATATTAGTGGCACTTCTGGTTATGGCAAAATAATTCTGTGCATACAAGAACGTCAGTGGCCTCTTTAAAATGTAATCTGTAGGAATCAGCAGCTGAGCAGTTCAGAAACATAGCAGGCAGGATGCCTTGCCTTTTCAGTATTGTTTCGAATCAAGATGGCATTGTCTCTGCCTTCACTGGGTTTTGCCACTTTGGTTTATAAACAATAGTGAGTTAGAAGCGTGGTTTCTTCCTTGTCATGGTAGATAGCTGTTAGAACAGTGCACTGTTTCTTTTGCTGCTCACATTTTGGGTGGATGTGCAGCTTAAATTATTTGGCCAAAGGTTAACATGTTGAGTTCCACATAAGAATTCAACTTCTGGAATATGTCTGTGAAGATTCTCAGTCATCCAGGTGCGTTTAACTGGGAGTTGAGTCATGGCTACTGGACTTCTTTTTTGAGACATAGAAACGTTTCACTGTTCATCCAAACAGCTTCATCGGTCAGACCGATGAAGCTGTTTGGATGAACAGTGAAACGTTTCTATGTCTCAAAAAAGAAGTCCAGTAGCCATGACTCAACTCCCAGTTAACTTCTGGAATACATTTGACAGTAAAGGGGAGATAGAGAGTATGCCTAAACAACCCATCCATAACAGGTCAGTTCCACTTATAATGGCTATGGTGTCATTCTGTGGCATCCTGGGATTGAAGTTTTGTAAAGAACTTGGAATTCCCTTGGAGTTCAGGGGCAGGCAGCAGAGCTCTCTGCCAGAGAATACATTATCATCAGCCTACGAATCCTGTAATAGCATAGGGTAAAGGCATGGCAGTTAAATGGTAATATATATGGGCCTTTTCACACGACCCCTCAGATCCGCTGGTCCCTTAAATTCGGACCAGCGATCTTGAGGGTTCCTTGCTGTTCCTCCGTCCCCACCCCCTCCGCACTTCCTTGTTCTGTCTGCGGGAGGGGAGGGAGGGGGAAAAGCCTTAGACACGGACAAAAGAAGAAACCCTTACCTCCCGTGCGTGGAAGCTTGCTCCGAGCCCCGGTTTTACTTCCTGGTTGCTCTTAAAGGGGCGGAGGCGAAAGAAAAACAACAAAAACTTCAAGGAGAGCCCAGGCACGCTCCGCATCAAATATTTTTCACCTCCCAAAAGCAAGTACAAGAAAGTGCAGCTGGGTCGCGCTTAGGTGGGCGGGGTCGCACTTAATTGTCTGCAAACTCCGGACCTGGTGGGAAAACATTTTTAAGGTCCGGAGCTTGCAGCCCTTTGCCGCGGAGCTTAGGGGTCGTGTATAAACGCCCTAAGTCAATAAGGGAACTGCACTGTGAGTCCTCTATTCACACAGTTCACCTTTGTCTTGTATTTTCTGTTGTCATTCTTTGTCATGACCCTTCTGTCACCTAGTCATAAGTGTGGGGAGCATGTAGAACATATCTAGGATAAATGCATTTTAAAAGCAGGAAGCATCTGTTCTATAAGAACAGTACAGAATATTTGTACTTTTCAAGGTTTGCCATGGCATTTAGGAGTTCCATTGTATGTAATAAAGCATTTGAACATACACTTGGCATGCCATAGATCCAACGTAGACATCAGATTAAGTGAAATGGCTTCTAAGTGCTTCACCGTTTGCCCTTTTTCCAGTACTCAGTACTGTCCAAGTTCTCAGGAATACATAACATGAAAATTACCCACAGGATCACCAACTTTGGATATTGCAAAACAGCAGTCACTATTTATTTCCTGCTTGCATGTGGTAGGGTAATATTACCTTTAATACACCTGATTACTAGAAGTATACACTGATGTACTAGTTTTGTATTTCTGTAACTGTATAGGTGAAGGTTTTCTGACATTTTTAACAAGCTTCCAATCTATAAAGGAGCATACTCATAAACTAACTCAGCAAAGGGTAAATACTATTATATGTTAAACATTTTAAGAAGCTAAACCAAATGTTATAGCCATTCTTGCTAAGTTATCATTGGTCTCTTTAAAAAATAATGGAAGATTACTATGTTCTTCAATAGGATTATTGTGTTTTAAACCAAAGCTGAAAATAGACGGATGAACATAAGGTCTTTGAAGTACAATATTGCATTTTTGTATACAGAAACAAATTATATTGAGCTCAAAGAGACTAAACCCTTAACATAACTGTGTGCAAGATTGCAGCCTCAGTTACCATAGTTATTTAGAATCTGGGCTGTGTTATATCTGTTAGATACCCAATGTGGTGTGACGGATGGAATAATGGACTAAGACTCAGAAGGCTTGGGTTCAAATTCCCCCCTCAGCCATAAAGGTCCCTGGGTGTGTGGAACTGGTAAAACCAGACCTTAAATTTCTCAGTTACTTTGAAAGCCCTGTTAGGGTTGCTATTAGTGTCAATGGCACAAAACAACAAACAGCAACTGTTAACAGAGTAATTTTCTTAAAGAAATGCACCGAAGAGCCTTTTAGAAGCCCTCTGCCATGAATTGCACCCCAGATATGCTAGATTGCAGCTCTAGCTGGTGTATGGCCTATGGACATGAAAAACAGGCGCTGTAGTGCAAAGCATCGGAAAGAAATCAGAATATTAGGAACACCAGTCTGTAGGAATCTCAGAAGCAGGACTTAATGTGAATGCCACAGTGCCCCACCCTTGTTTTGTTCCCAGTACTTGTTATTCTGGAGGCATATTAGGTCCCCCCCCAGGTGTTCCTATGTAGATGAACCTGTCCCTTCTTCTTCCACCTTCCTATGTTTATGGGGAAGGTTCTTTGTCTTAACTCCCCACCCCCAAAACTATAACTGGTTAAACTTGATTTCAAAGACCCTTCTGACTGGAAAACCTGAATGGGTAAAACAATTGGAAAATAGGTGATAGAAAAATTCTCAGCTCAAGAACGGGGATTGTTTCCTCCCAGTCAGAATAGTTAATATTGAACGAGAAAGATGAGTAATCTGACCTGACAACTCATTATATACCTGTCATCTTTGCCACAGGTAAGAGTCTGAAAACAACCACGAGTTTAAAGAGACAAGGGGAAGATCCACCATCAGCTTTTGCTCTTCACCCTCTCTCTAGAACTGTGTTCTACTTGATTGATTTGCTCTTGTTCCACATGTGTGTCCTGAACTGGTTGAGGAAAGAATGGCTTTGCAAATTTTCCTTTCTCAAGTGGTTACGACTGCTCAATATTGGATTTGTTTTTAAGTTGGGGAATTGGCACATGAGGTTGTAAGACCCCCATGGTTTTGCTCTGGAGGAAAACCTTGGAGGAATTTGAGAAAAACATGACTGCCTCTCATGTTGAATCATATTTTTTAAAGAGCAGAAAAAGTATGAATCACTTATTAGACTGAGGGGGGTGGGATTCAATTTATGTGTGATTGTTTTTAGCACTAATAGTGTCCCTGAGTGATAATCATATGGCATGTTTGCAGGGATATGGACTTGAGTTGTGGAAATGGCTGTCACATCAGAGTGAAGGCGCACTGGTGACTCAACTTGACTCAGATTATATTTTTTCTCCCCAGTGCTTCAGACTTGACTGGAAACGCATAATCCACCCACCCCCTCCCTTTTTTTTCCTGAGGAGAAATCTTATTTTTCATAGTATCTGAGGCCTGGGACTCAGGACTTGGACCCAGAGACTTGCCAACCATCTTGCAAGTTTGTGTATGCAAACATCTTCAAGGAATAGGTTTTTGGTTCTTTTAAATACATTTTGTGAACTTTACTGACCAACTTTGGGACAAAAAGCTTTTCTCAAATATCCCATTCTTCTTCGCTTCCTCTGACTTTTTATGTCTACATCCTGACTTCATTTCTTGGCATAACATTATAATAATGGAACTTAAGTGCTACCTTCTATTTTGTGTTTTTGGTTGGTTTGTTTTTTTGCCTGCTTTCTTTACTGTGAGGAGAGATTAGCCAGATGGTCCTTCAGATGTTGGACAAACAAAAACTCAGGAGGCCTTTGGTGGTTGGGACTGGTGAGATTTGGGATCCAGCAACATCTGGAAGGCCACAGGTTGTTCTCACCTATTATCATATAAATGCAAATATGCACTAGGGCACTGAGGGGAACAGAAGTCTGTCTTGGTATTGCATAATGTATCCAATTTTCTTTGCTAAAATTAATATCTGTACCAAGAATTTGAAATTTTATGTATTTTAAATTTAGCCATAATTTTCCAGTAACCCTGAAAACTGTAGTTCTGTGAAGAAGAGTTAGGTCACTTCATCAAATTATAATTCCCAGGATTTTTGCAAGGAAACTCTTTAAAGTGGTTCCATACTAACTTAAATTAATTGTGCAGAAAAGTTGAGAGACAGTTCCTTGCACATATCTAATTTTCTTTCCCATGATAGGTTTGAATGCTAGGCAGACCCTAGAAGAAGAAAGGGGAGAAATATTTTTACTCTTGCCTTTGTGCTGTGATACCTATTGGTATTGGACAGTAACTGAGGAGACAATATAATGAAAACACTTCAAAGAGAAGCACTAAGTTCAATATCTTTGTCTTCTTCTGTATGTGTATGTCTGTGTTTAGATACCCTGCAATCTCAGCTCATCAATATGGGAGTTATCCCTACGTTAGTGAAATTGTTGGGCATTCATTGCCAAAATTCAGCTTTGACTGAAATGTGCCTTGTTGCATTTGGAAACTTAGCAGAACTTGGTAAGTCTTGGGGTACAGCCCCCATATTTTTATCTTTATTTAGTAATAATAAATAGTACTTATTTTTTATTTGTGGGTAAGCTCTAAGCACATCTGATCTCTCCTGATTTCTGAAGCTAAGCAGGGTCAGCCCGGGTTAGTACTTGGATGGGAGACCACCAGGGAATACCAGGTGCTGTAGGCGCCTGGAGTAGGAACTGGCAAACCACTCCAGTATTCCTGCCAAGAAAACTCCATGGACATGGAGTCACGAAGAGTCAGTCACGAATGTAACGACACAACACACACACAAGCTCTTGACAGTTAGATTCACTGTTCATGTAATTCCCAAATTCCCCTTCCAATCTTATCACTTTCTGTTTCATTGCATTGCTTGAGTTTATCCACAAGTAAAGAAAATGTATAATCTTAGTGCAAAGATTAAAGTTAAAAAAAAACTTTGGCAAGACCTTTCTCCCTAGGAAAACTTCAGGATTTTTCATACATAATTACATGTATAAAAGGGTTTGAGATGGATGTTTTCATTAAAAAATTGCCCATCAACTCAAGCTAGCAAAAGTCCAGCCAACCAGGGATACATTTTATGTAGGTTTGTACAGTAGTATTTCATAGTCTAAGAAATGCTTTTAAACAGCTGTCTCTAACCTCTTACATCTTTGGTAACACTTGAGCCCGACGGGTTTTGGTGACACAGGTGGTGGCAAAGGCAGCAGCAACACCACACCTGGCTAGAGCCTTTTTCTCAAGATACAACTACATCAGAGACACCATACAGGTTACATGTTGTCTGGTTCACATGCTGAGAGGTCCTTCTCCATGGAGACTCACAATGCACTAATGTAACACTCGCCTAACTTTGTGCTGTCACAATGGCAGTGACCTTGGACTGGAGAAGCCTTGCTCCCTGTACAAAGTGGTTTTTCTCTTGCCCTGCCCCTTTTCTAATCTTGAACCCACCCAGCCATACCTTTTCCTTTTCAGCAAATAGATTTTATTCACCAAAGCAGTCCTGCTGGCAGATAGTTCTTTCAGCAGATTTCTGCAAACAGCCAGTAGAAGAGGGTTCTTTTAACAGGAGAGACTTCTACCAGGAGAACAAGCTAGTGCTTAGTCCCGTCTGTCTATAGCTAGCATATTTTTGAGTTAGGATTATAGGGCAAAACTGTAAATATTGTCACATCGAAATTCTTGATGGTCTAGTGCAGGGGTCCTTCCTTTAACCCCTTTGCTGCAGCGAGGCAAAATTATGTGCAGTGTGCATAGGAATTTGTTCATATTTTTTCAAACTATAATCTGGCTCCAAACAGTGTCTGAGGGACAGTGAACCACCCTGTTTAAAAGGTTTGAGGATCCTTGGTCTAGTGCAATGGTTCCTAATCTTGGATGACAACTCCCAGAAATCTTCACTAACACAGCTAGTGGTAAAGGCTTCTGGGAGTTGTAGTCCAACCGTATCTGAGAACCCAGAGTTGAAAACCATTGGTCTAGTGCATTTCTATGTTAGCCACTGACTCCTTCAGGAAAGTTGCCTGAAGGTATACTATACCCTAAAATGAAAGCCTGGAGAGAAAGGTTCCAGCCATAAATCTAAATCCCTCCATATGAAATAGTGGATTTTAGAGACTCAATTCCATGTCTTAACTCCCACAACTCTTTGTTGTAGAATTTTACATATTACAGAAAAATGATAGCATATTGAACTGGATGGATGCCCCACCACTAATGATGAATAATCAAATGCAATTAGATTTTGTTTGTTTTTTTATAGTCAAAATCAGCCCACATGGACGGAATAGCCTCCAAGAGCATCTTTGTTATATTATCTCCCTTTTCAAGCCATCAACAATGCCCACATTTTTTATACAGCCTTTACATAATCCCTCCTGCCCATGCCCTTCTACAATCAAGTTTGTATCAGCATCAAATTAAAATAAACCGCATTTTACTTCCCTGTTCCCTTTCCTTCTATTTTGCCTCCTATATTAGATTTTAGATTATGAGGTTCTTGGGGGCGGAATCTTAACAAAATATAAAAGCAGGAATACTGTAGTTGCAGTAGAAGAAAGTGCCACACTGGTTTGAATCTGCTCTGGGGTTCAAAGGAACTGCCTAAAGTGTTCAATATGATTTGGCAGCTTGGTTGGCTCTTTGTAAAGTTCAGGCTGTATAAGACAAGATATCAAATTTAACAGCCTCCCTCGGATACTCAGCATCAAGGCCCTCTAGAAGTTATTGAACTGATGGGAATAGCAACATCTGAATAGCTACCAGTTATTATCCTCTTATGTGAAACATCATGCTCACAAATGCTGCTAAATAAATAATATTAATTAATTGTAATTAAGTAATAAGTATCAGCAGTGATAGCTACAGTTGATTATTTCCTTGATGAATCTGTTGCTAAAATCATGTGCAAAGGTTGCCAGTTACCTAAGCCTTAAAAAAAATTAAACAGGTACTTAATTTCATCCACTGGGTAGACTGACAGCTTAGAATATGGCAGACAGATCAATAAATCTAATCTCATACCTGCATTTTAAGAGCCCATAGACCAGGCATTTCCAAACTTTGGCCCTCCAGATGTTTTGGACCACAACTCCCATAGTCCTTTGTCATTGGCAATCTAAGCTTAGAATTCTGGGAATTGTGGTCCAAAACATCAGGTGGGCCAAAGTTTGGACATGCCTGCCATAGACAATGACGTCTCATGTTGAGGAACCTAGAACACATTCACTCTCACATTATTTTGGAAGCTAAGCCAGGTCAGCCCCGGGTACTACCTTGAATGGAAGCCAATGAGGAAATATGTGGAACGTCTACTTTGGGCTAGGAGACGATCCTGGAGGTCTCCTGCATATCACTGTTTAAAATTCTAAACTAGAACAAGACAATTGCCTGTACCCCTGTGAAGCTGAATCTAAGTGTTTTGAAACTGCAAAACAAATTTATCCAGTGTGTAGCCATGTAAATGGTGAAGCTCTGGGTCTGACCTTTAATCTCTTCAGTCCAAACCTCATGCTGTGCGTATGTAATTTTTCTTGTTTGGCTGACAGCAGCTGAAGGTTCAATTTACATGTTAGTAATTTTGTGGTTGCTATGGATACATTCACATTCAGCTAGTGCAGATTTTAACAGGTTTGAATATGATTAATAATTCAGGTCATTGCATTTATCTTAATAAGTCCTAGATGTTTTCTTTTTCATTTTAGTGACAGGCCTAAGTGCTGAAGTGTATTGTTTTTGTCTGTGAAAACTGTTTAGCTCTATTAAACATTGCATGGAACAACCTCCTAATAAACTGAAGAGGAGCACAGTTCTGCCATTTGATATTGTGTTTCTGTCTACTTAGCTTTCTCCTTTTTGGTTTCACAGAATCAAGCAAAGAGCAGTTTGCCTACACAAACATTGCCGAAGAACTTGTGAAGCTGTTCAAGAAGCAAATAGAACATGATAAAAAGGAGATGATTTTTGAAGTCCTGGCTCCTTTGGCAGAAAATGGTAAGATCCCAGTAATATATCTGTATACGACAGAAAGAAAGAAAGAAAGAAAGAAAAGAGGTCCTGACAGTAGCTTACCTAGCTAGGATTGCTTGTGCAGAAACCATGACTTGAGAGTTAAATTCTGTGATTTGTCCCTGAATAGAGCAGAACCGATGAATTAATAGGACTTACAGAAGTGTTGATGTGAAAGTTCTATTCATTTGAATTGGGTTCATTCTGGTACAAAATGCAAGGTAGATTCAGCCCATAACCTATATTTATTCAGTTAAATTTTAACCTCTGAATTCATGCTGTTCACTCTTAGAGGGATCAGGAATTTTTTTTGGAAGAGAGTGAAGATACTTTACCTATGATGGGAAATGGTTGGTGCGCACATTGACAAATGCCACAAGCTCTTTATGGGTATTCTGGCACCAGAGTAAAATGAGGACAAGGCGCACGCCAGCCCTTCCGCCTTCATTTTCCACTTGTGTCCCTCTCGAGTCATGGAGATATGTGGCCTGAATAGGGAGAGGCTGCTGCTGTGCGTGTGTGCTGTTTCCGCATGCAGTTGGGATATTGATTTTCCACTGTACTTGATCCTACTGAAAGCGTCTATACATAGAGGAAGCTCTCCTTTTTGCATTTGGAAAGGGTTGAAAAGAATGACAAGGATAGACAGGGCTAGAGTGATCTCTTCTCACATTCTCACCATATAAAGAGTTCAGAATACCTGGAGATGTGTTCAGACTAGTCCTATTCTTTCAAAGTTAGTGATCCCCCACCATTTCATGATTCATATATTGCAGTCCCGGTATATCACAGGACTGTAGTATATGAAAGGCAAGGCCCCCTGGGGTAAGCTGCTCAGGCCTGTTTGAGACCTCCTGTACTTACCCCAGGCCTGATGCTGCCCTGAACAGATTTCCAACAGGCTTTCCGGGGCTGTTGGAGGCCCCAGAAGTGGTTTCCGGTGAACCAGAAGTGACTTCCGGTTTGCTGGAAACCACTTCTGGGGGCTCCGACTGGCCCGGGAAGTGCCAGGCATCAGGAGGCCCCAGAGGAGCCCCAGAGAGCCCCCCCTCAGTCCCGACCCGACCCAGCATCCACATATTGCGGATTTTCAATTATCACAGGTCGGATCCCTAACCCCCGTGATTGGCGAGGGATTACTGTATAGTGACTCAGCCTTAAATTTAATTCCCAGCATAGGATACAATTCCTTTATGTGTCTACTCAGAAGTAAGTCCAGTTGAGTGGACTGAAGCTGAATATAGATTGTATATATTTGCAGTGCCCCTTGAGGTTAGTGATTGCAATTTTCAGAGAGCAGTGACTCTGCTCCAAATTTTAGCTCAGATTTTATCAGAACTATCCAGCTTTACTAGAGCTGAACCTTAACCACAAAACAGGTTCAGCATTTAGGATAATTCCTTCAGAGTTCAGATTAACACCTAGAACAGATTTGGCACCTTCAAATACCCAAGTTACCAGTTTTTACTAGGGCGGAGCAGATAGAAATCTACAAACAGCTACATCATAATCTTTGTAGATCAAGGGGAGTAATGAAGGCTGAAGTAGAATACGTGTTGCAAATTCATACATGAAGGTAGATTACACATATCAACATGCTATACAGTAGCCTACCACGTTAGCAGGAGGGTGGCATCTACTAGTTTCTGTGACACCAGCAGTTGCACAAGGGATTTGAGAAACAGTGTGCATAACAGTGTAAAATTTGTGTTGGCAGATATTTTCATTCTGTTGAATGATGCTGGATTTCATTCATTTAGGCCAAGATCTTAGTGGGAAAATGGTGATAATCACACTAGCAGTTTGCACCCTTTGGAGGGTGTCTGTCATATGATTGGTGGCATCATTTTTGCAACCAGTGCTTGACCAGATTAATTCAAACCATTTGCATGATTACAGTTGTGTGTACATTTCTTTCAAGAGAGTTCTGACTTCTGTCCTACTTGGATTCATGGCAGACAAGAAGCAAGTATTGATGCTTTTCATTTTCTTCATCCAGATATCATTAAACTGCAGCTGGTTGAAGCAGGCCTTGTGGAGTGTCTTCTTGAGATAGTCCAAAAGACTGTAGACAGTGAAAAGGAGGAGGACATTGCTGAGCTGAAAACAGCTTCTGATCTAATGGTTCTTCTACTGCTAGGAGGTAAGTTGTTTGTGGAGTCGGCTTACAGTATATCCGAGAATAAAATATGTCATCATTAGCCCACTGTAATCTTCATCTATTTGTTTGCTTACATTTATATTCCACATTTCCCCTAAAAACATTTTCAGGATGGGAAATAAAAGAATACAGATAAGTAGCAAAGTAAGAGTTCAAGCATCAATAAACATACGCAATAAAAATAGCACCAGTACGAAGGAAAATAGAGCACCCACCAGGTTAAAACTGACTTTGGAGCATAACCTTAGAGATCAAAAGCCTGTCTGAATAAAGGATTCTTGAAACATTACCTTGATAGGCACCACTTCTCAGTCAGTGGTTAAATCCTCTAAACTTAGAATAGGAGAAGAGTGTGAAAATCCACTCAAACTTTTAACCTAAATTTCCTTTCTCCTTTCACTTACATTAATTCAGATCAGTGCAGAGGTAGTGCCCCAGTGTACTGGTTTTATGTGCACGTTGGTCACTCACATGAACTTTAATCTGAACAAATGCAGCACAGCTGCTTTGAAAACAGCAGGGAAAAAAAATAGGTTGCCTTGACCCTTGTGGAGAAGTTCATATATGCATGTACACAATTCTTGCCACCAATTAGCAGCACTGAGATCCTGCCTTAAAAGCTGCTGCCAGCAGTGTAGCTACTGCTGTGCTAAATAATGACATGTTCCGGCATAAAGCATGTACAAGGATTTGTATTTTTCTCATTTTGGTTAAATATGCTCTGTTTATTTGCTTCCAGATGAATCAATGCAAAAATTATTTGAAGGAGGAAAAGGAAGTGTGTTTCAAAGGGTACTTTTATGGATCCCATCTAATAACCATCAGCTACAGCTTGCAGGAGCATTGGCGATTGCAAATTTTGCTAGAAACGGTGAGAACCATTGAGGTTAACATCCCAGCCAATGGCTAACACTCATATGAAATAGCAGCTGCAGCTCTGACTGTGTATTTGTTTACTGTGCATTCTTGCATTGCCTTTTATATTTGGAATCATAAACAGCCGAGCATAGACCTGACTTCTGGAAAGACATTAGGGTTTTGTTGTTGGTCTACTGCCACAATTCAAAATACAGGCACCCTATTAAATGTCAGGATATTTAAAATATAAGTTGAATGGTATGGTGAGGCTTTCCCATGGTGGAGCAAAAGGAAAATGAGTGGGTGGAAAGCAATTTTGTTTAGAGAACGTTTGTTTAAAGCAAACACTAAAGTTTAAGAAGCAAGAAGGAAAATATTTTCATTGAGAAAAAGTTACTTTTGAAAACTAAGTTTTGGAGTACCTAGGATCTGGTGTGTGTGTGTACATAAGAACATAAGAACATAAGAAGAGCCATGCTGGATCAGGCCAAAGGCCCATCTAGTCCAGCTTCCTGTATCTCACAGCGGCCCCACCAGATGCGTTTGGGAGCGCATGAGACTAGATATCTGTCTCCTGATACCACTCCCCTGCATCTGGCCCTTGAAGTACCCTGGTTTAAAGCCTAGAGATTACACATCTCCATCATGGTTTGTAACCCGTGATGGACTTTTCCTCTAGGAAAAGTGTGTGTATGTGTGTGTGTTTATAGATATAGAGATATAGATGTAAAGTAGTACCTTGTAAGATTAATGCCCCTTAATACAAAAAACTCGTAAGAGGAATAAAATTTCCATGAAATAGGAAAACCTCATAAGACGAATTTTCCTGTGCGATGCCTCACAAGACAAATTCAATGCATTCCTATGGGAACCACGTTAAACTGCATTTCATAGGATGAATTTTTCGTAAAACAAATTGCCCCAAAGAACAAATTAAATTCATCTTAAGATGCACCACTGTACTTATATGTAATATGTGTGTACTGGCTTTTCCCTTATGTACCTTCTGAATGCTAGGCAACAACTAATATACTATAGGTCTATATTTTTAAAAATATATATATTACCTAGCCAAAAGAAACTCCAAGTTCAGATATTTTTAGACTCTCTTGCCCCAAACATGTCATACAGTGCTTCATGTGCCTCCCCATTTAAATGGCAGGCAGCTATTGACGAGAAGAAGAAAAAAGTTGTTGCCTAGCATTCAGAAGGTACATACTGCGGAAGCTATGCATTTAGCAAAGTTCTGACATTTTAGTCACATTATGATTCACTGGTCTTCTTTAGATGGAAACTGTATCCATATGGTGGATAATGGTATCGTTCAGAAACTGATGGACTTACTGGATCGGCATGTGGAGGATGGAAATGTCACAGTGCAACATGCAGCATTGAGTGCACTCCGGAACCTTGCTATTCCTGGTAAGGAGTTTGGCATGTCATCAGACACTTAACAGCTACTTTCTGCAGTTACATCTCTCTTATAACGATATAACACATAGGGGTCTGTGTTAACTGTGATCCCCCCCTCGCCATCAGATTCTCTGGCTGAGAGATAATCCTGCATTTCTCAGAACTTGCTATTTGCAGCCTTAGCCACATTTGGGTAACAATTAAGACATAAGCAATAGACTAGCACAGTGATGGCAAACCTTTTAGAGACCGAGTGCCCAAACTGCAATTAAAAAACCCACTAATTTTGTGCAAAGTGCCAATACAGCAATTTAACCTGAATACGGGTGGCTGTGAAGGTGTGGTGTTGGGTGTGCACAGAAAGGGCTCCACGTGCCACTTTTGGCACCTGTGTCATAGGTTCGCCAACACTGGACTAGCAATTCTTTAATAAAAAAAACTTAAACCAACTCCTATGAATTCAGCGACTCAAAAAGCCACTATTTATTTATTTAGAATACCCCTCTCTATCTTTTTTAAAAGCCCAGGCAGTCTTAAAACACCTTCTGCAATATCCTTAAAACAAACTAAAATCAAATAAAGCAGTGTTTTCCAGTGGCTAACCCAGGTGTTCTTGGACTGTAACCCCTAGACACCCTGGCCGGTACAGCTAATGATGAAGGCTTCTGGGGATTGCAGTCCAAGCACACCTGGGTCACCCAAGGTTAGGAGGAACCACTGAAATACAGGAATTTTATTACATGGTATAGAGCAATAAAGCTACTCGGGCAATATTTTCTGCCTGTATGTATGTTCCCCCTTCCATAAAGCAGTTTCCACCAAAATCTTCTGAGACATGAAGGTGGACTTGAGCTGTGTTTTGAAGCTCATGTTTTGGATTGTGGCTTCCAGAATGTCCTAGCCATGTTGGAAGCCATAGTTTTAAAATATTGAACTAGATTTCCCTGGAGCTGAAAATCTGGAGCTCATTTAGCCAGTGATGGAGGCAGCCTTCTCCTTGTGAGTTTAATTTTACATTGTTGCAAAAAACCAAAGATCACCACCTGTTACTCCATTACGCTGGCATAAGTGCAGTATTAAATTTCTCCTAGTTAATGAGTGGTGCTTGTATCTCTCATTGTTCACCCTCTCAGGCCCCTGGTTTATAATGAGAGATACAAACCACCAGTGGCTCGTTAACTAGCAGCAGTTCCATGCTGTAATATACCCGAACATAATCAATCAATAAAATGCTGGCCTGAGATTACTGTGACACCTTGAAGATTAAAATGGGTCATTGCACACAAGCTTTTGAGGACATTAACCCACTTCTTCAGTTAAAAAGCCATTCCTTGGGAAATTTTACAGTCATTCTTTTGTGAATTCTCTTGCTTTGTCATTTGCAATACCGCTTTTCATATACAAGTATCAAGTCCTTTTTTTATTTCTTTTCACTTCTTTTCTGCCTTTTCCACATCCTCTCTGTCTCTTATTATGTGAACCATGCTGGGTTGTCTTTTTTGAGATTTAAAAAAATATCAGAGAACAGGTGAAATCTTCTTGAGCTGATGTTGGAAGGGTTTGCATCCATTGTAGTTGAAACTTTTCTAGTTAACTCCAGCAGCAGTGAGAAAAGTGGAGCAGTGGGGAATATGGCTGCCATTTGAATCTTCTCCTCCCCACACCTAGAGCTAGATTGTTCCCTTCCTTCCTTCCTTCCTTCCTTCCTTCCTTCCTTCCTTCCGCTTGCCAATCTAATGCTGAGGCAGTTGGCCAACCAAAGGGAAGAGGGGATGACATTTTCAGGTAGCTTTGTGGTAAAAGCTACCTTAAGAAACTGGGAACATGGCCGAAGTGGACATTTTCTCTTATCTCTCTTCTGGTTCCTCATTTTTGCTCCCTCTTTGGTCACCTATCTGGCCTAGCACTTGTACAGCAAGTTTTTTAAAAGAAGAAAAAAGAAACAGAAGGGAAAGGGAAGAAGAAAATGACAAAAACCAAGCACTGGATGTGGAGAGGAAAGAATTACAATAGTTAACAAGCTGCAAAGAAGACTGATTTCCTCCACTCTTTGGAATCCTGTGTGGTCAGCTGAAGCAAATTAACCTAGGGAAGCCTGACTTCGTACTTCACAGACAATCCATACTCATTTTCCTGCTCACACCCTATGTTGAGCATTTGAGGGAAATACTTAATAAATAGCAAATACTTGTTGCTACTGCTCTTTGATTTACAGAGTAAACTAAATATAAATAATAAGAGGAGAGATACTGAGTAGGTAGCCAAATTTTCCAGCACCAAATTCAGTCCTAGTCCATATCTCAGCGGCTGTTTCTATATTATGTTAATAGATTTTAGAAATAATTCAGTTGACAGATTTGGTGGGAGGTGATCATGGCCCAGATTTAATTATTTCTGTGCTTTATCCATGGCCCTTTCAGTTACTTTTCTGTTCTAAATGTATACTGCACAATGCTGGATCTGATGTTTTATTTCCCTTCACATCCCTGTTAAATGAGTATTTAGCTGTAACTTTCTAAGACTTGCCATACTAGCTGTGGACACAGTAAAGGACAATTAGAACACTATGCACATCAGAAAATAATTTGTTCAAATTTTTATTCCCATATTTACTTTCAATTTACCCATTCTCCCAAAACACCGAGAGAAGACATGTGTGTTTTATGTTTAGATTCCTTTAGTGAGGTGAGAATACAATTGAGCAACTCTTTATAAAAATGTTAAGCATAAGCTTCTGAGCTACAGAATCGCTGCCAGAACTAGCAACATCTTGTTAGTCCATATTTTAAATGCTAGCTAACTTCTCACATTTAATTAAAATGCATCATGGAACAAAGTCTTTCTTCTGCTTCACACATGGAGGTGGTGTGCCTCACAGGGTAGGGAACAGGTGCAGTTGCCATGGACAGTGGAAAAGAAGTCTTGACAGGCCGAGCAAAAGTACAAGGTGTTACTTGCAACTGTCAGCAAAGTGCAGACTTTACCTTTTACATAATTATGCCATACAGAGATTAAAATGCATGTGTGTGTGTGTGTAAAACAATGATTCAACTTGTATCCATAGCAGACATTTATGACCTGTTTTGTAGCTGTTGTGTATGATGGGCACCGTTGAACAGCATTGTTGTGAACCAACAACTGTGTGTGTTTAATCGCATATCGTTATGCCTTGTCCACAAAAATCTCTCCAATTCGCCCCTTTTAAATACATGAATTGCATTAATAAATGTCTAAGTGTTGATTTAGACAAAGTATACCCTATATATATGATGGGATATATGAGCTCAGATGTCTTTTCTCAAGCAAGACATACATTCATTCTGTACTTGGACCATTCCTGTTTAGGCCCTGTTTAAAGGAGCTCCATCAGCCATACACACATGCACACAAATACATTGGTACCCCGACTTACGATCCACCCCAACAACTGAGAATCCCGACTTATGAGCGGGCTTCTCCTGAGTAAGGATGGCGGCTGGCGGGGGAAGAAAGGTTCGGTCATTTGAAAGGTCTTTGAGCCACCGATCCAAGCGCTTGGGTCGGTGGCTCAAAGACCTTTGAAACAGCACACGCTTTCCCCCCTCACTGGGGGAAAAGCGCACACTGTTGCAAAGGTCCTTGAGGTACTGACAGAAGCTGTGTCCGTTTAAAGAGGCAGCTTCTGTCAGTGCCTCAAAGACCTTTTTTTTAAAGTGGTAAAAAACCTCTGCATTTTCTTTTCTCTTCCAGTGCCCCATCGGAAGAGAGAGAAAAAAATGGGGGGGGGGAACCCTCTGCTTCTCCCCCCCCACACACACACACACACCACCATCAGGCACCTAGAGAGAGACGTGGAATCTCTTCCGATGCAAGTGCTGGTGACAGCCATTAGCGCTTTTAATGGAAGAGGGAGGGAATCGAAAACACCGCCACTTCTCTCTCTTTGCACCCAATGGTGGTGGGGGGGGGAGAGAAGAACTTGGCTCGGTTGCTTAAAGACATTTTAAATGACCGGTGGCTCCCCCCCCCCAAGTGGAATACTCTAGATGGCACCTGCAAAAAAAGTGAAACACTCTGGAATCTATTCTAAATTTTGGAATGTATTAAAGGGAGAGTAGATGGCCAAAGGGAGAGATTTTGGAGGCTAATATGTGTGAGTGTGCCTGATGCAACTGCAAATCATATAATGCAACTGTATAAGCAAGAATTCTGGACTCCTGAGTTGCATGCAAAAATATGTTTTATCATTCGTACAATATATCCTTAGGTATTGTAGGTCCAAAAATGGGATTGGCAACCTGAGGCACTGCATATGGTGTTGGACTCCTGTCAACTGTTAGCATTGGCTGCAATAGCTATGGCAACTGAGAGCTGCCATTCTAAAGCAGCTGAAGGGTCACAAGTCGCCCAGCCAGCTGCAGGCATACACACTGCCATGTTTCAGTGCTTTTTTTTAAAGCAAGCATTGGTTATTATTACTGACCCATCAGCTGGTTTTCTAGGTCCAGATGTGCATTAGTATGTCTCACCATACTTATGAAAGAGCTTGGGTTGAGATCAACAGGCCGACATGAGCAACATCGGGTGAGGAATGGGTTTGGAGATCCTAACTAGACATGGGAGCTTCATCTTCATATACGAACATAAAGATCCCATGTCTCGTTCTAATTCCTCTCAGAGCTATAATGAGCAATTCAGCCACCTGGAGAACTTGTCGTTGTCTCCCATTCATTTTGCTGTGACCCCCTGAGTATGAACACACCTGCCAAGAAAAAGGAGGGGGTTATGATGTCCTTACCACTCAAGAGAATGAGAAATTTCATGCATTCAAAAAATGAGATCAGGGATTGAGTAGGGACAGGAGGTGTTGCTATTTCTTGTCCTAACATTCACCAGTAGATTGACTTCTAGATTAAGGAGTTCCTCTAAATTTTTGTAACCCTGGGCTTTACCCCACTTACTGCACCCAAGTTTCAGCCTTGGCCCCGCCCTTGGGACTCACTTCTCTTATGTGTAAAGATATCTTCTACAGTGATGAACTGCATTTTTTTTATTTGTGACCCATTTAGGTATCTCCTATATAGCCTAATCTTGAATTTGGATTTTGTAATGGCCACATGGCTCTCCCTTTTTATTTCAGTGTAAGAATATAGACTGTCGCTCTCCATGGTTGAGAGAAGAGCTTTGAAAGAGATCTGTAACCCATAAAAGTAATCTATAAAAGGTGCTTTTATGGGTTCCAGTGCCCAGAACCTCCCAGTCCATACTGCCTGTGACATTCAAAGAGTTTTGCTTCGTAAGTCATGTTTCCATGCTCAGATTGAGAACCCTGGCTGATGATGATACAGTAGATGATGGAGCCAGTATGTATGACTTGATTCTGCCCATTCACACATGTGTTTTGTGAGAATCAGTGGCTTCACTGTGGCATCCTTCTCAAGGATGCTGAGCAGGGTTTAAGCCTGTACCTGCCAATACAGTTGACTGCCTTCTAGCTCTCTGTGTTTCCTTTAAGTCATGAATTGGTCATTTTGTTACTGTATACACTGCTGAATATCTGGCCATAAAAAGACAAAAACAGAAGAAGAAAATGACAAAAACATTGTGGCACCTTAAAAACTAACTGCTATAATGCAATATGAGCTTTCCTCGACACCTTTGTCAGGCAATTCTAGAAATGGGGGCAGCCCCAACAAAAATATTACTTTGAAACCATAAAGTGGCATATTTGAAACTGGAAGAAATGTGAGGGGATAGTACTTAAAAACAATAGAGCAAGATAAGAACATGGAACAACATTGTAAAAAGAGGTTGTGAAACCATTCCAGAAGCTACTAAATCTGTCAGATGCCTTCCTCTCTCCCATATTTGTTTACTCACAGCATTTTATATACGGTGATCTATAGCACTAGTCTCTGGATGATCTCCAAAATTGTACAGCTCTTACAGAAAAACAGCCCAACATGGGCTCTTCATTGGAACTGAAGACAGACTTGCTCTAAATCTGAGGGGTCCAGACAATAAAAACTGGTTCAAAAAACTAAACATTAAAGCAACATTTATTCTCTCTTCTTTGTGTTGCTATCATAGCATGTCTGTGCTGTTTAACATAACTAATGCAATAAAATAATATGAGTCAGCATGTCTGTACAAATAGACACACAAAAAATCTACACATAGCTGGATTTGAGATGTATATGGTTTGTAGAGTTTTCTTATCGATCTCATGATTCCTCCTCTTATTTTTTATATTTAAAGAAAAAATCAGCTCCTCACTATTATATCTAATATTTAAAGACTCAGATCAAGCTCATTGACAACAGTATGTTCCCATTCCTGCTGCTTATCTAGATGGTATGTTCTGTTTATGACAAATAAATTTAGTTGTTACGAGTTTTTCGGGCTATTTGGCCGAGTTCTGGAAGTTTTTCTTCCTGATGTTGCACCAAACTTTGTGGTTGGCATCTTCAGAGGGCAAGGAGCTCAGGGAACTAGGAATTCTCTCTGTGCCCTGGTGTATAGAGTGCATGAGACTAGGGTTTTTTAAGTTCTGGGAAAGAGGAAACTTGTTCTATGCAGGAGAATAGGTGTTAGCCATTGTATTGTGATGAAGGGATTAAGAAGTTTCAATGCAATCAGGGGCAGCAACAATCCTTCTGTGTAGTTAATGGGTGTTGTTAGCTGTTCTATTGTGTGAACTGATCACTGTTGCTTGTGGCTGGGTGGAAATCATTGAGTTTTGACCTTTTTGCACTCTGCAGCTTTTAGTACTAGAAGCCAGGCTTTGTTGATTTTTAGAATTTCTTCTTTTTTGTTGTAACAGTGCTTATGTTTGTGGATTTCAATGGCTTCCCTGTGTAGTCTGACATAGTGATTGGTAGTATTGTCCAGTACCTCTGTTCCCTGGAAGAGGATTTTTAAAAAAATCTTTCCTGACCAAACAACCATTTGTGCTGGCAAAGTTATTCTATGTCTGGTTGTAGTTTCAACCATTGCACCATTTCTGTCACTGTACAGTTAAGGAAAACACAGAGGGATAGTGTTAAAGAGAAGGCAGTCAATGGTATTTGCATATTCAGGTCAAACTTCTGCTAAACATTGAGGTTCTCAATAAGACCTTGAGAAGGATGCTATAGGAAGGACACTACTTCTCACATGATAACAAATATGTGATTGGGCATGAAACAAGTCATACATACTGACTCCATCTTCTACTGGATCATCGTCACCAGGGTTCTCATTCAGACCATGGAAACAGTCCAAAAATGTTATGTGACTTCTAATGTGTGGTTAATGACCCCCCAAAATGTCATAACAATTCTGCTCAGATTTTGCAAACCAATAGCATCTCGTGCTAGGTTGCTCTCTCTTATTACTAGCAATAGCACTTCCTAACAATATTGTCTTTTCAAAGCAAAAACAAAAGAAAAATGAGAAATAACACCAACAAAATGCTTTAATAATAATGTCTCTTGGAATGTGGTTCATTTTACTCTTGCAGCAAGAAAAAAAAGGTTTGTCAGAATCTGTGATCTGAGCTTGTTAAGATCTAGAATGGGCTGTTTGTTACAGTCAAGCTAGATTTGACATTATATCACTTTACTGAATTGTTAATACCTGTTAACTCTGTTAGGTTGTTTAAAATTTCAGTCGTATTTTTGGGCTGTGGATTTGTAGGCATTTGTAATTGATTTTACATTTTATACAATTATAGATGTATCTCACTATTAATGCATATTATTCTGTTTTCCAGTGACCTGTGAATGAAAATGAAGTTTGTTCTTACCTTACCACTTCGGCTAAGCCTTGGTCTGCCTGTCCACTATCAATGTAGAAAGATGGTGGAAGGGCAGAATGACACCCAGTATTGCTGGATGTCAAATCCTGTCATTTGTTCTCAGGGATTTATTTGGAAAAGTGTCTCTGGGCTGCCACAAAAATAAGCTTTTTCATATAGGACCAATGCATCATCTCTGTACTATCTTTTTTTTATTCATGCAGTTGTAAATAAGTCGAAAATGCTGTCAGCTGGCGTGGCGGAAGCAGTACTGAAGTTTCTCAAATCCGAGATGCCCCCTGTTCAGTTCAAGCTGCTAGGAACTTTGAGAATGTTAATAGATGCACAAGGTAAATATAATCTGGTCTTTGTGCTAAATAATACTGTCTTTGTTCACACCTTCATCCGTTGCTAAGTTTCTTACAGAAGGAGAAAAGGATTTTTCAAGGAAATCTTCCAAATAAATTGAATGCCAGGAAAACTGTCTATACTCGGGTTTAAACACTTGATCTGCTACAATCCTCTTCAGGCATGGCAAAGCATGGGGTTAATATGTTTAACCTCTTGTTTGGCTTCTGATGCCCCTGGTGTAGCTTAATTTCTGTTCCAAGAATCTGTATTTTTATTTTCTGTACTTTAGTAAATATGCTAACTGTTATGTCAGCATGTTTTTTCCCCAATATTGTCCTGTTTGGCATCACAACATAATGACTTGAATTCACATAATTAATAAATTCAGTTGACAGTTTGCTATAAGAATTGGCTGAATTTATACCAAGTAGCTTTTGTAGCCTGAAAAAAACTTAGCTTTGTTCATCAGCATATTTAATCTGTGTAATGAATAATAATATTGTGCTGATACATTTTGATCACGATAAAAACATGGTGGTTCTTATTCTCCTGAAATCCTTTTGTTGTGATTTACCTGGCTTTTGTAGCCATCTTCCTCTCCTCCCTCTCCTTCTTTTAGTTCAGAATCATCTCTATATCTTTCCAGCTGTTTCATACATATAGGATTGTGGGGGAGGATGATTGTAACTCAGGGGCTGAGGTCTTTGGATGCAGAGTCAGAGGTTGGGAGTCAGGTTCCCCACTGTTGATGGTCCATAAGGTCCCTTCCAGCTCTGCAGTTCAAAGGTGAAGGTTCTAACAGCATTCCCAATTACTATATTTTGAAATACACCTTCTTTTCAATCTACGCAGCTGAAGCTGCTGAACAGCTGGGGAAGAATGTGAAGCTGGTTGAAAGGCTCGTAGAGTGGTGTGAAGCCAAGGATCACGCGGGCGTGATGGGAGAATCCAACAGACTACTTTCTGCTCTTATACGACACAGCAAATCAAAAGTAAGTGATTGTGTGAAAACCATTAACACTTAAGTTGTTTGCTATCTAAACAGCCCATTTTGCAAGTACGGGTCCAAACCTGAAGCAGTTTGATGTGAGCAAACTTTGTCAGTCTGCGCTATGGGTGACAAACCCTTTTACCTCCCGTTGCATTGGGACTAGCACTCCCAATAATCCCTTGCAGTGCTGTCCGTTGCTTCCAGGAGCAGAAGGCCAAGAGTTTCCTCCTTGTGGTTAGTTAAAATGATCAGTAGTTTGTTACTACTTGCATGTGAGATTACCAAGGAATAGCAGCGATGAACAAGTAAGACTAATTGAGAATCCTGCCTAAAACCCCAAGGAGCCACTAACAGTTAAAAGTCATAAGTTCTGTAATAGATGGAGCAGTGGTCTGACTGGATACCTATGTTCCTGGGGCATTATACCATAGCTTTTCCTCCACATGCCCAGGTGGGAGGAGCCTGGAACCAGGACACTTTCATCAACGGGAGGGCCCAAGAAAAGGCTACAATATGAACCACTTTGTTTTCCAAATATCCACTATATGTTTGTGTAGATTACACTGTGAGGTTGTTTAGGAGAGTGTTCTGGCTGAAAATTGTGTATACTTGTAATAAATAAATAATGCAGCGTTGGCCCTTTCCACATGTTGTAGAGAAAAAGCTAATGAATGAACACTGTTGTTTAAATAACTGAAACAAGTGTGTGTGTGTGTGTGTGTGTGTGTGTGTGTGTGTGTGTGTCGGGGGGAATCTTGCAGCACACAACTTGCAGGAAGAAGAAGAGGCTATAGAAAACTTCTTAGCTAGAACATGGGCACTGAGCTTAGCTGACGCAGAAGAAGGGCCTCTATCATGCTGATTCTGAAAAGGAGTAAGCATTGTGGATGATGCATGGAAATATGGGCACCAGGTAGAGCCCCTCCAGCTCGGTATATTATGGCATTTCAAAATATACTTACCATGTGCTGTGTTTCACATAAAAGTGCATTATTGGTGTCAACAATGATGTCAGGGTGAAAAAGGTTTACAAGTCAGGGGCAATGAGAAAGGCCCATTGCTCAGAGACCATGGAAAGCCAGTTCAGACCCCCATAAATGACCACATCTCCAGATTTTGGGAGTACCATCTCAGTCCATCCCTGGCCACACTGGGTAATGTTGATAGGAGCTGAGAGTCAAGAGGGCATTATACTAGGGTTCTGTGGGCTAAAAAGACGAAGCCGCTAACCCAGTATAACACACTTTCATATGGTTGTTGCTCTGTGTATAATGACAGGACTGTGTATGTCACTGAATTGGTTTATTTTATTTTATCTGTAACACACTGTAATTTTTCTTTATGTCCTGTATGTCTCCCCCCCCTCTCTCTCTTTCAGGATGTAATTAGGACCATTGTTCAGAGTGGCGGCATTAAGCACTTAGTTACCATGGCAACTAGTGAACATGTAATAATGCAGAATGAGGCTCTTGTTGCCCTGGCACTAATAGCTGCTCTAGAATTAGGCAAGTATTCTTTTCCATCCTGTGTAATCTGTCTCAGAGTCTCTGTTATGAACGAGAAAGCAGCTCAGCAATAAAGCAAGGTTGGATAGCAAACTGTTCCCTGATGAGTTTACAATTTTATATATAGATTTCATGACACATGGTTTTGTCTTTAAAAACAAAGTTATGGGAGGGCATCCTCTTATATAATAAGAGCACTGTAAAATATGAGAATAATATTGTGGCCATCCCTTCATACATTTTATGTTAGGTAACCTGTGTGACGCTCTGAACATTCAAGGTGGTTTCCCATCACCTTTATTGAGTTCCAGCATTCTCTACAGTTCAGAACATCTGAAGGGAAGCAAATGGTGGGAAATTGTTGTATACAGATGTATAAAAAAAGATGGCACCATGGTGGACCATCAGAAAAATACCAAACATCTCCCATCAGAAATTAATTTATGAGAGCACTAAATTGCTTTTCTTCAGGATCACCCAACCAGCCCAAATACATTCTACTAGCCCAAATACATTTACATACATTATCACAGACAATAAGATTTGAGGTGGATAGACTTGTGTAAGTCTCACAAATCCACACCAGCCCATAGTCATGCATAGTTAGAAGCACTGTGTCATTTCCTTCCAGTGAAAATGAAAGATTAGCGTTTACATTCCTATCCTGTTCAGTTAAGAGATGCTTGAGTTAATGCCCTTCTGCCTTCTTTATGGTGGGAAACATCCCATAAATGCAAGTCCAAAAAGAAAGAAGCTTCAGACTTAATGGCTTTCATTTCTTTGGGTTTGCAGGCACAGCAGAGAAAGACCTTGAGAGTGCTCAGTTGGTGCAGATTCTACACAGACTGTTGTCAGATGAAAGGAGTGCACCAGAAATCAAGTACAACTCCATGGTATTGATCTGTGCTCTTATGGGATCAGGTGGGTCTTGCCAGTGCTTTGCTTGTTTAATGGAGGGTGGGAGGGAAACACTGGCCTTCCAAAATGTTGTAGGACTGGAACCCCAGCAGCTGTATATTGCCTAGACAATGAGGAGGGACAGTGGGAGTTGCATAGTTCTCCCCTCATCTCTCTGTTACCTTCTGAGAAGCTGGAGAAGCAATGGTCATGTTACAGATTTTGTAAATGGGTTGATCTGAAAGCAACCCTTTCAGGGTTGATCTGAAAGCAAGGCCAGTATTTCTGTCTTAGTGAAGGTAACAGCTTCAGTTTAACTAAAGAAAACTGTGTGATCCAACACACATTTCCCTGAATGTCTGTTGTGCTGGACAGAATGGAACGTACAGTACAATCTACTATGCACATTTGCCTGGACATAAGTTCCAAGGAGGACTCATTTCCGTGACAGATAACACTTCTTGAATTATTTGCTATTCAAAAAAATCCACCATGTGAAAAAAACAACCAAGCACTTAAAGGAAGAAGGTACAGTCCTATTCCTCTGCTTCCTGTGCATGTTTTCAACCTGCAGGGAATTTTCACCCAGATGACATAAGAAATATGATTCTACACCAGCAATCCAACAAGTCAAAATCAATTGTACCATCTTGTGCTGCATCTGTTATGACTAACTTCAGCTGGGCTGAAGCTAATAGAGTCCTCATAAAAGCATTCAAATCAACATGAAAATGTAGTGGAGGTGGGCAGAAGGGAAGAGATTCACATCCACTATTCAATATATCTCCTGCTGTGTTCATTGCTAAATGAGAAAGTAAAAACTATATTTGGGTTAGACTCTAGCTTAATAGGCAATGCCCACACCTTGCATGCAGAACATTTCAAGTTCTGTTTCTGCCGTTGCCACCTAAATCTGGGAATGACTCCTGCCTAAAAACCCTGAAGGGCTATTGCTGG
Source organism: Phrynocephalus guinanensis (assembly GCA_037367245.1). Classification (NCBI taxonomy): domain Eukaryota; kingdom Metazoa; phylum Chordata; class Lepidosauria; order Squamata; family Agamidae; genus Phrynocephalus; species Phrynocephalus guinanensis. Next base: position 23,302,585 of record CM074741.1, read on the forward strand.
ATAATCGAAACATAAATGAGGAAAGTGGACCAAGAGTTTGCGCCATACCAGACAGCCTCACACAATGCAGCCCTGTTTCCAGAAAACCTGCTAATACACACTGACCATTCATCATGCCTGAGTTGGAACTACCTCTCAGCTGTTAGAGACCTGCCCTTAACATCATCCTATTTCATATGTCCACTGTACCTTCTATAGAGAAATGAAGTTTTATAGATTGTGTACAGGATGGGGGAGGAAAGATAAGATGCAATCCTGTGGATCCTCTTTCATGTTGGAGCCTCACTGGATGTATTAGGCAGGGCTTCTTTCTAGGGACAGATCATAGGATTGAGCCATAGGAGTTAACTGCTCTGAATGCTGGGACCAGGTTCATTCAGCAGAACATCCCAAATGAATGCCATGGGGGAGGGGTATTTATGTATTTGATTTATAGCACGTCTTCCTCCCAGTTTGCTACTCAGGACATTTCAGAGAACAGTAAAATTTACAATCAACTTAATAAGCTCCTTCTAAGCCCCTTAGCCTCTTTGGAGGTAGAAAACATGGCACATTGTTATGTATGCAGATCTACCAAGTTTGCTTTTGACTACATCCCATGAAATAAATTATTAGCTTCCCAACCTGAAATTTTGCCAGTGCCAAAAATGAACGCTGTTCAGCTTTGCCACAGAGTGATGTGCTTCAGATGTTACATTTTAAATACTCAATGTGATCCGTAGAAGCACATCTCTTGCCAAAGACTGCAGGCCCTATGACAATCTGAGATACCTGGCTGCCTTCTGTAGCCACCACAGTCTTCCTCTAAGGAATATTCTGGGAAAGCTAGCTTCTGCCTGCACCACTGTCACAACCTTTGAATGAGATAGCCTTCCTGCCTTATTCAGAAGGAAAACAATAGGAACTGTTAATGTGTACATGACACAAAAGCATGGGGTGAGTGGGTGGAGTAGTGCATTCATAGCCCTTACCATCCTTGCTGTGTGTATGAAGTTGGAGGGCAGGTCCAGGGCTCTTTAAATGCCTGGGGAGAATTGACATTGCCACTAGAACCTATTAATACCTGAAAACAGCACCTGCTGTAAATACCAAGCTATCCTGGAAGTAGGATGCATGCGGCTTGCACAGCAGAATGGCCTCGATACTGAAAGGCAGTTTCCATTAAATTGTTCAGTAAATAATGCAAGCCTGAGCTTGTTTTTTGACTTGTCCTTTCATGGTCAGAGAATTAGAAAGCACAGGTTAGGAGGAGAGCAGTGGACGTGGCAGGAAAATGAGAGGTTAAAGTGGCAAAGAGACAGTAGGGTAGGTAGTGGAACTGATTATAAACAGATTGACTTGTGAAGTTGCTGGAGGAGGGGGGCTGTGCTTACCAAGGAATTGACTTTGGGGTAGGATTATTGAACACTAAAGCTAAAGCGCCTTATTGTCATTAAGAATAGCCTTGCTGGAACAGGCCACAGCCCATCCAGTCCAGCATTCTGTCTCACACCGTGGCTCACCATTTGCTTCAGGGTATTCCCAAGCAGTTGTCTTCACCTGCTTACGATTCCCCGCAAATGGCATTGAGAGATATCCTGCCTGTCTCTCCAACCTGGAAGTTGTCCTTAGGCATCCATAAGATACCCTTGTTATCTGTGAACTTGTCTAATCCTTTCTTAAAGCTGTCAAGGCTGACAGCTGTCACCACTTCTTCTGGCAGAGAATTCCATAGACCAGTGATCCTGTGGGTGCAACAGTACGGTACTTTCTCTTATTTGTCCTTGCTCCATAAACCATCATGACTAAATAGGGTATTGCTGCCAGCCGTGTTAGAAATCAAGATGCACTCAACATTTAACGTAATTTAATACACTAGCTAGCATCATCCCCCTCTCACTCTTTGTTGAGATAGTGTGGTCCCAAGTAGATAGTAGCTTAGTTAAAAGAAAGGGTAATGTTTGAATTGCAACTCACCTTGGAATCCTAATCGCAATCATACTTTATTATGAGTATTATCATGAATATGAAATAGACCAATACTATACAGTTTAGAGACTGACGTAGCCATACTGCTGGATAGCTTAATAGTGGCTTAGGTCTCTGGAAGTTCAGTTCTCTACCTCCTTGAGAGGGCCTGGACCCTGCAGTCCAAAGGTGGTTGCGATGATGATGATCTAAAAAAACTGAACAATCTGTTTCTCGTCACAAATTCTTGACACATATTTAAGTCCGTTCATAGACTGTCTGCATTACTCAGCACATGAATATTGAATCTCTGGGTACTAGTATGCTAACTACCTATCAGCATTTACTTAATTTGTTCATATTCTACCTTTCTCCCAGTAAAGGATCCCAAGAACCTATAACATTAGGTCGTAGAAATAAAGGAGATGATTTATGTATTTTTAATTACCATTTTAATTATGATGGATTTGTGGAGTCACAATTCAGTACATGTACGAATGAAGGGCAATGTAAACATAATTAAACAGGATATAAAGCACACACAGTATCTGCCAGATTCTAGACATTGGGTCTCAAGATACAAATGGAAGTGCTCTAACAAAAAATAAAAAAGATGAACATATCCCCACCACAATGAGAAAGGGTGTGGCTTCTTGTACAATGTATTGTACAGTATAGTACAAGAAGCCACAGCTAGAGTTATGCAGCAGATTGAGGTAGGGGCATTTTGGTACATGTGTTGGTGTACATTTTAAAATAATCTGGTGCTTACTATTTACGGAAGCAGCTTTCTAAGAAAACTGTTACAAGGTTACTTGTATGCACCATTATTTGGGCAGTGGGGTTGGCAAGAAGCCAAAAACAAAGCCTAGCAAAAGGACTACAGGCTGACACAAGCTTTCAGAAGATGTTTTCTTTCCCTAGACGTTGTTCTTTACCATGTACTTTAGACACACAATATTCATCCCATTTTCTTTCAGCCCCAAAGGATTTCTGCAGTTAGTCAGAAAAAGAGGAAAATTCACCCAGATACATTTAGGTACATGAAGACCAATTGCCCTTTAAGTGAAAGGGTGACCGCATTACATACACTTTGGATATCAAGGTGGGAAGAAGCACAAAAAATCTGCACTGATACATAGCACTGACCAACTCTCCTGAGGCATGATCCTGCTTTGGCCTCAGCCAGTGCCTTCTGCATGGAAGGATCACAGCTCAGGGTTCAAGTACCTTCTTGCACGGAAAGATCTAGATTGAATTCCTGAATGCTGGATTTAACAGTCAGGTAACAGCAGGTGCTGGATAGGACGTGAGCTGCCCCGAGGTGCAGTGGTTAAACTGCCATACTGCAGTGAAGTGTCTGCTCATTCCCAAAAGATTCAAATAGCCAGCTCAAGGTTAACTCAGCCTGCCATTCTTCCATGGACAATAAAATGAGTGCCCAGCTTATTTGGGAGGGCAAGAAAGTATTTGCATAATTATGTTGTAAACTCCCCAGAGAGTGCTTTAGCACTTCAGGACACTATATAAGTTGAAGGAAAAACTGGAAAGCTGGTGTTACACCAAACAGCACTGGGCTTAATATTTTGTGGCCTCAAATATGTTTGATCCTGGTTCTTGCTTTGGTATTTACATAGGTAAATATAGTCAGTGGTATTTGATGGAAATATGGATGACATTTACTAGAGGCAATTGTTTGGCTTTGATGATGCTCTTTAGGTTCTTAAAAATGCCAAGGAACTGTAAACATGCATTGAACATTTTGGTATCTACTCCAAGATTGTGGTTTTGTTTTGGGGCTGGTACCCTCCCTGCCCTCCCCCAATTAAAAAAACCCTGTCTTCCAATGAAAATGACATTGGCAAGTTGCTTTTCTGGCCATTCTGTATATAGAAACTGAGAAGCAAATTGTTGTGCTTAAATATCGCCCCATAGTCCTTAAGGCATTCTGTGGACAGTTTACAATTTAATTATGCAGGCTACGCAATAACCCAGTGAGTGGGGTGTTCATTTTGCCAACCTCAGAAGGATAGAAGGCTAAGTCAGGCTTGAGCCAGCTACCTGGGATTGAACACCAGGTCAGGAGCAATTTTGGCTGCAGTACAGCAGTTTAACCACTGCATCACAAGCCTAGAGTTGCAGTAGACTCCAAGCCTGTATATTGGCAGTGCAAGTACAGCTGCTTCCTACATCCTGCTGTTTCCTGACTGTTAAATCCTGCATTTAGGAGAACTCAGTGCATGGATGCCTGTAGAAAGGATGGTCAGAGCATTCCAGGCATCTACTTTGCATTATGTATATAGCCTGCAGCAGAAAAAACAGAGAAAGACAACCCATTTTGTCCATCATGTCTTCCCTGCTTCTTGGTGGAATCTGAAGCACAGATTTTTTGAAAACTGCAGTTTTGAAAACAGCCCTTTCCTCTTGTATAATTTCACTCCCTTCCCTTTCACGTGGTTTATTCTTCCCTGCATCACACAGACCTTAATTGAGTCAAATGTGCTGCAGGGTTGGGGTTTGTTTTTTGCCCACCTCTGAAATCCTCCTCCCAATTGTAGTACTGAAGATGCTATTTGCCCATAGTCAGTCAACAGAACAAAGGCGGAAGATCTTGGATATAATTGCTCCTTGTATTTCATTCTTGTGAGAATACTGCTTGCAGCTGCCAGTTTCTTTGCGGCCCATGCTGGGTATTGACAAGGCCTCCGTTCAGTTCCACAAATCCAGACAAAAGAGCAGCTGCACACATAAAAAGCACAGTAGGAAAGTAACCATCTTCCTTCTGTTTGACAGAACTCCTTCACAAGGAAGTGCGAAGCCTGGCCTTTCTAGATGTTGTATCAAAACTCCGCAGCCACGAGAACAAAACGGTCGCCCAGCAGGCTTCCCTCACAGAGCAAAGACTCGCCGTGGAAAGCTGAGGAAGGGTATCGAATTCCACACAGCATTGCATCACAGATTTCACCTTTCGTCCTGTCCTGCTGCTACACCTGCTGCGTTTTACCCACAGTGTCACTTGTGCATGTGTGTAACATTCCCATACCAACTGAACTGCTGTAGGTACATACCTCTCCAAAGAAGACTTTGAAAAACCCATAGCCAATTGTCGTAACATACACACCTGACCCCTCTTTTTCACACACACACACACACACACACACACACACACACACACACAGTGTCTTGTTGTTCTACTTGTATTCGCGTTGCTTGGGCCACATAGTAGAATGTGCATGTTGTAGTCCTATAATAATGTAAAAGTGGTACTACAGTGACGACTCTCCTCTCCTATCCCTAACTCTGTAACAGTGTACTGCTAACTTAGGGAGAAAAACAGGAGGCGGCAAGGCCAGGCTGGACTGCCAGTGAGGTAAGGTTTCGGAGAATGGAGGGAGTTCCTCTTTTTTGATGTCTTAGAAGCAACAACAAAAAGGGACAAGGGAGTCTTGCTGCTCATTCACTGGTCCTACCTATTATGTTGAAGATGAACCTGTCGTACCTAGAGGTAAACAAATAAACTCCAGTGCTCTCACACTTTACCCTGTGGTTCGTCCTTTGTGTATAGTAAATTATTTATGTGAAAGTTTACACATTGTTGTTTTTAAAGTACACCAGTGGGTTAGAGATGCTTTCTAGTAAAGGTGCTGTCTGCAGGACTGAGCTATAGAAGTGCAGATCTGAGACTAGCTTTTTACATTACCTTTCACTCATGGGGAAGGACTGATTTGCTTCTACATAAGCTCCCCCACCCCCTCCCCGGCCACAGTCCCATAGAAATGCTTATATGGCAGTTGGGGGCTGAACCACACAAACCCCTGTAAGTTTGTGGTTAAGTCCTTTGGAAAATACATCACAGTTCACCTCGCTACTGTGTGTTACATTGCCTTTTACTGAAGTTATAAACTTTCATATTCTCCCAGTGACGGGAAAAGCTAAATCTAAAGGAGTAAGCTTCCTTGTCTCCATATAGGTTTACTCCTTCTTAGTTTCCTCATTTATCACAGATGAAAATAACAAAGAATCAAACCCATAAGCCCATGTTTGCTTCACAGTGACCAATCATAAATCCAAGCCCTCTAAATGGAAGGTGCAAATGTGAGAAAATATGAAAAAGACATAGTTTTTGCTTTTTTGGTATAATCTGTTGCTTGATTCTAATATATGAAAGCACTCAGTGGGTCCACAGATTCCAAGTAAAAACAAACAAAATCTATGCTTCAGCATCCGTGGACACAATATAGTCCAAAGTAACACCACAGGGAAAAGTAGTAGTACTAAATGAAGCATGACCTTTCTGTTTCAGTACAGGTGAAACTCGAAAAATTAGAATATTGTGAAAATGTTCATTTATTTCAGTAAGTCAACTCAAAAGGTGAAACTAATGTATGAGATAAGACTCATTACATGTAAAGTGAGGTATGTCAAGTCATACTTTGGTATGATTGTGATGATTATGGCGTACAGCTTATGAAAACCCCCAATTCACAATCTCAGAAAATTAGAATAGTGTGAAAAGTTTCAATATTCTAGGCTCAGTGTTCCACTCTAATCAGATATTGAATACATAAAACCTGCAAAGGGTTCCTAAGCCTTTAAATGGTCTCTCAGGCTGGATCATTAGGAATCACAATAATGGAAGACTGCTGACCTGGCAATTGTGCAGAAAACCATCATTGACACCCTCCATAAGGAGGGAAAGCCCCCAAAGGTAAGGATTACAGAAAATTGGATGTTCCCAAAGTGCTGTATCAAAGCACATCAAGAGAAAGTTATGTGGAAGGGGAAAGTGGAAGAAAAAGGTGCACAAACAGAAGGGATGACTGCAGCCTGGAGAGGATTGTCAATAAAAGGCCATTTAAAAGTGTTGGGGACTTTCACAAGGAGTGGACTGACGCTGGAGTTAGTGCATCAAGAGCCACCACACAGAGATGGATCCTGGACATGGGCTTCAAATGTCATGTCCCTCTTGTCAAGCCGCTCCTGAACACTGTTGCTCAGTGGTCCAAAGTCCTCTTTTCTGATGAAAGCAACTTTTGCATCTCATTTGGGAACCAATGACACAATGCACAATGCTTGAAGTCCAGTGTAAAGTTTCCACAGTTTGTGCTGATTAGGGGAGCCATGTCATCTGCTGGTGTTTGTACACTGTGCTTCATTAAATCAGGGTCAATGCAGCTGTTGACCAGGAGATTTTGGAGCACTTCATGTTTCCTTCCACAGACGAGCATTATGGGGATGCTGACTTCTTTTTCCAGCAGGACTTGGAACCTGCCCACACTGCTAAAAGCACCAAAACCTGGTTCAATGACCATTGGATTACTGTGCTTGATTGGCTAGCAAACTCCCCAGACCTAAACCCTACAGAGAATCTATGGGGCATTGCCAAGAGAAAGATGAGGGACATGGGACCGAACAATGCAGTGGAGCTGAAGGCTGCTATTGAAGTCTTCTGGTCTTCCATAACACCTCAGCAGTGCCACAGGCTGATAACATCCATGCCATGCCACATTGAGGCAGTAAGTGATGCAAAAGGGACCCAAACCAAGCAGTAAGGACATATGCATGCTTTACTTTTCAGAGGTCCAATACTGTTCTATTTCCAATCCTTGTGTTACTGATATCATGTAATATTCTAATTTTCTGAGATTGTGAATTTGGGGTTTTCATAAACTGTACACCATAATCATCAATTATACCAAAGTAAGGCTTGACATATCTTGCTTTGCATATAATGAGTCTATCTCATATATTAGTTTCACCTTTTCAGTTGACTTACTGCACTGATTTTTAAATGTAGGCCCTAGGGATTTCAGGTCATGGCAAAATTACCCACCACATTCCTGGAAAGAACAAGGGAATCTTGTGAGCCATATTTTTGTTTAAAAGCAGACATGCTGCCCACTGCTGCACTGGAACATTTCTTATCCTTTTACAGATAAAAGTAAACATTCTTAAGGAACAGAATTCTACAGACATTGCCACAGTGACCTTTCTTGATTCCCATAGCCTATTAGCATATGTTCATTATAGCCAGATATTGCTAAATGTACCAAGGGTGCATGATTCCATGAACAAGTAATTATAGCAGATTTCCCCTACAACACTTACCTGCTTTTTGCTTTTTTTTAAAAAAAGTGGCTTAACTTTCAATGAAGCAATTTTGCACATTACAAGGGGAAAGCAAACCCAAATGCCATTCATTTTTATTTATAAAACTGTAATTATACTAACAAATTGCATATAAAATGATTTACTTCAAGTAAAATACAGAATTCAGCACAACTAGTAAAACTAGGTGGTCCGTCATAAATTTAAAACATTCTTAAAATTGCATCTATTATTTAAAAAAAAATACAAAGAAGCATGATGAAGCCCACTTTCAATACTTTAAAAAACTGACACAATGAAATTGTGTTAACTCCATGATTAAGTCCAGTTACATCCACTGAAAGTTTCATGGACTACAATATACCATTCTAATACAAAGAAGAGATGACAAATAAGCAAAATATATTCACTTCTAGACTGAGCATGGCCAACCAGCAAGGAGACAACACAATTTCAAGTTAAACTATAATGGCATGCAGTTCCGTGTAACAATACCTTTCATCATGAGTAAGTGTAATTGGCTTTTACAATCAATTTTGTTATTCACAGGACATTTCAACACAGGAGAATACATTCATATAAAAATAAGGACAAAACAATAATAGTTGTGGTGAGTGGTCTAAATTATGACATGTATTGATTTAGGGAAGTTAATTTTTGTTTGTTTGAAAACTCAGTCAAGTTGCACTTGTCTTCCCAGAAGTAGCCAATACTTTCCAAGTTTGAGTTTGAGAGTGAACTAGATACTTGTTTGAGGCTGTACATTTTAGGCACATAACTAAGTAGTGAAACACTTACCGGTGTAGCTTATTTTATCATCATTCACACTTTTAAATATCTACAGTGGTTTGGTATTTACTGATACTGAGCTTATTAGCCACTTAGCTTTGCCAGGAGCATACACACACACACCCTCTACAAATTCTGCTCAAGTGCAAAACACAGGTAAAGACCAGCTTGATTAAATTATTCTTGGATATTCTGTGATGTACTCTTCCCCAATGGCATGTGCAAGCAATGCAAAGAAATGAAGACAAGGGAGATTAGGAAAAAAGACAGGCCTGGATTCAGTGCTCCACAACCCATTTTACAATTGAACAGTACTGAATGCACAAACCATGCTATAAAGGAGAAGGAGATGGCATTACTGTGCTTTAAGAATTATGTGCAATTATGTGTATTTTGTTATGAAGGCGAAAAACTATCCAGCATGGGAACATTATCATCTGCCCAGTTTGTTCCTGTCATGGACTAAACTTGGAAATAATTCATTAACAATTAATCTTAATGATCCCACGGTTTGTTGCTATTAAGTAATGATTAATGCTTCTCAATATCTTTAGTCATTGTGGCTATTTCTAGTGAGTTTAAATGTTTTAAAAATTAACAATTCAATTATTTAACAAATTACAGTAACTTTTATATTTTGTTCAGTGATTCACTGCTCACATGTTAGTGCTAACAGAAATGTTAGAGATGGCAATGCAAGCCCCAAGTATAAATAAATAAATCTACCTAGGAAGAAATGGATGTCAAAGCAAAAGCAGTGTTCTGCTTATATACCACCCCATACCACTTCAAACAGTCTCTGAGCAGTACAGTGGACCCTTGTATAACAAACAGTTTGTATAACATAAAATCTGTACAACATAAAAAAATTTCTGAGATAGGGGAAATTTGCTTAACATAATTGCCTATGGGGAAAATTCATATAACATAAAAATGGGATTACTCCATTTTCAATGCATTCCTATGGGAATTTGTATAAAGGAAAATTTGCTTAACATAATTTCATTTGGAACGAATTAATTCCTTTAAACAAGGTACCACTGTATACAGTTTAATTAAAGTATGCAGGCTACACAGTATGCACCATCAACAAGATGCAATAATCACCAATTTAAAGCAACACCTACCAGAAGGAAAGGGTATATTTTGTTACTAGCCGTACCTCAGATATCACCTCTTCACTCTCTTCTTTGCTTTTCTGTGTCAAGCCTGCAAACTGGCTTTAATGCCGTGTTTTGCTCTATGTAAATAGAACCACTGCTCCCATGTAACACATGTAAGAATGTTTAGCAGTTTTGAAAATAAAACATTTTAAAGGAAGAGGTATGCACAGGATCCTGCAGGAAGCATCCCGCTCACTGTCTGCCCTGAAATATTTTCCACCACCAAAAAAACATTCAGGACTCGTATACTGACATACCCCTAGGCAGGAAGACTACACTGGCACATATACATGTACATATTCTTTTATATGTTGCATAATTAAGACCGAAAAGTTTATAATGCCTGCAAATATCAGGAGTTGGCATCAATAAGTTACATACAGAAAGAACAAGATTTGAAGCAATCTGACACAGGTGGGACCTCATACTTGAAACATGCAGGACTTTTGTGCCAGCAACATGTGCTGCCTTCTCTGCAGGTGGTCCCACAATAGGTCCAATCAAATGTAATAGGTGCCCATGTTCTAAAGAGGCTTAACGACACTGGATTCCTGCACTGAGCAGGGGGTTGGACTCAATGGCCTTTTAGGCCCCTTCCAATTCCCTTCTTCTATGTATGCTTCTATGATTATGTAAAAAGCAAAATAAAACAGCAACGAAAGGTTCTGCTAAACCAGTGGTGTCCAAACTTCGGCTCTCCAGATGTTTTGGACCACAACTCCCACAGTCCTTTGTCATTGGCATACTAGGCTTGGAATTCTGGGAGTTGTGGTCCAAAATATCTGGAGGGCTGAAGTTTAGACACCACTGCGCTAAACCCCAGCCTTTCAGATACCCACACCTTTATTACAGTGCTAAAGCATAGGAGAGAAACATTTGTAGAAAGTTAGGAACTTGCTATTTGAACTGTTGGCTGTGGGATTCTGGAAGTTGACATCCAGAAAAATAATTTTTCCAAGAGGTACTCCATTCCATCCACACATTTGCTTAACTGTGCTTGGCCAGAAAACCAGGTAGCCATTTCATGGAAGCAAAGGTATCCTCTTGGTAGCTATTTTTGTTAGCTGTGACCAGTGAAGGTACAGAATTGGTTCTGGAACAACACAGGAGTCAGCAGAGCTCCTGTATTTTGGCAGAAAACAGTATAATCACTGCTCAAAGTGGACAGTAAAAGAAAGATGCCCAAAATTGCTCTTCGAGTGTAATACAGTTTTGAGAACCATTCTTACCCGTTTTATTCGGCTGCAGTTTTACCAAGGAGACACTAGATGGCAGGCTATTAAAGCATTCCACATTTGAAATGAAAGATATGTAAAGCTTTAAAGATTAAAATGGACAGTCAGAGCTCACCTTCTACATCCTTCTCAGTATAATTACACATTTATGATGAATCACAATCCTGTGCATGGATCAGTCCACTTGGATTCTACTATTTACATTTTAAAGAATATTTATACAGCAGGAGGAGCCTAATGAAGGCCAGGCCCCAAGCCTTGATTTCTCAGTACAGTATGTGTAATTGCATCTTGATGCAAAAAAGCATCACTCAGATCACAGAACAAGAAAAGGATAAAAGCAAGAAATAGTTTCTACAGCTTCAAACTGGGAGACAGAAATGGAACTATGAGGTTTAGACCAAGATGAACCATTCAACGCAGAAATCAGTAGATCCAACTATTGCAATTATTCAAGCAAAACTTTCAAATAGTAAGAAAACTCTAGAAAGCGCTTTATGTCTCTGCCCTGATTTGATGCTCCATAAAGTTAATGCATAGTGGGAAATATAGTATGAAATAAGTCTAACTTTTTAGGATTTGGGGACTTGGTGCATGGGACCAATCTGCCATCACTCCACAAACGGCACTACATACATCCAGCAAATGTAAAAGGGATGCATTTCTAAACTAGCATGGCAATATCGTGAATGTTATTTGTCTACCGTAATGATTTAGAATCAATGCACAGTAGTCTATGAAGTAGGACATCTATTTGGGTACAGTGGACAGAGTAATGGACTCGGGAGGCCTGAGTCTCAAACCCCACTTGGCCATGGAAACTCACTGAGGGTGCGAAACTGGCCTAACCATTCATTACATATTTCATTCACCAGGAAATCTCTACTGGGTAGCTACATGTCTGTTCCAACCTGATGGCACATAACTAACTAACAGGTTTATTAAGACGACTGTCCTTGAGCTATCAACCCGGTAACGCACAAATATTTTCAATTTTCAAAGACGAAGTAGTGTTTATATTTGCATCTCTTGGAGCAGAATTATTTTGGCTTTCCTTTCCTTTTACAAAACAAAAAGTAAGAAACAAAGAAGAGAGGAAGGGGTTAGAAAAGGGGGCATACTCTTTCTACCAGTCAAACACTGTGGATCCACGTCAACAAACTAAAAGATGCCATCAGTGACCTATTCAACATTTAGGGAGCTGATTCATGACCAGGCGCGCCATGCATCAGCATTGCCTCTGAATATCGGGCTAAATTCTAACTACCATAGACAGACTGAACAAATAGGATTGTTAATACTTATCTAAGTTCCACTGGCTCACTGGCCTGAATCCAACTGCTAGTTCAAACCAGGGTAGACCTGTCAAATCAAGGAGATTCACACAAGTCTTGACTCACCATTCAACCAATGAATCTCTGCATCTGTTAAAGTTGGGCTTGGTTTCTGAACATTAAAGACAAATGTTTTTTTTTACCATTTTACCTCCTTCAATTCCCTCTACTGGCATCTTTTTTAAAACAACAAAAACAATAACTGTCCTCAATAACTCAGAGCTTTTAAAAGAGAAAGGAGGGATAAGAAAGCCTATTGCATAGCCAACAGTCATGCAGGTAACAGCCCCAGCTCCTTGCCCTTTATCCCTTGTTCCATTCATTCAGGATGAAGTCAGCTCTTCCTTCCCTTCTTGGAAAGGATACTTTTGTTTCTTAAAAAAATCAAGTTATTTTATATTCATATGAGATCTGGGTATGATGCTCGTGCTGCAAGTCTGTTCTTGCAGGCAATGCTCGGACTGTGCTGTTTGTCCCTGGCTGTCTTTAAGAAAATGCAATCGCTTCCTCAGCACCAATCTTCTGGAATGCAGGCCCAGGAATAAGGTCACATAGACACCTTCCAGGACACTTTAAAGACTGCATCCCCATCTTTCAATACGGACCACCACCATCAATAATTGCTTAGGTGTTGCTTTTTTTCATCCTAATAACAATCTGTGAAAGTTCCCCTGTACACAGTTTGTAGCATCCTGCTGTTGCATGGACTTTCTTGGAAGTTCATACTTGTAGTATACAATATTTGTCTCAATGAGCTTTATTAGCCGTAAGAGAACAACGGGAATTTGCTCCCTAAATTTCAAAGGCAAATGAAGGATTTTTGAAATCTATGAAATCTGAACATCATATTGACAGGGCTGTTAGTTGCGGTTATACAGCATGAGGAACCAGACAGAAGAAAAAGGTGTCTGAAGCATTTAGCAATTTGCAACAATAATACATGATAGGGAAAAACCAAGCAGTATTTCTCTTCCTGCTGCTGTTTTAATTGATTTCCTACTTCCTACAGAACCCAGTGAAACACACACTTTAGCATCCAAAAAAGAACATTCTTTCCATTTCTCTCTGGATCCAAAATAAGAACTCTTTTTGCTGCACAGCCAGTCAGATATTCTCAAAACCAGCATTAACCTTTAGACACAGATCCACAGGGTGGTCCACTACGAAGAAAGCTTTGTCATTATGACAAGGAATTCATTATGTTGTGATCCCTGTTTCCCTGTCTACAGGTTACATAGCATGCATACATTCAACTCCTGGGAATGGGATGGAATTAAGTAAGAAACAAAAAGAAGAAGGCCCCATTATAGGAGAGCTGTCGAGGATGATGTGGAAGAATGGAAAATGTTCTCCAAAAATATACAGCAGATGCAATAAGGAATGTTCCTCTAACATAATCATAGTTACACATATGTCAGCATTTTGGATGTTTGGCCTTATTTCTCTCATAAGCTGCTCTTGCTCAACAATTCAATCCTTGAAGTTCCATCAGAATATGACAACTATTCCCTGTCATATATTAAATTACCAGTTGCAGACTTCATGAACTTTATTAGCATGAACAGTGTCCAATATTCAGTCAAACAGACAGATGCAGTCCGTGAGGTAAGACCGTGTGCTTCTGGAATGTTTAGTTCTGTAAATTGTACTACACAAAACAGCATTCTTTGGAGACTGCATTAATTGTCAAATATCCACCAAAACCAAGGAATAGTTCTTGCATGAAGAAGATATTAGATTTTTCTTCTGTTTTCTTTCTGAGATTAGGTTTTTCTAGACAGCTAGAATCACCTATAGCATCTGGAAACATTTATCCCACTCTGCAATCTCATTGTTCCTGAACATGAAGATAAAACATGAATGAACTTCCTCCCTAAACCGACAAATTGTCCTCACAAGAAATTTCTGCCCAAATAAAACAAACTCCATCTTCTTGATAAGAAAACCTAAATTCAGTTCTTTCCCAGAAGGCACCATCAACTTTGCATTTCCCACAGGTATCTAAATCAAATACAGATACTGACTCCCAAATCCAGACACATTCACTAGAATTAGCATCAATCAATCCTCAGAGAAGCATCTTTTCAAATACAATTACTGTATTTCTAATTATTTTTGTTCCAAAGGGGGCTTTATATTAAGCTTCTTCTAAAATTCAACTCCTTTCACTTGCTTAAAAAATGGAGTCTATAGAATCTAACATTTACTTCATGGATCTTTAAAAAAAAAACCTTCTGTTTTCATAAAACATTACCATTTCAATTCAGAGAGAAGAAGGAAGGAATGGAGAGAGGAGGAAATGGTACAAAATGGCAACTGAACATGAGGAAAAACATTCCCATCCAACTGCAAAATAAAGAAATGCAAAAAACTGTTTTTATCATTTTAGCCACTTATGCATTAATAAATAAACAAGCTGGAACTGGAAGCTTACTGAAAACAGGTACCCAAATTAAACACACTAAAGAGATTTCAAAGGATTATTGTAACCACATGCAGCATATGGGATAAAACTGAGTATCTCCTACAAAGGGTCAAGAGGCATAGTACACATTTGTCCAGTTGCATCAAATGCTAGCACAACAAGAGTGATTTAAAACTTTTCCCAACACATGTGCTTCCACAGAATTCACAGTTTTGCTCATGGTGTTAGGTGCCTTCTGTGCTGTTGTCAGTGGTGGGTTTAACATTGAGAACTGGAGGCATTCTCTTCATTAAAAAGTTGGTCTAAAATTCCTCATTATTCACACCTCTTCTTACATTATATGTCACCACATTGTTGCAAACATGAAGCATATTTTCAATTGCAGGTTCCCTCGTAAATTTGCTAATTAAGATGTCAGATTCCATTATGCTCTGTTGGAGATAAGATTCCAGGAGGTATATAGCATAATTAAAGTTGCTGTTTCCTAACAGAAGGCATAACAGAGCAGATCTTGAACATCCTGTGGTAGATGAATTATTTCATGCCTGCCCGAACACCAGCCAAGAACTAGAAAGTTTGATGGGTTTTCATCTAGGAGTAGTAGTACTGTGTGTCTTTGTCAGGTGAAAAATGCAACCATTCCTTTGGTGTGCACCGGACAAAGATATTTCCTCAGGTCTGGCAACAACACACAAAACTGTGATGTAGAGAAGAAACAGTGTGCCCATTAAATTATGCTGTGGCTGAAATCCCATTGAGACAGATGGTTTATCACCAAATATGAAGGAAAGGAGCATCTGGTAGTTTATTCAGTCACAAATACAAGAATACAGTAGAAAAACATGGCTCAAGACATATCAGACTGGAGCTTTCCAGAGCTTTCATCAGCAACCAGGTGGCTTGAGTTGTTTCCTCTGGAATTAAAAATGGGTCTGAGACAGTTCCAGTAATTAGAGGATTCAAAACGTTGCTGTTACCCATTTCTATACAGCACAGCATCCATGGGACCTAATGGAGCTTTCCCATTATTGGTTGAGGGTTGGTTGTCTTACTGTCACTTATGTCAATGCTTACCAGCTGGCTCTAACTGCTTCAATATCACTAACCAGGTTCTGAGCCAAGCATATCCCGAATATCTGAAAGAAAATGAGATATGTAAGCTGGAATGGCAGGCTTCATTAGGAGAAACCAGGTTGGTTGAGTTAATATTTACACAAAGGAAATTTAACATGGTTTTAAACAAAATGCAGATCTCCACGCCATGGAGCAAAAGTGAGCAATGGGTTTATGGTGTAAAACAGTGGGGTTCTGTGTGTATAGCCCACTAATTAAATTACAACCAAAGCTTATAAACGTTACGTTTTAGACCTTAACCCCCAACAACCATTGTGGCTGAAAGATATTATGTGTTACACCCCAAAAAGAAACATTTTCAACACAGCATGATGCCATTTCCGAAGAACACACTGCTCAGGAGGATCTGACTGAGTACTAATGCAGAGTAATGCTAGAATCTTATATTTGCTGTTGCACAAGTAAAAGTTCCCAGTGTGACAGAGTGACACTGCACTGCACAAAGAAACAGTAGACATCTCTTAGTACAAGCAAGAAAAATATCTCCTTGCTTCTTCTGCTAGTTCTCCAAGCAGTTTGGCCAAATAGGATCAGGCCACTGTTTACATTTAATACCTCAGGTGATTATATACACAGGTTCCTCTCCCAGTTCTTATTTTTGGCTCCTTCCTGTGATTTGTTCCATTTTCTGCAGCCCCTTAAGGGAACAAGGTGGTTTACCTGCAGTAATGCTACGCCAATGAATATGCCAGCAACTATAGTGAGGTTGTCCTGCAGCCATTTCTCAAACTGGGGGACACAGCCTTTTGTGTAAATAACAATCTGCTGGTCAACTTCCTAGAAGTAATGATGAAAAAGAAATATAGGTCTCTTTTAATACTTTTCTTGGCTTCGCCTTTTTACCCACCCCACTCACAAGTTTATACAATTACAAATACACAAATACTTACTGGCTTTTGCCTGGCATCATAGCCACACTGTGTATTAATGACATCTTCCTAAAAACAGAAACACACACACACACACACACACACAAAGGTGTCAGTAAGTATCGTTTTTCAATTTGCCAAATTTCCACAAGTTACAGAACCCAATTTTATAATTTTAGTAGTGTAATTTGTGAAATTAAAGTGTGTAATTTTTGTTTTCAATCGTGTTTTCATATGAATTGTTACCTGCCTTCCAAGGGGTGTGCTACATATTTAATAAAAAAATACTGTTAAATACTGTTAAACACCCCCCACAAACACACAAGTTTTGCTGAAATGTTGCAATCCAAAAGAAAGAATTTAGCACCCCAGTGAGAACAAGGGTTTTGTTTAGAGTAGACAAGTAAGTTACTAATAGGACGGAAGTGCTTTCTGACCACAGCATTGAGGTTGGGAGTAGAAAGAAGCACAGGGGGGTTCTGTGGTGCCACCCCCCTACCAGGTGAATGTGTACAACACTTAAGCAACACAAGCAACGTTTGCCACCTGAGGTTCTTTCTATGGAGAAAGGTGGGATAAAAATATTTTAAATAAATTAACTAAAACGTTTTTCCAACAAATCTTTAATCTTGGGCAGGCTGGGTCAGTTTCACTTTGTGTACCAATATTAACATCATATAAGTGACTGCTCTACCATATCCCTTCTCCTGCTGGTAGATAACTAAAAGATCAGGGTAAAACTCTTCTGCTGTACACGCTTATTTTCTACATGTGGGAAATGTCTGGCACACCGGAAAATTCAGTTAGTTGAACCTGAAATCCAGAAACAGCTTTACCACTTCAGTGAAAACTGTACAGTACTATCTCGTAAGACAAATGCCCCTTAATCCGAAAACCTTGTAACACAAATGAAATTTCCGGGACCAGGAAAACCTCATAAGACTAATTTTTCTTATGGGATGCCTCACAAGATGAATTCAATGCATTCTTATGGGAACCACGTTAAACTGTGTTTCGTAGGATGAATTTTTCCTCAAATGACTTGACCTGCAGAACGAATTAAATTTGTCTCAAGAGGCACCACTGTATTTCTAAAAGTGTGCCCCTTTCTGACTTACAAATTAAAGCCCAAGTCTTAGTATAAATATACTTCCTGCATAGCAGATGGATTTTAGCAGGCCTTAATCCTGGACTCCAAGCAGATTGTTAATTAGTTTGTGAAATGGAATCCCTAATTAGCATTAAAATATAAGCACTCTCCTCCATACTGTGGAAGAGCCAAGACAGCCAGTTCAGCAATGATCATCTGTTATAGATCCTATAACATAGGCAGAAATAGTAGTCATACGCTTACAGAATACTGAAGGCCCACTAACAGACATGGAATACTGAATATGCAAAGTTAAAACTTTGTGTATGCTGGAGTGGACAAAGTGCCAATGTTGCTGGACTGCAACTACAAGAAACACTGAGAAGGCCATAAGTTGCCCACCCCTGGTTTATATTTTGAAGGAGCAACACAACCTGCATACAATTTAAGAAGAGTGCATATACACAAAGTTCTTTATGACTCTAGTGCAGGGGTGGCGAACCTTCGGCACTCCAGATGTTTTGGACGACAACTCCCAGAATTCCAAGCCTCTATTGCCAATGACAAAGGGTTGTGGGAGTTGTGGTCCAAAACATCTGGAGTGCCAAAGGTTCACCACCACTGCTCTATTGCCTTGTCAAACTTCAGTGCCAACTTACAGCAGGATCTTTAGTGCAGCAGGAAAAGGGTACGCCACAGCGCTCTCGACTTGCATTTGAGTCTGTGCAGTTAAAATAGATGTTGAGATTCCAGTCGTCTGCGCCAAAAGCCCCACAACATTGCCACTAGAACAAGGTGGAAGAAGGAGAAGAAACAACAGCTATGATTCCATGAGAAATTTCCATTATTCCCAGTTCTCAACTCTTTGGAGGAAAACAAAAGGATGACAGTGGTTCATGAAATGTGGACCGCATATGTTCAGTGGATCTGTACAATACTGTTCCCAATGAGGCTATTATTTCAAATTATTTACATGCTGGAAATACATGGAGAAAGTATTAAGTGTCAATTCTTACACATAAAAAACCTATTCAGAAATTAAAAGGTGAACAATCAAAAAACCAAGTGTGAAGTAGGAGTCACCTTGTCAAGCTGACATTTTTATTAAGAAGGTGAAAAGGCCACTTACATATTCTTGTGTAAAGTCAATGAGGTTTTGCAAATCAATGTCATCTCTGTATGCACGGATGTTGTTGTTGATAAAGAAATACAGCTGGTCTTTGATCCAGTCTTTGAACACAAATGCCAGAACACCAGCTGTGAGTTCCAGGAAGAAGATGATTCCCAAGAATACTGAGAACTGTGAAGAAGGAAAAATGCCTTAGTAGAGTCCTTTTTCACGTCTTTAATTAATTTGATGATCAATCAGACAAGACATATCTTAAGAATCAATGCACTGCCCAATCACCACATGAAGAAAGACTATCACTGCTATTGTGTACTGATTGTATTCCTGACTTGGTTGGTTGGTAACAGCTTTCAGGAAGCAGGCTTTATATCAACTCAGAGATGCAGGAGCCACAAATGATGTAGGAGCTTATGTTTACACTGAGCTTTACAGGAACCCTCTTTTTCACAAGAGCAGCAATTACAGAAATTTTTATTTATTTATTTATTTATTTATTTATTTTGCATTTGTATACCATTCCCATTTCCCAAAGGGAACTCTGGATGGTTCACACAAAAGGTTAAAAACACAGACATCAGTTGAAGAATATAAAAAAGATGCTGGGCAAGAGGCATAAGACTGGGGAATTATAATAATAAATAAACCTTGGTACAACCCTAGCAATTGCCAAAGGCATCCCTGAATAGCCAGGTCTTAACTGCTCTTCTGAAGGATGCCAGTGAAGGAGCCTGGTGTATCTCGCTCGGCAATGAATTCCAAAGTGCTGGGCGAGCCACT
This sequence comes from Phrynocephalus guinanensis, assembly GCA_037367245.1. Classification (NCBI taxonomy): domain Eukaryota; kingdom Metazoa; phylum Chordata; class Lepidosauria; order Squamata; family Agamidae; genus Phrynocephalus; species Phrynocephalus guinanensis. Next base: position 23,322,585 of record CM074741.1, read on the forward strand.
GAGAAGGCCCGTTTGCGGGCGGCAACCCAGAGCGAGAGAGCCATAGAGGATCGGGTGGGTCAGGCCAGCTCTGACTGTAGGGAGATACGCTCTGCCAGAAATGCAACTGCATGAAGATTTACTCATTTTTGAAATTTATTGAGGTGGCAGACTTCACCTTCTAATATTACTGTACAAAGAAAATTTTATGAGACTACATTCCCATATTTCTACAATCTTCTGGACCCATGTTCACTGTAATGTATTAGGGAAAGCCATATAAGTAAACATGTCCTTGAGAAACTTGACTGTAGCTTTTCTATAATATGAAAAGCAGTTCTACCATAGCTCTAAAACAAACCCAGGGATGTGCTGAGATAACATCCTAAAGGCACAACAAATCAGTAAAGTGGCAACCATGTCAACAAAAAATGCCCTTACAATTGTAAATTATGAACGCTACTACCCATCAACCTTCTTAAGTCATTGTAGCCTTTCTGCCTTAATAAAGCTTGAGAATAATATATTTATTGATAGTTAACCCTTAATTTTTACATTTCTTCTTCCTTTTTAAATAATAGGTTATATTGTAGTATTGTACTGTAGTTTTTATTGTTGACTATATGATTCTTATATTTCCTTTTATATAGAGAGAGCATTTTTACCAAAACAAATTCTGGGTGTGTCTAACCACACTTGGCCAATAAAAGTATTCTATTCTATTCTATTCTATTCAATTCAGAGGTCAGAAGCCTATTATGTGACTTTTAAATGGATTGTTATCTTATTACTTGGACTGAATTTGTAGTAGTACTTTTTCCATTTTTATTTTTCATCTCTCAGAGCGGCCTTGTTTTCTTTCATTGTTCTTAGCTTTCAATGACGTAAAATGCATCTTCACAATCACTGCTCAACTTTGAAAATTGTCTTTAATGTTTCTTGGTGACTATTGTGCACTCATTGTCTCCAAGGTTGTCGAGGGGGTGGCCGCGGTCCGACTTCAGTCATACCTGGAGGTAAATCATATCCTGGATCCCTTCCAGTCTGGATTCAGGCCCCTTCACGGGACCGAAACCGCCCTGGTCGCTCTACAGGATGACCTCCTCAGGGAGGCCGACGGGGGGGAGCTCCTCCCTGTTGGTCCTCCTTGATCTCTCAGCAGCCTTTGATACCATCGACCACGGTAACTTTCTGGCCCGGCTCGCGGAGGTGGGAATTGGTGGTCAGGCCTTGGCCTGGCTCCGTTCCTTCCTCGGCGACCGGACTCAGAGGGTACAGCTGGGGGATGTCTTGTCGGCTCCTTGGACTCTCCCTTGTGGGGTGCCCCAGGGGTCGGCAATCTCTCCCGTGCTGTTCAATGTTTATATGAGGCCGCTGGGGGAGGTCATCAGGAGATATGGAGTTCGCTGTCATCAGTACGCTGATGACACGCAGCTCTATCTCTCCTTTTCATCATCTGCAGAGGAGGCGGTTCGCTCCCTCGATCTGTGCCTGGAGGCCGTTTTGGAATGGACCAGAGATAACCGGCTCAAGCTTAATCCGGAGAAGACGGAGGTTCTGTTCTTCGGGACGCCCTCGTCTCGGTACAATGGCCCCCTCCCTAGTCTGGGGGTTTTTTCCCTCCAGCCTACAGACAGGGCCAGGAATCTGGGCGTGGTCCTGGATTCGGCCCTCTCCCTGGAAGCCCAGGTGATGGCCGTTTCCAGGGCCGCTTTTTTTCCATCTCCGCAGGATCGCCCAGATCCGCCAGTACCTTGATGAGTCCTCCCTGAGGACAGTTGTGCAGGCTCTGGTGGTCTCGAGGATCGACTATTGCAATGCCCTCTACGTGGGGTTGCCCTTGGGCCTGGTCCGGAGGTTGCAGCGGGTGCAAGATGCGGCGGCCAGGCTGGTGGTGGGTGCCCGTAAATACGAGCACATCACCCCAGTCCTGGTCCGCCTGCATTGGCTTCCCGTTGCCTTCCGGATCAGGTTCAAGGTCTTGGTCTTGATTTTCAGGACCCTCCACGGCTTGGGACCAGAGTATCTGGCGGAGCGTGTCTCCCTGAGGGCATCCGGATCCAGACCCACGAGATCATCGCAGGCGTGCTCACTGAGAGTGGCCACACCCAGAGAGGTGCGGAAAAAACGTGCACGCGCAACCGCGCCTTCTCTGTGGTGGGGCCTTCCCTCTGGAACCATCTTCCCAGTGAGCTGCGCCTGCTGGAGTCCCTGCCTGCCTTTAAAAAAGCTTTGAAGACCTTCCTTTTTAAAGAGGCCTTTGGTGACCTTATCAGTTAGTTTTTTTTTCTTTTTCCTTTGGTTTACCTCTTACTTCCTTCACTCTCTCCATTCCCGCCATCTTACCCTCCGCTGTTTTCTGTTCGGAGGTTTTTGTTTGTTTGTTTGTTTGTTTGTTTGTTTTCTCTTATTTTATATGCTTTTTAACATTGTTAGCCGCCCAGAGTTCCTGCCGGGAAGATGGGCGGGATATAAGTTTATAAATAAAAATAAATAAATAAATAAATAAATAAATAACTTTGTATATTGTCTTTCCATGTTGTAAGTTGCCTTGGGTCCTTTCCAAGGATAAAGCAAAGCAGAGCTTATATACCGCCCCATACCACTTCAAGTAGTCTCTGGACAGTTTATAATTTAATTACAATATGCAGGCTACACATTGCCCCCCCCCAAACAGGCTGGGTACTCATTTTACCAACCTTGGAAGGATGGAAGGCTGAGTCAACCATGAGCCTGCTACCTGGGATTGAACCTCAAATCGTGAGCAGAGTTTTACCTGCAGTACAGGCATTTAACCACTGCGCCAGGTGGGGCAAAATATTTAAAATAAATAAGTAAAATAATTAATGCACTTGTCATATAAACATGTCCAGTCCCAGGTTTGCTAAAACAAAGCAAATATCTAAAAAGTAAATATCTACAGATTTATATAAAGATCTTAAGAGATGGAGAGGACAGTGTGGTCAGCTAATATTAATATAACACTTTATGATCTTGAGTTGGCAATGAAATAAAAGTTCAAAGTCTCCAACAAGACTTCCCAATGGAAAAATGTGCAAGGGTGGCTCTCAAGTTAAATTCAGCTCCATCAGCAAGATATTTTATAGGACATCTCCTGTCTTGCAGTGGCGCAATTCAGTGCAGAGACTAGGAGTTCTAGAATTTGCTTTGATACCTCTGCATTACATAACACAGTCTCTAAGGGGCCACTATGGAAGACAATACTCAGATATGATTAATCTTTACAGACTGCCAAGGTTTACTAATGCTTCCTCATAGTCTGTTTGGAATAAACAGATAAAAATCATAACTACAGACAGGGAGTTATTATATACAACAGGGCTGCCCAACACGTCGACCGTGGTCGACCAGTCGACCGCAGGGCCATTTGAAATAGCCCAAGAGGTCTCCACTGGCCTCCTGATCCGCCGCCAGTGGCTGTGTGTTGGGGGGGGGAATTGGTCCACCCACTGGGCTGGACGTTTGGTCCGGATTTGTTTCATATCTTGCCTCTGCAATGCCCCACCCCCTTGCTTGGCTCCTCTGTAGGGCTCTCCAGCACTAGTGAGAGAGCTCTCTGTCTCTCTTGTGGGTGTCCCATGCCGGATCGGCAAGGGCTGAGCAGGAACGGGGGGCACTCATGGAGAAAAGAGGAGGAGGGGAAGAGGACAAGAAGGACTTGTCTAAGGCTAATCCTGGAGCAGGGCATCATCCCTGAAAGCGGCTGTGGCGGCGAAGAACAGGAAAGAGCAACTAACAAACTCTCCCTTTCTCAATCCAGTGGCTGGCTACATTGTGCCCAAGTCCAGCTGCTCGCCCCCGTCCACAGCCTAGAGAGCAATGCCTCCAAGGCAAAAAAAAAAAAAAAAATGGGGGGAGCAAGATATGCTTGTCACTCTTCCATGGGCTTCGAAGGGCACTCAGGCACTGCTGGGTCCCGGAGCAGGTCCAGGCGAATCCTGCCGCCTCGCCCACTTCCCCACCCGCCCTCCAAGCTGCTGTCTAGGAGACAAAGTTGTTGCACCTCCAGGCTCCTGCTTTCCTCCTCCAGCCCTCTCTCCTCCCCACTTGGTCGGGGTTCAATGCTTGGGCTGCATCGCTTCCGCCTCTGGTGACGGGCTGGGGATCTGGGAGCACACAAGAGAAAGCAAGAGCAAGCGAGCGAGTGAGAGACTGGCTTTCTAGCCCAGGCATGCCGGAGAATCAGTCTCTCTCTCTCTCTCTCTCTCCCTTCTTGTTAGCTGCCTTTGCAGCAACGGAGATTTCTCTGCTGCTCTCTCTCTCGCTCTCTCTCGCTCTCTACTGTCGCCCAATAGCAGAGAGGAGTGGGTGTGACTTAACAAGCTAGGCTGCCTGGATCTTTTCCCCGGGGTGAGAGAGCGGCCCCAGCTCAGGTTCGCTTTGCCTAAAAGTCGACCTACAGGGAAATTTGAGAGCTCAGACCGCAGGGGACGTTCAGGAGCATCAGGTAGACAGCAGGCTGTTCAAAGTTGGATAGGAAACTGCTGCTTTACTTACAATTTTTTTTCATACAAGCATGTGCTTAGAATGCATAAAATTCATAAGTAGAGGTATTAGCGTAGTAGCCCTCAGTCACTTTGGGCTAGAAAAAGTAGACCTCAACCTGTTCAAAGTTGGACAGCCCTGATATACAATAAGCAATGACTATAATTTACTTGGAATTGAACCCTCAAAACAACCCACAGCAATCCTACATAAATACGTTGGCAGAATTAAAGTGAAGGGGAAAGAGAAAGACAGAGAAAAGCAAAAGGCAGTGGCATTTTAATCACAACAGGTTGGTTGAAGTGTGTTTTTGTAGATCAAAATCCAGTTCTTCAGATACCAGAAGTCCATGTTTCTGAAGAAATGCATTTAGATCCACATAGATTCATCTTGTAATAAATATGTTAGACTTTACAGTGCCACAACAATTTTCTTTTTTTCTCTCCTTTCTTTGCCACCTTTAACTTTGCCAACATTTTGAAACAAACACACATGGTTTCTTCTTGGGAAATGTTTACACTGGACATTAGAGGTAAAAAAAAGCAGAGATAAATTTAATACATCAGCAACAAAACAAAAGCACCCAATGAAATTAACAAAGGTCAAAGCAACATTTTGTAGATGGAGCAAATGAATTGTACCAAATACTTACAAATTTGAGAAGGAAGGTGTTCTCTCGCAGAGCTCCTATGCATCCTGCAAACCCCAAAATGAACATCACTCCTCCCACCACAAGGAAGAGCCACACTGGGTCAAAACCTCCCAAATCAGTGATGGAGGAGATGTTGGACAATACACCCTAGGATGTGGAAGCAAGGGAGGAGGGGATAGAGAAAACCACAGATCACAAATACATCCGTTTTCACTGCAGCTTTGTTTTTCCATTTAACACAAATTGATACCACAGCAATGTCCAAAAGGATTTCAAAAACAAAACTGATGCTTCCTGTCTATTATTTGGGATTGGGAGAAATGCCACCACACCAAGGCAACAAGGTTCATAGCTACAATGGATCCCAGGATGCACCACTAAAGGAACATCTGTACAGAATGGGTTTGTCAAGAGTTGAAACATTAAAGGCAAGATCAGCATTAGTAATTTCTAAGCAGGCATCTGGAAGTTGAGTCATGGCAACTAGACGAGTGGCTCTACCTACAAGCAATTTGACTTTAACTTCTGCCTTACAAATTTTAGATGTGGTCTGCTCTACTTTTGTTTTGGTTCGGTTTGTATGAATTCTTGTTTTAAAAATGCGTACAAAATGAACTGAACTGAGGGGCCCACTAAAACAGAACGAACTGAACCATCGGTTTTCTGTTTCATGCCCACCCCTAGTACATACACAGCCAAACCAAAGATGGCAATAAGCCTTAGTCTTACTTCAGTGCTAAGGCGGCTGTCAGTGCTTTAGAAATCACTGGCATAATGCAGTAAATGGGGAAATCTGTGCATGCTTTCTCCCCCTCCCAGAATAGCAATATCATGGGAAAAGAGCACAAGGCAGCATGCATTGTGTCCTTCACTTTATGCTTACAACAATCGTTTTGTAAGGTAGGGTAGGCTAACATAAGACTCAGCAGGCACACATCATAAATCAGGCATGTCCAAACATCAGACCTCCAGAAGTTTTGGACCACAACTCCCACAGTCCTTTGCCACTGGCAATCTAAGCTTAGAATTCTGGGAGTTGTGGTCCAAAACATCAGGAGGGCCAAAGTTTGGACATGCCTGTCATAAACAGTCATTATCTTTTCCACAGGTGTAAGAGGCACTGTATTTTTTTAAAGTGTATATCTCCTGATACAAATTAGCAGAAGCAATGTTATGCAAATCATTCTCCTTCAATACTCTATCTCAGTGTTCCCCAACCCCCGGTCCGCGGACCGGTGCCGGTCCGTGGAGCAATCTGCACCGGGCCGCCGCCCAAGGAACTTCAAATCATTTCACTGTGGCGGCGGCCCGGCTCCCAGAAATGATTAAGGGACCCACGGGCTTGAGATTGAGCAGGCGGGTTAAGGTGGGGAAGCTATCTTTTGGGCGCATGCGTAAAAGCGAGGCGAGCGAGACGGAAGAAGGGGAAACAACCCACCCACCCTCCACTTCGAACCATCGAGTGATGGAGAAGGGGTAGCCCAGAGCGCCTCGCCAAACTGGGAGAAGACGACGAAGGCGGCAGTCAAGCGTTAATGGCCGCGAGCTTGGTTCTTCTTCCGCCCAACTTGGGGTGAGCTTGGGGTGAGCGGAGGGAGGGAGGGGGGCGTCTCAGGCCGGGCCTGGTGTTGGGGATGGGGGGAAGAAGAAGAGAGGATGGGACAGGGCGGCCCTTTGGTTTGGAGACCGGATTCCCTGGCTGGCTGGCGTGCGCGTGCCCGCCTGTGTGTGTGTGTGTGTGTGTGAGGGTGGCTTTGATTTATTTATGTGTAAATTTAATTCGAAGCGCGGCCTGGGCTCTTTGGAAGCGGGAGCGTGGCCGGCGCTTGAGGGGGGGGCTGCTGCTCATGCTTTATTCCCCCCCGCCCCCGCCCCAGTCCCAGCCCTAGCCCTCAAGAGGGGGAGCCCGGTGGACGTGGAGGCTCGAAGAGGAGGAGAAGTGGGGAAACGGCCTCTCCCAGCAGGGGTTGGTGGGTGTGTGGGGGTGGGGTGGGGGTGGGGGAAGGATTCATCCTCTGCCGGTGGGGAGGCTACGGGGTGAGGCTGGTGTCAGGCGGGGGCCGGTTGGGCCCGTCGAGGCAGGTCCACAAGAGGAGGAGCGGGGGGTGGGTGAGGTGAGGTGGGTGGGTGGGACTCGGAAGGCGAAGGCGGTTTCGGAGATGAAGGAGGCGGGGGGGAACGGAGGTGCTCTCATCCGGTTTCTGCCGGTGTGGGATGAGGAGAGGAGCCCGACAGGAAGGCATGCGCAGCTGGGGGGGAGAAAAAAAAGGGGGGATAACGTTTATTTTATTTATTTTGAATATTTTACCCCACCAACGTTGGCATCGGGAGCCCCCGGGGGATGGGGGGTTTGGTGGGTTGAATTTGGGCGGGAGGCGGTTTTCCCTGGGCAAACATGAAGGCATGTTTAAATACAATTAAATTAAAATTATTAAATCAAAACAAGCGGGCCATGGAAAAATTATCAAACATTTACCGGTCCGCGGCGATAAAAAGGTTGGGGAGCACTGCTCTATCTGATGATGCAGAAGCGACTATCCTAGTTTCATAGGCCACACTTCAACATCTTAACTCCTAAACCATGGTGACTTTCCAATAAGCAAGTGTTTAAGATTAAATACCAAGACAGTTCTCCATGACTGCCAAGAAGAATAGGCACACACTACCACTTATGAAGCCCAATGTTTCATATGTGGGTTTCACTTATGAAGAGCTGATCAAATAAATCAACCATTGTAACACATCTATTAATAGATGTGATAAAGCAATTCATCAAATGTGCAGGTGAACATTAAAAAAAAAAAGCAATCTCACACAGACAGCTGCAGAGGCATCACTAAAGCTGTGGCCATTATCCCCAATAGACAGTACGCCCTATCAACCGTAACATGTTCAAGGTTTTATTTCCTCTCTTGCTTCACCTAGGGACAGTCACTAAATTAAATACTGATTTTCTGTCAAGCCAATCTGCATCTGGTAACCTAGCTCATTCTGTGGTTCTGTGACTACCATATGAACATATAGCTGCTGGAAAATCTGTGATGATACCTTCCTTACCAAGCAGAATTTCACTGATATTGTCTAAGCAAATCATGAACCATAGTTTGTCAAGACCTCACCACAGGATTTACAAGTGGCCATTAAACAGAATATATGGTGCTCCATCAGTCCTCCTGCTGATTGAAGTTGCAGAAAAATGCCAGATGCAACGTCACATTCTTCACAGTTGGGCTGAACTAATTTATTGTTTGTGCCCCAGAAATACTCTGTTTGTCATTTTTAACAACATTAATATGGAGTTCTAATAAAGACAACATGGGGGAGTGTCAATTTAATTGACTCAATCTCCAACATACCTTTTCATTCCATGCCCACAGTCCAATTCCAAGAAATGTGATGCCCAGGAACTGAAAGAAACAGAGAAATGAAAATATTAATAGAAAACATTGCAAGAGAGTTTAGCCTTCTGCCTTGCTCTCATCAGTTTTCATATCAAAGTATAGTATCAAAGAAGATATTGGAGTAATATCTTTCATTGGCAAAACTTCTTAGTTTCAATTTTACACTCCAATCTTGCACTCAGAGAAACAGTGTTGCCAGTGTTACAAATAAAATACTGAAATCCACTGGAATCACAAATATTCTGGCATTGCTCATTGGACCCAACCTTTAACAAAGGTGTTTAAAGACATGATTCACTCTGTCGCTTTTACTCACAAGAGAAAGGCAGAGTCACCTACAAAAAAGCCAGCTACAAAGACAATCAGATGAATTAAATTTCATTTCTGTGTGATTCATCCAGATGGGACTGCATTTTGTATTTTCAAACTACAGGACCTGGAAAGTGGTCCTTTCTATTGCTTCAAAAATCAACACAGCAGGGACCTACAACATTTCATTTCCAGCAGTTTTGGACTTTTTTTTTTTACATTCACATAGTTCTAGTAAGCACAATGAACACAGAAGGTAGAGGAACAGAAATAACTTAAGAGAATAGTTCTGGTTGCAGGGCAGTAGCTCAGTTACAAGCTGTCACTGTCAGGTAAACTGTCCAAAATTCAATCCCTGGCATTTCCAAGCAGGACTGGAAAAGACTACTACCTAATTTATAATCTGAAAACCCAGATAGTTGCTGCCACTCACTTTAACTAAGGTTCTAAAAAGTTTTCAGTCTTCCATTTTGTCAGATGCTACATGCATTTTAATCAGTTCTGTGTTAGTATCCACTTAAACTTGTTTTTCCCAAATGGAAATTTATAATCAATTTCTGTATGCTTTTCCTGAGTTTGGGGACATGGTTCTTTCCTACTTCTATCTAGAAATGGTAAAGAACAAACTTGGGATATTCTGAATACATAACACACTCAACCATAAGCTATGAACCATTCTTAGATAATGTTCAGGAATGCCATTTCATACTCAAACCATCTTGATTCTAGAAGATAACAAGCTGAGAAGGCCAATACAACCAGTATTACGTAGATGGAACAAGCATTTTTGGCTCTCTGTAAGACCGTCTGGTCATGGTCTTAGAGTGTGTAACAAAGACATAAGGTTCCTAGATATGCTAAACGATTGTTCCCTGAAACAGATGCTTGAAGACCAAACTAGAGGTACAAAAATCCTTGATTTGCAAAATCCTTGATGTGCAAAATGTTAATGTGACTGATCCAATAGGGAACAGTGACCACAACACAATTACTTTTAATTTAATCATAGACTGCAAATCACTGATAAAATTGAACACAGAGACCTTAAATTTTCAAAAAGGAAATTTCCCAAAGATGAGGAAACTAGTAAAAAAGAAGCTGAAAGGGGAAACTGAGAGTCCAAACACCAAGAGGCATGGAGGTTGCTCAAAAAAACAATAACAGAGGCCCAATTGGAATGCATACCCAAAAGGAAAAAGGGCACTGCCAGGTCCTAGAGGACTCCGATGTGGCTTACAGGAGCTGTTCGGGAAATGATCACAAGCAAGAAAAGCTCATTTAGAAGATGGAAGGCTTGTCCACAAGGACAACAGGCAGAAACATAAATTCTGGCAGAACGAATGCAAGGCAACAATTAGGAGAGCAAAACAACACTTGGAGGAGCGTATAGCTAAAAACACTCAAAGAAAGCTAGCTGCTGCCACTCTCTGTTCCTTGCCTCAGCAATGCAAGACCTCTGGACTCCTGAAGCTTTGGCCTACTTACTTTCGACCTTCCTGGGACTCTCTAAGTCAGGGGTCCTCAACCTTTTTAAACAGGGGGCCGGTTCACCGTCCCTCAGACACTGTTGGGGGCCGGACTAGATTTTGAAAAAAATATGAAGAAATACCTATGCACACTGAACATAACAATAAATTACTAATAATAATAATAATAATAATAATAATAATAATAATAATAATAATAATAATAATAATAATAATAATAATAATAATAATACCATTTGGGTAGTGGGCGGCATACAAGCTATATCAATAAATAAATAAATAAATAAATAAATAAATAAATAAATAAATAAATACATACATACATACATACATACATACATACATACATACATACATACATACATACATACATACATACATACATGGAAACAGGAGGAGAAAGGGGGGAATCGTCAAACCCCTGGGCACAGAGTCATCCACCATAAAGTGATGCCAGTTCGCAACGTGAAAAAATCCAACCACACAACACCCCACCGCCACCACTTCCATCACCAGTAACTTCTGGTCCTGTGATCCCTGGCCAGCGGCATCACGAGGGCCGGGAGAAAGTTTGTGACTGAAGCGGGGAAAACAAGCCGGCTTGCCCAGGGGGCGGGAGAGAGGGAGGGAGGAGAGCAAACCAAAACAGCCAGCCTGCTTCTCGGTCAGCGGCACCACTGGCCCGATCGCCTGCCGCCGTCCTCGGTCTCAGGCGGCAGACTCTGCGGCGCCTGGAGAGAAAACCGGGCGCCTTTCCGGGGCGCGATGGGGCGCGGGTCTTTCCAGCCTCTCTCCTGGTCCTCCCCACCACCACCACCGGCCCCGCCGACGCAGCAGCAGCAGAGGGCAAAAGAGCAGCAGCACCCCGTCTGAGCGGGATCCCCATCACCCCCCGCCACCCCGGATCCAAGGCGGGCGATCCCCCACCCCACCCTGTACCTCCGCCACATGCTGGTACCGCGGCCACTCCAAGGACGTCGCTCAGAGGGAAGGTGCAGCGTCCATCTCCTCCTGCAAGCAAGCAAGCAGGCAGGGAGTCCGGCCAGGGGGAGGGTGGGCGGGCGGGCATGTCTTTCTCCCCACCCGCTTCGGTGTGTGTGTGTGTGTGTGTGTGTGTGTGTAGGGGGGGCGCTGGACGCCTCAGCCTCGCCTGCCCCACACAAGCGGTAGGCAACGGTGTGTGGGGGGAGTGGCCAAAGGCACGACCCCCCAACAGGGGGAGCGCTGGGGCAGAGCGCGCCCAAAAAAGCTCAGCAACTCCACCACTTTGAACAACTCGCGCTGTTGCGCCTCGACCAATCAGGAGGAAAGGGGGAAAACAGGCGCGGGGCAAGATGGGACTTTTTAATTTTCCTTTTAAAAAAAACCTAGACTGGAAGATATTAGGGAAAAGGGCGGCACCAGAAGAGGAGGAGTGCCCCCTTGCACCCCCCGCCCACCAAGCTCCGTGGCACTGGCGATGGCGCCCCCCCCCCGCCCGGCCACGAAGAAGGAAAGCACGAAAGGACCCGAAGGGAGCCCGGAAAGAAAAAAAACCAGTGGATAGCCGTTTGCGCCGCCGCCCCGTTACTTACTCCTCCAAACCCTCCCCCGCGGGCGACGCCGGGCCTCCTCCTCCTCTCTCTCTCTCTCTCTCGCGTGCGCGGCCTCCACCTCCTCCTTCTCCCCGGCCCGCTTCCCACCAGTTCCGGGTGAGGGGAGCACATGCACCAAAGACGCACGCAGGAACGCTCGCTCGCTCGCGCGCCCGGTCCCCGAGTTGGCTTCCCCGCCGGAAACTCGCGAACGGGTCCGGCGAGGGACAGAAAGAATCAAAAATAAAGCAGCGGGGGCAGGGAGGGTGGGGGGGAGCGGGAAAGGAAAAGGACAACCCCGAGGGATGGTTAGCGCGCGCGCTTTGAAGGCGGCGGCGGGGCAGGAGTGCCCCGCTTAGAGCGCTTGTCTTCGGAGCCTGCCGGCAGCCGCGATACAACTGTTCTAAAGGGCTCGAGCGGCCCCCACAGGCAGGGGGCGGGGTGGGGGGGCTGCTGTTGCTCCCGGGGGCCGGATTCAGGGTCCCTGGGGGCCGGATCCGGCCCGCGGGCCGTAGGTTGAGGACCCCTGCTCTAAGTCTTTCTTGCTGGCATCCCTCTCCCTATTGGACTTTCTTTTTCATGGCTCTTGTGTTGAACCCTTGAACTTGGACTGGTTGACCACACCCTTGGTCTCAACCCCCATCTGCCTTTTGGGAATACCCTGGTCTTGACCCCTTGCTCTTAGCCTAGCTGCCGCTCATGCCCTGGCTGTTAAATTATGCTTGAAAAGCTGCTTGAAATGCAGCAAAACAAATGGTGCAAGAACATTTTGGACAGAGTTGCATATATTTCAATGGACCAAGTGGGCAGGTTCTCCTAAATGTAGATAACAATGTGGGGTGTCTTCCACTATAGCAATGATGGCAAACCTTTTAGAGAGCCAACTGCGAAAAACCACTAATTTTTCGCAAAGTGCCAATACAGCAATTTAACCTGAATACAAGGGGCTGTGAAGGGGTGACGTCGGGTGTCCACAGAAAGGGCTCCAAGTGCCACCTTTGACACCCATGCCATAGGTTCGCCAACACTGCACTATAGACACCAGGGACAAACAGCCTTGTTCAGGCATCCAACAAAAGTATGAATAAAGCTCTAAATGTGGTAAGAAAGCCTGGAAATCACTCAGCAATAATAGGGTTTTCAAGGTAAGTGAGATATTTAAGGAATTCAAACCTGTGTCTTCCTAGTCCATCCATCACCCTGTCCACTGCACCATACAGGGAACTGACTGATGTTATACTTGGGTACAATACCTTGTGACTGTATCTTTAAAAATAAGCAGGATTTGTAAACCAAAATCAGTTTTATTAAAAAACAAAAAACAAAGGAATAAAAACATTTAAATCACAGGTAAAAGTAACATAAGAACACTGTTTAACCTGTTGCTTCTTCAGTATACTGTATAGTCAAATAATGGGCCTTACGCTCTCATTACAACAGTATCAGCTGACTTGGGTGCTCATGAATGTCTCCAAGGGAGTCAAAGGCTCTCTCAATTGTTACAGCAATCATAGGTGGAACTGGATCTGTAGGCGCTGCTCTTGGACCTTGCTAGCAGGTATGATCTCTCGTTCCAGCTGGGACAATGTCTTCTACATGTTGGTATCTGCTGATGTGCTAGCCTGCCTACTCCTTTCCCGGGTTGTCTTCAAAGAAATGTGTGGATGGTGTGGTCAGGGCCGGCACGTCCATTAAGGCAAACTAGGCAGTTGCCTAGGGTGCCAAAATGGACAGAGGGTGCTGGCCAGCCTGCTGACCCCCCGCCGCTGGCCACCGCTGCCCGTCCCCCTGCCGCCCGTCGTCCGCCCCCGCCCGTTGCCGTCCCCCGCCATCCGCCGCCCCTGCCCCCCCGCTGGCCTGCCCCCCCGCTGCTGCCGCCACCCCCTGCCCCACCCCATCCCCCCACCCCTCGCCTAGGGCGCAAAAAAACCTAGCACCGGCCCTGGGTGTGGTTGTTACACTAGAAAAAGGGGGTGACAGGCAAGCTTTCCCTAAATGATGGACTACCTATTATGTGACCTTTGTATGAATCTACCATACATGACTACACAAACTTTCTGCTTATAGTCACTAATAACTTTGTGTTTATACCTCTCCTTGTATGATTGCATTGACAGTATGTTTTCAATGTTAGTTCCACCCCTTGTAATGGAATTTTTATTTGTTTCTTTAACTACTTGCCTTCTCTTTTAAGCTTTAATGTTGCCACTTAATTTTGTAAGATACCCCACAATTCCCTGTTCTTAAACTTGAATGTGTCTTAAATGTACTGGGTTGCATATTGTCCCTCACTACTGTAAGCCACCTCGGGTTCTTTTCCAAAGAGAAAAGTGCAGTAAAATACTGAAATATAAATAAAATAAAAGCCTTTACTTTTCTACTTTATAAGTTTATATACAGTATGTCCTGTCCTTGCAGATAGTTGCTTTGGCACAAGTACTACCAGTATCACAATGTTATTTACAATCTCCCAAAACAGGCCACACTCAAACTCCCTGTCATGACAGAACTAAATAATCCAGAGTTCTTAAATACTTGTAACTCACAGCTCTGACTACTGCTCTCCACACACTCTTCCTTATATACAAAACACAATCTTCCCCCACCCTTGAAGGAATCACACAAACCTATCAGCTCACAATTCCATTCATAAACTTTTTTTCACTCCTATTCCTGGCACACCCACCCACACAAACCTCAACCAACCTCAGTCACTTCCCATGCAATGCAATACAAACCTATATTCAATATATACAATATACTCTGGACATTTACTGTGGCAATTGCCACAGCAGAGTTCCAGAGTCTAGGAGAAGCAAATGAGAAGGCCATCTCTCCACCATACTGTAAGTGCCTCAGGACAAAAATAAGGACAGTTACAAGCACGTGATCTTTAAACCTAGGCACAATCATAAGGGAGACATAGTTTATACAAACAGTCTAGCTTCAGGTTGTCCCCTTCTAAGTTGTAACTTGCACAGTATGCCCAGAAATAGACCAGTAACCAATGAGATTGTTGCAACCAATATGACTCCAAAGCTGTCTCTCAATTGTGAAAAAAGCAAGAACAAAACTCCACCAAAATATGCATTCTTTACCACACCCTGAAATTATGTTTTCCTTGATTAGTCAGCATGCATAAAATATTTTTTGTGAACTTACAGCTACAGATGTTAGATGTTTTTCTAGGTTTGAGGGTTTCTTTCTCCAAACAACATACTGTATTTGGAAAAAAATACATTACATGTTTCCCGGCACTGTTATCCTTTGATACATTTGAGCTCCTATTCAATTACAAAACGATGCTCTTTCTTCCTTAAGCAATTTGTCTGATTAGAAAATAATGCTGCTCCAGTAAAGTGAAGGTGTGTTGTCCCAGCTTGCTAACAAGGCAGGAGCAACTCAACTCTATTTCACCCCATCCTCACCACAAAAGGACAGGTGTGGCAGGTATACTAATGTTTACTTACTGGTTTCAACCATAACGTAGCATTCAGCAGAAGGCAACCAGCAGAAAATCAGTTCAGTACTTACAAAATAAAGAAATACTGTGTTCTAGTTCTCTATTTCCGGTACCAGAGTGTAAGAAGATGAGGATGATGGGACATGGTATGATTCTTAAACCTGAATATTAACTGCACAGTTCAACCTAGCATAATAAAACTCCTAGAGCAGAGAGTAGTTAGCTACCATCGGACAGTTACAAGCACATGACATCTGGAAGCTTCAGAGAAGACGATGGAGAGAAGAACAATCATGCTTTAAGCAATCATGCTTGTGCAGTTAGTTAGATTAGGGCTAATTAGATTAGTCAGGATGGCACCATGTAACTAGAAAGAGAGAGGGTAGTTTACTCTTTATTATTTTTAGGGAAATAAATCTGTTAGGTTTTACACTCTTTTTTTTGAATCTTTTTGAAAGTATAACTTTCATTTTGCAAGTATAACAGCCTAGAAATAAAACTCTTTTTAAATAGATGGCCTCAAGAAGAATTTTGTTTTGGGGGGGGAAAAAAGAACCCAACGTGAATCAAAAGGGTATCGCCTCTGAAATGTTTTGTCTTAGAAAGAAGGAAATCTCTTGGTGTTTTAACCTTGGCCTGTAATCAATCCTTTTGATTTACTGCGATGCTGGTCTTTTCTTTCAGGCATACGGAAGATAAAGCCAGAACCACCACACCTAGGCCTTGCACTGCTCCTCTCCTCTGGCTCCTGTGGCTATTATTGGGTTCATATTCCATTACGGCAGTGATGGCGAACCTTTTAGAGACCGAGTGCCCAAAATGCGATTCAGAACCCACTAATTTTTCGCAAAGTGCCAATACAGCAAATTAAACTGAATACAGGTAGCTGTGAAGGGACGATGTCAGGTGCCCACAGAAAAGGCTCCAAGTGCCACCTTTGGCACCCGTGCCATAGGTTCGCCATCACTGCATTAGGGTGACAAAGCTGCTTATTTGAGCACATGGCTGAGCCTCAGGCAATCTCTGGATCTTGAACTATAAAGTTTCTACTCTCCTGGAGAATCTTGCAATACTATTTAATTGAACTTCTTTTTTAAAAAAAGATACTTTTTATTTTTATAACAAAGAAAGTAAAAATAGATACACTGCTTATCTCCTGCCGTGTTACATATATCAGAAGTTTTCCCCAATATATTGGCCTAGTTATTTCATAATTCTCTTCTCATCTTAAACAAGATTGTTTCCATATTTTCATATTTACTAAATATTAATATAGTTCTAATATTTTCCATCAATACCATGTTCATCTTTGCTTATCTCTGTCTTCATCTAGTACAAAAATACAGTAAACAGGTTACAATATTGTATTAGTTAGTTTAGTCTTAGCAATATTCCAGATCCTAAAATTTAATTCTTCATTTAACTAAACAGTTTAGATTATATTTGACTAATACAATATATAATAGATATATGCTTACATCTATTTTAGTCTAATATAAGAAGTGAAGATAGTGAAGTACAAAGTTAAGCTAGTCTGTCAAGTCTACAACCTTAGATATATAATAGACATAATCAACTCATTATATTTTCTCTGTTCTTATAAATTTTACCAAGTTTTCAAAACCTTATATGTCTAAGATTAATACTTAATGGGTTATTAAAAGGGGGGAAAGTATTACATCTTGATCTCTCTGTTTCCCTCTCTTTCTTTTCCTGGCTAACATTAAAAGCTCTAACAAACTGACATTTCAAGCTGGTTTCCACATTCCATTTTCCATCAGGTAGATAATTTTAACAGCTTTCTATCACATGGTTATGTCTAATTAAAACAAGTAATCGGCTGGCTTGCAGGTTTCTGTTATCCATTTTCCATATTGTTATTGTTCATTGCAATCCATTAATAACTTTTTATGTGACTGATTCATTAAGCCAGGGATTCATATGTGGTTTCCCTGTTGGTCCATCCCATGGTGCAAAAACCTCCAGCGCAAATTCCCCCTCAATATTTCTTGAGATTTATAAATTAGGGGAAATGTCCTGTTCTAATCCCATGCTTCTAACAAGGTTAAAATTGAGATTCTCCTCTGCTTCTGAAGAGGCTTCTGTCTCCCAAGCAAACAGCTTATAAGGTTGCAGATTAGAGTGAATGCTGTTCCAGTTTACTGCTCAAATCAGGATTGAAGATGAAACTTTCCTCCTCTTCTAGAGAAAGCTTAGTCTCCCTAGCAGTGCTAGATTCTGCATTCTCCAAGTATTCCTCATGAATATTTCTTATTACTTGTATATTGAGTTCAGTGTTCTGATCCAGATTGAAGTTGGGACTCTCATCTGCTTCTGAATTGAGCTCAGGAAAAAGCTCAGACTGAGGAGAGTCGGCTAGACTCTGGATCTTATCAAGCATATCCATAAATTGCTCATCTAACATTGGTTCCCTATTCATTATTTCACTCAGTTTTATTCCACTTTAAAGAGTTAATCACTTCCAGGAAGGAGGGGTATAAAAAGGAGAGCAAGGACAGGAAGAAGCAAAAGAGAAAACATCCAAGTAAGTTATCTAACAAGTTTGTTTTGGAAACATTGAGACTTCCAAGGTCAAATGGTTTCTTTTTTCTTCTCCCAGCTGGGCAAATAACTCCGTAGAACAATATATAAATGTAAAATTTTCTAAATAATGCTATCTTAAAGTTTAATCTCCCAACTAGAGATGGGCACGACTTAGCGGTATCCCCGTTTCCGTTTCCGTTACTCGTATCCGTTACTCTACGGAAACGGAAACGGGAATTACTCCACCAGAATTCGAGCTCGAACCGACGAACGAACAATTTGGTCTGATTTGTCGTGCTCGTTACTTGCATCGCGCAATGCCAAGCGGCACAGAAAAAAAGTTTTTAAAAGTTAAAAAAAAAACCGATTCCCGGCCCTAAAAGTAGGCGAAAACTGTCTGAGGGCACCTACCAGGCCAGAAGGGTGTTTTATTTGGGGGAGTTTCCCCGCCCCCCTCTCCTTGGCTATTGCTACTGCTGCGCTGCTGGTACCAGGCTGGGAGGGCGCATCCATTTGCCATGCAGTGCGGGGGATCCAAAATGGCGACCGCAATATTTTTTTTTGAAATCGTTGCCCAAAACCCCACCAAAGCACCACAGAAACATGCGCAAATTAGCTATTTTAAATGCTTGAATTTTTACAGTAGCAGCAGTGGGTTTTTCTTGCAAAAAAAGTCTCCGTTGATTTTATTTTATTTTATTTTATTTTATTACACCTGCGCATTCGCAATGATGGGCTCGCCCATGGGAGTGGACCACGCAAAGTTTTGGAGCCATTTCACCAATCACATGGCCAGGTTTTGCTGACTGTACCAGGCTGGGAGGGCGCATCCATTTGCCATGCGGTGGGGGGGGATCCAAAATGGCGACCGCAATATTTTTTTTGAAATCATAGCTATTTTAAATGCTTGAATTTTTACAGTAGCAGCAGTGGGTTTTTCTTGCAAAAAAAGTCTCCGTTGATTTTATTTTATTTTATTTTATTTTATTTTTTACACCTGCACATTTGCAATGATGGGCTCGCCCATGGGAGTAGACCATGCAAATTTTCCACCAATCGCATGGCCACTTGGCCAGGTTGACCACAGAGACTTCTGGGATGTGCCAATCGGGCATAAACAGCCCACTAATCGTAGCCCAAACCCGAACCCTAAGCCTAACCCATACGCCAGTACACTGTCCTTCTAAGTGGGTCAGAGAGGCACCCAGAGGTGCACCCCAATACTCACCCTAACCTCACCCGTAACTAGCCTAACCCTAGCCGTTGCGCTAAGCCGTCTTAACCCTAAGCCAGATCTACTTGCATTGCACTACATGCAAGTACGTGAGACACAGCGGGTGCAAAGAGTCTGCCAGTCCGTCACTTGTGGCTCTGGCTGACTCCTGCAGTTCCCTCCAGGAGCCCGCTACCCCCTCCCCAAACCAGTACTAACGACAATGAAAAAACGAAAAAATGAACCAACTAATTTTTGCAAATTTTCGCAAAAAACGGAAACGAGCCGAAACGGAACTGGCCCGACTAACGACAACTCAAAAAAAATTTTTTTCAAGTCGTGCCTATCTCTACTCCCAACATACGCTTGTAACTGCCTTTTCAGGAAAGGGGGGGAAATGAGTACTCACTGAAGCAGAAAAGAAAAGTGTCCAAGATGCAGCTCACATAAAGAGAAAGATAGGGAAAAACATACGGTCTTAGTTGCAGCAGTAAAGTTCCAAAATATCTATAAGATTATTCACATTGTCCGGTGCACGCAGTTTGAACTGCCGCCATGACAGATGGCAGACGGACTTTCCCCCAGCAGGACAGATGAGGCGATTTCTGAAGCTACGAAGCTTGCCGCCACAATTCTTCGCAGCTCCCAGATGCTGCCTGTCTTCACCCACCCTTCCAAGGTGGGCTTACCCTTTCAGATCCTGTTTATCTGGAGGAATTCAGCCTGATAAGCCGGAGAGCTTATTGAGGCGTCTCACTGCGGCAAAACCAGAACCGCAACTCCTGGCTGAGCTTCTAATCCCTTTCCTCCTTTCCTACTGGAGATGGCCACTTTTATTTGAGCCTCTCCATTTAATCACATATTCTTCTCTAATTGGTCTATGATTTTTATCAGCAAGCTGCCTATACTCTTATTCTTAACTGGAACTTGACTTGCATGTTTTTGTTTCTTTCCATCTTTCTTGTGTGTAAACACCTCCTCCTTGACCTGCCAGTAGCAGGGCAGGGACTACATGCTACACAACTGTAGAGATATTTACATGTATGAACGGTGTAACTGGGGCTTCTACATTTCTCCACTCATACAAGTTCCACTGTTGCATTTGCAAGTAGTAGTAGAAAACAAATGGGTACAGAAGAAAAGCAATAAAGATAAAGGCAGAAGGTAATGAGATGGCAGCAGCACTAACATATGTAACTATGTACCGTAACAGTTATATGTACATAGATATTCCTACACCACCACCACTAGAGTGAGTTGCAAATGTATTACAAAATCTCTTCACTTTATTTAGTGAATAGAAAAGGGATAGTCATTTCGTTCAGATTTCTTCAGGAGAAGGTAAATTCTCTAATAACTCTAATAATAAATTCTGGGTGAAGAGGACTCACTTTTAGTACCTGAAGACAATTACTGATTTTTATAAGTACAATCACTACAAACCGAGCAAAAGATATCACCTTTTATATTCAAACCTAAGAGGAAGCCTTTCCATACATAAGGCATATTTACAATACATATGTATGTCAGTTTTTTAAAAAATATCTTGCTTAAGAAATGCTCTTTTTTGTGTTGTTGTGTCATTACAGTCATGACCAACTCTTCGTGATCCCATGTCCATAGAGTTTTCTGGGCCCATGCATAAATATGCCAGTAAATTAAGCTGGCTTAAATCCATATAATCAATTGATTAAAATATCTTTATTATCACTGCAGTCCTATTTTATTTTTTTATTTTATTTTTCCATCCTGTAGCTGCTAATCCTTTTTGCTGGCACACACTGGTCAGAAAAAGCATTAGGAAATTTCTTTGAGCTACAAGGAGATGAAACTGGGGGAAGTACAGATGGCTTGATGAAAGAAAAGCTACAAAAACAACTGGCTTGGCCTCCTAAGAAATGGCTGAATTTTTGAAGTTCTCAATCCTTTATCTTCTCCCTCCTAACAAATTGAGAGTGTTTCTGCCATGATACAGTTTGCTTACAGGACAGACTACACATGCCAGTTCTTTTAAAAAGCCACACCCTGAACAACTTAATTCTTGATATCCTATCCAACAACTTTGCTTTAGAGAAAAAGCATCTTCTCCTTAAACCACACAAATATTCTTGTGCCAGATCGACAAGAATCTAGGAGCTGTCCATTCTTGATTTTCCTAGTCTTGGTTTCTATTTAGCCATGTTCTGATTACCAAAGCATCATATTTCAGTTCCTGTAGGACAGGGGTCCTCAACCTAAGGCCCGGGGGCCAGATGCGGCCCCCCAGGGTCTTGAATCCGGCCCCTGGGACCAATTGCAGACCCCCCCACCTACCCCCTGCTTCGCGAGCAAGCCAGCCTCCACAGCTGGTTCTAATGCTGAGGCAGTTCAAAGCGGTGGGCTATGTCGCTTCCCCCACTCCCTCCACTCACTGCCCAGATAATCGGTACACTGGCTAGTGGGGCATTTCAAAGTGGGAGGGCCACATAAAGGTCCCCTGCTCCACCCACTTGCCCCTCCCTCCCCCTTTTTCCCCCCATTTCAGCCTCTCTTTTTTGGGGGGGGACTGTGGTTCGCCCCCCCAGTAGTGTGGGGTGGTGGTGGAACGGCCCGCTGTTTGAAAACTTTGAGGACCCCTGCTGTAGGAGATACTTATTTTGTTGCTGCTGCTGTTAATCCTAGTGTACAGCACCCGCTGCAACTGTGTAAGCACCGAGATTCCTCTGGAGACGAACCCCTCACTCTGTTCATACTTTTGGAACATGCATAATTTTTGCAAATATAATACTTTCTTTCACTCCAATATATGTAGATGAAGTGAATAAAAGCAAATTAAATGGCCTTGTTCCAATACATTAATACAAGAGCTGCATACATATATGTCAAATTATGTTTCAAAATTATGAAGTACATCACAGCAAGACTCAGGCTTGCATGATGTTCACCCTTCTAGCAGTGCTTGAGATTATACTCTTTTGGTGTCAGATGGCTCACAATTCAGTACTATGTTAAAACCTTAAGCTCTGGTTATTTTAGAATTTTCAGAAAAACAAACTCCAAACACCATTTCTTCAAACAATGGTGGTTGAGGTGTACCAGAGTTTATTGAGGTTCAGACTTTACAACAAATATAGCTAATCTAAAACAAAATCAAACATTTTGACAAGCATAACTGCAAAAACAATATGAAACCAAACAGCACGAGCAATGCAAAATACAGCACTTAAAAAATATGGGGAAAACTAGAAAAATTAGAATATCATGCAAATGTTCATTTATTTCAGCAAGTCAACTCAAAAGGTGAAACTAATATATGAGATACACTCACTACATGCTAAGTGTGATATGTCAAGCCTTACTTTGGTATAGTTGTGATGATTATGGCATACAGCTTATGCAACCCCCCAATTAACAATCTCAGAAAATTAGAATATTACATGATATCATAACAAGGATTGGAAACGGAACAATATTGGATCTCAGAGAAGTATAAGCATGCATTTGTACTTGGTTTGGGCCCCTTTTGTATCAATTACTGTATTGCCTCAATGCGGCGTGGCATGAATGCTATCAGCCTGTAGCACTGCTGAAGTGTTATGGAAAACCAGGATGCTTCAATAGCGGCCTTCAGCTCTGCTGCATTGTTCGTTCTCATGTCGCTCATCTTTGTCTTGGCAATGCCCCATAGATTCTCTATGGCAGTGATGATGAACCTATGGCACGGGTGCCAAAGGTGGCACTCGGAGCCCTTTCTGTGGGCACCCGACATCACCACTTCATAGCTACCTGTATACAGGTTAAATTACTGGATTGGCACTTTGCAAAAAAAAATAGTGGGTTTTGAATTGCAGTTTGGGCACTCGGTCTCTAAAAGGTTCGCCATCACTGCTCTATGGGGTTTAGGTCTGGGGTGTTTGCGGGCCAATCAAGCACAGTAATCCCAAGGTCATTGAACCAGGTTTTGGTGCTTTTGGCAGTGCGGGCAGGTTCCAAGTCCTGTTGGAACATGAAGTTAGCATACCCATAATGCTCGTCTGCGGAAGGAAACATGAAGTGCTCCAAAATCTCCTGGTAGACAGCTGCATTGACCCTGAACTTAATGAAGCACAGTGGACCAACACCAGCAGATGACATGGCTCCCCAAATCAACACAGACTGTGGAAACTTCACACTGCACTTCAAGCATCATGCATGGTGTGACCTTGGTTCCCAAATGAGATGCAAAAGTTGCTCTCATCAGAAAAGAGGACTTTGGACTGCTGAGCAACAGTGTTCAGGAGTGTCTTGACAAGAGGAATACAACATTTGAAGCCAATGCCCAGGATCTGTCTCTGTGTGATGGCTCTTGTGGGTCTAACTCCAACCTCAGTCCACTCATTTGGAAAGTCCCCAACACTTCTGAATGGCCTTCTCCTGACAATCCTTTCCAGGCTCCCTTACACAGAAGGATAAGTGGAAAGAAATCCACACTTTGTAACATGCCTGTTAGGGTGAATACACTCCACCTAGTCTCTCCTTATATGACTCAATGGGATTTTCACAATTTGCACTTTTTCCATTTTTGCAATTGTTCATCTGATTTGCTGCAGACACGACTAACCCTCTTTTGAAGGATGGTCTTCTAATCTATCCTTTGATTTGTGTACTGTATAGGTAAAATCGGGCAACCTAAAAATGTCCACATTTTAGATAAGCAAGTGTAAATACCCTATAGCAAAAACATAAATGTCTTTTGAGGTATGAAATAACTGCTTCATGACTGGGGTGGTGAATGAAAATAAAAGGACAGGCAGACATCGTATACACAGATGACTCAAAAGGCATATAATCAGCAGCAGCTTAGAACTGTAAAGTTCGGAGGGCCCTATGGACATTGAGTCCGGTTCCGGTCAGGGAGGCAGAATGGACAATTCAACTCTCAACCTCTAGCTCCACAACCGGATGCCTAAATCACCAAGTATAACTTATTAAAGATACAGTGGGGAAAAGTAATAGTAAATTTATATAAGAGTAAAGAATGCAAATACAGTGGTACCTTGACTTACGAATTTAATCTGTTCCGAATGCATACTCTTAAGTCAAACTACTCTTAAGTCGGGGTACCTATCTAAAAGATTGAAAAAATAAGTTGAAAAATAAAGAAAAATGAAAAACAAATTGTAAGTCGAGCAGACCATATCTAAAATTTGTAAGGTGGCAGTTAAAATGCCAACAGTTTTCCGCTCTTAAGTCGAACTGCTCTGAAGTTGGAGTATCACTGTACATGGCATATAGTCTTATAATGTACAGGCAGATATTAAAAGAAAGAAAGCTAGTATTGGATATTACTTATTATCACAATAATTTAATGAAATGTGAAAAAGAGTAGTGATTAACGAACAAATATAATGTGCAATGTGTGCATAATTTAAACCACTGATGTTTAAGTTCTGCATATTCCCATTCCCCTGTGGCCTGAGCAAGTGCAGGGGGAGCAGAGCACGGGGGCGGTTTCCACCCTTGGTGTCGCCGCTGCTGCACTGGATCCCTGTGAGCCTAGGTAGGTGTAGGGGGGGAGGGGGCACGGGGGCCGGGTTCCACCCCCCCATGTCGCCCAGCCGCACCGAAGCCCCATGAGCCTAGGCAAGTGCAGCTAGAACGGAGCGCGGGGGACGAGTTCCACCCCCTGGTGTAATCACCGCCGCACCGGAGCCATGTGAGCCTAGGCAAGCGCAGGGGGAGTGGATCGGGGGGGGGCAGGGTCCAACCCTCCCCCCCAGCATTGCCGCCACTGCACTGGAGCCCCATGAGCCTTGGCAAGCACAGGTGAAGCAGAGAGCAGGGGCGGGTTCCACCCCCTGGTGGTGAGGCCGCCGTGGCAAAGCCACATGGACCTGGGCAATTGCAGAGGAACCGAAGAGCGGGAACCGGGTTCCGCCCCTATTTGGTTCCTCTGCTGCACCAATGCCATGTGGGCCCGGAAAGCATGGAGGGGATGAAATTGAGGCCAGATTCCCCCCTCTTTTTGGTGTGGCAGCACGGCAGCACATCAAGCTCACTTGGGTCTGGGCGAACCCAGGGAGGCTTCCCACCTGGATGACACAGCCGCTGCCATGGAGTGTGAGCGGCTGTTGGCTAAGCTGCTTGCGCTGTCTGCAGCACTGGGCTGTGTCACCATGTTCCACCCCCCACTGGGCTGATTGGAGTCACCGAGAGAGAGCTAAAAATGGTGCCGTTGCACTGGGCCCTGCAAAGACGAACTCTGCAGCCATTTGGCGCTCCTGCGATAAGGTAAATGTCCCCAAGAGCCCCTGAGGGAACGCGTGGGGATGCGGGCAGGGTGGGTTTGCCCGGGTCAGGGTGAGGGGGCATCCCTCTATTTGGCCAGTGCAGGAGGCCTCTGAAAGTGGACTCTGGCTGCCCCCCCTCCTCCTCCCCTCCGGGGCCCACCCGCTGGCTTCCTCCTCCTTCCTTCAATTGACTGGAGAGGGGCCTGAGAAGCCCAGACCAGAACTGGGAAAGTGGCCAGCCAAGCATCGCAAAGATTGATGGCCCTTTGCTGGGTAGCCTTGCAGGGAGAGCGACCCGGAAGTGAGTGGGCAGCGGGCCCTGGGATGGGGTGCCATGACCTGGGCCAGGCCTGGCCACCCTCCAGGTTTCACTTTCATCTCCGACCTGGTCCTGACTCCTGCCCACCTCCTCCTCCTCTTTGGCAGAAAAGGGGACGTTGCCGGTGCTAGCGGCGGTGCGGATGGGGCTGTCCATAGTGGCAGCGGCAGAGGCATGCCTTGGTTCCTATGCCCTTGGTAAGGGTGAGGGGGTGACAGGGGTGCCACCGAGGCCAGCTCCTTCCTTGCCGATGCCCACTGCAGCGCCCACGAGATGAAGCTGAAGAAGCAGGTGACGGATTGCAAGGAGTCAGTGGGTGGGGCTTAGGGGTCAGTGGGTGGGGCTTGCAGTTGGGGGGCAGGGTCAGGGAGCAGCCGGCCCCCCACACATTCTCAGCTACCAAATCTGGCCTTCCTTACAAAATGTTTGGACACCCCTGATTTAGATTATCACATTACAGTTCCAAGCCAATTTACTGTTTCTGTTCATATAATAAGCTTGGATGCTAGTAATGTATTGCAGTATTTTATTTCACGGGGGTGGGGAAAGGAATCAGTGAGAAAGTTCTAACTGGGCAGGTGAGTGCTAGAGGCAAGGAGAGAAGGAGCAATGACCTTGCCTGACATTTCATAAATGTCTCATTCATTCACAAGCTGAACACCAGTTATACAAAAGGAGCAACATGATCTTAACCAACTGGCTACAGATGAACTTGAACATGTTGCTATTCTTTCACCAAAGAAAAATTCATAAATGTTCACATTGTTGCATTTCCCCAGACCTTACTAATACAATAAACACAAAGATTTCTTTACCCTCTAATGCGCAAATAGCATTCAAACATTCAAACAGCTCTGGCTACGGTGACACATGCCCTAGTGGTATCCTGGCTAGACTACTGTAATGTGCCCTATGTGGGGCTACCGATGGAAAGTCTCAGGAAACTTCAATTGGTCCAAAATGCAGCAGCCAGATTGCTGAATGGGGTGGGGTATAGAGATCACATTACACCACTATTAAAGCAGCTCCACTGGCTCCGAATCAGCTATCAGGCACAATTCAAAGTGCTGACCTTAACCTACAAATCACTGTACAACCTGGGTCCTAGCTACCTCAAAGATCAACTCTCACACTATGAACTGACTCAGGTGTTAAGGTCATCAGGAGAGGCCTTTCCCTCCATCTCACCACCCTCACAGGTACGTCTCGTGGGAACACATGGTGCGCCCAGATTCTGCTGTACCCAGATTCTGGAACTCCCTCCCACTAGAGGTGAGGATTGCCCCATCTCTGATGTCTTTCTGGAAAAAGGCAAATACTTTTTTTTTTAGGGCAAGTTTTCCCGGAATGATGGACTACCTATTATGTCTTTTATATGAATCTATATGATCACATAGACTTTGTGTTTATTACAACTTATAACCTTATGTGATTGCACTGATGCTATGTTTTCAGTGTTAGATTCCATCACTCATAACTTTTACATGGAACTTTACTCTCTTTTAAACTGCTCATGTTCTCTTGTAGCTTTAATGTAATGTTGCCTTTTAATGCTGTAAGATGTCCTTCAATTCCCTGTGCTCAATACTTGAACATGTCTTAACAGCCACCTTGGGTCCATTTCCAAGGAGAAAAGCAGGGTAAAAATACTCTAAAATAAAACAAAAATAAAACAAAACAAAACAAAATAAATAATGCAGACATTTGAGAATCTTGGGGGGCAGGGAACAGTGCTGGGAGCCCTGTTGACTGGTATCCTACATAAAGAGCTCCTATTTACTATGCTTCAATCGGTGCGGTAACATCTAACATTAAAATATCTAGGCAAACACCAGAAAGGAAGTCCCAAGCCACTTTTAATGTTAGAACTAGAGATGGGCATGAAACGGAAATGTGTTTTGTTTCATTTTGTTTCTTTAGTAGTTTTGTTTCATTTCATTTGTAACAAATTTTAAAGTACTTTCATTACAAAATGAAATGAAATGAAACGAAACACTATGCCCCCCGGGTCCTAGAGGCACCAAAATGGCAGGAGAACTTCCTCAAGCTCTTCACTGTAAGCCCCCAAATTTTGGAAAGGTTTGGGGGTCGGGGGCTCAGCTATGAAGCTCCAAAGGGGGTGCCGCTAGGAAAAATTCTTTTTTATGGAATTTGGAAGTCAAGCTGGATGAAGTCCAAAGGATGTGTCCTAGGAAAAAAATATTTCTAATTGGATTCAAAACAGAAGCCAAGCTGTAGCGCCACTAATCGTTTCATCTTAGAAGAAAAAAATTGTGTTTCATCACAAAATGAAACAAAACACGTCCTACCATTCCGTTAGGTCAGTGTTTTTCAACCACTGTTCCGCGGCACAGTAGTGTGCCGCGAGATGTTGCCTGGTGTGCCGTGCGAAAAATTCTCCCTACACCAGCAATGGCCCCCCCGCATCCCGCTCGCAACCAAGGCAGCGGTGCGGCGCCGGCGAGCCGGAGGAAGGCGGGGCGTCCAGAAAGAAGCCGGCTGCCGCAAGGCTTCCTTGGGGGATGTAGTTCCTCCCGCAGGTCTGAGACCCGGTCCTGGGGAGGAGAGCGGACTACCTCTCCCGGCGTGCTTTGCGTGCCGGCGAGGAAAGGCTGGCCGTGGGCGGGGAAGGAGAAGAAATAAGGGAGGAGGAGGAGGAGGAGGAGGAGGAGACTGGAGAGAGAGAGAGTGAGAGAGAGCCAGGAGACCCGCGCAGGCGTATTGTGGCGAAGGGCGCTCCAGAAGCCGCTCTTAAAGGTTCTTGGGTTGGTTCCCCCTCCTCGCTCACCGAACCCCCCTCCTTCCCTCCCCCACCTCGCGCACTCGCTGTTTGCCTCCCGAGGGTGGGCGCGTGCCCCTGCTGAGCCAGGTAGGAGCGCGCGTGCGCACCCCTCTTTTAAGGGTGGGGAGCGGGCGGCCGTTGACAATGGTCATTTTTTGTGGGGGGGTAAATAAAGGGGAGGACGTGGGAGGCTGAGGAGGGGATTCCTAGGACCTAGGGAGGAGACGGGGATGGGGGGTCCCTTCCGGGCCCTGTGGCTGCCTGGCTGGAAGGAGGCGGGGGGGAGAGAAGGGAGGCTTATACTGGAAGGGGTAAAAGATGGGGGTTGGGGGGTCGTATATGAAGAGCCTCCCCCAGCCCCACTTTCCTGGGTTTGCAAGTTCCTCTGAAAAAAGTGCCAGGAGGAGGAGGGGGAAGGTGGAAGGTGAGGGCAGGCGGACATTTTGATAGGGATGCCTTGGGAGGGCCTGGGCTGGAGGATGGATTTGTTGTTGTTGTTTTGGGGGGTGAGAAGTGTGTTTGTGTGTGTCTGATAGGCACAGAGTTAAATTTTTTAACATTTTCTAATGGTGGTGTGCCTCGTGATTTTTTTTCATGAAACAAGTGTGCCTTTGCCCAAAAAAGGTTGAAAAACACTGCGTTAGGTAATGAAGTAATTCATTACCTAACGAAACAACGAAACAGTGTTTCATTTTTCATTTTGTGCCCATCTCTATTTAGAATCAGCATTCTAAGCTGAGCCCAGAAACACATAACGTAAGGACCCAACAATCTTTATGGCTCTGAGAAACATATCCCAAATATATTGGGCAGCAGTTTTTTTTTAGGTTTCTGGTTGCTCTTTAATAATATCTCACATGCAGCATACTCCAATCTAAACTACTCTTTCATATTAGAATATAAGTGATCAAGGTCAGATTTTATATTTTTTCACAGCTGTATGAACATACATAGAGTATTCTTTTTCAGTGCGCCATTTAACCATGGTCATCTACTGTGTGACAAGCCATAATTTCTACCCACTCCTTGTACTCTGAGAATTGGAATGGATCATTCTAGGAACAGTGTATTCCCTGTATACTCAAGAGTTTTACAGTGGGAAGAAGGGTGGTGTTGGTTTGGCCACAGTACCTTGGTATGCAAATTAGAAACTCCTCCCATAACTTTCCATTCTCCAAGGCAAGAAAAGAACTCAGGAGTGTCCAAAGCTTATAGCTAAGAAGAAACAATAAGACAACATATTTTGTGTTGCTTTTACGTAAAGGACTGCACCTATGCTTCTGCAAGGACAAGCCAGGAATATTTCGGGCAAGTGATCACAACAGTCAGTAGTAAGACTATAAAAACATGTAGAGAAACAGAATAATTGCTCAAAATTTCAGTTTCTTCTAGATCCCGAGGTTCTGTGATTATATTGTAGATGAATGCATGCACTTCCAAGTATTAAATTATTAGCTTATTTTGTTATTGATTTGCTGTCATTTATTTTATTTTTGTGTCATCTTCAGCCCATATTGTTATTTATTGATGGTTGTGAGTTTACCACTATGTTAATATTTTGTTTTTATATTGGATTATTTATGCTATAGTTTGTTGGCTTGGTTTTGTATTTTGTTATTTGTTGAACTCTTGTAAACTGGAGAGGTAAATAAATAAATAAATAAATAAATAAATAAATAAATAAATAAATAAATAAATAAATAAATAAATTCCAAAGTACATGTTCACATCTTTCTTTTCATAACAGTATCACCTTAATGGTCACTATCATATAGTGGGTACTAGTAAATTCCAACTTCACAGATTTAGGTTTAAGTTGCCTTTCCACTCACATCCAAGAACAGAATTAAGCATATATTAATGTGTCCATTTTTATGAGATATCGGATATATGGCAGTCACTGCAGAGAATAAAACCATTATGAGTTGAGAAGCTGAAGCCAAAGCTCCACCTTAGCCTGGAAGCAATGTTATGTGACAAAATGGGGTAATCCTTCCAACATTTGCAAACAGCTTTATTGCTCTTGTGGAAAGCATTGTTAATAGAAAATTGTTAATAGAAAAATAAACTCATGATTTCCAGATACATTGTTTCTTCCTTCACTTGGGAACACCTCATTCTAATAACATCATGTTCTTATTTGTTGCCTTGAAAACCCAGGAGAGAGAAACAAGCCAGTGAATGTTTTTCACAAATATTATCTAGTAATGGAGCAATTTGTGGCCATTTCTGGTGCAAATCTTTGGAGAGGGTTTCATTTTTAAGAGACACTGAAAAGAACATTTATGGCATACAGTATTGGGTAAATTGTGCTTCTAACACTAAGGCTAATAAATATTTCCCTGAACTGGAAGGCTCTTTGGGGAAACCGCTTAATTTTCATGTACATAGTTAAAAATATTCACAGTTCTTTCAATTATGCCCACATTACACCTCTATCAAATTTTAATCACTAATTATTTATTTTATTTATTCTGAATATTTTTACCCCACCTTCTCCTTGAAAAAGGGCCCATGGTGGCTTAGAATAATAAGGGACAATATACAGCCCAGAACATAAGACATATTCAAGGTAAAAACAGGGAAATAGAAGAGGCATCTTACGACATTAAAAGGTAACATTAAAGCTACAAAGAGCATGCAAAAAGAAAAAAAATCCATCATGAGGGGTGGAGACTAACACTGAAAACACAGGTGTTCTTATGAAATCAGTCAATACAATCATGCATAGTAATCCATAATAGTAGGTAGTCCTTCATTAAGGGAAAGCTTGCCTGAAAAGGAAGATCTTTGCGTGCTTCTGGAAAGACAACAGAGATGGGGCCAGCCTGGCCTCCAGCGGGAGGGAGTTTCAAAGCCTGGGAGCAGCAACAGAAAAGGCCCTTTCATGTGTTCTTTTGAGATGCACCTGTGAAGGTGGCAGGATGGAGAGAAAGGCCTCTCCTGATGACCTTAGCACTCAGGCCGGTTCATACTGTGAGATACAGTCTTTGAGGTAGCTTGGACCAAGGCCATTTAGTGCTTTGTAGGTTAAACCCAGCACTTTAAATTGTGCCCAATAGCTGATTGGCAGCCAGTGGAGCTGCTTTTGTAGGGGTATAAAGTGATCTCTGCAACCCACCCGAGTCAGCAATCTGGCTGCTGCATTTTGGACCCATTGAGGTTTCTTGAGACTTTCCATCGGTAGCCCCACATAGGGCACATTACAGTAGTCCTAAAGTAAAGTCCTAAGTGGACATAACAATTTTAATGCATTTCTCAGTCACCTGGAAAATCAGGCAAAAATACTGAGAAGGTTACAGCTGTACCAAAACATTATAAAATCTTGTGCTTCTGGATTTCATCTGATTAGAACCAACTAATAACACAGGAAGGAATGCTGGAAAGTGTCACCTAAAATTTCTAGTGGATACTAGATTAGGAAAATCTATCATGTCTGAATTTTGCCACTGACATCCAAAGTGTTAAATTCTACTTGTAATACAATCATAGGTTTCAGCAGCATGATATAGAATTCATGCTCAAATATCATGCTGCACTTAAAGAATTGTCATGACAGATAATAGTTTTCACTAATTCAATGAAAACTTCAAGCAACGAAACATTTTCTCTTCCCCAACATGTTTGAGCTATCTATGCATAAAGGGAAATAGCCCACTTCAACTAAAATTAATTTGGTTTTAGTTTTAAAAAGTTTAGAAAAATAGCCTAAGCCAAGATCTTTCTAAACAAAATTACTTCTGCTTTTGGTTCAGTTTACTTTACAAGAAAACATCTTGATTAACAGCACATGAGAAAGCAGGACATCTAATGTGCTAGCAAATAAAAATGTCAGCCTGTTTTGTTAGAATCCACCCCATTCCCCCTTTTACTCTCTTTTGTCCACAAACGAATAATGCATCAGACACACAGCAGTCCCCTTACAATTACTGCAGACAGGAAGGCACTGGTTTCCCAGGAAACCAGCTTTTTTTTTAAAAAAAGGATAAAAATGTCTGGCACAATTAATATGCAAATGAATTAGGTCAAGTCATATATTTTTCACTAGAACAAAAGCAAAATCTATGTTCGTACTGACCTCTATACTGCAACACAATTGTAGTCATTTCAGCCCTGAATGGTAGTAACGCTGTGCTATATGTATATAGAAGTTTTATGAAGAGATTTCCAAATAGAAAAACACTGTATAAGGTCTGCAAAGGAAGAGTTGGAAACAGCACACAAGTAATTCTAATGACTACAGCAATTACTTGTTTTATGCTTTTTAAATTAACAAACAAAAGCAAATTCACAATCTTCACTCTCCTGTCCTCAGAACCTAACATTAAGATCAATTTAAATCACATGGACAACTAGCCCAGTATTTGCTTTCTAGTACTTCTTTAGGCCAGAGAGCATAATTATCCTACAATATATTGCAAAAAAATATTCAAAAGAATCCCCTCAATAGCTATAGAATATGGAAATACTGAACAATGAACTATGTGGAGACTTCAACATTCACTTGCATGTCCCAACATATTAAGCATGCACTTGTTAAATATGATTTTGCGCTACCAGACAACTCGAGACTAGGGAAGTAGCAGGAAGAAACAGCTCAGCCTCACTCAAGCATTCTAAAAGAATGTCTGAAAACGAGTCTGGAGGGCTATATCATAGAAACATCGAGTTGGAGGAGACCTCAAGCATCATCTAGTCCAATCCCCTGCCATGCAGGAACCCCCATCACAGGACTCCCGACAGATGGCCATCCAGCCTCTGCTTAAAAACCTCCAAAGAAGGAGACTCCACCACCCTCCATTGCCACATATTCCACTGCCGAACAGCTCTAACCGTCAGGAAGTTCTTCTGAATGCTCAAATGGAATCTCTTTTCCTGTAGTTTGAAACCAGTGCCCCGTGTCCTAGTCGCTGAAGCCATGGAAAACAAACCAGTCCCCTCTTCAATATGACATCCTTTCAAATATTTAAACATAGCTATCATATCCCCTGTCAGCCTTCTTTTTGTAAGGCTAAACATTCCCAGCTCCCTAAGCCGCTCCGTGTAAGATATTTCTTCCAGAACTTCAAGACGTGCACCCATGGAGGATGTCTGTGAAGATTCTCAGTCATCCAGGTGAAGTTATCCAGAAGTTGAATCATGGCAACTTGACTTCTTTTCTTGTGAGATCAAGAAAAGATGAGGTTCTAGTAGGTTCTACTCATCCACGTGAACTGATGAAGCCACTTACTTGGATGACTAGTGAAGCATTTTGATCTCGCATGAAAAGAAGTCTAGTTGCCATAACTCAACTTCTGGAGACCCAAGGAAGATGTTAACATGTTCACAATGAAGGCCCAAATAGGTGTTTTCATCAGAATACAGTAATACCTCAGATAATGAATGCCCCGATAACGAATTTTTTAGATAACGAATCACAATTTCCAGGTATAGGGCTGCCTCAGATAACAAATTTTCCCTATGGGCTGCCTTGGATAATGAATGAATCACAATTTCTAGGTATAGGCTGCCTCAGATAATGAATTTTCCCTATGGGCAGCCTCGGATAACTAATTTTCCAATGGGCTGCATCGGCTGATGAAATTTTATCTATGGGCTGCCACCGATAACGAATTTCCAGCATGCATCAGTAAAAAAGAGTTATCCTGGGCTGCATTGCATCTGTACCTTTAAAGTGCACTTTATAAAGAGTTTTGAGCAAAAAAAACAACAACAGGTGTCTGTGTCTTTTTCCTAGGCTCCGGAACGGATTAATCGGTTTCCTATTCTTTCCTCTGGGAAACTGCATTTTGGATAAGAAATTTTTTTGGATAACGAATTGCCTCGGAAAATGAATTAAATTCCTTATCCGAAGTACCACTGTATATTTTGAGGCCTCCACGTATACTCAGCCTTACCAGGGTCCCCAACTACTTTGAGTATTCTACTGAACGTGTGAATGTCCTCTTCAGACCTTTACACTGAATATGTGAAGGTCTAAAGTTCCTTGCACAGGAATTGGGGAGGGCTAGTACATCTCACCACAACGACCACCTTCCACATGTTCATTTAGAATGCTTGAGGAAGCTTTAGGCAAAAACTAGAAAAACATCTACTAGGGCAGTAGTGTCCAAATGTTGGTCCTCTAGATGTTTTGGACCACAACTCCCAGAATCCCAAGCCTGTATTGCCAATGACAAAGGACTGTGGGAGTTGTGGTCCAAAACTTCTGGAGGGCTGAAGTTTGGCCACTACTGTACTTGGGGATCTTCAAAGCTAAAATAGGAGCAATGACTTGCCACAAGTCACAATAACCAAGCCACATGCAATATATACTTATCCTACGGATAACCAAGCTTCCTCAAATTTTCATGACGTCTAGCCAGTTCCTCTTAGTTACTCTGTGAGCAGCGGCATAGCTAGGGAGCAAGGAAGGACATCTATAGCCGAAAACAGCACGGGAAGGCATGTTGTGAGCAGCCTGCCAGAACTGGCGTGGTGGGCTCCCTGGCCACCACCGCCTTCTCCGTGGCGCCTTAGCCCCTCCCCATCTTTTGGGATGTACGAAAACTGACTTAGTCCCCAGGCGCTGACAATCCTAGCTATGACTGTCTGTGAGCTGAAAACATTAACAAGCAGTTAGATCCATTTACGGCACACACACAAAATGCCTGCACAGAAAACTAAAGAATTTCTCATAGTGGTGGAGGAATAGAAGCCAAAGATATTGGACTGGATCCAAACTTGCTCATAATAAGAAATCAATGGGACTTAAGTACTGTATGACTAACGATGGCTAGGTCCAACCTATTGTTCTTAGAATAATACCCCTCCTACTTCCAGGATACAACATAGTCATAATGTGCACAGATGTTTCACAGCTGGCATTTTAAAAGATGGACAGAAGCCAAATATGTGTGACTGTCAGTGTCAGCACAATAAAATCAAAATGTGTATTCAATTCTCACTGATCAGTATTTTTAAAAATGAGAAATTCCTAAGCAGCACAACAGCAGCCTGAATCCCCCCCAAAAGAAAAGTTAAATTACTCATTTACTAAACACAGATACATACGGTACATGAGCTTCCATTGCTAGTCAAGCATATATGCATATGAGTTATAGGGTAGACAAAGCCCGCATGACTTGTGCTCAGCAGCAAACACAAATCCTACTAGAACCTCAATATTCATTAAGAAATTACCATTTCTCTGGCAACAATGTACATTTATTCCATTACAGCCATGTCAGTGATTTCCTTGCCCCGCAGAAGAGGACAGTTTAATATTCTACAATGTTTGGCTCAATTTGTCTCTCTTAAATGTCAATTTGCCTTCTACTTTCTATACAAATCCCCAGACTCAAATACTTTTTTGCAACTGAGGTGCTTACAGAGAAGTGGAAATAAAGCAGACTCCTTTGCCCTTCACCCACCCTCACATCTTCCAGTTCTCCCCACCTGTCTCCATTCCCATACACAACATACTGTATTTGATTAGCTCCATATGTTATTTTATATCTATTGGCAGGAAACAGCTGACTGCTTTTGCACCATGTCTTCAAAGGATACAGAGATGGGGAGAAAGGTCTAAGTAGAACCAGAAAGCATAGGGACCACCCAAGGCCACCATTGGCCTTGGGCCCCTATGCTCTGACAGCTCTTGGGAGACTTGTAGAGTGTTTGCCAACCTTTTTCAAGTTGTGACCCCTTTTTATAACCAAGTAACCTGCAATCCCCATTGCTATATTTGCATAAAAAGACATTTTAAAAGAGTAAAGAAAATACATTAAATAGATTTTTCAGAATATCATTCTAACCCAGTGATGGTGAACCTTTTAGAGACTGAGTGCCCAGACTGCAATTCAAAACCCACTAATTTTTTTGCAAAGTGCCAATACAGTAATTTAACATGTATACAGGTGGCTGTGAAGGGTCAATGTCGGGTGCCCACATAAAGGGCTCCGAGTGCAACCTTGGGCATCCGTGCCATAGGTTCGCCATCACTATTCTAACCTAATAACAAACAAGCTCTGAGCCTCAACTAAGAAACTGCCTGGCTTTTTCCCCATTTTGCCAAGGACCTTACATCTAAGAAATAACTCATGGCAAATCCATCTTTTGCCATGTTATAACCTATTGGTACTGCTCTGAGGAAGGTGGTTTTGCCCTCAAAATATTAGCAACGTTTTTGTTAATTTTCTAGTAGCCACTTTCGTACCTAATATTTAATGCAATAGTTGCACTTGCATCTGGGCAATCAGCTTCAGAAGCTACTCCTCCATCCCAACAGTCACTTAATAGGCTCCAGGAGGTGGAGGTAAGGACGGTGGGTTAAAATTGGATTTTACTAAGGGAGGGTGAGTTTTTTCAAGGTTTAGAGCCCACACTCTGGCAGCTTATTCATTGACCAATTCTGGCTATCAGATGTAAATCCAGCAAGCATGCATGCATCATTCTTTAATTACCCATATGAGCGCAGAATGTCTTATACAGAGTCAGACTACTGGCCTATTTTGACCATCAGAGGTATTCTGTCAGATAAGATGCAAGGCATGTGCTCTAGCACTGAACAAGAGTTCTTGTGTCATGATTTGGTGGTAGGAATATTGATATCATTTCAAGTCTACCATTTTGAAACAAGTGGAAGCAGCAATCTAGTTGTTAAGCTATCTCTTTATTGTTCTCAAATATTTATCAGTCATGCTTACCAATGCTCCCAAAGCAAAGGGCAAAAATACATGCTAAAATAGTTTAATAACAAATTTAAAGCAATACTAAAATCAATTTTAAAAGCTAATTTTAAAAATCTGAAGGCATAAGTAAGTATGCATTTTTGGTCCATTTACTAAAATCTGGACAAAGAGATGGCCTGTCTGATGCAGCCCTTCTTGGCTCATCTAAAAAAACAAAACTTGCTCATTCTTCTGAATTTACTTACGGAAATAGAGTGTATCAAAGAGAAAGGGCAAATACAGTACTTGTCACAATTAGAGATGGGCACGACTAGGGAAAAATGACGTTTTCGAGTTGTCGTGTGTCGGAGGCAGTCCGTTTCGGCTCGTTTCCGTTTTTCGCGAAATTTCGCAAAAATTAGTCGGTTCGTTTTTTTCGTTGTCGTTAGTACTGGTTTTGGGGGGTAGTGGGCTCCTGGAGGGAGCTGCAGGAGTCAGCCAGAGCCACAAGTGACGGACTGGCAGACTCTTTGCACCCGCTGTGTCTCACGTACTTGCATGTAGTGCAATGCATGTAGACCTGGTTTAGGGTTAAGATGGGTTAGCGCAAGGGCTAGGGTTAGGCTAGTTACGGGTGAGGTTAGGGTGAGTATTGGGGTGCACCTCTGGGTGCCTCTCTGACCCACTTAGAAGGACAGTGTACTGGCGTATGGGTTAGGCTTAGGCTTAGGGTTCGGGTTTGGGCTACGATTAGTGGGCTGTTTATGCCCGATTGGCACATCCCAGAAGTCTCTGTGGTCAACCTGGCCAAGTGGCCATGCGATTGGTGGAAAATTTGCATGGTCCACTCCCATGTGCAGGTGTAAAAAAATAAAATAAAATAAAATAAAATAAAATAAAATAAAATAAAATAAAATAAAATAAAATCAACGGAGACTTTTTTTGCAAGAAAAACCCACTGCTGCTACTGTAAAAATTCAAGCATTTAAAATAGCTAATTTTCGCATGTTTCTGTGGTGCTTTGGTGGGGTTTTGGGCAACGATTTCAAAAAAAAAATTGCGGTCGCCATTTTGGATCCCCCGCACTGCATGGCAAATGGATGCGCCCTCCCAGCCTGGTACCAGCAGCGCAGCAGTAGCAATAGCCAAGGAGAGGGGGGCGGGGAAACCCCCCCCCCAAATAAAACACCCTTCTGGCCTGGTAGGTGCCCTCAGACAGTTTTCGCCTACTTTTAGGGCCGGGAATCGGGTTTTTTTTAACTTTTAAAAACTTTTTTTCTGTGCCGCTTGGCATTGCGCAATCGCCATGATGCAAGTAACGAGCACGACAAATCAGACCAAATTGTTCATTCGTCGGTTCGAGCTCAAATTCTGGCGGAGTAATTCCCGTTGCCGTTTCCGTAGAGTAACGGATACGAGTAACGGAAACGGAAACGGGAATACCGCTAAGTCGTGCCCATCTCTAGTCACAATCAATCCTCCCAAAGATTGAGTTCTGTTTAACTGAATGCACAAGCATATAATTATATCCTCTCCACCTTTCCTAGTTCAAATTTGATCTATCTACATGAATGAAAAAGGAGGGCTTGACTAACAAACCAATTCACATATCTAAGGAAAAAGCAAAGCTCATTTGTGCTCTGCCCTTGTATCACTGGGTGAACAGACAATCAATCTGTCAAGTAAAGATGAAAAAGTTTACCCATGTCTTTAAAACTGCAGCAACAAAGACAACTATAGCTGTCTTTGTAATATTACACAGCGGCTATTACTGATCCCCTGTTGCTAAAAAATTAAGATCTATCCCTCTATGCATGACTGCAGAGTTCTTTCATAATTTCCTGGTTCATTGATTAACAAAGCAAATATGTCACTATGTTCACATAGTCTTACTAGTTGCAGGAAGAAAGGAAGAACAAATATGAGGCCTGACTTAAAGGAAACCACAGCCTCAAATCTACAAAAGGGCTGTTAATTACAGAACCTTCTGGAGGTCCCTAATTCATAAGGTCACCATAAGAATGTTATGACTTTAAGGAACATAGCAGTCTGATCAGTGGATTGTTAATCAAATTATTGTAAAGAGGTTGAGAATACATGTGTCCCTTTTTGGGGCTTGTTGAAACATGCCAGTTTTTAAAAGTTACATTACTTTGAAGCTTATAAACATACCAATTTTAAACTGAAAACCATATATACACCCTTATCCTAATCACACAACACATCTAGAAGAATAATTTGACTTTCCTGTAAAAAAAAAGAAGACTCAGAACATACTCTTGAACATATCCTTATCAATTTAAATAAAAATTCTTATGGGTGGCAAAACATATCCAACCTAATATTATCTAGGTGTCTTTGACTAATACTTTTATCAACAACAACCAGTGATCGCTTGCTGGTGATAATGGAGAAAGACATTTTAACACATTTGGAAGACATCAGGTTTAAAAGGGCTGAGCATAGGAAATAAAGTGTTCTGATTATATACCACCCCATAGCACTTCCAAGTGCTCTCTGGGTGGCTTACAGTCCATTTATGCAGGCTACACAACTTTATCCAGTTCTTTCTTATTTTTACCAGTTTTATGCATCCAACCTTTTCCACTAGCATAGGTGAGAAACAAAAACACCGTATTTTCCATAAATGACCAAGCAGAACTACAGCCCAAAACTTCAGCATTGAAAAAACTAGCACTAGGACTCCATGGACATTCTGAACTTAGGTCTAAATTCAACTGGGGCAACCTCACTGAATCAACAGGCATTCAAAGTCAACACTTGGATGAGCTACAATGAATCAATAGGTCCATTGGGGTGAACAACTAGATTTAGGTCCTAATATTTAGGTTTAAGTTTCTGGTACGTCAGTCTATTTGGCTGAATTACAGCAAAATTATGATTGCTCACTACTACTAATTATGTGTTATTAAATCAGTTCCAATTTTTGGTGAACCTTTCCTGCAAGGTAATTTGATTTAAATAAATCTGATTTAAATCATTATATAAATCACAATTCATATATAAAAATATAAGATCTGATTTTTTTTAAAACACTGTTTTTTATCCATCCTGCATTCCAGGTTTTTCCAGGTAGAGAGTACCTAGAAAAGTGGCATCAAGCTCAAAAGTATTGCATGCAAAAATGACTTCAGAGCACTATAAAATTTCATAACACTCTTTAGTAGTTTTACAGCTGACATTTGTCCCTAAAAGAATTCCAGTGTAACAGCAGATAAAAGGAAATCATACCAATTTTAAAAAAACTTGATAACTGATTACTCCAAAAAATTCATTTTTAAACGCAGAATATTGTGTTTCTGTACTCATGATTCAAAATACCAGGAAATGGCTGTATATTGCTCGGCGGCCACCTCTCAGGAGGCGGGCAAAGCTCACCCCGCGCCACGCACACGCCCTCCCCCGCCACCACCAAGACTTGCCCCCCCTTCCCCGCCGGGTCTCCCGCCGGGCCCCGAGGCGCCCTCCCGCCGCCGCCGCCGCTCCTCACCTCTCTCAATATTGGACCCATGTTGACAGCAGGAAAAAGATTGCCAAGTTTTACA
This sequence comes from Phrynocephalus guinanensis, assembly GCA_037367245.1. Classification (NCBI taxonomy): domain Eukaryota; kingdom Metazoa; phylum Chordata; class Lepidosauria; order Squamata; family Agamidae; genus Phrynocephalus; species Phrynocephalus guinanensis. The sequence continues at coordinate 23,363,279 of CM074741.1, forward strand.
AAGCCAAGGGCAGCCTGAATGCTGACAACACCAAGGGCAGCACTTAAGATACTCTACACTACAAGAGTGGTTACTACATTTCATGTCGGACCAGCAACAGCCTTAAAATTGCTTAGTGTTTGGGTGAGAAGTGGTTAACTGATGAAAAAAGAGAGTCAATTTCAGAGATTTTCACTTGCTTGATGTCACTTTGTAAATGGTGAAACAAAGCAGAGGAAACTAAGTACATCCACTGGAAGCCAAAGTACAAATGTGAGACAGAGTCCCAAGATGTATAAAAATCTGGTATTTCTACAATAGGCACAATGCCTATTATTAAGAAACTACTTAAGTCAGAAAAAGAGCTCCAAAACAGGAGTCTAAAGCATATTCAATCCAAAAATACAGAAACTTACATCCTGAAATGCACATCTCTTTAAAAATAAAAATCTATAAAAATAGACAATACAAGAAAATTATATAACAATATTATCAACCAACCACATGTCTGTTTGCACCTACAGAGAGAAATACATGATTTCTTTATCTCTGTGATCATGGCCTCTGGAAATGAAGGCTGCTGCAGCATCATTACCCCCTGCTCTTTGATGTTTGGTATCTGGTGCCTTGTATGACTTGTATTGCTTCCCCAAAGTTCTATTTCTCTCATTTGTTTATTGTTCCACGATCAGCTGACAAGCTTTCCATATACCACCAATTTCCTACTGTATAAAATACATAGCATAAATTTTCTGTGGAAATCTCCCATTACTTTTGCTAAGCAAACTATTAGAGAAGCAAATATTTTGACTTGTTCTATTGAACACCTGCAATCTCAGCAAATGGCCAAGGGAATAAATTGCTGGTTAACAAATATGGTGAGGTACCAATTTGCTGTACCTGTATTTCACCTGTCTAGAAGTTTCAAGATCCAAGGCTTTCTTCTCTTCTCTTCCTATGTTACATTTTCTTATTGGTGTGTATATGTCCACACCCAAGTGCTAGCTTGTTAGGAAAGAAATCCTTTACAAAGCAATTTTACATTTATCTAGCTTTCCCTGTGCCGTTCAAATATCATTTTGTCAAGAACAATGTACATTTTCAGGATGGTATTTTTACACTCCCCTTCATTATTTTAACATCTTAAACATATAACATTTCAAACCTTGAATGTGATACACCATTTCTTCCTTCTTCAAGGGCACTGTAGGACTATGCACTTGCCCAAAAGCTATACATGATGGCTTTACTCCTGAGAGGTACAGTGTGGAATCAAACCTTCAACCTCTGGCTTCAAAGCCAGATACAGTACATAAACCATTGAGCTGATATTACTGGTGCAATACTGTGACATGCATATTGTTGGCATGGCCACTCTCTCTTAATCTGCCTTATTCTTTAGGGTAAATGTGAAAATAAAGCAGATACAGTACTTGACTTCCTTGGGAAACCAATGGGATTCAACAAATATTAAATGTATTAAAACATTTTAGACCACTGCCACAATAAAACGATGCCATAAAGTTTCTCTAATAACTAAATTGGTTTGCCACTCACTGCTACATGGTGTTTATAGCCTAAGGCTGCCACATCCTCTCTAGCTTTATTGTTCCTTCCAAGCTCTAGAAAGCCTTTGAACTGGGAGAACAGAAACTCAGCTGAGTTCTGGTATCTCTGTTTATATTATTACAAAGAGGGAAAGGGATATGCCTGCACACACCTCTCCCTTATCATTCCCATCCATACTCCCTGAATGACAAAAGTATGTGTCAGAAGTTACGAAAATTTTAAACAGCATGCTGTTTTGAATGTTCAATGGAATTAACTTGCAAAACACAAGGAAATGAATATTTGACTCTTTCTGTTTTGGATATCAGCTCCCAGAAGTCTCATGTAACATGCTCAGCATTATAGGAATGCCTGTATTGTAGTTCAAAAGAACTGGAGGTCAAAAAAGCAGAGTTTGCCACAAAATGAGGAAGCATATCCATTTTCAATGCATTCCTAAGGGAAACCGCATTTTGTAAGACAAAATTTTCTTAAAACAAATTGAGCCATAGAATGAATAAAATTTGTTTTAAGAGGTACCACTGTAATCACAACAAGTGCACAGAGGTGGAAAAGCCTTGTGCAGTGGGTACAGAAGCACAAGTGCACACACCTTAGAACCTTGAAATGAGGTGACAGTAGTTTAAGAGCTCTTAAGGCAACCAGGATGGATTCATGAGGGAAACTGGATAAATTCATGCAAAAAAGCAAAGATAACTGAATGGAAACAGCATATCCATGGTCAATATATCACTGATGAACACCAGACATTAACAGCAAACATTATCTACTTTTGTTTGTTTCCAGACAGCTGGCTGATTAACACATAGATACGGCCAAAATTCTTTTATTTTTATGGGATAATATTTATGTAATTTGTTAATAAGCTACTAAACTTGTTATAAATTACTCAACATTGTCAAAGCTACATTTGTTGTTCAGTAATGTCCAACTCTTCGTGACCCCATGGACCAGAGCACGCCAGGCCCCCCTATATTCCATTGCATCCTGGAAATTGGTCAAATCCATGTTGGATACATCAATGACACCTTCCAACCATCTCACGCTCTGCCGTCCTCTTTTCCTTTACCCTTCGATCTTTCCCAACATCAAGGACTTTTCCAAGGAGTCCTATCTCCTCAAGAGGTGGCCAAAGTGTTGGAGCCTCAGTTTCAAAATATGTTGTTTCAGCAAACATTCAGGGTTGATTTCCTTCAGGATAGATAGTTTTGATCTCCTTGCAGTACAGGGGACTCTCAAGAGTCTCCTCCAGCATCACTGCTCAAAAGCATCAATTCTGTGGCGATCTGCCTTCCTTATGGTCCATCACTCACTTCCATACAACACTATTGGAAAAACCACAGCTTTGACTATCTGGACCTTTGTCGGCAAAGTGATGTCTCTGCTTTTTAAGATGCTGCCTAGGTTTGCCATTGCTTTCCTCCCAAGAAGCAGGCATCTTTAATTTTGTTGCTGCAGTCATCATCTGCAGTAATCAAGGAGCCTAAGAAAATAAACTCTCTCATTGCCTCCATTTCTTTCCCTTCTATTTGGCAGGAGATGATGGGAGTATATGTATATGCATATGCATATGCATGTGCATATGTAGCTCAGAGAGCTACATATGGGCCGTCAAAAACACTTTTCAAAAGATTTTAGAGCTCCACGCTTATATATTACACTGAATGTACTTACATAATCTTAGCCTAAGTGGGGTATTAGCTAGCTTTTCTTATATTGTCAACATTTATACGCTGTCAACTTTGCATTAGAGCACTGAAAACTGCTAGCTACACAGTCGGCAGCTCAGGGTTAGAATCCTGGGTGCCATGCAGCGGAGTGAGCTCCTGCTGTTAACCCCTAGCTCCTGCTAACCTAGCAGTTCAAAAGCTTGCAAATGCAAGTAGATAAATAGGTACCACCGTAAAAAGCGGGAAGGTAAAACAGTGTTTCTTGTAGCCATGCCAGCCACATGGCCATGGACTTACACAACACTGGCTCTTCGGATTGAATACAGAGATAAGTAATGACCCTACAGTCGGACACAACTAGTACGCATGTGAAGGGGGAACCTTTACCTTTATGCACAGACCACTACTAAATCCCTCTGATACAAAATAAGTTGTGACAATTTCAACTGACTTACTCCCTAATACAGTGCATATGATTATACCCACAACCAATATACACAATTTAAGTCCCAATTAGACATGGGCATTTCATTTTGGAAGGGGTCTGGTTCCAAAATGAAACACAGCAGCATAGCTACCATGCAGAACTGAGACCCATCCTCCAGAACGAAATCAACCACTGACTTAGCTCCTTTGGGTCGCATGGGGAAAAACTCCAACCAAGAAGCAGCCTCTGACCCGTCATCTTTCCTTCTCCTTGGCACTAACCAATCAGGAGCTGTGAAAGACATGCATCATCCCTCCTCCCTGTCTGATTGGCCAGCACCAGGGAGAAGGAAAGGTGACACGTCTGAGGCTGCTTCCTCAGAGTTTTGCCCTGCACAACCCAAAGGAAGATAAGTCAGTGGTTGATTTCATTCCAGAGGGTGGGTCTCAGTTCTGAACAGCAGCATGTTTTGTTTCAGAACCAGACCCCTTCCAAAACGAAACACCCATGCCTAGTCCCAATGCAAACAAGAAATAGTAAGACACAACCTTAATGAACTAAACAGATGAAACAAAAATGCACCATCATTTAAATAAATATTATCCATTAAAAATAATGGACAGAACTCACCAGCGAATATCATGGGACAAATTAGAAGGCACAACAATGAGAAAGCTGGGTAAGACCTCTACTGTCTCTGCCAAGATAGAACAGCAGCAACATGAAACTCCTGATTCTGCCTTGATACAACTAAATTCAGTAGCACCTGAGGACTAAATTTTACAGGGATGCTATCCATCAATCCCTGTTGTTTAATAAAGTCACAATAAAAGTTCTCAAGTCGCAGGACAGAGAGGAGAGACCCAGGGGCAGCATAGGTTGCCACCTGCATTAACAGTATAATCTTTGTGCCGCAGAAGGTTCCTATTATGGCCAACTATCTCAAGCCAAGGACATTCAGTATCCACATTTTAAAATTAATTAGAAAACAATCTGTATAACAATGAAAATTGTAGAGGCCTGGAATAATATTATATATATATACGCTATCTCTAGCAAAGTCATTTCTTCTCAGACTACAGCTCATAGAATTATTACTCAGACTCATAGTTCAAAATAGTAACTTCTCCAAGCTCTGTCAAATGAAACAGTTGCTGTCATGGTCTGAGTCTGCTCAACTAACATGAAAAAGAGCCAAGACAAGAAATTGTGTACTGACTCACATGTCAGTAGCAGCTGCCTTGCAGTTCAATTTAACCCCAATTCACTGCATGAGCATATGAAACCAGAGGTCAAAACAAGTTCAATTATTGTTCTCAGGATAGAATCATTGACAGGGGCCACGCTCTATGTTTAATTAAAGCATTCTGTTAAAATAATTTTTAAATCTTCATCATCAAGCTAATTAAGCATTATGTTGTGCGCTGTAAACAACATGAACAGTTCTACTACTTGTATACCACTGTGTGCAGTAAATCACTCCGTTTCCTAGTTATCCTACTTCTATAAGTGAAAGGACACACATAGGAAAATCCCCTGAAATCAACTGTAGTGCAGCAGCATAGGCTACAGTGATGAAAAAAGATAATTATGAACAATGTTGATTTGAAGCAACACAATGAATCCTGAAGCAAAGAAATACAGATTTCCATGCATAACCGAATATACAGTGGTACCCCGACTTACGAATTTAATCCGTTCCGAATGCATGCTCTTAAGTCGAACTACTCTTAAGTCAGGGTACCTATCTAAAAATAGAAAAAATAAGTTAAAAAATAAAAAAATTTAAAAAATGTAATTCAAGCAGACCATATCTAAAATTTATAAGCCGGCAGTTAAAATGCCAACAGTTTTCCGCTCTTAAGTCGAGCTGCTCTTAAGTTGGGGTACCACTGTACTTCTAAACGCAGCCTTGTATATAAACATCAAGAATCATTTTAAAAGATCTCTTATAATTCAGCAAGCTAATACATGGGGTAGGGAATAAAACATGGATCCACTTAAGGTGGGGAATAAAACTTATACAGTGTATTAAGTCTCACAATTTCTAGCAATACTGTACCAAATTTCTACAGATCGACAAAAAGTGGTATTTAAACATCTGCATGTTCAAATATGTTATTTTTATACTTTCATAATTAAGACTTTGAGAAACATGGCATTTACAAGAATTGCATAGCACAGCCCGAAAAACTCACAACAACTATAAAGGAGATATTTCTTTGTTCTATTTGGAGCCAACCATGGGTGGCTGAATTAATGAGCATCTTCTTCAGCAGACGATCCACATTTTATGGCAAATACTGTAAAGATAAAAATTTTATATACCTGATTTGTAATTTTAAAAATTCTAAAGGGTGTTTTTTTTCTTCCTTTCATTTTTATTGTTGGAACTAGCCAGGAAAAGTGCTGGCCCATATAAGCCATTTGTGCCTTTCCAATTGCCACATCTACTTAAAATGTAAATTTTTCCATTTCAGCTAGATTCTTGAAAAGCCCAGATAATTAACAATAATAAATGAGCAGAAAGCAACTTGCATTTTCTTGTGTAAAAAATGCTGTCCTTAAGCAGAAGTGTGGTTGTTTCCTTAGTTGGCTTGCAGCATCAACAAGAAATTTAGTTTTAAGGCAGGACCCTGCCTTAAAAAGAGACCTTGTGTGCTCTTTGTAGCTCTAATGTTACCTTTTAATGTTCTAAGATGCCTCTTCAAACTCCCTGTTCTTAACTTGAATATGTCTTAAATTTTCTGGACTGTATATTGTCCCTCACTATTGGAAGCCACCTTGGGTCCTTTTCCAAGGAGAAAGGTGGAGTAAAATATTCAAATTAAATAAATAAATAAAGGATTTAAGATGGTGCTGTACTCAACTACTATGCTTCTAGAACCTTTGAGACCAATATTGTCCAAAAAGGCAAAAGTTCACACTGCATCAAACTGGCAATGATTTCTCACTTGCAATGATTGCCCTTTCTCTAGATTCATTAACACTGGTTTGAACTTCTTGTTAAAGGATTCCTTTTATATGACGTGTTCTGTTAATTAATATGTCTCCATCAGGTCAATTTTTCTCCCAACAGTTTTGGCCACTTTCAAAGCAGAGAAAGCAAAGGAACAAATAATAAACGTTGAACCAAAGGAGAATTAACTTTTTTTGAATTAGATTTTAGTAAGATTTATATTTGTTTTTGTTTCAGGAGTAAATAATTCTATTTCCACACAAACTCCAAAAAATGATCTTGTTAAAACGTAGCAGTTGAAAGACGCCTGTCTCTTTTTGACATTATACGTGTGCATTACTTTCAATGTACTCTACAGGTTAAAAGTGCCTTTACCCTTTCTTTGTCAGGGTAATTTGTGGCAGGCTGAGATCCTCTTGATTCCTTTAGAGAAGGTGAAAGAAGAAGATTGGTCTTTACAGTGACAATGAATAGAAATAACTCTTCTGCTTCTTGTCACCTCCCACTGGTGTGTTTCAAGTTTTTCCAAAAAAATGAGACAACTACAAGACACCAGAACTGCCAGTCAGTCCAACCTGAAAACGCATAATCCTTTTCCTTTATAAGTACAAAAAAACCCTCTATAAATTAAAGTGTGTGATAACCCACAAGTATCACTCACTGAGAAGCTAAAGATGATTCAAAACAGTACAGGTGAGTGATCTTGAAAGATCCATAATTTGTACTGGCTGCCTATTTATTTATTTATTATCTGTTTATTTGATTTATATACAACACCATCTGGCACCCGTTCCAGTCTGGGCGAATTACAAAAGTTATCGACATAATACCATATACAACATCTTACAAATTTAGGAATTCTACATTATTCTAGGAACAATTGATAGTTCAATAACTTTCAAACCATTAAAGAAACTAATATATTCACAGCTAAGCTCATATCATGACCACTAGCACCCATCAAATGTTTACCAAATTGTTTACCTATGCACCAATTCCCTGCTTCTTGGAAACTGAAAACACATATATAGTGGACCCTCAATAACAAACGGTTTGTATAACATAAAATCTGTACACATAAAAAAAATCCGGAGATAGGGGAAATTTGCTTAACAGATCCCTGTGGAACCCCACACTTCAGAGTCCACGGGGTGGACTGCATCTCACCAATCTCCACTCTCTGGTGACGGTCCTCCAAGAAGGAAGTGAACTACACCTCCTCCCCAGGAGGATACTGTGGTCGATAGTATCAAAGGCTGCTGGGGGACTGAGGAGGACCAACAAGGACATCTTGCCCCATCGGCCTCCCTCAATAGGTCACCCTTCAGGGTGACCAATGCCCTTGATCCATTCCAGTCTGAACCCAGACTGGAATGGATCAAGGGCATAAGGAAGTAAGATTTAGGAATGCACTGACTGTCCCATGCACTTTAAAATAATATCAGGGACTGTTCTACATTTCAGAATGGCTACATTAAATTATGTGCAATCTTCAGGCAGATTATCACAGAATTGTGAAAGCTAACAATTGGTAAAGAACGCCAGAAAGATGCAACCAAGGGACATGAAGACACCACAGAGATAATCTAAACATACACTGTGTTCCCATTCATAAAAACACATGCTTTTCTTGTAACAATATTTTTTCAACATTAAAACAGACATTTTCTGGTTTACCCAGTTAAAAATAGGGGAATTAGGTTAAAATCACCTCAGTTCTGCAAGACTTGCCACAACTCAATTGGGAGTTGGCAACATTTTCAGTTATCAGATGAGAACTTACTTTGCAAGGCAAATTCAGCCAAGGAGCCATTAATTTGCTACTTTATGCCTACACAATACAGATTCTGAAATCTTCTCTAGATGGGGTGTGCCACAATACACAAAGAAAAAATGAATTAAACATTCCAGGAGAACCAGTAATGAGGGACACACATCTGTGATTCACAGGAAATAAACAAAAACCCTTGGGGTGTAATTGCACAATGGATGGGCCACAGGAGATAAGTTATTATGACAAATAGCATTGATACTCCGAGAAACCTCCTGACTCCAAAAACACTCACCAAAAACTCTGTGAATGTAGATTTTCTGCTAAAGAAAAAGGTCAAAATTGGGCATTCAAGCAGGAACCTACCTTCACCCCAGCAAAAAGACAAAAAGGATAGCAGTCTGGCACTATCATGGAACTTCCTTCACACTGGACCCAATGCTAGAGATTAATTTAAAAATCATTTCCCATACATCCTGCCCAGTTCGCAAAGGGCAGGATGGTTATGGCTGCTGTTCTACTACTTTGTGGTAGTGCACTTTTCAATTTTTGATATTTTAATTTAACCAGGTAAATTCAGTAGAAATGCAGGTATAAGAAATTGCATTTTAATACTTGCATTTACTGTATTTAACTGCCACGGGGGGGGGGGGGGGGGGGAGAATTCCATTGCACCTGTTTTGTTCATTAGTCAGCACGTATGGTATCAAGAGATTTAGAAAACACGATTACCAGTCTTTCAGTGTGAAAGTAACAGCCAAGTATTTAATAGAGTTACTGGAGTATTACAGTATAGGACAAAAGCACCAAGTTATTCTAATTTTTCATGCATTGTTGATTCTGTTTAGATTTTTATAGTTGTATGTTAGTATTACTTGAAGAGTTCCTGCAAAGGTCAGCAACTTTATCTTTGTCTAACCACAACTTCCCAACATCTACCTATTGTTGAAATGTTGTGATCTTTGTTCTGCTGAATTATGAAACAAGGTTTTGTACAAGATGGAAACTGGGCATTGAGCCTTTCAACTTGAATGCAAGAAAGGAGGTTCTTTTCAAAATTCAGTCTCACTTGAAAGGGAAGAAAGGAAGAAAGAAGAATTAATACTCTGGAAGCTGTGGCCCTTGTATAGTATGGCATTCCTCACATAAAAGTAGCGTAGTGGGGAGAGTTAGGACACATGTGAAGAGAGAACATTGATAAGAAGAGACAAGGGCATAAATCCTTTACCATTAATCAGCACTTTTTTTTTATTCTGAGCCAAAATAATGACAGAGGCAAAGTGTGTCTATCATGACACAATTCCAATCTGGCTTCCTACTAAAACATCAGTCCATCTGCCCATCCATACGTCCTCCTGCCCGCCCATACTAACTAACTAACAGTTCCTGGGTAAATTATGAGACCAAGTATTGGAATGAATCCTATGAATACGTCTCATATTTTTCCCCAATTTGGTGTCCTCCAGGTGTGATGCACTATAACGCTGTTCCCCAGCTACCACAAGAAAGGCAGAGGATAATCCAGTACATCCCAAAAACATGCATGGATTGGACAACTGATATAAGTAACCACAACTGCTAAGAGCAACTCAAGCTACTGGTACAACTTTGATATGAGTAGTATAGTGGAGACATTTACCACACCATTCTGTTCATCCCTAATCAAATGGAACCTCTAGGAACTTTCATTATTTTTAAATATTCAGCATGATTAGACCCTTAATTAAGCCACCTACAGCCAGATATCTTCCAGGCAATTATCAGCTCCACAGGTGATAGCATGCTATGTGTGGATGCTTGAAAATCTAAAGAAGGGCAAACAAAAAAACAGGATCAGCCCAAGACCCTTTGCTATCTGAAGCAGAATGGGCTGTGAAGTTGCAAACCTAATGTAAGCATGTATGTCCAAACCTTCAAAGTATACAAGAAGCTAGCGCCAGCCTCTGGAGGAAAAACACAGCTGAAGTCACAGTACAGTAATTCCTCAGTTTACAAGCATAATTCATTCCAAAACATGCTTGTAAACTAAATCACTCTTATAATATCAAAAACAATTGTCCCCATAAGAAATAATGAAAACTCAGATGATTCGTTCTGGGGTTCCATAGACCACATACTGTAAACACAAAATAAGTTGGCTAGAAATCCACGTCCACACTATGGTTTAGGTACCTGTCTGTGTAATCTGTTCTGCTTGAAGAATAAGAAAGAATGCTGAAAACAAATTAAATAAAAATACAAATAAAAATAAACCCCTAAAACCTGCACTCCCTTTTGAAAACCTCTGTGGCTGATGTCTTTGTGGAGACCTCCGTTCCTCTCTCCTCCCTCTGTTTTTGAGGCTTGTCTGAGACAGAACAAATCCCCCACAATCCAATAAGGAGGGAGAGTGAGTGCCACCATTGGCTCACTTGTGAGGATGTGACCTGCTCCAGTACTCATACTGCAAGACATTGCCCGCTGATCAAGGTAAAATTGATCAGAAATGTGTGCTCATCTTGCAAAACACTCATAGACCAAGGCACTCATAAACCAAGGTATTACTGTACCAGTTTTGCACACAGAAGCACTCGGGCTTCATTTCTGGATCTTTCATTAAATGATCAGTGAAGAAATAATGGGAAAGATCTCTGCTTAATAACCTGGACAAGTGCTGTCAATATATACAGCTGAGTTAAATAAAATTAGTAAGCTTGTGGAACCTTGAACATGCTGCACACTCGCACGATGCTCCCAGAAAAAGAGAGTGTTAAACTAGTTCTGAGTACTCTCTACCTGGAACCCTGGAAAGAGGGTAGACTTGATGGCACATGATGTTTATGATGATGATCATCCAGCATATCAACAATTATGTTACGGCAATTTACAGTCCTGCTTTCTGTATGATACGTTTCTGAATAAAGACTGAACAGATAATGGGATAAAATGCATCCTCCTTATTTCCAAGACCTAAAAACTAATGGGTCAAAGTGTGTTAGCACTTGGATGTTTACATGCAAACAACCCCAAACCTTCTAAATGTGTATAGTATGCACTGAACATTTTGTACACATTTGTGTTCTGTGTCCTTCACAAAAGGTCTCTCTGGATAGATGTCTCCAAGGCTAACCATGTGTAGAGTTTATTAAGAGTTTAATTTTAATTCCTATTTCTACTTTCATTATATCTTCTTGGGTGTTTATTAGAAAGACACGGTTCTAAAAGCAGGGTGTGAATATTTTATTTTAAAACACAGATAAACAATACTCGGTTGTATGTAGTTTAAGAAGTTATCAACAAGAAAAGAACAAATTGCTTGGTAGCTACTGGTCCAAGAAAATCCTTCAACCACACACTGAGTGCCAGTGTCAGAGAAGGCATTGTACTACTTCCCAGAATTTATAAGAATGCCTGACAGAGATAGGACACAGAGGTACCAAAATGATGCTAAGAGTTGATGATCAGAATGTCAACATTCTCTTTATCCAGCAATTGCCAAATCAAGACAAGGCAGCTATTATTCACTCCTGCATTCCATTAGCATCATGTATAGATTACTCAGCATACAATGCCTGTTTTGTTCACCTTCACTGTCAGTCCAGTGAAGAAAGTCTTTATTATTCCCATTTTACAGACAAGAAACTGAGGCTGAAAGATGGCTAACTGCCAATTTTTACACTGTGACACTAGACCCCAACAGATCCTTAACCACAGGATTTGCACCTGCTTACTTCATATAGAAAAGAAGTCTTCTCGTTTCTGATTTAGTCCCATAGACTTCTCCAAGTATCAGGAACAATATATACCTATGCTCAAAAAGATGACTTGTTATCACACACATAAAATACATCATGTTTAATAAAAGAAATAATGATCCCTACCTCAGCTGCATACCAAAAGATAAACTCATCTTTTGCAAGCCTTTTATCAGAGGGTCATTTCAACTGAATCAGCTAGCTTTCACTGTCATCTGCCCAGATAAGAGTTCAGGAAAGTGAGGAAGCGAAAGCAAAAGGTGGAGCATGAAACACCACTGAAAGAAGCATCCCCTGATAGTAGAGGTACATAAAATGTTTCCTGCTTATGTGTGGGTGGGTGGGTGTGTTGTGTCTTTACATTCGTGACCGACTCTTTGTGACCTCATGTCCATGGAGTTTTCTTGGCAGGAATATTGGAGTAGTTTGCCAGTTCCTAATCCAGGCGCCTACAGCACCTGGTATTCCCTGATGGTCTCCCATCCAAGTACTAACCAGGGCCAACTCTGCTTAGCTTCCGAAATCAGGCAAGATTGGATGTGCTTAGGGCATCCAGGCAGCTCTTCCTGCTTATACCACTGTGATATTCATAAAGTGCATTATAGGTGCTGTGACCACAGCTAAAATCTGAGGGAACAGGGATGCTTGGGAAGTGGCACATATCACTGTTTCTTCACCTAACTTCCTTTCAAATTCACAAGTATCCCACATTACCATTTACAAAACTGGGGAGCAGCACAGAATATTCTATAAGTAATCCCTTATATGAGCTTAATGATCTCAAGCTATACACATTTAACTTTAAAATAAAGTTAATAATTCCAAACATGTTGACAGTGAACTAGCTAGCAGGGTGCAAAGCAATTTTTAAAAATGATCAACCTAGCTCTTTTATTTACATGTCCGTTTTAATGATTTTATAGCTTCAGTGTCAGTAAGATTACTGTTAATCTAAAAGAATCTTTAAATCATATATGTTTTTGAAAACTTTAGGGGAAATCCCATTTAAAGCAAACTAGATTATATTGAAGCAGCTGTAAGGATGGAACTGAATAATCTTTCTGAAGGTTCAGACCTAAAGTGGTAAATAATTGGTTTTACATAATTTAATTACACTTCTTTTGCCAGCTGTAAACACTATACCCTTATTACTCTACCATCTTATTCAGCAGAAGAATATCACCCAGTTTACAGGGAATGATTCATAGAAGGTATTTTAAAACATGCCCATTAGCTATTGCACGAATTGCTCAAGTTTTTCATTTTATGTCAGGATGATTTCTCCTAATGAATGTGTTATAATTTATAATTCTATTTGTGAAAAGCGAAAAGTCAATTTGCTAATTCTCCAATCTAATCTAGATGTTAATGTTGGCTCCATTCAAAGCATGCTTTGTAAATTGGGAAACAATCTGGGAATGTGCACTTCTTTCTTCTCATGGTAGATTCCATTATTCTTTTCTTTGCCAGCTTTAACCAGTTAAATAGTGTACTTGATGCAATGATAGAGTTAATGCTAACCAGCAGCTCCATTTTTAATCATGATCAGCAAGACCAGTTCACATCTTAGGGGTAACTTTCAACAAACTTGATATGAAAGCCTGATTAACGTCTAGCACAGTTAGAAACAGAATCACTGTTAACCTAAATATTGGCTAAAGTCAAAAGGAAATGGGTGAAAATGGAAGAGAACTTTCAAATCTGGCTCCAAATTAAACCACTAGGAGCCAGATCTATACAGTACCTGCAAATTAGAGATGTATCAGACTCCTTTTCTTCTCTGGATGAAAATCTGTTCATTAATGCAGATCACCATGTGCAACTGGTGCACATATATTCTTTCCCATTTAATTAATATTTAGCTTCCTTGGATTTTGTATACACAAGATACTCTCTGCATAGCAGGATGTCTGCAGACACTCTCACAACCTGAACACAACTTGTGCAGAAAGGCCACAGGCCATATACATCTCCTGTTAATTTCAGTGACAACTGTGACGAAAATTTCTTTTTGGTTGGATTGTTTGCCATGACTTTTATGGATTTCTATTCTGCTTTAAGAGCTGATTGTGGCACCTAGTAGGCAAAACAATAAGTACTTCTTAATGAACAGGCAAAACAATAAGTACATCTGGACTGTTACTTGGAAAACTTCAGATCCCAAGCATTACATTTCTCCAGCTCTTAATCTAGGGGGACATAAATCTCACACTGGGGAAGCTGCCAAGTGAAGTGACATTACCAAAGATCCCCATTTACCTCTAATGAATTGCCTCCAGTCACTGTTTGAATCCAGCTTGTAGTTTACTACCTAGAAATAAATACATCAATTGCCACTTAATACAGCAACCAAAGTGCTGGGCATTAACATGTGCAAGAGACTGCAGAAGGACACAGATGCCACAAGCAATTACTATCCAGGATAGTAACAAGGTGATAAGTTGTGCTTTTCAGTATGCTTTGAATGATAATATGGAACCCTGCATTCCAAACCAAATAAACCCTCTTCCCAAACAGAAACACCAAGTTCCAATTTACAACCAAGATTCATTCAGCTCCATGGCTTTACACATGCTATACTTCATATAATTATTTGTACAACTTAATCTGACATTTTTACTGTATAATTTTTAAAAGTTTTTATTTCTATCATTTTAGTAAGCATGTAAATTAATAAATATATCGAGTATGAGCACAGTCTATTTCCACAAATGATTATGGGAACACAATAATCTCAACTGTCATCATTATATACATCATTATAATCTAAAAGGCTATGCGGTGTCATCTGCCTTGAAAAATAGTCATTTTAGTATACCTTTTATTCCTCTTTTTCTGAACAATCCCCGCTGCAAGTGTTCTACTCCTGAAAATCATTTAGCATTTCTGATTTACTTTCCATTGCGTGAATAACAAATTCCACATCTATTTTTTGTAACAGATTTTCCAAGGTGGCCAAATACTATTTGTTACTATTGATCCATCGAAAATGCATAGCTCACGTTTTTGCCCCTTATTCGCTTCTTTCCGATTGATTTGGATTTTCTTACTGAAAGAAGAAAAATCATAGAACCTAAACCTCCAAAAATCAGGTGGGTACAGACAAAACTGTGACCTGTTTAACTTCTTCTGTGGGTCAGACTGAAGTAAATCCTCAATTTGCAGGTATAGCAGAAGCCAGATGTCAGTGACAAAAACATCTCTAAAGCAAAAAGAGCTAGTAGCCTGTTTTACAACTGTTTCTTTTATGTTAAAGGCAAGACTCTATCTCAATTAGTTTTCTCAATTCTGTGGAATCTCATCTCTCTCAACACACATACCAGTTCCTCTTTAAATATTTACCTGTGCATAATGTTCAGAAATATGCCAGTGTCCTTCCTAAAAATGAATTATGCTACTTCAAAGAAACAGCTGTTTCAGTTTTCTCATGCCTCAGTTTTGAGGCAGTTTTTTCTAAAACCAAGCTTATCTTGGAGGGTCTACTCTAAACCTTTTTTAACCAAATACCATTAATGCTCTGCAGTTAAATTATCTATTGTCTCAGAGAGCAACCTATCTTTTCTCATTTTCCTCAGGACACTTGCATAACCAAATTAGCTTGCTTTTCTGCTCATCTATAGAAAATATAAACCTCTCACAATGGCATCATTACAAAAATAAATCTAGCCTTATGTTCAACAAAAATTAAGATGTAGAATACAGTAAGTCTTAATCAGTATGTCAACATTCATTGAGTATCTCCAAGCCGTAGGCTCCTGGACCCTACCAGCTTCATGGAGGGCTTCGCGGAGCTCTCTGGCGGTTTGGCAGACGATCCGGTCGATGCCCTGGTGGAGAGGTGGTATGTGGGTACCACTGGGGCGGTGGACCGGATCGCCTCCATGCGCCTCCTGCGATGTGGAGACTGCTCCTCTCCGTGGTATATGGCTGAGTTGCGGTCGATGAAACAAGAACGTAGGAGACTGGAGGTCATTTGGAGGGCAAGCCGGATGGAAGAGAATAGGGCTGCTCTTAAGCAGCTGACTGGCCGCTATCTTCGCGCGATCAGGGACGCTAGAAGATCTTATGTCTCCCTGAGAATTGGTGAGGCCTCGAACCACCAGGCGGAGTTATTCCAGGTGGTTCGGGACCTCTCCAATCTCAGTCAGCTGAGGCCTCCTCCTAGTGATTTCACTAGCGAGCAATTTGCAGCCCACTTTAGATCAAAAATTGAGGCCATCCGCTCCGACTTGCCCCCCAGTTGCTCTAGCCCACCCTCTGAGATCTCTGGTGCCTCACCCCTCCGTTCTCCCCTCCTGGATGAGTTTGGGCCGGTTTCCTCAGCGGAGGCCTCCAGAGCCATGGCTTGTTGCCAGCCAGCGGCCACTCCCTTTGACCCTTGCCCAGCCCGGTTCATTAAATCTGCAGAAGGGAACATGCCTGAGTGGGTTTCCACCATTGCCACAGCCTCTTTTAGGGAGGGATGCTTCCCTTCCCGATTAAAGGAGACCGTGGTGAAATCCACTCTTAAAAAACCTGGCATGGCATCGGACGTTTTATCCAGCTATCGTCCGATTGCCATTGTTCCCTTCCTGGGCAAGGTTGTCGAGAGGGTGGCTGCTGTCAGGCTTCAGTCATATCTGGAGGTAAATCATATCCTGGACCCCTTCCAGTCTGGATTCAGACCTCTTCGCGGAACCGAGACTGCCCTGGTCGCTCTGCAGGATGACCTCCTCAGGGAGGCCTACAGGGGGAGTTCCTCCCTGTTGGTTCTCCTTGACCTCTCAGCTGCCTTTGATACCGTCGACCACGGTAACCTACTGGTCCGGCTTGCGGAGGTGGGAATTGGTGGTCAGACCTTGGCCTGGCTCCGTTCCTTCCTTGGCGGCCGGACTCAGCGGGTTCAGCTGGGTGATGTCTTGTCGGCTCCTTGGACTCTCCCTTGTGGGGTGCCCCAGGGGTCGGCAATCTCACCCATGCTGTTCAGTGTTTACATGAGGCCGCTGGGGGAGGTCATCAGGAGATTTGGAGTTCGCTGTCATCAGTACGCTGGTGACACGCAGCTCTATCTCTCCTTTTCGTCGACTGCAGTGGAGGCAGTTCACTCCCTCGATCTGTGTCTGGAGGCCGTTCTGGAATGGACCAGAGATGACCGGCTCAAGCTGAATACGGAGAAGACGGAGGTTCTGTTCTTCGGGGCGCTCTCGTCTGGATACAATGGCCCCTCCCTATGCTGGGGGGTGTCTCCCTCCAGCCTACAGACAGGGCCAGGAATCTGGGCGTGGTCCTGGATTCAGCCCTCTCCCTAGAAGCCCAGGTGATGGCTGTCTCCAGGGCCACTTTTTTCCATCTCCACAGGATCGCCCAGATCCGCCAGTATCTTGATGAGTCCTCCCTGAGGACAGTCGTGCAGGCCCTGGTAATCTCGAGGATCGACTATTGCAATGCCCTCTACATGGGGTTGCCCTTGACCCTGGTCCAGAGGTTACAGCGGGTGCAAAATGCGGTGGCTAGGCTGGTGGTGGGTGCCCGTAGATACGAGCACATCACCCCAGTCCTGGCTCACCTGCATTGGCTCCCCGTTGTCCTCCGGATCAGGTTCAAGGTCCTGGTTTTGATTTTCAAAGCCCTCGACGGCCTGGGACCAGAGTACCTGGCGGAGCGTATCTCCCAAAGGACAACTGGGTCCAGACCCACGAGACTGGCGCAGGCCCGCTCACTGAGGGTGGCCACACCCAGAGAGGCACGGAAATCGTGCACGCGAGACTGCGCCTTCTCCGTGGTGGGCCCCTCGCTCTGGAATCAACTTCCCAGTGAGCTGCGCCTGTTGGAGTCCCTGCCTGCCTTTAAGAAGGCCTTGAAGACCCACCTCTGTAGAGAGGCCTTTGACGACCTTTTCAGTTAGTCTGGTTTTTTTTGTTGTTGTTTTTATGTCCGGGCCCTGCCTCCATCTTGCCTCATTTTTGTTCTGTGCCTTATTACTTGTTTTTATTGTTGTAAGCCGCCCAGAGTTCCCTTTGGGAAGATGGGCGGGATACAAGTCTAATAAATAAATAAATAAATAAAATAATAAACATTATATCAGACAAGTCCATGATATTTTGCTTAAGAAGTCCTGGATTGCCAGGTTGAAATAAACTGACAGATTTTAAAAATGAGCTACAATGCAAGGATTTTCTTCAAGGATACAAGTCAGGTTGAAATAAATGAAAGGCACAATTGCATTGTTTTCTGGGGCGGGGTTAGTACAGTACAGTCCTACACATCTCTACTCAGATGTATCCACTGAGATTGAGCTAAATGAGGAAGGTTGTGTTGTCATTGTACATGATCCAACAAGGCTAGATGATACCTTTATTTGACCACAAACAAGCTAGCTTTCAGTCTATATGGGCTTTTAAAAGGCAGGACATCTCTTACCTGTGGATGGTTCAGAAAAGATCATGAAACCTTTAATTTAACACTTAAATTTCAAGTCTGCTAAACATCACAACCCTGTTTTCACATATAGACCTACAGACAATTTTCGGCCTCTCCCTGTAATTTAAAGCAACATGTGAATGACGTCTGATAAATGTTTGAATATTTCAACTGAATTAGTAGATTTAGAGCTATATTTAAGCATACATTCATTCTTGTTATGTCAAAAAAAAAACTAAGAAACTTTTATTAGATATTTGGTTGTCCCAGACTTTCACTAACATGTGAAGTTCACATAAACATTTCAAGTTACAATTAAACAATCCAACTTTCAACTCAGCTTTCATAATGGTTATTCCAGGATCTGGAATTTCAGCAACACTTATGTCTCAACTGCACATCAAGGCACTCTTGGTAATGTATATGTTTTAAAACAACATGTGACAAGAAATGGGGCAATATTTAAATGCATTACTTGAAAGTAAAGGGAAAGGAATGACAGAGGGGAAATGGGAAGTGGTGGTGCTCCCTGTTATGAATAACTGGAATCATTCTGACAAGTGAATTATATGTTTTGTGGAAAAAATCATTTTAATGTTCTGTACCATTAGACTCTTGAGTACCTTTCCATGTTGTTATTCTGTAGAAAGGTTTTTGAAAAATGTACTCACTTGAAACTGTAAATGAGAAAACAGCTTCACTGCAAATCAATGAAGTATCAGCAGAAGTGGTACCAGATGGGAGAAGGATAAGTAAAGGCAGAAGAGAAAGCAGGGAAGGAAGAGGGACTGGAATGTAACTCACATCACAAAAGACTATGAGGGCCGAATTCTCAAACCAATCTGCAGCCCCTGTGTAAGCGCTGATTGTTATTTCAGACATAACAAAATCTGAGAGTCGAATCAGAGAAAAGCTGAATCGTTCCAATTTGGTTTTCAAATACAGTTGAACCCTAAGATACATGCCTAAACAGCCAGACATTGTGTTCCAAGCACCTCTCTTGCACACACAACAGCAGAAGCAATCTTGTACCAACTGGTTTTCTATGAAAAAATCCTGACTTATTCATACAGTTTAAAGAAGTACATATAAACAACTGACACTATGCTAGCATTTTTTGGATTTTTGTTCATTTCCACTAACTTAAACTCCTGGTATCCATAGCATCAAGAGTTTAAATTCTAGTCTGCAACTTATATGTTTTCATGACATCACAGCAAGTAAACAAACTGGGGAACTATCCAACCCCTATACAGCATCATGCCAGATTAGGTACAGTACTTACTACTGGGTGACAGTTGTAATTCTAGCTCAGTAAATGTTCAGTAAATGCTCACAATTTCCTCAAAATGTACCCATTTAGTACCCTTAGTGAATCATTTTTCATTTTTTCATGAATTTACTACATAATCCAACATCACAGAAAAAAACACAAATATGAATTGGAAATAGGGAAGAATCAACTGATCTCTTCCATTGCATGGAAAAATTGGGAACACATTATCTCCAGCAAGAACTGTAAAAACTATCTTCTATTTGTACCCATGCTGATCACAGAAAGATATTTTTCCTTTATCTGGAACAGGTAAAGAGGGAACTATAGAGCTCAAAATACATCCATCTGTCCCCTAAAAATAAAGCCAGTTCAGCTTTAATGTCTCAAATGTAATACCAATTCATTTTAATATAATGGATAGCTAAGATTCCTTGTAAGCAAGGCTGTATGATATACCTAAAAAGATCTTTACGCATGTGAAAACCCTTTGATAAATGTCCTGTACTTGACACAAGGCTATAGAGGTCCCATTCACAGTACATATTCATCTGTCCCAGCCTTTGTTTTCAGTTTAGGAAGGAGCACTCTTGGTGGCCTTCACCTCCTTTGATGGTTTTTAAGCAGAGGCTTGATGGCCTAACTGTCAGGAATCCTGTGATGGGGGTTCCTGCATGGCAGGGGGTTGGACTGGATGGCCCTTGAGGACTCTGCCAATTCTATGATTCTATGATTTTTCAAAGGAGATCATGAACAATCAACTACAACTAGGAACCTTACAATACCAAGGATTTCATACATTAAAAGCATTTATGGATTAGAGCCCATTTTTGTTGTATACAAAAATGCTCTCTTCAACTGGCAGGTGGTCCCCAACAACATTATCACCTTGCTCTTCCAGGCCTCCAGCCACATCTCCACTACATTTTAAGTAGAGTAGCAGATATAATTGAAGCTTTATTCTAGCCATAAGAAAAGGATGGCCAACACTTCCTTCCTTTCCATACAGAGTAACAGGTTAGGGTGGCTTTTAACACATTTCCCCATAAAAACTGGAGACTTTATCCAAGACTGCTTTCAGCAGAGATATAGTACACTTCCCTGTGTACACTTGTGTATCTAGGCCCCTCTCCATTAATGGGGAATCAATTTCCTTTAAATAATATGTTGCTCACAAGTACGTTTAATTCAGTATCACTCTCCTATTGCTTCAACTACCATATTAGCAAGGATTATCAGTTGTTCCCAATATCCATATTATCAGTCAATAGAGACTGTTTCTATAACAGTCATTTGGACAGATGACTCAATTGCTGTTGAAGATCTATGTTTATTTGAAAGTTTTCTACTGGTTTTCCAAAAACTTCTTATAGATAAGCAAACAAAAACAAGATTGTGTTGAGCTCATCATAAAAAAAACGATGCAATCAAAGCTATTTGGAAAAGAGAAAAGGCAGAGGAGAAAGCAATGGAGAGCACAGTGATGTATCAATCAACTGGACTAATACAGTTCCTTCCAACTGCCATAATGTGGACATCAACACACTTTAAAAGGGCCCAGACGATCACACAAGAAGAGATCAATGTATATGGCGAGCTGGAAGCAAACACTTTTTAAAATCCTGATAAATTCTGGATATTTTAAAAGGGAGAGTATTTTTGTTAGTATTTTGCAGTAGCTCATCATTGCACAGCTTCCCTCCCTGCTGCTTCTTCTGCATGAGGAGAGAACCAAAATAACAAACCCACTTCGTGCCCAGAGTCACTGTGTAATCCTCCTTTCCAACTGCATGGCTCCCAGTCTTCCAAATCCAGTTTCCCACCTCCAGGGCTATAGAAAGATTTCGTCAGAATAAAGACAACAGGGGAGGAAGGGAGGGAAGGTGGGAGAGATTGACACCTGACACCAACCAAGACGCATTCAGATAAGAGAGAAGAAAAATATGCACAGTATATAAATATCGTTCTAATACAGATACCTTTTTTTAAGAAGCTCTCTAGGGAAAGGGAAAGAGGAAGGACACCGTTCCACTACAAACGAAAGGATGAGTATCCTACACACACACACACAGAAGCAACTATCGGTTCTTCCTAGGATTTAAGCCCACGCAAGGCGAGGTGCCCTTTTTCTTTCACGACCCATATAATAAAGAAAAAGGAGAAAGAGAGAGAGAGATGACATTATCCCGCATAGCTGGAGGATCCTTCCTTTCTCCCACTTACCCAGAAAATGACGTTGAAGCCGAATATGAAATATTTGATGCAACAACTGACTTCAGGGCCCTTATAATGCTTCCCGGACATCCTTGGGGTTCATGAAGGCGCTTTCCTCGCAGCCACAGAGCTTAAGGCGGGCGGGCGGGCGGGCGGAGGAGGGGGATTTCGTTGGGGAGGGAACGGGGGGGGGGAAGGCGTTTGTGAGGAAAGCTGGAAGCCGAGGCAGAGGCTCGCGAGGAGGAGGAGGAGGAGGCGGGCGGTCTCGCTTGCTCGCCTGCCTGCCTGCCTGCCTGCCTCCCTCAGAGCGGCGGCGGCGGGGGCGGCGAATCCCGAGGAGGAGAACAGGAGCAAGAGCAGCGCCGCCGCCGTCTTCCCCGCCGCCGCCGCCTCCTCCGACCTCCGTGCATGGAGGAGGCCGAGCTGCTGAGGGGAGAACACTCCACTCCCACTCCCACTCCCACTCCCCCTCGCTGGCTCCCGCCGCCCGCCTTCCCTTCCCTTCCCTTCCCTTCCCGCTGGATACTGCCCTCAAGGAGAGGGGAGGGGGGGGAAAACGAGGCTTTCCCCGGCGCAAAACTGGTTCCCTCAAGGGAGCACCTCAGGCAACGCTCCCCCTCCCCACCCTCCTCCTCCTCCTCCTCCTCCTCTCTCTCTCTCTCTCTCTCTCTCTCTCCTCCCGACACCGAGGAAGCTCCCGCCTCCCAAAGAAGGGAGGAGCTACGCCCCGCGCGAGCCTGAGCGAGGGGTTGAGGCCGCGCGCGGGATTGGCTCGGCGCGGTTTAATGGAGAGGTGCGTCCTCCAATCCGGCCAGGCCCATCCTGGCGGTGAGGCAGGCTGGAGCGGCCGAGAGTGTGGTTTGGCTGTTCGGCGCTGAGAGGCAGCGGGGGTGGCTGGGAGGGTGGGTTGGTTGTCTCGTGAGGGAGGATTTAGCGCCCCCTCTTTCGCCTGATTTGCGTAATCGCCTTCCCTCTTTCCCCCCCCCCCCGCCCTCCATGTTAGTTCCAGGTCTCTGGAGAAATGGGGGGCTTGGAAAAAGAACGACTACCTGCCTTTCAACTCACTAGCAATTTTATGTCAACCCCTCTTCCCGATGCCACTTGAAAGGAATTTCCAGCCCAAGCCGAATATGTGTGTGTTTGTATACATATATACACATATACTGTATGTATGTGTGTATATATGTATGTATGTGTGTATATGTGTGGGTATATGTGTATACTGCATGTATGTGTCTGTATGTATATACAAGTGGACCCTCGTATAACAAACGGTTTGTATAACAAAATCTGTACAACATAAAACATTCCAGAGATAGGGGAAATTTGCTTAACAGAATCGCCTGTGGGGTGAACCTGTACAACATACAAGTGGTCGCTATTAGGGGTTACTCTGTTTTCAATGCATTCCTATGGGAATGTTTGTATAAAGGAAAATTTGCTTAACATAATTGCATTTGGAACGAATTAATTCCTTTATAAAAGGTACCATATGTGTGTGTGTGTGTGTGTGTGTGTGTGTGTGTGTGTGTGTGTGTGTGTGTGTGTGTGTGTGTAAAGAGAGAGAGAATATCTCACACACACACAAACCCGAATTCATGATTAGGATATTTGGGCCTCAGTTCTGATTCCACTTTCTTTGAAGTAAAAAATAAGTTTTGAGCCCTGCAGCTACAGGTACAAAAGCAACACTAGACTATGGGGTGATGCCTTCATAGGCTGCCAGAAAAATTAAAAAGTTGCTAAAAAGTTGCTGGGCTTGTTCCCAAAGCTCAGCAACTTTTTAAAGCAACTTTTCTATTTTCTAGCAGCCTATAAAGATATTACCCATAGTCTAGTCTCACTTCATTTGAGAGTCGGTGCCACTCAAGTACAGGATGGCCCTTCGAAAGCCAGGCTTCGAAGAGGGCAGGGGGGAAGACCCGCAAAATGTTGCCCCTGGTGAGGCATGATGGGAACAGTAGTTTGCCAAATACCTGGAGACTTGAAGGTGGTTAAAACATGAGAATATTGGTAGTAGTAACACCATTTATCTTGAAAACAAAAGCTTTTTGACACAGCTTTAAATGCAAAGGAGATATGGGTTTTTTGGGGGGGGCTCTCTTCAGTGGGAGAACATGGGCATGGGCAGAGTGTTTTCTAATTATAATTAACAACATTCAGATAATCAGTTCAGCTGAAGTTAGTTGTGGTCCAAGGCCCTGAGCAAATCAAGATGAATTGATTCCACAAGTGTTCCTAGGGCTGAAATGAACACATATGATTATGTAAGTCTATTAGTCATAATTTAGCTCAGGTAAAGGGAGTGCTCAATATTTATTTAGTGTGTTTCTTTAGTATGCAAAGAGCATATATTATTTTAAACTAACTGTTCCAACAACCTAATATGCTGGGTTAGCACTTATTAGCCCTACTGCAGATGACGGTGGTGAGCTATGACTTGCAGTACTGGGGTTTTTGTCTTTTAAAACTCTCAGATACAGTACAATGTTCCTGTAATAGTCGTTGTATTTTATTTCCTTACTCCTTTTGATCGTGGAACTACAGTACTTATAGAATTGATACCAATTACTGAAGCTCACTAATGTTTTGATTATGCCAGTATAATTGCTATCGAGCTAGTCTCTTTAAATAAGAGACCAAAAATAAAGGAACTAACAGCGGTTGCTTGTTCAGGATAGGCTACTAATATAAAGCCACAGAGAAAATAAAATCATAGGCAGTAGTAGTAGTATTTATTTTATTATTATTTTAGAGTATTTTTACCCCACCTTTCTCCTTGGAAAAGGACCCAAGCCGGCTTACAGTAACGAGGGATAATATGCAGTCCAGTACAATTAAGACATGTTCAAGTATTTTAGAACAAGGAATTGATGGACGTCTTACAGCATTAATAGACAACATTACATTAAAGCTACAATGTTATAAGTAGCTATAAACACAAAGTAGATTCATATAAATATATAAATATAATATATATTATAATATATATTATAAATAAATATAAATATAAAATTAATATAAGTCATTAGCATTCAGTAGTCTGGATATACCAGTTTGATCATAACAGCTGTGCTGTATGGGGCCAAAAGGCTGTCTAATCCACAATCCTGTTTCCCACGACAGCCACTCAGATGCCTATGAGCCACACACAAGCCGAATGAGTGCTAGAACATCCTACCACTGATGTTCCTCAATGATGGTTATTGAGATGTTTTTGGGATTCTGAGACAAAATGAAGTCTGTTTTGGTGATTCATAGGAAGCTATTAATTTTGACTATATATTTTTACCTTGGGTTGGAACTTGGGACCAATCAAGCACTTAGTGCTTCTTTATGCCTTTCCAGTGTTTCGACACATCAGAGGAGTATTCTAAGGCTTTAACAACTAATGGCCAGTTAGCCAAGAGTACAAGAATGTTGATTTCTGGAATTTCTGGCAATCATATAGTGATGGCTCTGTGTCCATCTGAACCAGGACATAAACAATAATGGACTTCTGATGATGTCAATCTTAGCTGAACACCCATCCCTTGAAAGCAGCAGAGGAGGAGGAAGGTGGAGGGGAATATACACACACCCTCCAAGGTGCTGTCAAGGCTGGTGCAGCTAATCAAAAGTGAGCTGGACACTTTGGCTCAGGCCCTGTGGGCTGGAAAAGCAGATTCTTCCTGATGCAGTGGTTAAGCAATGGCATTGCAATGCTGGTGGTCATTAAGTCTGAGTGGTCATTAAACAGGTAGGTTAAGTGAGGACTGACTGTATGAAACAAACAAGAGAACGGGCTTAGCACCAGCACCCATCTTTTGGAGGCACGATTAGAATTTCCTTGGCCTGCCTGATACGTTGATGCTTCCACTTGTATTAATTAATAATTGTAGTGGTGCTGCACTATCTCCCTGAGCAGCACAGGCTTACTGACAGTAGTGCTGCTGCTGAATGGTCTTTCAGCTTCATTTAACACCTGCCAAGCAGCAAAGTACCATGGTCAGTGGAGGATACCCAAAACACCAGCCAAGCCACATGAAGAGCATTGTGCTGTGTAAAATCTATGGCCATGCTTAGGTATACTTTGTATAGTTGCGTTTCACCATACATCAGGGATTGCCATAGCTAGACACTCAACGATGAGCCCTATCCCCAAAGGCAGATGGCGGGTTTTTCTGACCTATATGTTGCTCAGCCCACACTCTGAACATGTTACATTACATGCTGTCAAAGTATAACCAGTTTAAAGCACATTAAGAGTGATTTCACAGTTAATGAAATATTTAAGGAGTGGTTTTACCAGTGCCATACCCTAGTGATTTACCTTGGCTAAACTGGGATTTGAATCAAGGTCTCCTGCTCTAGTCTGTTACTTGGCGTACTACAGCACACTTGAGTACCTTACTTTGGACATAATAGGAATTAATGGCAGTAACAACACAAAGGATGAGGATAAGCCATTGATACGCCTTATTGTTTAAAAATTCTATTTAGTATAAGAGGCTAGTGTTGCACTTATGATTATTAATGAGACATTACTATTCTGGAAACCCATAATTAGGCAGGAGTGAGAACTTATATGTATTGCCTTAGGCACTAGACTCAGGGGTGGTGCAAGGGAATGGGCCCTAAACCTCATTACAGAATTTGCTAAGGTTTGTAGGCATGTGCTGATAGCCACCCTGAAGAAAACTGTGTGTAGCGAGGAAGAAGAAGAAGAAGCAGAATGTTATTTCAGAGAGAGAAAAGGGGTAAGAAAGCCTGAAAAAGTATCAGTCTGCATGTAGTTCCTCCAAATGATTCAGGTCACATGTTACATGCATGAGTAATCGATTCCAACACTTGGTAGGCACAATGAGGAGAAGACAGAAGACATCGTGGTCTTATGGGCAAGGTCAACCAAGTGGTTATGGCTACTGCCTCATAACATGATATACCAGCTCTACTTCTGTCATACTATACCATCTCTGCTGCATGCCCATGATGCCCTAATGCCCATTCTGCTTTGAACATCTGGCCAAATCCTACTGTAACAGCACTATTGAGCTCCTCTAACGGCAGCAACAAGGGAGTGCAAGCAGCAACTGCTAACCTCAGCTCTCATCTTCTGGGCTCTTGAGGTTATGATAGTGAGAAGCAACAGTGATAGGGATCAGAATCATATTTTAGGGGTTACTATCATGTGTAGCCCACTGAAAAGTAGATCTATATTTGGCCATCATTCTAGGTCCTTCCAAGGGAAACTCACAGAGAGGTACTACTGGGCTACAGGCAGCAAAGGAAATGTCATAGGGATGCATCACTGTCCTCAATTCCTTGGGAGTTCAAACACAAAAGATACCCAATGAGTGTGTGTACAGAATGATTTTTAATCCTTTGATTCTGAAAGCACATGTTTTCTTCAGCACAAGAGTTTCTCTTTTTTCTCACTAAAAGAACATGGAGCAAATATCAAAACATCTTCTTTTATGAAACAGCTGTAAAGCACAGCATGCAAACATCTGGTGGTGGTTTCCATTAACAGACAGCTGAAATTACCCATGAAGACCTCTGCAGAATGCTGGATAAGAACAACATGATAGCTATCTAATGGTATGTCCACAGACACAAGATTAGTCATCTTAACGGATCCTGCAGGCATAAACAAAGGCCGATTCAGGATTCACAACTGACCTTCCTTGTTCTCAACCACTTCTACACCAGAGAATAGCAGAACTAAGTGGTTATGGAAAGTGATTTTTTGACTGAGAGACTGTGATGATAACCCTTTTGCAGAACTTACTCGTAAGCCAGCACCGTAAAGCAGGGTTTGCTGTTGTTGTTGTTGTTGTTGTTGTTGTTGTTGTTGTTGTTGTTGTTGTTGTTGTTGTTAGAATGCACACATAGTGTGTAGTAAGGAAAAATTGTACAGTTGGAAATTGGTAGATATGCAGTTGGAGAAATGGAAGGAAAAATCAGGTTGTACATGTTTATTAAGACCTTAAATGACAAGCACAGTTTAAAGAAGGGTTAGCAAGTTCTTGATTTTCATATTTAAATCAAAGTGCCCAAACCAACAGCTTTTTCTTCTTTGCCTTCATCAGTATTGCAAGTCTGTAGGTCCTGTTGACTGCAGCACAACAGACATGAAAGCAACTACTCAGCAGGAAGAATTGAATTTGGCCTTTAGAGGGCATTGGTGCAGCTGGAAAATCTGATTTTGTAGTAAGGCAAGGAAGCATCCTACATAGGGAGCAATAGGAAGGTGATTGTTTATACCAGATACAGGTCTGTTTGAATGCCAGAACTTCCTTGGGTCCCAATGTTCGCCTTTTTGCTCGGACTATGCTCCTGATCTGCTCCTTCATGCAACATGATGTTGCACTTCTGGCACCAGCAATTTTCAGAATTCTTCTTGTGACCTTTATCCATGACCATTATCAAGTGTGTGAGCACAGCAGAGGAAATGCTGAGATTGGGAAACCCAGATTATGTCCCATTCTAAGTATAGAGCTGTCTTTCTGTTCTCCTAAAGGAGTGTGTGGAGACTGAGTTGGATAGGAAGGCTTCTCCATCCGAGTGACATCTGCCTTGCCCGGGGAAATACACGAAAGCTTGGGACTTTAAAGGAATGACATACAGGGGAATGAAGGAGCCTTGGAGAATGTTGGATAGGGCACAAGTGGGACACTGGCCAAATAACAGGAAGTAGAGCAGTAGGGCGTTGGCTCAGAGATTAAAGCAGGAAATAAAACCATCAGGTATTGGACAGGAGGAAGGCAAGAGCAAAGGATATAAAGAAGTGTCAGAAGCAGGGGAGGTAGTGGATAGAGGGAGAGTGAAGACCCTACCATCAGGCTGGGAGTGGATCTGGGTTGAAAATCCCTGGACACACAAATACGAAAATTAATGATGCCTAGAAAGGAGGCAGACTGCAGGAGACGAAGGGGTGAGAACAAAGGAGCTTCATACTGAAGGGAGAGAGACACACAGGAGTGGAGGAGTACGATACAGAAAGAAAGTGCCAAGTGGAAAGGGAGAAAAGCAAAGCAAAGTGTTCTGCTTATATACTGTCCCATACCACATCAAGTAGTCTCTGGGTGGTTTACAGTTTAACTAAGCAGGCTACACATTGCCCCCCCCCCCCAAGCAAGCTAGGTACTCAATTTACCGACCTTGGAAGGATGGAAGGCTGAGTCAAGCATGAGCTGGCTACCTGGGATTGAACCCCAGGTTGTGAGCACAGTTTTACCTGCAGTACAGGCATTTAACCACTGCGCCACGAGGCTCCAGAGGAAACAGGAAAGAGATCAATGGATCTAGTCCCAAGAGAGGAGTCAGAGAGATGGGTGATGGAGTGAGAAAGACTGGAAGATGACAGTTATGGAAATAAGGACTTGTAGAAGAACAGGTGCCCCTGTTGCCAATACCATCAAGGTCATGTTTGAAGGAGACGAAAAGGTCTGAGTGGGGATTAAATATTTTGACAGAGACTGAAATATTTAAGTGTTCCAACCCATTTGAGTCTCTGTTGAGACTGAGTGAGGACTTGAATGTTAAATAGAACTTACCTGCGTTCCTTGACCTTCCAGAAATAAATGTTGAGACCTTTGATGTTAAAAAGGAGTCATTATTGAGTCCACAAGACAGACAGAAAGAAAGCATCAAAGTTGGGCTAGAACACACACCATCACAAAATGGTTCCCAACCTTGAACACCTTTATGTTCTTGGACCAGAAGTCTTAGAACTCCTGGCCAGCACAACTAGTGGTGGAGGATTTATTTTAGTCCAGAAGCACGCGAGGACCCAACACAGGGAAGCACTGTCCTAGAGGAAGATTTGCTCTGCCCTATGAAGACTGAGCTGCCTTCCCAAGGACCATGAGTATGTCTTCTAATAACACAGGAGATGGGACTGATGATCCTAAGACAGGCATGTCCAAACTTCAGCCCTCCAGATGTTTTGGACCACAACTCCAACAGTCCTTTGTCATTGGAAATATAGGCTTGGAATTTTGGAAGTTGTAGTCCAAAACATCAGGAGGGCCGAAGTTTGGACATGCCTGTCCTAAGAGGATGAATTAATAGCAGCAAAGTTTTTCATATCTTTTGGGCTACAACAAGTTGGATTTCTGCCCACTAGTGTTGATTTGCCTCCTTTGGCAGTATATATGGATCAATAGAGCTTAAACTATAGGACAGTGTTGGCAAACCTATGGCACGGGTGCCAACTCGGAGCCCTTTATGTGGGCACCCGACATCGCTCCTTCACAGCCACCTGTATTCTGGTTTAAATTGCTGTATTGGCACGTTGCAAAAAATGGTGGGTTTTGAAACACAGTTTGGGCACTTGGTCTCTAAAAGGTTTGTCATCACTGCTATAGGATCTCATCAGTGCAAAATGTAATGAGAATGAGAATAAAAAATGCATGAAGCAATTCCTGCATTGAGCGGGGCGTTGGACTTGATGGCCTTATAGGCCCCTCCCATTTCCATTACTCCATGATTCATAGTGTTTAATGATGGTTTTTCATTCTTCAGTACTGTGTAAACTTTGCATACAAAACATTTATGATTTATAGAGTTACAGAGGCATGTTCCTGCGTGCTTCCTTTATCTTTAATAAGAAGGATGTCTTTGGGTGCTGCTACATATTTAGGAAAATGTGGTTTTATCTGCTGTGCAATTGCATTCTATCAAATTGGCTTTCCCCAGGTGAATTGCTGTAGCAGGCCACTCAATACTTTGCAAGAGCCAGCAGGACAGAGGCAGAGACTTCCCTGTGCAGACAGCTGCAACAGCAAAATCTCCCTAAAGGTGCTAATTGATAATTTCCACTACCCTTTTAAAAAAGCATTTTAAAGTGTCCTTTAAAAGTATGGAACTTTTTTTAAAAAATGGTTTGGAGGTAATGGGGTACAGCATTCAGTTGAGAAGAACTTTTGGCCCCAAAAGTGCCTCTTTGCATCAGATCGGATGGTCACCACGGCAGAAAGCAGACAAAATGGCGACCTGTTTTGAGCAAATCTGCATCCCCTCTGCCAGCTAAACAAAAAAGACAGTTTCCTGTTCAAAAAGATGATTCCACAGCAGGCTTTCCTCCATGGCATGACACATTGTGCAGTCACTGAGTTTTAATCTGAATTCTTCTGTGCCCAGGCATATGGAAATTGTGGAGTAAATGTCCATTTTAGTTTTCACATAATATGACAGGCAACACTTTGAGCTATAAATCACAGGCACTTCTGAAGCCCTTTCTGTTGCGCCCACTTTGTCATTCTGCCTGCATGGCATGAGAAGGTTTCCTGCATGCCAGCAACCCCCGAGCTGCCAATGCCCTCTGCAATGTCTGGCAGGGGGACAATGCCTTCTGAAAACTCCATCTCTCAGGGATGTCCAGCTTCCTGGCCCTGCTTGGATCACTTTTACACTGTCCACATGAGCTTTTCACTCTTATTTCCTGCCTTTATTCTATTCAGCCACAGAGGTGTGCCAACAGCGGGTACAGTAGCCAAGGTGCTAGGAAACGGAAGTTGAACTGATTTGCATATAACTTTTGAATGGGACACTTGGCTAAACGAGTTGATTTTCAAAACATGATTGCTCTTCAGTTTTCTCCAGGAGGTGCAGGCTTTCCGTGGGAAGAGAAGGCTGCTGTAGAGAGGCCTGATCAGTATAGCAACTGGTAATGAAACAATATCCCCCCAACAATTTTATTGTGAAGGAGCTTTTTATGAACTAGTTTTGACATCATCTTCCTTTGATGCATGATCTGCATCTTAAGTTTGTGCGGCATTTATGTGCATATGCTTATATCAAAATATTCAATGACACACATGTATAAATACTATTTTCGGATGAGGGTTTGAGTTTGATGACTTGGAGTTGTTCTATGTCAGTGGTTCTTGATTCTAAGAAAGGTTTAATGGACCTGAAATATATTTGTTTGCTTACCCACTGTCTGGTGATGAGTTACAATCAGTGCAAAATAACATGACCGGTGGCTATTATTGGATCTTGGCCTGCAGAGATCTGAATGAGATGCCTCACACACACACATGGCTCAGTGGAACATATAAAGTAAGCAAGGAGTCTGTGTGAAATAACACCACTTAAAAATCAGAGAGGAAAGGAGTTGACATAGAACAGACCTTAAGCTCTGGAGAGTGTCTGGCTTCAGACAGTTTCCTCAGAAGATTTGAGGTGGGAGCTGTGTGCCACCTAACTTACTACATTCCACCTATGCTTAGCCTATGTATCTGAAAAGGGGAGCAGCTCCATGCATATAGCCTCTCCCCCACTTAATTTGGAACCCAGATCACAAAGGTTCCCACAACAGAGGATGGATGGATGGATGGATGGATGGATGGATGGATGGATGGATGGATGGATGGATGGATGGACGGACGGACGGACGGACGGACAAATGGATGGACGGATGGTGTGGTGTCAGGTTGATTCTGACTTATGGCAAACATCTCCAGGGTTTATCCTTCCCTTCTTCTGGGGGCATCCTGGAAACTGTGCAATTTGCCCAAGGCCACACAGGCTGGCTCTTCTCTCAGTGGGCAAGTGAGGAATCAAACTCCCAGACCCCGGCACTACAGCCAGATATCTAAGCTGCTGCTATAGACATACATATAGTCATATATAAGTAGGCATTCCTCTGTAGATGACTGTGTGAATCCTGGGGTGGGGGTAAGGATGGCAGAACCATTCCCCCTCTGTTTATTAAAGCTGCACATTGAAAGATCTGATATGGACTGTATCTTATCTGGATCACTAATCCTGTATTTCCCATGCAGAAGTCATCTTACATCATCTAACTGAGGCCAATCTTAACTTTGTTAAATGTGTAGCCTGCATACTGTAATTAAACTGTAAACCACCCAGAGAGAGTGGTATGGAGCAGTATATAAGCAGAACACTTTTCTTTGTTAGTGAGATTTCCTTGTTTTCTTTTTCCCCCACTCAGAAAGGCATTGGTGTGTTTTCCCCAAGGCGAAGATAGTATTGTGTTTAGAAATGGGTTTTATATTTTCAAAAATGGAGAGTCAAAGATCCTACTATTCTTGCTCCCAGCAGTGTTGCTAGCAGTTAACTCCAGGTGAAACTCAACACTGTCATATTACCTGCCAGAGCCTTATTTGAATGTCTGCAGATCCCTTTTTGTTGTTCATGATTTCATGCATGCACTATGATTTCAACAGTCAAGGTTTGCAAATGTATGTGTATACACACACACATTTTTTGCACCATCTTGCCTGATAATAAAGTCTGGAGGTCCCAAAAGCCTGTATTCCATCTGGTCTAATAATAGTATTACACTCATTTTCACCCTGCCTCAGGATTCTTTGGCACTTCTACTCAAGTGGTGATCCTTCAAAATCATGGTAATTGCTATGTATTAAATCCCCAAAGACTTTATATGTATTTTCTTCCAGTGTCCAAAGTGAAAGCTGAAATAGTTGCCTGATTTCCTAAACATCTGCTGTAGTTCAACAGGACTGCAGCTCTGCAGCTCATGGAAACTTTTACAAGAGATAGATTCTGCTGTCCTGTTCCAGATGGATTTTTTTTGGCGTGTCTGCTAAAGACAGGAGCTGATTAAAGCACTGGAAGCCACCAAAATATTCAGCTGTATATGTAAGAGTGTACAGTATTCTTTATTTTCAGAACTTGGAAAGTTTACTTTTTTGTTTTTATTAGAATCATCCTAAGAGTCATGCTACTAGGAGATTAAGGGAGCTACAGTAAAAAGTTTGGTTCATCAGACTTCACATATTCTACAATCTGTGATAAGAGTTTGTGCAGTCCGGAACAGATATGGAAGACTAAAACGAACATCTGGCCACCTAGTGGCAGAAGATTGCACTACAAACAAACTGGGCCTTGACTACCTGGGAAGCAGCAGCTGAAGGGTACAATATTATTCACAGACCTGATAATGTGCTGTCTATTTAAATAAAAACTAATTGCTTAGCGAGGTGCAGTGCTAATGCAATAAAATCATACCAACCATCTTAAAAATAAAAAGAGGGAAGAATCTTATTAAGATTGCCACTGCCATAGAGGGTCAGGGAGTTTAAACCTCCAACCTCCTTTTATGACTATTTTTTCATTCTACATTCCTTTTCTCCTACTTGGGCAGATTTCCCCCCTGCCTCTTATAGCTGTTCTCTTTGTCCATCCTTAGAAACATGTGGGGCTCTCTGCTCAACAAGGCTGTGTACAGGACACTTTATCCACTCCAGAGCCTGGTTCATCTAGTTGAATTGGGACCTCATTGAGACCCTGCCCCCCTCTGATCCAGGCCCCAATCCAGACTGGTATTTTGATTTCTCAGTATCAGGACACCCATTAAGTTGAATGGGGACACATGAGTAGTTATAATTGATTTATAAAAAAAAATCAGCACGATGTTGGACCAGAAAGACAGGATTTGCTGTGTCAAGTTAGAGGAAAGGCCATTTATTTCAGGGTTGGGGATAAGCTACCTGCAAGGTTTGTATATTTTATCCGTATTGCTCTCTTTTTTTAAGCTGCTGCCATTGACTGTGCAGAAATGGTCCTCCTTTGTATTGGAGATTAGGTGGGAATTGTTCTCAGTTAATGAAGCAGCACGAACTATGCTTTAGGTAGTACCAATTGTAACTCAACCCACTCAAGTATAAAAAAAGGAAGCCCTTAAATCCTAAAGACAAGTGGAGCATTGGGGGGTTTACAACCCCACATGCTGCCTTTAGTAGGTTTACCTGGGAAGGGCCTTTCTGGGCTGGTCTGATTGTCAATCCAATCAGCACTAACTCATTGTACTTTCCCTGCCTGTCTACTCAGTGTTTCCCCCCTCTCTTAGGTCTGTTGAAGTCTGCCACTGAAAGCAGTCGTGTTTGTCAGTTTCATCTGTTCATTTGCAAGTAATGAAACCTTTTATTCTTTCTCCTACTAATGTCTCAGAGTGGGTTATTGAGACTGTAAGTGCCAGTTGATTTTTAAAAGGGTGGACGTCCCTGGGGAACCTGCAGCTATTCTGATCTGTGGATCCTTGCACTTCTGCTGTTCAGCTAGACAAGTGGAACAAACAATTCAAAACTCGAACTGGAGTCAGCCAAATCACTCAAACCCTGAAAAGAAGCAAAACTAAATGCAAACTCAGACCTCAAGCAAATTGACCCTAAATCAGCCCCTGCAGTTCCTATGCCAATTTAGCTAGCACCTAGGTGAACCCGAGGAGAGATCTGCGCGGTTGTGAAATAGTAATTTTCAATTGGAAAAGTGTGGGTCGTCTTATACGTGGGGAGTAGCTGGAAAAATACAGTAATTTAATAATAATGAGTAAACTTGACTTCTCTCTTCGAAAGATAAATCTAGAGCAGTGGTTCCCAACTTTGGGTAACCCAGGTGTTCTTGAACTGCTGTTCCCTGAAGTCTTCACCAAAACTGGACTGGCTGGGGCTTCTATGAGTTGCAGTCCAAGAACACTCGGATGACTGATCCAAGGGTGGCAGTCACTGCTGTAGAGTGATCACTTTTGGGTGGTTGTTGTTTTTTTTAAACTACAGACAGGCAAGACAACGGTCTCCAAGGGAGGAGTGGTGAGACTGGCCTTATAGCCCTAGTAGTAAGCTCCTTGGCAAAGTCCAAGGACACACAAAGCCCATGAAGCTCACGTGAGGACACCAGCAGTGGTCACCACACATCTGTGAGTGTAACAAGGGTTGCTAATGAACTTAGCTTCCGCTAGGTGCAGTGGGAATTTGAACTCCCAACCTCTGGCTCCACAGCTAAATATTTAAAGCACTGTGTTTATATCTTATCACACTCCCAATGGCTGAGTTCATTTATTATGATACTCCCAATGACTTTTGTTTGGCTTTACAAAATTTATATACTTTTTGAAGCAAAGGAGGAAAGGAATAGTGTAGAGGGCAAGGTTGTGTCACAGATACAAATGTTTGAAGTATGTTAAAGCTGTGAGACTGGTCTAGCTGTTAAGTTGATGACTTTAAAGATTTAAAGATTTTGGAGAAATTGTTTAGAATATGATAATCTCTAGTCATATAATTGTATACTCTATGTTCTACCTCAGGCATGTCCAAACTTCGGCCCTCCTGATGTTTTGGACTGCAACTCCCAGAATTCCAAGCCTGTATTTCCAATGGCAAAGGACTGTGGGAGTTGTGGTCCAAAACATCTGGAGGGCTGAAGTTTGGACATGCCTGTTCTACCTTATAGGCTTGTTCTCTACTGCTATCATCAGAACTCAGAAATTTTATTTTTTAGTAACATGATACCTAGAAGCCATGCTAGCTATAGTATGAAGAAAGAAAGAAAGAAAGAAAGAAAGAAAGAAAGAAAGAAAGAAAGAAAGAAAGAAAGAAAGAAAGAAAGAAAGAAAGAAAGAAAGAAAGAAAAAGAATTTCCCAAGTTCTGGATATTCCTGAACTAAAAGCTGTGGTTCATAATTTTTCTGACGCGAACTCTACATTAATTGCCAACTGAATCAAAAGATATTACCAAAGGGAAGATAATTGCTTCAGATAATGTGTGAATTACATTCGTTAAAGAGATTGCATCAGGGAGGAAGAAAGATGAAGCGAACAGGGCTTATAGGCGAATAGAGCTTTCTGGGAAAGTGAGATATTTAAAGAGTAGTTTTATCGGTTCCACTCCCCCAATGAGTTTCCATGGCCAAGTGGGGATTTGAACCTTGCCTCTCCAGAGTCCTAGTCTGTTACTCTATCCACTTACCATGCTGGGCACTGGTGCTAGATTAGCAATCAAGCAAGAGGAAGGAAGGAAGAGAAAGCAGACATTGGCACCAGGTTTGAGGCAGATAGTTGTCAGTTTCCTTACTGTTTTCCTTCTCTCAGTGTTGCTATAGCCAGATCAAATGGCTTCAAATACACAACAGCTACAACAACCTTTCCACACTGACAAAGTTGATCACATGAACTTGCACATCGTGGGATCAATAATACAAATCTGTCAGTCCTAAATCCAGAGCACTTCCCACATTATTTGTCAATGCAGTGACGCTCTTTCATCGGTATTGAATCACATTGCCACTGATTCAATGGACCCTCTATAGTGGAAGTTTACTGATTGATTTCAGCCAAAGTTAAGGTGAAACTACAGAACAAGAGCCAAAATCCGTATGCATTTGTTTGCTGACATGATGCCTCCAGCATAAAATGTCGGTGGTGAATTTCTACAAGTTAAAACAAGAATAAGCATGCAATTAAAAATATGTATTCCTTGTGTGCAAAAATTCATTGCTGATCATTTACCCAAAATTCTTTACACTACCAGGTATAACTGATATAGTTTGAGGCCTAAGATGAGAGGGTTTCGTTTTAAGCCAATGGTTTGTAAATTAGTTACAATTATTGACACTACCTGTTTCAGACAGAGCTTAGAAGGTTAATGTTTAAAAGTCATAGTTCCAAGCAGCAGCATCTCCCATAGCTAGTTACTATTACAGCAATACTTTTAAAGGAATTATTTAGTTCTTGTTTATAAAAAATAACTGTATTAATCCCCTTAATTATCCACTGTGCCTCCTTGATCGGGGCTGGCCTCAGTGATCCCTCCCACCTAGGCAGTTCTAAAATGACAATACATTAGTACCTTGTATAAAGGAATTAATTTGTTCCAAATGAAATTATGTTAAGCACATTTTCCTTTATACAAATTTCCCATAGGAATGCATTGAAAACAGAGTAATCCCTAATCGCGACCATTTTTTTGTTGTACGGATTCTCCCCACAGGCGATTCTGTTAAGCAAATTTTCCTTATCTCCAGAATTTTTTATGTTGTACAGATTTTATGTTATACAAACCGTTCGTTATATGAGGGTCCACTGTACCTAAAAAAAAGCGATTGAATGCTACAAGTTGCTGGCCCGTGGAACAAAACATGCGACCCTCCCATCCACCTTGTTGTCATTTCATCACAACAGAGCAGAAGGTAGCAGCACAAGTCAGTACATGGATGATATGCTATTCATCCTCCACTGATTAATGAGGCCAGACCTCTATAGGCATAGAAGGTAACAAAAACGATAGTTACATTTCCACTGCAAAATGTGTGAAATTTTAAAAAAATAATCCAATTTAGTAATTAAAAATGGATTATTGACAAGTGACTATTTGTTTTTCACTCTTTACCTCCAAGTTCTGTTTTACGGCTCAGTCAAGATGAAGGTGTTGTATTTAATTATACCTTTTACACCAGCACAGCAAAACTAGGAAGCTCATGTTACATCTGATTCTTGTCACTACACAAGTTTTTTTCTAACCATTATAGTTTTATGTAACAGAACTGTGGCCCCCAAAACAGGTGAATAATACCTGAATTGTTTCGATAATGCAGTGGAACAGGCCATAGTTCCAGAAGTCCTCATGTTTTCTGCAACCTTGTAGGAAACAAGAATACTGAGGTAAAGATCTCAAGGCAAAGGAGTCATGCAGGCAACTAATTATGGAGCAGCTGGTAATTATAGACTGTGATGCCATCTTTCAGGCAAGCTAGGCATCCAATAAAAGAAAACATAATCACTCAGAAATTCTGAGAGCATTGTCTAGGTGTAGAAGCCTATAATTATATTGGTTATATCAGAGCCATTTAATATTGCTGCCAACCAATGTTGTAGTAAGTGGAAGGAAATAGCAGCAGACAGCCCTAACGTGAATGACTACACGGGGTCATGCAATTTACATCTTAATCATTCCCGAGTCCAAACTCAGCATTTTTCCATCTTCGGAAAGTGCCTTGTCATAGCTGTTCTTGCCGTAAGATTATTATTAACGACCAATTTCTTTACCGAAAATTAATATTTGCATGCCTAGATTCTGAGGCAGGAATACTAAGCATTTTCTTTGTAATACTAAGGCCTTAGTTTATCATCTAAGCATTTCCTTCATTCCCTTTTAAACCCATATAAGTGGGTGGCTCTTTATTTATTTATTCATTTATTCATTAAATTTATATACCGCCCATCTGACGCGAAGCTACTCTGGGCAGTTTACAGTTGGGTGTAGAAGTCCAGATTTATGAAAATATCTATTGCTATTAGAATCTACTCCTTTCCCTTCTTAAATATTATCTGTACTTTGAACATTTAGCATTGGCCATTGACTAACTGTGGAGTGGATTAATTACCAAAATATGCAAAACTGCTCTTTCCACAGAGGAAGAGCATTATTTCTTTAAAATTAATTTAAATTGCTATTCCAAATATTCTTTTTTAAAGCCAGTGAAGTCCCAAGGCTAAATATAACCCATTTTACATATAGTAGTCTTAACTCCTAAACCTATAGTTATGCTGCAAAATAATAATCAAATCCGCTATATTACATATTAACCCCCAAATCTCAATAAAACTTATCTTTACACTATACTGAAAAAATAAAAACACTTGGAAGCAGAACTAGCATGTAATGCTTATTAAGATTCTTTATTGATATGGCTCAGACTAAATTTTTAAAACTGCTTGGAAACTTTGTATGTTGTAGAACCTGTTTCTGGTGGGTATAGAACCTGCATCTGGTGGGTTCTACCATTATATCACATTAGATGACCAACTTAGGCAGAGTTTGGCAGTATTAAAGGGCAGAATCACGAGTTACAGGATAATGTTCAGAAGTTGAACAACCTGGTTATTTGGAATGGATGTTTATTTAAGTTACTTTGTGGAAACCATTGGCATGCTGGCCAAACTTCTAGATGATGTAGTTAAGGCGGCCTGGTATAATTGGGGCCTTTTAGTTCCAGGGATGGAGGAAAGTATTTGGGTTGAATAGCTGTTTGGCATGGTGAACATGTATCCATCAAAATGTTGCAGGGCACAATAGTGCTATTCACCGTAGGTGACCGCAAGTATACAGTACATTCTGACAACTGCCATGGTCAGTCAGAGGCTCTGATTGTTCTGTTGTGAGAATTTTAGACTTGTGAGAATTTTAGACTGCTGGTAGAAAAGAAAGTCCTTTTGAAAATGATTTTAAAGGAAGCAATGCTTCAGATAAATACTTACTGTAGGCGAGGTTCAAGATTCTTGTGGTTTATATTACTTATGTAGTAGCTGAGGTTGCATATAGTTTTTAATTGTACAATCATCTCTGCACTAGCTGGCATCCTGGTGTATCAACCGCTCCACAAATTCTATGAATTCAAACAAACCTACCCAAGTTGCAACTTATTTTAGTATACAGGACTAAGTCCCTGTTGAGTCTGAAGAACTTATTGATTCATGTTGACTCATCAAATTCCCACTGATTCATTGGGCGTACTTAATGTACTATGCTAAGCAACAAGATTTTGGCCATTGTGTACTGTAACAGAACGGAAAACAAACAAATGTGGTAAAAGTAAAATGCTGCCCATCACCACCACCTTTATAGTTATTTGCAGTGGCAGTGAAAATAAATGACATTAGAGGAAAAGAATTTAATTTTGTAAGAGCTACTACTAAAAGTGAGCCTCCAGTTTGAGAAACTGTTGAGATAATATCTCAATGTCTCAAATAAAGCTGGTGAAATTGCCCCTCAATTTCTTCCACCCCCAGACATAGCAATATGTTGCCTAGTTTAAGGATTGGTGTATTAGCTGGACCTGAGTGCAATCAGTGAGTTGCATTTCTGAGAACTTACGGCTAGGGCTGCAGAAATAATTTCCTAACACTTATTACAAAAAGTTGGAAGTGGGAGATTTGTCTGCCCAGGTAATTTGGCAAACAACTCATGGAAATTACACCCAGTTAAGGGAGCACGGGAGTGGTTACCAAATCATTTTGGAGAACAAATGAACTCCATCCCTGCATATTAGGAAGCACCACATATCAAAATTAATGATGACAATTTTCCTGAGATTTTACCCTCAGTAAAAGACTGCAGAGGCAAAACATGGTCAGCTTGATCCTACCTGTTTATGCAGCTACTACGCACACATGGCAGACAGCCAAATCTGTGGATTAATTTTGGATTCTAATGGACTCTGAGCAGAGAATCACTGGTTCATTAAGCATGCACTTTGTCTTTTGGGCAGGAAGTACATCTGAGTAGACTCTGCTGTCAAACTACTGCTCAAAAGCAGCTTCTGTCCCTAACAAATCCATTATCGTGTTGCACTAATATTGATGAAGGACATCTCTCCAATAGGATGTGATAAGAGCACCAGAGCTTTCTTTTGATCAGTACTGTGAATCGAGGCTAATGTTATTTTGCCTACAAAGTT
Source organism: Phrynocephalus guinanensis (assembly GCA_037367245.1). Classification (NCBI taxonomy): domain Eukaryota; kingdom Metazoa; phylum Chordata; class Lepidosauria; order Squamata; family Agamidae; genus Phrynocephalus; species Phrynocephalus guinanensis. Next base: position 23,404,478 of record CM074741.1, read on the forward strand.
ATTTAAAAAGAAAAGGTTAGTAACAGTTGCAACCTGTAAAGCAGCTGACACAGCAGCTTGCTTATTGCCGAGTCATAGTTTCGTATGCCTTTGGCAGGCTCCTGCACGCCCGTGTTTTGCAAGCCCCGCTGTTTTCCCATTACTTGTTAAACGTCTACGATATTACTCCAGAAAAATCAAGGTGAGAATATTCTGCTGCACTCCAGCGACTCCACCACCCTTCCCAAAATAAATACAAGATCCTGGAATTGGTGTGCTCCTTAGGCGTGGGGCACTGCTGCTCCGTGTACAGTATGTTCCTTTTAATAATAACCACTTGGACACTACCAGTCTGAGTATGTTTTCTTTAGGAATAGGTCTACCAGGTGCAAAAGCACTTACGTCATCTGCAAAACACAACACCCGCTATACCCAATGTTGCTTTGTTGGCCTTTTCCCAGGGAAAAAGCATGTTTAGAATGGCAACCATTTGTGCTTAGGATTCTAGCTATGTAATCTAATCCCCAGTGTTTGTGTTCAAATGCAATCTCGGGTTTATGTTTATAGCTGATAATATACAAATTATTTCCCCTGGACATCTTCACAAAACCTGGTAACTTTTTTACTATGGTCAAAGCTGCAACTCTGCAAACCTTTATTGAAACACATACTTACAAACACAATTGGACACATTGTCTGGAAAAGAAGAACAAATCATGAAACAATGTGCTTTTTCAAATACAGTATTTAGGGTTGAATGAAGATGATTCCTGTTCTTTTTCCTCTGAAGAGGAAATCTGTAAGCAATTAATGAACTCTTCACTTAACTCCAGGGCAGTGATAAAAATGTTCTGATCTACCAGGTTTACTGAATTCTGTCCTATTGCTTCTAATGAGAAGGCTCCAAAAGATGCGTATGTGCTCTGGCAAAGCTGAACATTCTTTTTTTCTGGACTTCCGCCATAATTTAGACAGCTGCTAGCCTGACTAAGTCCCAGAGACAGCTGCAGAAGGAAGCTGTTCACAAGAAACATGCCAGCTGCAGACAGCTGTGATGCTGAAAGTATTTGGACAAGTTCTCCTGGACTTTGTCCACATCCAGCTTTTGTTGCCAAACACTTGGCGCTGCCTCCATCTTCACTACTACTACTTCTTTTCTGTATTTGTAGTCACACTGCAAGCATTAAAGATTTGGCTGCCAAATGTTAACATCATTGCTTCCTAGTCTGTTCCTAAACAGACTGCAAATGTAGTATTGTCCATCCATGTAACTGTAAGCTCAAGAGCAGGACCCTCTGGCCCTGCCTTCAAGCATGGCAATTTTTCCTAACTGGATGCCCTCCATCTGTGTTGAGCATGGACTAGAATTCCCATCATCCCCACCGAGACAATTTGGAAAGTTCGCGGTTAGAGAAGGCTGAGTCAAATGAGTATATGCCGCTAGAAAGTGAGTACTGTATGTCTATGTGTGAACACACAAATGATTACAGCCTGTTGTAAGCTATTTTGAGAATCATTCGATTACAGGATACAATATTATTAATTAAATAAGTAGGTTTTTGTGGTTAAAAAATAAGTGGCAACAAGAAATAGTTTTAAGGCATTGGTAGATTTCAAACTCTCAACATATTTCACTACTCTCTAATTCACTAACAGATGTATCAGCCCACTCCTTCCAACTTCTGATTCCTAAATTTCTGTGCCCCCAAAGTATCTAATCCCTGGTGAAGAGAAGCAGAATGCAGTGTCCTGTACCAGAGGCATCCAGTGCCAGCAGTATCATGTGTTAGCAATATCCAGACTTTGCATATAAGGCCAGTTGTTTTGTTTTGCTATGCTACAAATACAGGAAAAAATGTGTTCGGTGTTATGACAGACACATACATTGTTTTCATTGAGAAGGGGAAAAAACCCGATGGTTTTAAATAATATATTTTGACTTAAATCATCCAAACAATGTCCTCATTAAATAGTTGAAACTTTGCAAATGTTATGCTTCCTGAACTTTACATTACCACCAATATGTCAGAGATGTAGGTTTCATTCTACACTGTCATATTGTTTATTACAATGTCTATCAGAGTCTCTCTCCGACTTAACTACCTGTCAAACTTCTAAGACCAAAGAGCAGTTATTTGTTTTTCCATTCTTTCACAATACTTCACTTGCTCTAAGCATTCTCAAAATGGTTATGACTATGACATTTCTCAGGGATTTCCTTTTCTACAATACACTTTCTTGCTTTCTTTAAGAAAGATGGCAAACTCTTGCTGCTTCTCCCATCTTCACATATGTGAGACTCACAGAGGGACACATTTCGTTGGAAGAGTGCTCACTGTGGAAACCGGTACCAGGAAAAGCACACAAAGAATATATACTCCATACAAGATGTACATACAGGATATTTTAACAGAACAGAAAATAAGAGTATGTGTTGCAGCAGAGCTGAGGAGTCCAAAGCACCAAAGATGGTACAACTATTCAGTCCACAGAATAGTCATTTTGTGGGCAGACAGGTGCTAATGAGGATAGACATCAGGATGGACATAAACTGGCCCCCCAGATTCTGCTAGACCGCAACTCACAACTAGTACTTACTGAAAGCTGATATAAAACACTTGAACAACCATGCTTTGCCCATTCCCCATCTACAAGCAAGTCATACACAGGAATCTGTCATCGCTGAGTCCAACCCAACTTTTACATTACAATTTCTAGCTAATGTTATACATCTCTCCCCTAGAACAAAGATTCTCAAAGCCAAGACCCCCAATATTTATGGATAGCAAGTTTCAGCATATCCAAAGGTCAAGGTTTCAGAACTACTGTGCTAGAAGGATGCCTTCCATCCTATTTGTTCACCAGTTTATATGGACCTCTGTGGCTCACTCTCCTCCCAATGTTAGCAGAAGGGACTAGACACACTGTATTGAATTTACCTGGAAAACCAGTATCAAACCCACTGAGGTTTTTAAAATATTCAGTAACTTACAAGTGAAACTCAAAAAATTAGAATATCGTGCAAATGTTCATTTATTTTAGTACGTCAACTCAAAAGGTGAAACTAATATATGAGATAGACTCATTACACCCTAAGCGAGATATGTCAAGCCTTACTTTGTTATCATTGTGATTATGGCATATAGCTTATGAAAACCCCAAATTCCACAATCTCAGAAAATTAGAATAATGTGAAAAGGTTCCCTATTCACAGTAGTGCATCAAGAGCCACCAAACAGAGACAGATCCTGGACATGGGCTTCAAATGTTATATTTGTCTTTTCAAGCCGCTCCTGAACAACAAACATCAGAAGCATCTTACCTGGGCTACAGGGGGGGGGGAACTGGTATGTTGGTCAATGATCCAAAGTCCTCTTTTCTGATGAGAGCAACTTTTGCATCTCATTTGAGAACCAAGGGCCCAGAGCATGATGCTTGAAGTCCAGTGTGAAGTTTCCAGTCTGTATTGATTTGGGGAGCCATGCCATCTTCTGGTGTTGGTCCACTGTGATTCATTAAGTCCAGGATCAATGCAGCCATCTACCAGGAGATTTTGGAGCACTTCATGCTTCTTTCCACAGAGGAGCTATATGGCGATACTGAGTACATACGCATGCTTAGACTTTTCAGAGGTCCAATATTGTTCTATTTCTAATGCTTGTGTTACTGATATCATGAAACATTCTAATTTTCTGAGATTGTGAATTTGGAATTTTCATAAGCTGTACACCATAATAATCACAATTATACCAAAGTAAGGCTTGCCAAATCTCACTTTGCATCTCACTTTGCATACATTAGTTTCATCTTTTGAGTTGACTTACTGAAATAAATGAACATTTGCGCGATATTCTAATTTTTTGAGTTTCACCTGTATGTATTCCACTTAACAGAATTTAAAAACAATACACACTTCTGACATATGCAATAACAGTGAAATAATATAATGCGGATATGCCAGCAAGAACGTATTTGATAGCCATGTTAACACACAGCATAAGACAGTAGCAGATAGAGCTATGGTTTCTGTTTTGTCATTCAGCAGAATCTGGTATGCAAGCTGCAGCATGAGTTGCCTACTCTGAAAATTTGCACAAATTATGTTGACTCTGTACCAGGTTTTGAATTCAGAAATACCATACTTAGCAAGAACAGATGTAGAGAAGGGAGACACTGTCCAAACGAGGAAGAAAAAAATGAAAGAGTACAACACGTATCTCTTTCCCACCAAGATTCCTTTTTCTTCCAAGAGTTAGAGGCATAGTTTAAAACAGTTTTTTAAAAAAATTGAAACACATGCTTGCAAACTGATCAAAGAATCTGTTCTTCATAACTTTGTTGATTACATAACTTATTGAAACCAGCTGTTTCAATAAGCAAAATACCAGGATAAGGGAGAATAAATTATATAGAATCCCTGGTTCCTTTTTTGTACAATCCACATATTAAAAGATATTTGAGAACTTGTGCTTGTATTTTAGCTGCACTTTGAGCCATATTACACCTGACTTAAAGAACAGTTGCAACTACCTCCACGCACCTAATGGGTCTTGGGATTTCCCTCTAGCAGCTCTTTGCAGAATTTGATCACATTTGAAGAATTGATACGCCGAGGATCTGGTCACTGCTGTAATCAACCGTCAATTCAGAATAAAGCTAGACACAGCATTTCTTGCTTTTCTAACAAGCATCACCCTGAGAGGGGAATTGGATTAGAATCACAGTTTGAGTCAGAAACACAGTACCCCATCCTGGCATCTTCTCAGTCAACCACTGGCCAGAACATGATGCTTGCATTTCAGGGAAAATGTATAAACGCTTTCTCCTTCTCCTGGGGAACAAAGAGCAAGTATGGGATGGCAATTGTAACTGGAAATGCATCATAACAAAAGATCAATCGCAGAATACGAGTTGGAAGGGGTGTTTAAGGTCATTGGGTCCAATATGCTGCTCAAAGCAGAAATCCAAGTACCTTTCCACAGTCCCAACCAGAGGAACTCTTTTCCTTTAAAAATGCTAATAATTTAACTATAATGAGGAACCTACTGCATGCTTTCATATATCAAGTCTAACTGCGCTCTCAGAGAGTTAAATATGCAAGTAATTGTAGTAGCAGTGTATTTTGCAATCTATCATTCAGTCAAATTGAACACTTGTCAAAACAAGTCCCCAGATTGGCATAACTAAGTGTGGCTGCACAGAAACTTTCGTATCTCCTGAATCATCACTCTAGCTGGCAACAAAACCATTTCAGCTAGGACCTCATTAGACACTTATTTTGTCTTAAACTAAATTAGACATTACTTCAAACAACAGTTGCTTTAATACAAGAGCTATTGAATTTATTATTAGGGGAAGGGTTAACTGCAAGATTACAGTACCAATATTTATACAAATGCTATTTGGGTTCATGCTAGATAGCCTGCAGGAACCAAAAGGCAAAATTAACAACCTTGGCAAAATCTTCCATTATCAAGACATTTACCATTTAAAAAGGGGGAGGGATATCCATCTCAATAAAGGAGTCACAGTGAGACAGCAGCAATCTTAGTAATTCTCCTCAGACCAAAAAACATACAGATTTAGGCCATAAAACACCCTCCCAGGATTCTGGGATCTACTACTCATTTGAAAGCTATCAAGTATCCAGTTCCTATGGTATATATTTTGGAACTGCCTTGTTAACTTTCCAAGTATCTCTTTAAGGTAACTATTGAAAGCAACTGCTATTCTTTAACTACCTTCAGAGGCAAAAGCCATTTGCTATAATTCTGCAATATAAGTGCATACTTCGTTCATTTTCTTACACTCATGTTTAATAGTTCCAGATTTTTTGTTCTCTGCAGAGGCACTGACAGGTCAGTTATGTTAATTTTCAAAATGCTGGACTAGAAACAATGTAATACATTGAACAGTTAAGTGAATATATTCATTTAAAATACAGTCACATCAATGTAATTCCAATTCAGGATAATGCTATCTAAGATTTATTTAAATCTGGCACATCTTGAATGCAACTGTAGCTTAAGAATTAACGTCTGGAATATACACTACAATAGAAGCCACAAGAGACTGTCTTGTCAGTAGTACAAAACACATCAGTATAATGAAATAAAAGGACAAATCTACTTGTCTAAAAGACAAATCACTGTACACATTTTATTTACAGTTTTGTACACTGTCTTAATATGAATGGGACTGCTTTTCTATTTGAGCCACTCTTAAAACCAAAGCAGACATAACCTAAGAAGGAATACAAAGTGTTAAAATACAGCATAAGATACAAAAAACAGGAATACTATTTCTAGTAAGGAATGTAATTATGGTGTTACATTTTTAAAAATCCACAATTATGTTCAGGAAATCACACAAACATATCACTGATTTGACTTGAAATGCATGAAACTTGTAGCAAAGCTTTGATGTTACAAAATAATTACCAAAGAATGCACAAAATTAATGTTTATTAAACCTTTTGTCATATTCCCAGATCCTTCACCAATGTTACAATGAGCAAGAAATGAAATCAGAATATCACTAATGTTATCAGAAAGGGAAACAAATAAATTAAATCTAGCAGCCATCAGCATCAGTTACAGCAGTGTCAATGCTGTATTAAGATTTGCTAGAAAATGTATGCATCATATTCTTCTTCCAAACCAGCAAAACATGTTATTGCATACAATGCAAAGGTGAAAAAAAGTAGTAGTTTATTCCCCTGCAGAAATGGCACTGTTTCTGGGCATCCTTTTAATATACTAGGTATTTTCCTAAGAAGCATCACAGAATGAGCTGAAGGGCCATTTGTGAGTTCAGGGAGCAAAAGCGGTACTGAAATTCTTTGATTGAGTCAAGTTACCTCAGCCAAAAAATGGGGAGAAAAAGAAAACACAGAAGTACAAGACAAAAGCAAATGAGACTCACAAATTTTGCAACATTTAGATGGAAATCAGATTTAAATGCAGTCCACTCTGCTTTTATAGAGGCTTTGGTTCAGCTCCCAAATCTCGATTGCTTGACGCAGTCTCCTATGAAACACTCTGAAGGTGTCTTCTTAAACAACAAACCTATTTTTAGTGGTGGAGCCGCTCTTAGTAGCTGTGTCAGCATGGGACTGATAACCAATCACTATCTTTGGAGGAAGTCCTAACCTTTCCTTGTATACTCTCCTGCAATTTTGAAAAACACATATATTAGTTTAAATAGTTTTTTGGAGAACAGATAAATGCTAATTTGAATTTTTTAATACCACACACAATTATGTACAATATACTACTCTGCATTGTAGGAAATATAGCCTGTCACTGTTGACTGTTTAGTTCTTAGTGAGCTCTGCTTTATCCCTACTTTGATTCTGTGATGATATCTGTGCAATGACATACAGCAGGTACAAGCAGAATTCTGTACGGTGGGATTCATTTTGCTTTTCCCTTTTATCAAGATTTACTAACTTGAGCCTGACATAAAACACTGTCCAGATTCCTGTTGGCATACATGACCGGTGGTTCCTAACTTTGCTTAACCCAGGTGTTCTTGAACCTGCCAAATGTGCTGTTATTTCAAATTACGAATCACTACGGGCACATGATCATGGGAGGATGACAGCGAAAGCCACCCTTCAACAGGCTCTTCCTTCATGAAGCCAGTTATGCAATATGCAATGGATGGAAAATTGGGCATGCAACCAAGTATCCAAAGGACAACCTGCTGGAGACTGATCCCAACAGGCTAAGATAGCTGTTTCAGATTATTCAGCCTTCCTTTCTTCTGAAGTTGGGAAAATGAATACCCAGCTTGCTGTGGAGCAAAGCATTGTTCGTATGATTTTGTTGTAAACCGCCCAGGGAGTGTTTTAGCACTATGTGGCGGTAGATAATTCAAAACAATACTGATTGTGATAGTAATTCTGTTGTTTCTGTTCGACTACCGAGAGTCAAAACTCTTTGCTAATCGACTCCAAATCATCTGTGGGGGGGGGGGGCTTGTATGCCGCCCACTACCCACAGGTCTCTGGGCAGCTCACAATCAAAGGAAACAATTTAAACACTTAAAACATCACATTGCAATAAAACAATTCAAGATATATGTTCCTCAGCAGTGGTGTCAGCATGTATGGGAGTGGGTGGGTGGCAGCTTAGGACTTTTAAAAAGAAAAGCAGGACAAGCCACACGCAAAAGGAGGACTGGAAGACCAAATACCTTCCTGCTGAAATATAGTTATGCAGAAGGTCAACTTTTGGTAGGCACAATTGAGCATATAAACTTCAAATGTTCTTCCTGTGTACTACTACTAATGATGTAGGAGCCCTCTGCTGAAGCAGGCTTACACATAAACTCAAATTTCATATTGGCTTGTTTCAGACCAATCACAGTTCAGATTAAGGAGGAGTTCTATGAAACAGTAAGCTGTGGTTAATTTAAAAAGTGCTGTTAATGAGAAAGCTTCTCTTCTGTTTCCTGGAACTGTAGCGGTAAGAAGGATAAAGAAGTCCAAGAGTTGCCACAGTTAATTCCTATCACCATAATGTGTTTTATGGAGATGGCATTTAATTTTGTTGTATGAAACTACAATGGCAATAAAGTTATTCAATTCAATCCAATAGAAAAACTGCTTTACTATGTCCAGAATGCTTCTCTATAGTGTTTGCGGCGGACAGCATTTCAATTATGTCACACAACTTACCCTATATGTGTAACAGCGTCCCTGTTTTCACATTCAGTAGTCCATATTGCTATTTTATCACCTTTAGCTCTAACATTAACAACAGCTCCACATACATCATCACTGTAGTCATCAAAGGATTCTCCTATAAGGCACAGCAGCTATAAAAATGAAGGCGGTATTAGAAAAGCAAACTACATGAAGAAATTCAATTACACATGCATAGAAACACTACATAAGGTTGAGAATTTCCATGTATGCCAGACAGCAACTTCAGTTTTCACCCAATGATGAAAGGTGGCCAGTGAAAAATACTTATCAGCTTCCTGGGGAAGAACATTACAGAGAGACCTCCAAGGCCCTGCCCCTAGAAGAGATCATACTTCCTTAAAAGGAAAAGTATCGTGAAGGAGTTCAGGGTGAGGAAGCCACCCATGAGACACTTGAAATCCAGGGAGTACTGTACAAGGATTTAAAGATCAAAAATACGACCCCAAATCAAGTGTCAAAATAAGCCACAAATACATATGCTCATATCAAGTGTAATGTATTCGCACAAACCTACACACATCAACTGTTAGGAAAGAGAATGCTGTGCTAGCGGCAGTTTCCACACTATCTTCACTAACTGCCAATGTACTATATACCTGGAGTATTTGCATGGCGAGGAAAGACCAGGGGCTATATGTGATTGAGCATTTCGGTTAGCATGCCTAAATGGGGCAGGTTAATCCAGAAATCCAGAAATGATGTGGCGGAGCAGTGCAGTGTTCCTTCACCATCCAGTTTGCTGATAATATATGAACTACGGTCTATAAGACGCTCTCATATTTAAGATATTTCCCACTTTTCCAACCCAAAATTACAGTTTTGCAACTGTGTGGTTCTGTCCTCGGCTTACTTATGTGTATAAGAGACCTTCAATTTTTAGTCCAATCATTTCAGGGGAGAAATAGTCTTATACACGGAAAAAATATGATATGTCATAGAAGATTAACCTGGTTGAGATTCATATTCTTTGAAATCCTTTTAATTTTACCCCATTACTGCTAACAAATCAAGCTTTGACTGATCCAGTTCTTACTGCACCCAGTAAGGCGGCTTTCTGCAGATGACTGATGGTATCTGCTTGCATAATTAAATTATTATTATTATTATTATTATTATTATTATTATTATTATTATTATTATTATTATTATTATTATTATTATTATTGCTTAAGAATGAAGTTCCTGGAATTTCCTGAAATTAGACCTTGTTTTGAATTGTTCTTCTATAGGTTACATGGGAGAGTAACTGAGTAGACATACCAGGATGATATCCTTAAACTCCTTTTATTTGGGCTTCCTGTTTCCTCATGGGACTAAAATTGTCTTTGTGGCCCTGAAAATCAGAGACTAAAAATAGAGGAAACTTCTTTATTTAGTTCTGGAATTCTTGGTAGTGTTCTTGAAATATTGTGTGCTATGCAGTTCTAATTACTATGCAGTTCAAATAGCTACGAGGACTATTTGCTCTGGGTGTTTCTGATTCAGTTATTTTGTTTTCATTCATGTGCATACATAGGAGCTGTGGTGATGCTAGCTCAGCTCCTTCTAGATTGACAGGATGTTCTGTGTGTCCTAATTTACTAGCTTTGCTTTTGAACTATAAGAAGATATGTGCAACAATCATGTGGAAATTTCGAATTGAATGATGCCAGTAACATGCTATGATCCATCTCTGTCCTTCACCAAATATCCATAGCTATATTTATAAATCATTGCATGGAAGTTGTTGTTGAGTGGAGAAGGTGAAACAGACTGAAGTGACTCCAGCACAAGAGTTGTTCTTGTGGTTGATGTGGGTAGTAATCTTCCCATTGCATCAACAGAACCATAGTGTCTAGATCAAGGGAAGTGATAGTACCACTCTAATTCTGCTCTGGTCACACCCCACCTGGAGTACTGTGTCCAGTTCTATGTGCCTTAATTTTAAAAGGATGTTGACAACCTTGAGCGGGTACAGAGGAAGGCGACCAGGTTGATTGAGGATCTGGAAGAAATGTCTTACGAGGAACGGCTTAGGGAACTGGGAATGCTTAGCCTTTCAAAAAGAAGACTGAGAGGGGATATGATAGCTATGTTTAAATATTTGAAAGGATGTCATATTGAAGAGGGAACAGGTTTGTTTTCCATGGCTTCAGAGACTGGGACTCAGGGCAATGGTTTCAAACTACTGTATAGGAAAAGAGATTCCATTTGAACATTCAGAAGAACTTCCTGACGGCTAGAGCTGTTTGGCAGTGGAATATGCTGCCATGCAGGGTGGTGGAGTCTCCTTCTTTGGAGGTTTTTAAGCAGAGGCTGGATGGCCACCTGTCAGAAATACTGTGATGGGGGCTCCTGCATGGCTGGGGATGGTACTGGATGGCACTTGAGGTGTCTTCCAACTCTATGATTCTGTGACTCTGAATCACACTTAATCTTCTCTGTGTGTGTCAATGGTGGCCAGGAAAGGCACTTTCCTCACCACCAGCAATCTCTTTCTGGAAAAATGATTTTGCTGCATTCCCTTTTCTGTTGCTGGCTTATACAATGTAGTTTATATGTTGTTGTTTGAAGATGCCATGGAAGGCTTTATTCAAGTTCAAATGTCAGTAATCACCCCCAGTCCAGTGGAGCAGCGTGTGCAATGGTACGTCAGTTTAAGTAATTCATTTGTTCTCTGGGCGGTTTTGTATTAGGGTTGAAAAGGCAGGTTTTCTTCCTAAATTTCAAGGTGTAGATGCACCCTAACCCTTTGCATGTATTCTTTACTGACCACATTTTTCACTTGACCATGCTTGATATTATCTAATTTCAGTATGCCCAGATATTTATAGGCTTCAGACTGATGATACTAATAGCTTGTACATTTGCCATTTCAATTCCTTCACTCTCCGTGATTTTTTCCTTTTCTCAGTGCCACTGTGGCACATTTGTTTAGTCCAAACTCAATACTAACATCAGTACTGAAAATTCGGGCTGTGTTGGTCAGTGAGTGTATTTCAATTTCTGATTTTCCGTACAACTTTAAGTCATCCATATACAATAGATGAGAAATTTTCCCTGAATTTGTACCAGTTTGGTACCCTAAATTTGGTGCTGCCTAGATGCCCTAAGCACATCCGATCTTGCTTGACTTCGGAAGCTAAACAGGGTCGGCCCTGGTTAGTACTTGGATGGGCGACCACCAGGGAATACCAGGTGCTGTAGGCGCCTGGAGTAGGAACTGGCAAACTACTCCAGTATTCCTGCCAAGAAAACTCCACGGACATGGAGTCACGAAGAGTCGGTCACGACTGTAACGACACAACACACACACACACTAAATTTGTCTTCTGCAAATTTATTGAGGGGAATCAGGGTAATAGTAAATAGGGGAGGTGACTTGGTGGGATTCAGCACAAATACTGTGTCATTTGCCCTCTAACTGTGTTTGTAAAGGGTTCAAGATTTCTGAACTCCATTTATTCTGCCCCATTCCAGCAGAGCTAAAAATGCCCCCACACACCCATGAAGAGCACGGCTAGATTTACTGATGTTCACAAGTCTCGGTCTCTAATTTTCAACATGTTAATGAGTATCTACCTTCCATGAAGATGCCAAACCCATACACACTAATCAAATAAGGGTCTAACCATTACCGATACATTGATTGCACAAAGTTGGTGCATCTACACCTTGAAATTTAGGAAGAAAACCTCCCTTTTCAAATATGATCAAGACAACATCAAATATGTACACAGACACATAAACACTTACTGTCTCTAACCAGAAGCGATCGAGATCACTTCGCCTCTGCTGCTTATTTAGCGTAATTAGCCATCGTCCTCCTCGTTTATTTTTTTCATCTTCCCACATGGGTTCAATACCATCCTAAAAATTGCAGTGATATGAAAAAGTAGTAGTAAGGGATAAAGTAGCACATTTGTAAAATCCATCCTAAAAAATTGTGTTCCATGTTATAGGTAGAGAAACTAGATACACGGCATACAATGTGAGAGTAACCTACAGTAAATGGGTTAAGGAACTTGGTTAATTTTAATCAGATAAGTCAAATCAAAGGAGGCTATTCCACATACCTTAAAAAGTGAGTAGTCACAACCAGGCATTAAGTTACTAGAGAGCTGGATATGGTTATATAACCTATTTTGGAGGGGAAGAAAACATAATTAAGAAAACAAAGTACCATGAAACTGAAGATTACAGATATAGTCAAAAGCTTAAAAGTCACAGATATACAATGCCATTGTTACAACAGTAAAAAAATCCTGTTGCCTAACATAGTAAATAACATTAGAATAGGTCAACTAAATCAAGGAGGATTTGAGTCAACTATGTATGTTCCACTAAATCAAATGGCCGTACTCTAATTGTGACTTACTTTAGCATAGGAACTCACAGTTATATTAGGCCTATTTGAATCATTGGAAACATCCTGAGTTCACTCGGCAAATCTCCATTGATTCAATGAGCCTACTCTAGTGTGATTTACTATGCTGAAAAAGATTTTGCTCAATGATTTGCAATGATTGTTTTTGCAAATACCTTGCTTTTGACACTACAATCCTATTCTTAAACTATTAGAAGAAAAAAAATGAAAAATAAACAGCAATCCAGTCACATGGCAGTGTTCAAATGCTAAACCCCTTAATTCAGCATTATCATTGCAACATATACTGTATTTAGAGATGAGATCACTGAACTTCCCAACACTGGAAAGTACAGTTTCCACAACTGACTAAGCATAGTTATCCTATACTTCTATACTAGTTCCTTTTTAAATTAACCTAACCTTTTACTATGGCATAACTAATTTTAATAAATTAAGTAATCTAAGAAATTGCTTCTACTTCTTCTTGACTAACCACTTGATTCAGGTTACTAAGATCGCCCTATTAACAGGTGAAACTTGAAAAATTAGAACATCGTGCAAATGTTCATTTATTTCAGTAAGTCAACTAAAACATGAAACTAATATATGAGATAGACTCATTACATGCAAAGCAAGATGTCATCCTTACTTTGGTATAATTGAAATGATTATGGCATACAGCTTATGAAAACCCCAAATTCACAATCTCAGAAATTTAGAATATTACATGGTATCAATAACACAGCATTGGAAATAGAACATTATCATACCTCAGAAAAGTATAAGCATGCATATGTACTCAGTACTTGGTTTGGGCCCCTTTTGCATCAATTACTGCCTCAATGTGGCGCGGCATGGATGCTATCAACCGGTGGCACTGCTAAGGTGTTATGGAAGACCAGGATGCTTCAATAGCAGCCTTCAGTTCTGCTGCATTGTTCGGTCTCATGTCCCTCATCTTTCTCTTGGCAATGCCCCATAGATTCTCCATGGGGTTCAGGTCTGGGGAGTTTGCTGGCCAATCAAGCACATTAAGCCCATTGTCATTGAACCAAGTTTTGGTACTTTGGGCAGTGTGGACAAGTTCCAAGTCCTAATGGAAAATGAAGTCAGTATCCCCATATAGCTCATCTGCGAAAGGAATCATCAAGTGCTCCAAAATCTCTTGGTAGACGGCTGGTTGATCCTGGACTTAGTGAAGCACAGTGGACCAACACCAGCAGATGACATGGCTCCCCAAATCAAAACAAACTGTGGAAACTGCACACTGGAATTGAAGCATTGTGTGCCTCTCCATTCTCTGGGTCCTTGGTTCCCAAATGAGATGCAAAAGTTGCTCTTATCAGAAAAGAGGACTTTGGACCCCTGAGTAACAGGGTTCAGGATCGGCTTGACAAGAATACAACATTTGAAGCCCATGTCTAGGATCCGTCTCTGTGTGGTGGCTCTTGATGCACTAACTCCAGCCTCAGTCCACTGCTTGTGAAAATCCCCAACACTTTTGATTGGCCTTTTCCTGACAATCCTCTCCAGGCTGCAGTCATCCCTGCTGCTTTTGCACCTTTTTCTTCCACACTTTCCCCTTCCATGTAACTTTCTATTGATGTGCTTTGATACAGCACTTTGGGAACATCCAACTTCTTTTGCAATCTGTTCCTTTTGGGGCTTTCCCTCCTTATGGAGGCTGTCAATGATGGTCTTCTGCACAACTGTCAGGTCAGCAGTCTTTCCCATGATAGTGATCCCTACTGAACCAACCTGAGACCATTTAAAGGCTCAGGAACCCTTTGTAGTTGTTACAGATTCATTAGCTGATTAGAGTAGGATACTTTTAGCCTAGAATATTGAGCCTTTTCTGGAGCAGGAACTGGCAAACCACTCCAGTATTCCTGCCAAGAAAACTCCATGGACATGGGGTCACGAAGAGTCGGTCACGACTATAACGACACAACACACAACACTGAGCCTTTTCACACTATTCTAATTTTCTAAGATTGTGAATTTAGGGATTTTTATAAACTGTACCCCATAAGCATCACAATGATACCAAAGTAAAGGCTTGATATATCTCGCTTTGCATGTAATGAGTCTATTTCATATATTAGTTTCACCTTTTGAGTTGACTTACTGAAATAAATGAACATTTGCACAATATTCTAATTTTTCGAGCTTCACCCATATGTCATTCTGTATAGTGCACAGAAATAATTCTGATTTCTAAGCCAACGAAAAGTTTTCAAAAATTTAATACAAAACTTCCCACATTGGCAGCAACATTGGCATGGTCTCTTCATAGTGGATTTAGCAAGCTAATTAGTAAAGTATTACGAGCATATCTTCTAGAAATGAAAAGTACTGGCATTTGATAGCTTCACTTACGCCCAAAAATCTTCAACAGTATCAAACTTTGAGATCAGACGAAGATTTGCTTGCCAGGTTTTACTTTTGTCATTTTTAAAAAACCAGAGAGCCCACCTAAAAAAGCAATGATTTCATGTTAAGCTACAAAGTACTACTATCCAAATTTCTTTTAACAGTAAATTAGAGTAAGAAGAACTTTGCAGAAGGAAACTCACAAAGCATAAAGGTAATAACAAGTCCAAATTCTAGCAAGGCTGATGCTCTAGGTGCCAACAATGACAACCAGAAGAAACTTGACAGACAGGCAGTACATATATTTAGACATAACAGCTGCTTGCTAAACCTTAAAAAAGGTTTAAATTAAAAAAAATTTTTTAAAGGGATCATAAATACCTACCTCCTAAATTCAGACTTCTTTTTTGGGGTATTTTCTTCAAACATAATCTGGAACATGGACTTCAAAGAACATCCAGGCCCTGGTTCAACTAAGGGCACTGCATGAATATGAGCAGGCACTTGCATACCCATTAATTAGGTGCTGTATTTTAAGTTAATCACCTTGAGCCAAAAGACAGTTGTGTAAATACAAAACCTTCCTTATACAGTGGTCCCCCGCCCTTTCGCGACTCATATACTGTGGTCCTGCTATATTGCGGGACCGCAGTACAGTGGTACTGTACCCTGAAAGGGCTTGAGGGAGGGGGGAAGGCTTTAAAAACCAGGGCTTTTTAAACAGTTCCCCCTTCCCCAAGCCCTGGGCTCCAGCTGATTGACGCTGGGGTAGGGAAACAAAAGGTTTTTCTCCCCCACCCCAACGCCAATCAGATGGAGCCCCAGGCTTGCCTCCATGGAGGCACTGCACGCCACTCCTCCGCACCCCGGGGTGTGGGGTGGGGAGATGCGGCACACAATGTTTAAAATGACTTTAAGCAACAGAGCCAAGCACTTGGCTCCATTGCTTAAAGTCATTTTAAACACCGCTTGTGCACAAAGGTTCACAACATCGGCGTACAGTGTTTAATTTTTTTTTGAGTTACAATTCTAGTGAGTTATTAGGGAAGAGATGGATTCGGACTACTACTACCACTACTTCTCATCTTGGGAATGACTGGGGTTTAACCTTTTTTAAAGATGCGCCTGTGTATGTGCTCCTTTGGATGGGGATACTACTCTAAGAGAACTTAACAGGACACATATCCTAACCTGATTCTGCTGCTTTATCAAATAAAGCAGCATGATATAAAGTTTGTGAAGATTCTGAGTCATCCAGGTGAGTTTATCTGGAAGTTGAGTCATGGCAACTGGACTTGAAAATCACTATATTAAACCAAGAACATAATTAGCTCGATTAAAATTGAAAGTTTTACTCAAATGACAATTGGGATGAAATATATTACTTGAAGACTTTCTTCAAATTATATTGCAGCATCATTATGCTTAATACCTGAGCTTCACAAACAGGAAAAGGCAATATTTATGTATGGTCACAGCAGCCTAAACCATCCAGCTGAACAGGTTTTGCCAGAGGAACCCCATTTTGGTAATGAATCTGACACAACATCAGCATCACTATTTCACATACCATATCTGCAACCAAACTTAAAATAGTCAGCAAACCTCAGCAACTCTTTCTTTAATGAATTGATAAGAGGGCAGAAAAAGAACTAAGAAAGGCTAAAAAGCTATCTATATCTAGCAGTTACTACACAAGTAAACAGATAACAGTTCAGTATTAAAAACTTCTCCCATCTATATATCCGTCAGTACCTTGATGAGTCCTCCCTGAGGACAGTCGTGCAGGCCCTGGTGATCTCGAGGATCGACTACTGCAATGCCCTCTACGTGGGGTTGCCCTTGGCCCTGGTCCGGAGGTTACAGCGGGTGCAAAGTGCGGCGGCCAGGCTGGTGGTGGGTGCTCGTAGATACGAGCACATCACCCCAGTCCTGGTCCGCCCTCCACGGCTTGGGACCAGGATACCTGGCGGAGCGCATCTCCCTAAGAGCATCCGGATCCAGACCCACGAGATCGTCGCAGGCTCGCTCATTGAGAGTGGCCACACCCAGAGAGGCGCGGAAAACGCGCACGCGGAACCGCGCCTTCTCTGTGGTGGGGCCCTCGCTCTGGAACCATCTTCCTCCTGAGCTGTGCCTGCTGGAGTCCCTGCCCGCCTTTAAGAGGGCTCTGAAGACCTTCCTCTTCAAAGAGGCATATGGTGACCTTATTAGTTAGTTCCTCTCCCTTTCCCTGGTCCTAATCGTTTGCCGCCATCTTGCCCCCCGCCGCCCTTGCCTGGTGGCTTTGCTATCTTTTAAGCTAGCTTTTAAGCCTTTTATGTTTTTACGTTGTTAGCCGCCCAGAGTTCCCGTTGGGGAAGATGGAGCAGGATATAAGTACTTAAATAAATAAATAAATAAATAAATAAATAAATAAATAAATAAATAAATAAATATTTCAGAGCCAGATAACTTGTAGCCCATCACTTAACCTGAGCCAGCGCAACCACCATAGGGATGACATTTTTGAGAACTATATGAATGTCCTCTGAAACAGGATAATTGCATGAAAACAGAATAAATAAAGAATTTAATTGCACAATTAATATGAACAAACATTCCTCGCTCTACACAATGGCCAATTCAAGGCAATAGTAAGAATGTGGAAAAACCACATAAATTAAGATTTAGGAGAGCACAAGTGTATTATCATTTTCCTAAAAATGTTTCACAAAGAGTTGAAGAACTTCACTTAATTATTATAAGGACCCCCAAAATCAGATGGAAGGCACTTTACAGTAATAGATTCATCTTATAGAAGTTACATCATCCAAAGGGGGAGGGATCTTCACTACTTCACTTGCACTAGATGGGCTGCTTTTGAGTAAAAAGGATTGAGAAATCTGGTTCCATAATCTTAGATCCGCTCGTAGATAGATTTAGATCTAATCAATATTCAGAGAAAGCACAGTATCAGCCAAGAGCAAACAATGGATGAAGGATCGTTACCTGAATATCCTTCATTTGGACATTTCCAAAGCACTTGACTAGTTTGTGCATGAACCAGTATATCCCTTGTGCATATATTGCCTAACATACTAAACAGGGCAAAGGGAATTAAATATCTTAATTAATTTTAAAATTTAAATTGAGTATCTTTTGTGCTCAAAGGCATGGTATTGTTTGAATACCAAATTTAACTTTTAAAACATATTTAATTTAACTTTTTCTTTATCGAAAACACAACTGAGAGTATTAGCTGCTATATCATATCCTTATTGAAGAGTTTGAAAAGGACTCAAAAAGGTGTCTATACTTTTTACCAAAGAAATCAGAAGAATCAGCTATAGAAATAGCATTGACAGGTCCATCAGCAGTGAGGATTTTAACAGGATAAGAAAAAGTCAGACCTAAGGTTCAAACTCACATGCTAAATAAGAAACCTGCATCTCTTGAGAATTTTTTGCACACTAAAATTATGACAATTATTTACAACAAAGCAGAACTGTAGTTTAACTAAACTGAAGATATTAGTGGAATATTTCACTCTTTTTGAACAGAATATATATTCCTCATGGGCCACCACAATCCAGTGTTGATACTGTATCAGTCCCATCTCAAAATGGAAGATGGACATTTAAAATTCCAATTTCACCTAGAATACAGATACGACTTAAGAATATTCTTTAATTGGTTATACCTTTAAAGGGATTACATTCCACAATACCCAATATGTGTTTTGATAATTCTGTAACATTACTGTGCAGTAGTTCCTCACCACATCGCGGTTCATGTACCACGGTCTCAGTATATCGCGAATATGTGATGAACCCCTCCTCTCGCCCACTTGCGAGGTGCTGCTTTCACCTTCCTCCAAGGTGGAGGACTTTGAAAGCCTCAGCCCCCCCCAAATCCTCCAAAGGGTTAAAACAATTGTGTCTAGATGCCTAGAGAGTCCGCTATGAGTGCTGGCTCTTTTTTGCCCTCCAGAGGTTCTTATCGGGAGGCCCCACTCTGGGGTGAGTTTCCACCTGTTGGAGCACCTTCCTTTTAATCTGCAAAGGCAAGCATTCTCCACAGATTCCCCCTTTGCATTGAGATCGTTTTAAACCAATTTTCCCAGTAATCGGTATCTGAACTGGTGGGTGGGTGTGCGTCGGGGGGGGGGGCAAGGATTCAACTGGCAGGCTGCATCTGCAGACTGGGAAGGCTGCGGACTAAGGAAAATCACTGTTGTGTAGAGAGAGGATGGTCTTTGTCTGGGATCATTTTGATTTTATGATCATTTTGATAATTTGATCCAGAGCAGGCTTATGCCCTTCTCTCTTTAAATGAGTTTTGGTGCTTTCCTCCACTTGCTTGCTTCTCGGTGGCTTTGTTGCTAGCTTGCTCACTGGCTTGCCTGCTGGATGGAGTCACCAGCAAGATGGATTGTGTCTGTCCCGCCGGTGACTCCTTCCAGCCAGCAAGCCAGTGAGCAAGTAAGCAAATGGGGAAAAGTTTTGATGCCCCCCCTTGCTCACTCGCTTGCTGGCTTGCCTGCTGGAGGACTGACTTACGGAGGGGAAGAAACAGCCACAGCCACAGCCAGCTAGCCCGCCACCCACATGCCTTCCCCTCATCCGGGGCAGCAGCAGCAGCGGCTTCTCTTCCGTTTCCCCTCATTCCATTGCCTTTACTGCTTTTGCCTCAGCCACCTAAGGGAAGGGGGTCCCCTTGTCTGTTTGCCAGCCTGCCTTTCCGTTAGCTGAGGCGGGGGTTGCTTCTGCTCCATTTCCCCCTCTTTCTTTCACCAGCTTCCTGCTTTTGATAAGGGAAAGAGATCTGTTCCCAGCCACGCCAACCCTTGCCCATCTATCCGCTCACCAGCTTTGCGGCATTGCTGAGGCAAAAGCAGAAAGTGAGTGAAGGAGGGAAAACGGAGCAGAAGCCACCACCGCCTCAGCTAAGTCAGAGGCAGACAGGCTGGCTGGCGAGCAGGCAAGGGGACCCCTTTCCCTTCCAGCTGAGGTGAAAGCAGAAAAGGCAAGGGAAGGAGGAAAAACAGGTGAAAGCCACCACCACTGTCTCTGGACCCAACCACAGTGGCAGCAAAGGCCTCCCGACCCAACACGATATGTGGATGCTGTCACCATGATAGCATCCACATATTGCAAATTTTCATTTACCGCGGGCGGTTAAGGAACCTAACCCCTGCGATGGATGAGGGACTACTGTTTTTTTCAAAGGAATCATGCTTCACCTGTTTTGTAATGGATGCTTGATGTATGGTTCAGGACTGACAACCTCCTGACTTGCTGGTGTCTCAGTTTTTTCTTCTTCTGAAGTTTGAGGATTAGAAGTGGTTTCCTACAAAAACAAAAGCAAGTACTTAGTTTGTGATATACAAAGCCCCCAAAGATTACTCTTTATGCAACATAAGGTAATCTTGTCCACATGTACTGATATTGCCACTTGGTTCAATATCACTACATATTGTTATGTGTATGTAAATATAGCAAAATTCCGTCCAGATCATACAACATTTCATAATAAGCACTACATAAAAACACTCCACTACAACATATGTCTGAAGGAAAATTGTGTAGAAAGGATGAGCAAATTGTGATTCTCTGAAGATCTGAATGCAACATCCATCATTCCTGGCTATGCTCATTAGGCCTGATGACAGTTGCAGTACAAAAACATACCTAATTCTGGTATATATTTAAAAGACACCAACATTATAAACAATTATATTTGCATAACCCTTCAATTAAATGCTTCATTGAAACAGAGTGAATTAAATCTGCAAATTCATTGTTTCCTGCCACCTCCTTAAGAATTCAGAAACACTAAAATACTATAAAGTGAGATAATTCTCAGATACTGCCACATCAATTCATACTGTAATTTCCTAGACTTATTTCAGATTTGTACAGAGGAACAAGAGACCTCTATATCAAAACACATCACTTTGTATGATCATTTCTTACAGATCTCAGCAAATTATAGATACTCCACAAAAACAACGTAAAGGAGGATCAGATCCAGACAAAAATCTTAGCTAGACAAAGTGACCAGAGGCTGGCTGAGTTGACAGTATACAGGTTGTCAGTGGTGAATCCATACCCCTCCCACCCTTCAGATGTTCAAAATTACTTAAATTACTCTGACTCATGCCTCACTTTGTGCTGTCATAGCAGGAGTGAATCTAAGCTGAGGGGAGTTGGAACTGGTCTAACTCGGCCACCATCCCAGGCACTTCTGCCAGCTTACCTTAGTCAATATGGTAGTTGTGCCAGATCTGAAGTCTATCAGCACAAGTACAGTAATGTGAGCACAAGAGGCTTCTGTCTATCCTAAAGGCACTATAGCTGGCATACTTTGAGTTTGGACTGTGTCACCTATTAGCCGCACTAAGCTGAGATTGCAAGCAGTCAGTCATGATTTCAACAGGATCTTTGCAAAACAAGTGTACTAAGGATTCAATTCTTTGTTAAAGGACTCTGAAAGAGTATCATTAAATGGTGTTTTAACTTTTTATTTCTAATATTTTATCCACAGAGTTTTGGAAGGGTAGAAGCAACACACAGCTTCCTTGCACTTCAAAAAGCCAAAACTGAACATTCCAATTCAAATATTTAAGAAACAATAATAGTTGTAATTATCAGGTTTAAAATATCTGTATATCACATGGCAATATAACACTGCTACTTATATATCAGTAGCCTCCTTAAAAGGTTACTCTCAGAACTACACTAGTCAGACTTCATAACCTAAAAAATACATATCTGACATTAACAGAACTGAAGAAATATTGAACATTCAATAGCATCTCATGTACCCTAAGTTACAAGTACAAGAGCTAATCATACTATTATTTAAGCAAAGGATGGCTACATCAGAAGGTAATTAACTCGTCAACTAAGAATCCAAATACCAATGACATCAGTGCTGACACATTCTCACTGGACAAAAACTCAAGTCATAAGAAGATATTTATCATTGTGATGTAGCAAGGGAACTAACACAGCAAATGCCTGTTTACTTCTAAAATGTATATTTTTTTTTCACAATGTATACTTTTTTCAGAAGAGATTATCATATCAACCTCAATTTCTTCATGTAATATATCTTCTGAAGAACAAATACAAATATTTCTTTTGAACTCAATGGGCATGGATACACAGGGTGGCTAGTTACTTAGAATATAAATTTTGGTTGTTAATATTTTAATACTCTAAACTTTATCCTCTCAGAGCAAAACTGGATAAACTTTCAGTGACCAATCCCCAATGTTGATTTAAACTTCCATAAGAAAAACTAACAGTATTGGTGGCAAATAACAACTCACTAATAAGGCACTGGTTGTTTCTGTGCACACACCCAACAATACAAACACACAATAAAGAATGCAACCAACATCTCATTAATGTGTCCCCTATATGTACATTATTTCCCTTATACAAAAGTAAATCACCAATAGACTTTAGTCTACTTTGTTAAGAGTTGAAGTACTAAAGTATGTTAGCTCCCACTCATTTAAGTGAATAAACAATGATTATAACAGAATACCATGAATACTTACCCTTACTATAATACCTTGCCCAGAACGATTTTCAATCATGGCCATAAATAATTACAAATATAGTAATTTGATTCAAAAACCCTAAACAACTCACGCCTGCTTTGGGAGCTGATGAAACTGACAAAAACAAGGGACTGGTAGCCTCTGGGAGGTTCCCAAAAAGTTAGGGAGAACTATGAACCAGCACAGTAATAACCAATTATTAATCCATAGCTGTTTGTTTCTTCTCTACCTGTAAAAATCTTTGTGCTATTCTGAAACATCTGTGGACCAAGCCAAATAATACATTTTAAAACTATGCTTATTCATAAAGTTCCTGACAGGAATAGTATGTGACATTTTCCTACCGGCTGTGGCAGAGAGCCATACTGAACACATGCCACACACCAAGGCAACTTCAGTCCCTTTGCACCCACAGTAAAATAGTTACTACCTATAAAGCATGGAAACTAATTTACAGGGCCATCTGGACTACAGCTAATGCTCACCCCTGCACAGAAGCTGCTACTCAGCAGGGTTGTCACAATCCTCCATTACACCCTCAAGTTCCAAATTTGTACATCACTCAAACAACATTAAGACAGGTCACACTGACTTCAATAATGGCTCCAAAGAAATAGCAGTGGGTGTGTGGAGAAAAAGAAAAATATCTGCCAAGTGTGAGATGTTTGTATTATATAGATCTAAATCAGAGACGGTCTTTTCAGGAAGAGTTGAAGGGGGACAAAATTTGGATGCTATGGAAGAAACAGTTCCAAAGAATTGGGAACTGGGGGGGGGGGAATCCTAAACACTGAGAATTCCTAAATTAAAAAAAAGGGGGCTCTATGACGCCAATTTTCTCACAAAACACTGAAAAACGCGAGCATACAAGGGACTCTCGCTGCCTTAGCAAGAAAGCGAGCAAAGCGCCTGGAAGATGGGGAAAGCGGCCGAAAATCTACAAGCCCGGACTGTCACCTCCAGCCGCGCAGGCGAAATAAAACGGGTGTAACTTGGGCGGCCACGGAGGCCGCGTGGGAAGGAAGGCAAGAGGAGCGGGCGGGAAACCGAGGGCGCTTCTCGGCCGGTTCCCTGGAAATCTCCTCCGTGTCGGACGGGCGGGCGGGGAAGGAGGCGCGTGTGCGGAAAAAAGTGAACACGAGGTTCCGTGAGCCGAGCGAGGGCGCGAACGGCGCCCGCTCTGGAAAACGTGTCCGCCTGCCTCGTGTACCGGCGAAAATAACCAATTCCCCCCCCCCACTCTCTCTCTCTCTCTCTCTCTCTCTCTCTCCTCAAGGCCTCGCCCTCGCTTCTAGGAGGGGCACACGCAAGCCCCCCCTTCGTCGTCCTCCTCCTCCTCCCGGCGAAGGCCCCTTTTCCCACCCCCTCGAGCCGGCCCTCTCTGGCCTCTTTTTCCGCCACCCCTCTCGTCCCGAGGACCCCCCCTCCCCGTCGCCGCCCCCTCCCCCAGCTGTGACGGCACAATTCCCGGCCGCTCTCGCCCTCCTCACACGCTTGGAATCCGCCAGCGCGCAACTCTCTTCCCCCCCCTCCTCCTCCTCCTCCCTCACGCACACGCGCCACCTTCTTCCCAGCAGGACTCCCGGCCGGCCGGCCGGCCCAACCGCCCACGCGCCATTCGCTCGCCCTGCAGGCGCGCCACACGGACCCCCACGAATTCCCAGGCGGCCGCCGCCGCCGCCCCCTTCGCTTTCCCTACCTCTCTCTCTCTCCGCCCAACGCCCTTCAGTCTTTTCGCTACGGTATTTCCCCCGCCCCTCTCCCTATACGCACACTCTCTCTCCCCCCCCTTTCCCCACAGGAAAAAAAAGGCGCCAAGGTACCCCTGGAAGCCTCCGTCGAGGAAACCCGCCCACCGCCGCGACACGAGAAGGCGGCTGGAGAGGGGGGGAAAGGAAGCGGGGGAATAAGAACACTCACCGGTTCCACCGTCGCCATCTTAGATCGCTCTGGCTCGCACAAGCGCGGAGGGGAGGGGGAAGAGGGAAAAGGGAAGGCGGATAACACACCAGGTTCGAAAGGGATTGGCCGGCGGAGCGTCACGTGGGGGCGGCGGCCGTTTTGTCGCCTCGGCGCCTGCGCGAGAAGAGAGGGGGGAAGGGTTCGGCGGCGGAGGGCGGAGGGCGGAGGACGGGAGAGCGGCGTCTTCTGGGAATTGTAGTTCCCTGAGGTCGCTTCCCCCTCCCTCCCTGACTCTCCTTCCAGGAGAGACAGTCACGTGGGAAAAGCAGACAGGGGCATGTCAGGCTCAGGCGACGTTGTTCAGAATGGGAAAGTGCCCCCTAGAGTCTTAAAACGGCAACCGCAGAAGGCCTCACGGAGGCGGGGTAAATCAGGAGGCGGGGGTTGTGTGCATCCCTGACGTCCTCTTTTTTTGTCATGAGGGTGTCAGCATATGTGATGCAAGCCCTCCTTATCCCCCACGTAGCTGTCAAAACTCAGCTTCCCGCACAACATCTCAGGATAGGGGCGTGGGAAGGGACAACATATGACTAACGACTCAAACTTCTCAACTCTCAGGTATTTAGATTCAGGCACACGCACCTGGGCTGACAAAAGTCTACCTATCCAAAGCCACCCGTTTCGTCCCGGCACCTTCTCTCTTTCGTTTACAAGAAGCAGATAAAATAAATTGAAACATCATGCTTAATTTTAAGGGCACCACTAGCTGACCTGCTTTTTCAGTCTCTACAGACAATTCTTATGGTCACTATGGATCTCAGGAAAAAGGTTTCCACCTCGCCAGAATGTAGTGAGTTTCATTCTCTTCTCCCATTGCTAGGCTGTGTAAACTTAAATCCAGGTGCAGTTGACAAATTCATTATTTCCACATAATGTAAATTATCTTAAAAAGAAAATGATGGTATTGTTCACGCATGATGTTCTCTATATATACAATTGAAGGTTACACTGGTTTCTCATTATCAGAAGCAGGTTTTGAATGGTAGATTGTATGCCTGGAAGCACTTAGCAGTTTGAAGGACATGTTCCACACACAGACAATAGAACTAAACCTTGCCACAAACCCCAATGCCAACTCTGCCCACACATCTACTCTGGCAACAAAATCACAGGACACAACAATGTCGCATACAATATCAAGGGCAGCTTCACTTGCTTCTCAGCCAATGAGATCTATGTTATCTTTTGCCAGCAATGCCTGTCTGCACTCTTAAGTATGACACACAGGACAATCTCTACGGAAACAGATCAATGGTCACAAATCTGACATCAGGAATCACAACACACAGAAACCTGTCTCATACTTTTTCAATCTACCACGTCACTCCATGGAAGATTTGAAGGTCACCATTTTGGAACAGAATGATTACAAACCCAGAATACAAAGTGAAACAGCTGAGATAAAATTCATATGCATGATGGACACCCATAAAATGGGCTAGACTTAAGTCAAGGTTTCTTGAGTCATTATCAAATGCAATACTTACGTACTGCCATTGTTATTTTCTTCACTACCACCTTACCCATCTTCCACCACAAGGCTCTATGGCAGCAGTTAAAAACCTGGGGGACGCAACCTCTTTTGGAGTTGAATGACCCGTTCACAGGGGTCTGGCACTTATTACATGCAAAGCGAGATATGTCAATCCTTACTTTGGTACAATTGTGATGATTCTGGTGTACAGTTTATGAAAACCCCAAATTCACAATCTCAGAAAATTAGAATAGTGTGAAAAGGTTCAATATTCTAGGCTCAGAGTGTCCCACTCTAATCAGCTAATGAATCCATAACACCTGCAAAGTGTTCCTGAGCATTTAAAAGGCAGCTTTAAGGCTGGTTCAGTAGGGATCACTATCATGGGAAAGACTGCTGACCTGACAGTTGTGCAGAAAACCATCATTGACACCCTCCATAAGGAGGGAAAGACCCAAAAGGAACAGATTGCAAAAGACGTTGGATGTTCCAAAAGTGCTGTATCAAAGCACATCAAGAGAAAGTTATGTGGAAGGGGAAAGTGTGGAAGAAAAAGGTGCACAAGCAACAGGGATAACCGCAGCCTAGAGAGGATTGTCAAGAAAATGGCATTTAAAAGTGTTGGGAACTTTCACAAGCAGTGGACTGAGGCTGGAGTTAGTGCATCAAGAGCCACCACACACAGATCGATCCTGGACATGGGCTTCAAATGTCATATTCCTCTTGTCAAGCCACTCCTGAACCCTGTTACTCAGTGGTCCAAAGTCCTCTTTTCTGATGAGAGCAACTTTTGCATCTCATTTGGGAACCAAGGACCCAGAGTCTGGAGGAAGAATGGAGAAAGCACACAATGCACGATGCTTGAAGTCCAGTGTGAAGTTTCCACAGCCTGTGTTGGTCCACTGTGCTTCATTAAGTCCAGGTTCAACACAGCCATCTACCTGCTGCTTTCTGCAGATGAGCTTTATGGGGATGCTGACTTAATTTTTCAGCAGGACTTGGCACCTGCCCACACTGCCAAAAGCACCAAAACCTGGTTCAATGACCATGAGACTACTGTGCTTGATTGGCCAGCAAACTCCCCAGACCTGAACTCCATAGAGAATCTATGGGGCATTGCCAATAAAAAGATGAGGAACATGGTACTGAACAATGCAGTGGAGCTGAGGGCTGCTATTGAAGTATCCTGGTCTTCCATAACACCTCAGCAGTACCACAGGCTGATAGCATTAATGCCATGGTGCATTGAGGCAGTAAGGGTGCAAAAGGGGCCCAAACCAAGTACTGAGTACATATGCATGCTTATACTTTTCAGAGGTCCGATATTGTTCTATTTCCAATCCTTCTGTTATTGATGTCATGTAATATTCTAATTTTCTGAGATTGTGGATTTGGGGTTTTCATAAACTGTACACCATATTATCACAATTATACCAAAGTTAGGATTGACATATCTTGCTTTGCATGTAATGAGTCTATCTCATATATTAGTTTCACTTTTTGAGTTGACTTACTGAAATAAATGAACATTTGCACAATATTCTGATTTTTCGAGTTTCACCTTTACTTGAGAATCTTAGAATCTGCACTGGTTTCTAGAATATTTAAGATAATAGTTGAAATCTGGTTTTGCAGCTGTGCATGCAAATTTTAATCAGTGGCAAACTGTCACTGATTAAAGACTTCCTCTGGTGATTTTGGAGTGCAAGCAACTGCCACACTGTTTATGAATCACATTTACCCTGCAACTATAGAGGAAAGCCTTTGATCAGCAGTGACTTGCCCCTAATGGCATTATTCCCATGTGTCAACAGAACTTCATAACCAGATTTTAGCCAATAAAAACTCTTTCAGGCATTTGCAGTCAGATGTATGAACTCTGGGCCTGTAGTGTGGAGGGTGGAGACCTTCCCAGGTGGTGTTGGAGGAAGACACAGACATTATACATATCTTTGTACAATGCATGTTAGAAATTTTATAATCTATTTAGGAATGCTCAGAACAAACTCATATTGGTGAGCACACTTGGAAACAATAAATTTATTCAGATCGCTATAGGCAAGCAGATGCTGTTGACAAGATCAGAGTGAATCATCATGAATGACATTATCTAATCAAGTATGTGATTAAGGAGAAGATGAGACAAGCCCAGGAGAAACAGAATTTAATAACACTGAGGCAATATTTTCCATGGAATTGCCACATTCTCGATGTTATTTTTGTTATGCACCATCAAATTTCCTCCAGCTCATGAAGTCCCTATAAGTGTCAGACCTTCAAAGTGTTCTGTTCTCAGCAGTTCTGCTCAGCTTTTGTAAACTCAAGCATGTGGCTTCACATAGGGAGTCAATTCATCTTGTATTTGGTCTTCCTCTTTTCCTGTAACCTTCAGTCTTATACTCGTTTCCAGAAAACCTTATGTTCCAATATTGTGCTCAAAGTAGGACAGCCTGTTTCATTGTTTTTGTCTCCAGCACCATATTTCAAAGAATTATTTTTTTTCCTGTCAGCTTTCTTTGTTGTCTACCTTTTACCTTTTATACCCATAGTGATCAGAAATACAAAAGAATGAAAGACCCTGGTCTTGGCCTCTAGTGACACTTGATGATATTTTCTAATTCCTTTATTGCTGCCCTTCTGAGTCTCCCTCTTCTTCTGATTTCTTGGTTCCAGTCTCCTTTGAAATGATGATTGGTTCTGCTAATTTAAGACTTTATGGAAATGTTCTCATACATGCTTGAGAAATAAACACTCATAATAGACTCATTGGTCTGAACAAGACTTAGAATCCGGATCCATTTCAATACCATTGGATTGAGTAAGGTTATTTCTAAATAAGTATATGCAGGGATCAAGTGTTTCATGGCATGATAAATCTCAATGTGTTTGTTAGGTTTTATTCATTAATAGGTATGCTTAGAAAATGTTCTTATTTATAACTAAGTTTTGCTGTATGACCCTATGAATCAGCAGTTTCCAAAATCACCTGTTCTCAACTGCCCTGTTCAGCTCTTGTAAACTCAAATGGTGGCTTCTTTTAGGAAATCAGTCCATATAATATTTCAGTGGTTCCTGAACGCTTTTCTCTTATGCGGCCTTGGGAATCTGTTTCCAACATCCTTTATACTAGCAAAATGTTTGTAATGGATATGCTGGACTCACAGGACTTAGTGGGGTGGCCATTTAAATATACACTGGTACTGGTGTGACAGCGCTTGTATCTTCAGAAAAGAGAAAGCTGATCCTGTAGTGTGCCTTCAACATGCGTGTGTAATGGCATGTTCACAACACAGTGTTTAGGGAAGGGCTCCCCGTCATTTGCCAAAATAACAAAGTGAGAGAATGGGACTTTTCTCTAGGTTAAATAAAGAAGAAAATCCCCTCCTCCACTTGTCAGGACGTTCATTTAATTTCACAACTTTCGACCTGTATCTTGCCTTAAAAGCTGCTGACGCACGTGCCTTTTCCTGCCATTATTCAATATTTTGCACACTCCTAAATGTCCTGGTTCCTACCCTTGGGAATCACCGGCCAATTTATTGTCTTTTCCAGAGAATCCTGCCTCCTCACCTTTTCCCCAAAGCGGGACAGCCTCTGTGGCAACACTTTTTGCCGCCGGAAGGAGCCGTTATTATTAAGCACCTCGGGGCCAGAGCTTTCAATTCTGAAAACGCGACGGAAGTCGCCCCAAGGAAGGACTGGAGCTTGGGGGGGGGGAAAAAACTGCTCTCCTACGAATTTTGCAGCAGACCCGCCGTCGGGGCGTGGCGGTCCAAACGCTCTCTGCACATGCTCAGAGGCTGGACCGCTCTGTCGTGACCACTAGATGATACTCAACCTTTAAGCAAGGCGGGGGTGGGGTGGGGGATGATGAACAACCGGGTCGGGGCCTGCTGGAGAGGCCTGCTCTCCTCTCCGAAGTTAACCCGCCGTCTCCTGGGCGCCTGAGCGAGGGGAGCCTGGCGGCGGCGGCGGCGGCTGCAAACGGAGCCACCCGGAGTAGGAAGAGGAGCGGGCGGGCGGGCGGGCGGGCGAGCGAGGCCTACGGAGCTCCTCCCCGCCTCCACCCGGAGAGCCTGACGGGCGGAGAGTCCCGCCTTTCTCTCCTCCTCCCTTTCCCGGCGGCTTCCGCCTGCCTGGGTCGGGTCGCTCCTGTGGCGGCGGCGGCGGCGGCGGCGGCTCCCCCCAGCGAGCAGCATGGCGGCCCCGGAGGCCCGCGTGTGCGAGACGGCGGGTTGTAGCCGCGAGGCCAAGCTCCAGTGCCCCACCTGCCTCAAGCTCGGCATCCAGGGCTCTTATTTCTGCTCGCAGGTAAGCCCCGGCGCCGGCGGGAAGGGGGAAAAAAAAAGGGGGGGGGGGAGGCGCAGCGTCCCGGGGTGGCGAGAGCCTGGTCCGCTTCCGATCCTCCTCGGGAAGCCTCCCGTCGGGGCTGGCCCCCGTCCGCCGGCGACGCATGCCTTTCGCCCTGCTCTTTCCCCGGGCCAGACCCGCGCGGGCCTGCGGAGCCGTCCGAGGCTCAGGGGGCGGCGGCGGCGGCGGCAGGTGTGAGCCCAGGGCGTGTGAGGGTTTGCTGGGCCTGCCCTCGGGCCGCTGGAAGAGGGCAAGGAAGGGCTGCCGGCCGCCTCCACGCCAGGCACTCCCGCCGCCCCTTTCGCTGGGATTGTAACCTGTGGGCGGTTTTAGTTTATTTATTTGCGTATTTCTCTCTCTCTCTCTCTCTCTCTCTCTCTCTCTCTCTCTCTCTCACACACACACACACACACACACACACACACACACACACACACACACACACACACACACACACACACACACACACACACACACACACACACACACACACACACACACACACACACACACACACACACACACAGAGCGCGCAAAGTGTTCTGCTTATCTACCGCCCCATAGTGTTTATAGCACTCTCTGGGCGGTTTGCAGTTTAATTTTCCTGGCTACACATCCCCTCTCCCCCACTCCAGCTATATACTATGTATTTGCCAGCAAACTTTCTGCCTCCTTATGTGGGTCTTGTCCCCGAGAGAAGTTTCAAAAACGCCTTCCTTCCCTCGTAGACCACTTTCTATCATTGGTTTCCCCAGCTCAAGTGGTGCCCTTTTAGGTCTGGTTGATTAAGCACGTTTTAAAAAGGTCACTAGTGTAAAAGGAGAATGCAAAATACATTCCACACACACCCCCAAATGCACAAGAGGAAGCCTTTCTGCTCCAAGCAAGCCACAGAAGGGCTGAAGTAGTTGCCATTTTCTGCCATATTCTCGGAGACCGGTGAAACACTAGGAAAAAAAACCCTCCAGAACATGGCCCAACAGTCCAGAATACCCACAACAACCCATTATTGTGTCTCTCCCCACCCTCCAGCTCTGTCAACAGGATTTGCAGGTCATTTTCACATAAAAATGAGGGTGGAAGGTAGCTTCCACCTTCTGGCTATAAGTGTTAATTGTTTTGGTACTTCAGGCAATTAAATACATTTTGCAATGGATTGTGCTTGAGTCTCTTCACTAAACCCAATCTAGTAATTATTATTTTAAAGATACTGTTTGTACAAAAGCAGATTTCTGTCTCAGCCCTGAAACTGTTTGTAATTGTTCACCTTAATCCTAGAATACTGCCATAATTTAAAAGGATCACAAGAGGAGTGCATTGCCTTCTCTGTTCAATTGCCACAAAGTCTCAGAGATTCAATAGCTAATCAGATTTGTATTGTGGTTCCTTTTATAGAATGGGTTAGATAGCTCAGTGATACAGGTAGTGTATCTGGCTGTAGAGCCAGAGTTTGGGAGTTTTGATACTTTACTGTGCCTTCATGAGGAAGAGCCTGTTTGGGAAGTCATGGGCCGGCTGCACAGTCTCAGGATGACCCTGAAGAAGTAAATGATAAACCACGTCTGTGTCTTATCTACCTAGAAAGTCCTGGAAAGGGCCACCATAAATCGGAATTATTATTATTATTATTATTATTATTATTATTATTATTATTATTATTATTATTATTATTATTATTATTATTATTAGTTGTAGTAGTAGTAGTAGTAGTAGTAGTAGTAGTAGTAGTAGTAGCAGCAGCAGCAGCAGCAGCAGCAGCAGCAGTTGTTGTCTCTGGGCGGTTTACAGTTTTTAATTAAAGTATGCAGGCTACACATCCCCCCCCCCCAGCAAGCTGGGTACTCATTTTTTCAACCTCGGAGTGATGGAAGGCTGAGTCAGCCATGAGCCTGCTACCTGGGATTGAACCCCAGGTTGTGAGCATAGCTTTACCTGCAGTACAGGCATTTAACCACTGTGCCACAAGGCTAATAATAATTACAGTGGTCCCCCGCCCTTTCGCGGTTCATATACTGCGGTCCCGCGATATAGCGGGGCTGCAGTATATGAAAAAAAGCCCCCCTGGATTAAGGGGGAAAGGGCCTGTTTCAGCCTTCCCATACTTACCCCCAACTGTCCTGAATGGGCCTGTGAGGGCCTTCCCAGGCCTTCTGGAGGACCCAAAACCCTGCAAACCAGAAGTGGCTTCTGGATAGCCAAAAAATCATTTCTGAGGCCTCTGGTAAGTGCAAGAGCCCCCAGCTAGGCGCCCCAGGGTCGGGTCCCTAACCACCACAATATACTATTATAGGTGGATCAGATGTGCTCTAAACTGCATTGATATTACTGGAGAGCATCTTCCTTCTGGGACATGCTATCGCCAATTCCTTTTAAAAAATTGATAGGTGGAGTAGAATCTTTCAAATAATATTTAAAAATAGCTCAAGCTTTGTACAAATGCTTGATGCTTGATTTTTGTAAACTGTGTACAATGGGGAATTGCTGTGTTGAAAGTGTGATATGTTGATACATAGTTGGCTTTGTAGATCATGGTCCCTGGAGACAAAATATACTGGAATGAATGCAAATGAACCAGCTAAATACCTGAAATAATTTGATGTCCCTGAACTAGTGGGAGTGTGTATAAAGTTAAAATTACATGTATATTTGGAAGAGATGTAAAACAAGGTTTAGAAAGAGAGAAATACTAGGGCCCAAGTGGCAAAAGCTATTTAATAGACAGATGTAGAAATGTATTTTACTGACCTCAGAAGGTTAGAAGGCTGAGTCAACCATGAGCTGGCTACCTGGGATTGAACCCCAGGTCGTGAGCACAGTTTTAGCTGCAGTTCAGGCATTTAACCATTGCGTCACGAGGCTCCTAACATAAATGATTTTATAATCTTGAAACAAAGCACTAAAAGAGAATAGCAAACTTAAATTGAACAGTGATAACTTTCACAGCTCATTTAATGAGCAAGGTAGCTTTACTGTTTATTCAGTTTATTCTCTGTCTCTTTGAGGTCATTGTCGTACTTTTAGCCACTGAGCGCCTGCATCTTGAATCTTAAGTCTCCCAGGGTATGTCCAAGCCCACATCCATCTGTGAACAATGGTTCCAGATGATCAGAGGTCTGTCCCAAAGCTGTACAGGCTTTGCTTCATGTTGACTTTGTTGTAGAAAAAGATTGATTCCTGGTGGAGATACAAAGCACTGACATAACAGACAAGATTGTGTTGCGTAAATTTGCGTCTGGTACAACTTGGATCAGGCGCCAGAAACATTTAATTTCCACTAACTAAAAGCGTTCTACAGTATCCTTTTTTAGGTAATTGGTTTTTCACCCCAGCTAATTAAAATTAAAGATCCTTTGGAAAGTAGTATAGCAGGCCTGTACACTTGTGACATGGTGTTAGGGTTTCTGGTGGGCTATTGGCTTCTGTTAACAATTAAAGTTCTGTATACTTCTTGCCACTTTTGTGCAGAATGTATTGCAGCCTGTAGAACTATTAATGAGGTTTATATACATAACATTAACTTTGTAACATTTGCTCTTTTAGGAATGTTTTAAGGGAAGCTGGGCTACTCACAAGCTGCTACACAAGAAAGCAAGTAAGCAGACAATTTCTTTTCGACTTGAACACATTTTGTTCTTGACTTGGCATCTTATTGTGTTAAGAGCAGCCTCATGCCATTGTGAGGAAGGGTGTTATTACAATAGTTGAAGTTAGCAAATCCTAATTTCCACAAAGATGGCAAATTTGGGTCTGGGAGAAACCAATTTAGAGTGTTGTGGTTAACTTATGTGATGATGGAATGTTTCTCTAAATAAAAAGGTTTCCTCCCAAAAGAGTGTGCAATGCAGTTTTGGAGTCTGTGTGCAGGGATTTTGATTCAGAGATTTTGAAATTGGTTTCACATTTTGGTGATTCATAAAATGGTACCATTCCGCTTGGATGAACTTGGAGATTTAGCAGTTTGGTTTGACATTCATTTTTAGTTCTTTCCACTGTCTAACATTGAAAATCAGCAAATGTCTGGATCATTTGTTTGCCTTCAGAATCAAGTGGGATTAGCAGTGCATGTTAAAAGGGAATTATGTCTGCTAAATTTCAAAGAACTATGTCTTCAGAAATTGAACATTGCCTTTAAGTTTTGACTTAGAAGGTGTCAATAACAGCATTATTTCGTGGTGGGATAGGTGTCAAAAGAAAGAACAAAGCCTATCGGAGAGTAGGTGAAGAGGGTAGTCAGTTGAACTATATAGCCTTTTTAAAACTTTTTCATTGTTGTCTTTTGCCCCCCCCCCCCATGTCAAGGAAAGTGTAACAAGACAGGGTGAATGCTGTGGAACATACAGTCATTGAGACAGAAGGATATGATCATAGAGCATTT
Source organism: Phrynocephalus guinanensis (assembly GCA_037367245.1). Classification (NCBI taxonomy): domain Eukaryota; kingdom Metazoa; phylum Chordata; class Lepidosauria; order Squamata; family Agamidae; genus Phrynocephalus; species Phrynocephalus guinanensis. The sequence continues at coordinate 23,439,607 of CM074741.1, forward strand.
TCCAAGCAGGTACCTTCCTAGGTCCTGCTGCACGAAAACAAATGTAAGATTTCTGCTTTTAGAAGAAAAAAACTATAGGAGAAAGCACTGAACTATGGGTAAAATACCGTGATATAGTAAACCCCCACCTATCGCAGGGGTTAGGGACCCGACCTGACCCGCAGTAATTGAAAATCCGCAATATGTGGATGCTGGGTCAGGTTGGGACTGGGCGGATTCTCTGGTGGCTCTTGTACTTACCCCAGGCCTGGCGCTGCCCCATACGGGCCTGCTTTCCAGTCCCCCAGAGGCCCCAAAAGTGCTTTCTAGTGATCTGGAGGTCACTTCTGGTTTACCAGAAGTCACTTCCCGTTTGCTGGGAAGCACTTTTGGGGCCTCTGACGGGCCTGGGAAGGCCTTTCCTCCTTACCCCAGGGGGCCTTTTTTTCATATACTGTGGAGCTGCGATATACCAGGACCGCAGTATATGAACCGTGAAAGTGCGGGTGACAGCTATATGATTTTAACATATCTCCTCCTAAGCCCCAAGACTGGGGACCCCTAGTGAACATGTGCCTTGTGACTTGGAGCTAGAACTGAATGCCTACCTGCCTGCCTTTTCCTCTTCTCCCAGCCAGGACTTTTCCTTGTGTGGAGGACCTGTAGAAGGAACAAGTCCTTTTTCTGTGACACTGCTTGAAATTCAAATTGCTAATGAATCTTCAGGAGCAGATACAGTCTGCTGGAGTAAAATCCTGCTTCAATCCAAGTGACTATCGCCTTTGTCTGAATAAGACAATTTATGTTAAGGATTTGGGATTCATATGTATCTGCAGTTTACTTCCACTTTGTACCAAGTTAGAATACAAATCTTCTCCAGTGATAATATTGAAGATAAGCGTGGCTGTGGAGGAATGCTCTAGTCTTATTCCTTTTAGCAGTGAAGGTTAGGCTGCATGTCTCCGATTTCAATAGCAGTCTTTCAAGAAAACAGTAATGTAGATTGGATCAGTCATGGGTTCTGAGACAAATGTATGGAAATATGTAAGCTGCCTTCAAAGAGGGAGAAAAGTCAAATACTGTACTTTTAAACAAATTAAGACAAATCTGCCTTTTGATACAAGTAGTTGGCTATTGCAAGAGCGTTATTTTCTAATTTTTCTTTCCTTTGTAGAGGATGAGAAAGCTAAGCAAGCTATTTCTGCTTGGACTGTAGATGGTGATATCAATACAGATCCCTGGTCTGGCTATCGTTATACTGGTAAACTTAGGCCACACTATCCATTGGTAAGTAATGGAAATTGCACATCTCAAACTTCTTTCAAGTTCTTCTAGAAGCCAAAATCTTTGCTGATTGTCCTAGTTGGAGAAAGAAGTTGTTTAAGACTTGCTCAAAATAATGTTCTAGTTATTAGTTATCCTGAGAGCAATACACAATGTACACTTACTATTATAAATTACAAGATTGTGTTAGAAGAATATAAATCAGTGAAAATAGAAACTTCAGAAGATTTAAATACTGAAATTTAATGTATTTGTATATTTAGTACTTGAATAGGCTTGATCTCATTGTTTATCAGCCCAAAAGTATTTTTCAGTCTGGAAGTTAGTGAGGTTATTATTCCTAAACAGCAGAGCACTTTGACATAAACAAATCAGACAATGCAAAATCTATTGAATCCTTGCTGTTTGGGTCTTGAAGTACGGGATGGGATGTGGTGTCTATACTTTCTGTGGGTGTTGAAGAATAAGAGATGGAACCAAACTGGGGAGAACATCACATATCTGTGATTAAATGATTGGGCATAATAAAGCAGCAGCCCTGCTCTTTTAATTTGTTAATCTCAATCCAGCAATCCCAGGTTATTGAGTTGAGGACTATGGTGTTTTAGAAAATGCCTCATTTGGGTAATGAATATTAATTTTATAGCCATTTAAGCAACTGTTATATACTTTCAGGGTAGATGTGATAAACATATGAACATGTTCCAGTAAATAAATCTTAACTGTGCTTTATTTAGATGCCAACAAGGCCTGTGCCTAGTTATATTCAAAGGCCAGATTATGCTGATCATCCTCTAGGTAATTATAGCTATAATACAGTTTTCAGTTTTTAAGCCTGTGTTAAAATTTCGTGCTATGTCAGGTGTTATGTTTAGTGACGGATTCATTGTGCACGGACCCGTTAAAAAACTCATGTGTTGGACAGCTTTTGTGTGATGAGTTGCTTCAAGTAAATCACACAGAGACATTTCCAAATTTTAACTTCAAAATCTGGTATTGACTGTCTTGGCTTTGTTACAGAGGTGGGCATCCTGGTGTAAGCTTTTGTGCATAAGAACAGTTTTGGTGGATGATGGACGTTTTAGTCCAAAGCATTGGCTCAATTCAGTAACAAAAATTCCAGGGGAGTGTGGTGACATATTATGCTGTTTCGTCCACAGAGTCTCATTGTTCCAGAAGAAGAGAGTGTATAAATATGTTCCGTGTGGCTAAATATGAACAAGATGGGCTAAGCAAATAAAAGGATCTCTTAGATTGTCCCCTTTTTTTAGCATATGGAAGTAAATATGGGAAGTGTGTAATCACGTAAGAGAATAATATTTCTCTTCAATTTCCCAGTGCGGTTGGTTCTCTCAATTAACATTTGTCACACACTGCCCATGTTTCTTTTTAATTTTTGTTGAAATATAAATGATGCTGTGCCAGAAATGTGTTTTATTCTATTTTCTTTGTATCATTCTTTTTTATTTTTGTTTCTTTTCTTTGTTTTTATATTGGTGCTTATTTTGAACACTGTTTTGTATAGAAAATATGATCTGGATGCATTCCTGTTGGCATGACTAGGTGTAAAGTTGATGACATCAAGGGTAGAAGGATGTTTTTGATAATTTAAAACTTCTCATGTCTGTCTGGCCTTCCCTTCTCCCAAATAATACCTTTTATCTTATGGAAGCTGCAGGACAAATAGAGGTTGTATTTACAGTGGTACCTTGTTATGCAAGGGTCCACTGTAATTAGAGAAAATCACTGTAGCAGTGTGACATTGCTGGCAAGAAGAGATTTTCAGTGATTAAATACTTCTTCCTTGCATCCCATGGTTTCCATTTGTTGAACGATATTAATTTCGGAATCAAAGAAGCTGTAGGACAGAAATAGGAAATGTTAAGTTATTTAAAATTGCTCTTGCCCATTAGATCACCAGTCTTCCATAGACATAAGTCATGCAATTAATGAATATATTTTAAAATAAAATTTTAAATAAAACCCCTTTAAACAAATAACAGTTTCCATTGTGTTTTGTTTAGGTATGTCTGAATCAGAACAGTCTCTAAAAGGAACTTCTCAGATAAAAATCCTTTCTACAGAAGATATAGAAGGGATGCGAGTAGTATGTAGAGTAAGTCATTACTGCAAAATGTTTGTAACTGAAAATATCCTAGATGGAAAGAAAATGTCCTTGCATGCTTGTTTAACAATCTGGATGAAGAACATGAATCATGTAAGTACAGTTATGCTTTGGCAAGTGTAAGTTTTAATTAGTCATTTCTCTTGTGTCTTGCAGCTTGCTAGAGAAGTGTTAGATGTTGCTGCCATGATGGTGAAGCCAGGAGTAACTACTGAAGAAATAGATCATGCAGTTCATCTAGTAAGGATACTTCACCAAGGTTCTGAATTTATGTTAATACCTTTATGTCTGGACCAGGAGCAAGGAACGTTTGGCTTTCCGAATCCTTTGGATGTTGTGATCCTTTATGCCTGGTCAATCCATTGGCTGTGCTAGGCAGGGGTGGTGGGAGGTGAAATCAGCAATATCCGATGGGTAATTCAGTAATACACACGTCACTTGATTTTCTGCTGCAATTATAACTACATTTACCAATCTAGCTTTATCAGACTCATTTATTCAAACAAGCTGTAGTATACAGGTGCCAAAGGTTCTTCCGGGTCCTCTCTTCCCATATTTCTAGATTCTGGTAGTTAAGTTATCTGCCTACTCCAGTATCATATTGCCATAGAAATAAGCAGATTATGATCATACAAATTTGCCACTGCTATTCAAAACCCAGTCACTCACAATGCATACCAATACCTACCTAATACACAAGATGTAAACAACGTGGAATTACAAAATACATTGTATGGCAAGGAGCACATGAAATGAGAGAAAGTGGGTGATCACACTGGGACATTAAAATTACAATAGCAATACTAACACCAGTAACGAACACTGAAAGTATCGATTACAGCGACATCCTGATGCAAGGTAGAAAAATCAGCTTGTTTGCCAGGTGGCCTTTGAAACATTTATCAGGTGCCCTTTAGGAAGTAACCATCTTCACTTTAAAGACCAGCTGTCAGACAAATTTATTGCATTGCTGATTACAGGACATATATATATATAATAGATATTTTACATTTCCCTTTCTTGTATTGTAATGGCACTGTCACTTGGAAAGTTCATTACAGTGTTGCAAATGTATTTGTCACCTCTCATTGCATTTGGTCTCTAGCCACCTGCCATATACTCTGTGTGTATATATCTGTGGCCTAACATTTGTACTCCACATGTCTGAGGATGTGAATTAGAATCTGTAATTCATACCAAAAATATCTATTAGTCTTTCAAGTACCACAATACAGTACTTTTGTTTCAGTTTTTCAATTTTTTCTGAAACAGATTGGCATGCTTCTCAAACATGGTTTTGACATGGATATTGAAGTGGCTATTGGTGGGAAAAAAAGAAATTAAAGGGAGGCAGCAGAAATCGGCTGCTTAAGTGTGTAGCAGTCCATCTCTAAGGGCTTCACTAGAGATTGAAGTTTCTTATATTAACTACCCAACTTTCTGTAGTATTGCATGATTATAAGGAAGTCTCCCATGACAGAGTCTGTGCTTATCAGAGAAATCTTTCTTAGCATTCCTATGGCAGCCAAGTCTATTACCTGGGCTAGGATATTGCTAAGTGAAATAATTAACAACTTGATTCTCTCATTTCTGTGCTAACGAACCATTGATCCTTTGTCTTTTATCTATATATTCACCTGGTCAGAAGGATATGTATAAATACACAGGATACAGTATTTGTACTCCTTTTGACTGAGGAAGTGGATTTTGATTCACAAAAGCTCACACAGAAGTAAAACTTGAGTCCCACTCTTGGTAGTAAAATAAAACTGGTGGTCCTTAAAGTGGTACAGTATGCAGGCTGTTTCTCCCCTCCCCTCCCCCCAAGAAACAAATATAGTTATCTGTTTGAAAAGTGTCTGATCCTTTTAATTGAAAGTGTCAGGAATTAAATGTGGTGCCTCTTTATACAAAAACATGCTGTACCAATAAGTTGTAATACTTCACCATAACCACAGATGGGAAAGTTGAGTCTCAGAGCAGTGTGTCTAAATGTTCTAGATGTTTGTGGCCCAGGAAAGACATGAATTAGGAACTTCCTGATCACTTAGTTAACTAACTCTCTTAGCCCATTACAGTAAATGAAAGAGAGTTAAAAATGACAGAGTCTCAGTGGATGTCGTTGTTGGAAGCATCTGAAGTTAATGGCTAAAACTGTTTCTGTAATCCAGGGTTGTACGTTGTAGTGTTGCATAGCATAAGAATTGTTTGTGCAAGAATATTATGTGAGTTGGAAGCTCAGTGTAGCAGTAAAACAATTCAATTCAAGAGGGAAAACTAGACTGGTTCTAAATTCATTATCTTGGTTTAGGAAGAACATGCTTTCAGGTAATCATACTGATAATTGCTGCAGTTTTGCTGCAGTTTCCTGGCAGTCTCCAGGGCCGCCTTTATCCACCTCCGCAGGATCGCCCAGATCAGGCAGTACCTTGATGAGTCCTCCCTGAGGACAGTTGTGCAGGCTCTCGTGATTATTGCAATGCCCTGTACGTGGGGTTGACCCTTGTCCGGAGGCTCCAACGGGTGCAGAATGCGGCGGCCAGACTCATGGTGGGTGCTCGTACATTTGAGCACATCACCCCAGTTCTGGCTCGCCTGCACTGGCTACCCGTTGCCCTCTGGATAAGGTTCAAGGTCTTGGCTTTGATCTTCGAAGCCCTCCACGGCTTGGGACCAGAGTACCTGTCGGAGCGTATCCCTCAGAGGTCAACTGGGACCAGGCCCACGAGGATGGCGCAGGCGAGCTCACTTAGGGTGGCCACACCCAGAGAGGCGTGGAAATCGCGTATGCGCAACCGCGCCTTCTCTGTGGTAGGCCCTTCTCTGTGGAATCAGCTCCCTAGTGAGTTGCGCCTAGCAGCGTCCCTGCCTGCCTTTAAAAAAGCCTTGAAAACTCATCTGTTCAAGGAGGCACTTGGCAACCTTTCTATTTAATTTCTTTTTCTTTTTTTGCTGTCGCCCATGCCATCCTTTGTGGAGGGTATTGTACCCCCCTATTCTTATGGGTAGTTTGCCTCTGATGCCATGTTTGTTTGCTGCTGTTTGTTTTTAAGTATATACCGCCCTGAGTTCCACTTCAGAAGATGGGGCGGTATATAAATGTAATAAATAATAAATAGTTTTTGGCACCAATTTTTGACATTTCAAATTCTCTTTCAGGCTTGTATTGCTAGAAACTGCTATCCTTCTCCACTGAATTATTATAATTTCCCTAAGTCTTGCTGTACGTCAGTAAATGAAGTAATCTGTCATGGAATTCCAGACAGACGGCGCTTACAAGAGGGTGATATTGTCAATGGTAGGAACAATCAAGTAACTATTTTAATAGCTTTCTAAAAATCATAGTAATATTCAAAGATACCAAAGAGCTTCTAAATAAAAATGGTTTATACTGTTTTATTTACCCTTGGATATATGTTCTGTTGTGGACCCATCTGTAAAATACTTGTTGGCTTTTGAGGTTTCTTCAGAATTCTACAGGAGAAACACAAATGTGTGTATGGAACTTGGTGAGTTGTGTATAAATTGCAAGTATACATGATTGGAAGTTGAGTCATGGCTACTGGACTTCTTTTTGAGAGATAGAAACGTTTCGCTGTTCATCCAAACAGCTTCATCGGTCTGAATGCAGCTGGTGCAAACCCTGACTCTTATAGGCAGCTTTGACCTCTAGTCACCCTGGCCTCAATTAGGCTCATCAGATGAACTAAATAGGCTCGTTAGGGAGACAATGGTATCCTTAGCCTTGAGGTGAACCATGGCTTAAGGTGCTGAAACCTATCAAGAAAGGGTCGTTAATGGGTCGTTAGCTATGGCCTTGGTGGTAAAGGCTTTTTGATTTGTCTTGGTAGTGTGGAAAGCACAGCTTGATAAGTAGCAGATAAACTATGCCGGAGGCCACCACCTCTGTTGAGGGAGGGATTTTCAATGCTCACATGAATGGCCTCCCTTACTCCTCTTTCAAACCACCTCTCTTCTTTGTCTAATATGTGTACATCCTCATCTTTGAAAGAGTGCCCTTTCTCCTTCAAATGGAGGTGTACTGCTGATTCTGGACCTGAGCTGTTACCCCTCCTATGTTGGGCCATCCTTCTGTTTAATGACTGTTTGGTTTCCCCAATGTAGAGGTCTGAACACTCCTCACTGCATTGGACCGCATATACTATATTGCTCCTTTTATGGTTGGGTACCGGATCCTTTGGGTGGACAAGTCTCTGCCTTAGTGTGTTTGTGGGTTTGAAATAAACAGGGATGTGGTGTTTGCCAAAAATCCTTTTAAGCTTCTCTGACACTCCAGCCATGTAAGGAATGACCAGGTTCTTCCGCTGGGTCTGGGTCTCAGACTGATCCCTTGTTCTTCTGGGATGGCCCACTGCTTTGTTGAAGGCCCACTTTGGATATCCACAGGCCTTAAGTGCTCCTGGACCTGTGTCTGAATACCACATATTTCATGTACAGAGGGGACTTCTACAGACAGAAGCATGGTTGTGCCATGGGTTCTCCAGTGTCACCAATTGTTGCAAACCTATACATGGAAGAAGTGGAGAAGAAGGCACTCAACACCTTCCCAGGGACAACACCATCTCACTGGTTCAGGTATGTAGATGATACCTGGGTGAAAATCAAGACTCGGGAAGTACAGGCCTTTACAGACCACATCAATGCAGTGGACCCTAATATTAGGTTCACTAGAGAAGACACCCAAGACAACAGGCTGGCTTTCCTGGATTGTGCAGTCATCATCAGACCTGACCGTGGCCTGGAAGTAGAAGTTTACAGGAAACCCACCCACACAGATCAATACTTACTGTTCGACTCCCACCATCCATTACAGCACAAACTAGGAGTCATCAGGACCCTAAGCCACAGAGCAGAGAGCATCCCTACCTCCACAGAAGCCAAGAAGAAGGAAGACAGGCACCTGAAGACAGCACTTAAGGCCTGTGGATATCCAAAGTGGGCCTTCAACAAAGCAGTGGGCCATCCTAGAAGAACAAGGGATCAGTCTGAGACCCAGACCCAGCGGAAGAACCTGGTCATTCCTTACATGGCTGGAGTGTCAGAGAAGCTTAAAAGGATTTTTGGCAAACACCACATCCCTGTTTATTTCAAACCCACAAACACACTAAGGCAGAGACTTGTCCACCCAAAGGATCCGGTACCCAACCATAAAAGGAGCAATATAGTATATGCGGTCCAATGCAGTGAGGAGTGTTCAGACCTCTACATTGGGGAAACCAAACAGCCATTAAACAGAAGGATGGCCCAACATAGGAGGGGTAACAGCTCAGGTCCAGAATCAGCAGTACACCTCCATTTGAAGGAGAAAGGGCACTCTTTCAAAGATGAGGATGTACACATATTAGACAAAGAAGAGAGGTGGTTTGAAAGAGGAGTAAGGGAGGCCATTCATGTGAGCATTGAAAATCCCTCCCTCAACAGAGGTGGTGGCCTCCGGCATAGTTTATCTGCTACTTATCAAGCTGTGCTTTCCACACTACCAAGACAAATCAAAAAGCCTTTACCACCAAGGCCATAGCTAACGACCCATTAACGACCCTTTCTTGATAGGTTTCAGCACCTTAAGCCATGGTTCACCTCAAGGCTAAGGATACCATTGTCTCCCTAACGAGCCTATTTAGTTCATCTGATGAGCCTAATTGAGGCCAGGGTGACTAGAGGTCAAAGCTGCCTATAAGAGTCAGGGTTTGCACCAGCTGCATTCAGACCGATGAAGCTGTTTGGATGAACAGCGAAACGTTTCTATCTCTCAAAAAGAAGTCCAGTAGCCATGACTCAACTTCCAGATAAACTCACCTGGATGACTGAGAATCTTCACAGACATATACATGATTGGGTTTTTTCTTTTAATCATTCAGACTTTTAAAATTGTAAAAAGACTCAAAATCTACCAGTACCTTCTGATGAAGTTTCTCTGCTTTTCCCAATTTGTTTCATGCCGTCTGTTTGACACAGCAGGTTATAGGTTTCAGGTATTGATATTGTTCTAGTGGGCTTTAGGGCCACATTTTTCTGACTCCCACCCCAAGCTTTTTTGCCAAAAGAAAGAAAGAAAGAGAAAGAAAAAAGAAAGAAAGAAAGAAAGAAAGAAAGAAAGAAAGAAAGAAAGAAAGAAAGAAAGAAAGAAAGAAAGAAAGAAAGAAAGAAAGGGGGGGAGTTGGGGCTGATGAGGGAGAAGTCAGTGGGCTGGATGTGGATCATGTGATTCAAACCTGTTTTTTAAAAAGAGAAACAAACTAACATTGTTGGACTTGAGAGCTTTTGTGTTCAAAATAAGTGCTCAGTCACCGTGCTATGATCCTTTCTAGTGCAGGCCTTCTTCTTGACCAACCCTCTCCTTGATCAGGTATATTAAAGTTAGAATATTTTCAGGAAAAAATGGAATCATAGAATGCCCATGATGGAAGGGATCTAAACAGTGGCACTCTTAAAGTCAGGCCTGCCCAAAGTCCGGCCCGGTCGCCAAATCCGGCCCGTCAGGCCATTCTGAGTGGCCTGCAGCTGGCTGGCCCACCCCTCCCTCCCCCTCCTTCACCCACACATTCCCCTGCGGTGCCCACGGCTCCCTGTTCTTCCTTTGGTCCCCACCTTCCTTCTTTCCTCCCTCCCTTGGTCCCCACCTCCCTCCCTCCCGTGTTCCCCACCTTCCTTCCTTCCTTTCTTGGTTTCCACCTTCCTCCCTCCCTCCCTTGGTCCCCGCCTTCCTTCCTGCAGGTGGGGTTGCAAGGTGTCAGTGGGTGGGGGTTATGGGTCAGTGGGTGGAGCTTGCAGTGGGGTGGAAGGGTCGGGGAGCAACCGGCCCCTGACACATTCTCAGCCACCAAATCTGGCCCTCCTTACAAAAAGTTTGGGCACCCCTGGTTTAAGTGGTCTGCTTCATGGTAGGATCCCCTCCACATTACCTCTTACAATTCATATATGCCATAACGGAGGAGTTGCCAAAGGGCACGTTTCTTTCTCAGGTATGAACTTTATTGCCTTTACATTACAACTTATCTTAGGATGATGTGCGTCAAATAAATATTTTGTGGATAATAAGTTAATATAGATTTTTCTTTCTGTAATTACTGTCCTTATAACACAGTACTGCAGTCCATATACAGTACAGTGGTACCCCGATTTACGAGATTAATCCATTCTGAGCCAATGCTCGTAAGTTGGTTATCTCTTAAGTCGGGGAGCGGTTCCCATAGGAATGCATTGAAATTCAATTAATCAGTTCCGGAGGGAACGGATTTCAATGCATTCCTATGGGAAACCACTTTAAAATTCATGCGCACAGCTTCTCCCCCTGGGGGGGGGGGGAGGTCGGGTGCACCTGTGTGTGCAATTCCTCCCCCAGCCAACGCCAATCAGCTGTTTGGTGCTGGCTTCGGCCAGTGCCCCCGGGGCCATCTCAACTGAAATGCAATGCATTTCAGTGGAGATGGTCCCGGGGGCACTGGCCCGAAGCCAGCCCCAATCAGCTGCTGGCGCGCTGGCTGGGGGAAGAATCGCGTACGCAGCTTCTTCCAATGTCTCCCCCCCAGGGGGGGGAGAAGCTGCGCACAAAATTTGAAATGCCTTCCAGTCACGGAGGCAGCACTTGCCTCAGTGACTGGAAGGCATTGAAAAAGTGGTGCGGCGCTCCCCCCCTCACAGGGGGCTCCAGAGAAACAATGCCCCACTTTTGAATTGCTTTCCAGTCATCGAGGCAGCGTTTGTCTCGGTGACTGGAAGGCAATTCAAATCCCGACACGGACCCCACCTGCTGCTCGCAAGAGAGGGAATCCTGATCTTGCTCGTAAGCAGCTGGTTGGGGGGGGGGAGCACTGAAGAGCGCTCGTAAGTCGGGATTTTCGTATATCAGGCACCTCGTAAGTCGGGGTACCACTGTATTTGTTTTGTAATGATTATATTGCGATTTCAAACAGAATTAGGAAATGTGTGTTCTCTTTTGTTCTTTACAGTGGACATTACTATTTATCGTAATGGTTATCATGGTGATCTCAATGAAACATTTTATGTTGGAGAAGTTGATGAAGGTGCAAAAAGATTAGTCCAGACAACATATGAGTGCCTAATGCAAGCAATTGATGCAGGTAAATCTTCACTGGGCATAAGGCTTCCAAGTCTCATTTTTTGTTTTATGGATGTGTATTATATGTAAGTGACTGAATGTTATATATACAGTATTGGGCACTACAGTATTTCTATTGTGTCTTTCCATTAAAGCGGGAGACTACATCAGCCATTAACTCCACAGTCTGCATGGGATTAGGCACAGATGAATTCAAATTAAACCTGGCAGCTACTTGATATAAAGCATGGAAGCCTGTTTTGGAATTTTTTTCTTAAATGAGGAACTGTCTCTTTTCATTTGTTTGTTTAGCCAGCAGGCGTGGTTTAAATACGGTCAAATTGGTTGGCATCACTTTTGCTCCTTCTGTACATAAACACCTGATTGAAAGGCAAAGACATGCTTGTAGGAGAGTCAGGTTTCATCAACCAAAAAACCCCTGTCTCCAAATAGTGATATTTTTTAAAGCTTTCAAAGCAGCACTGGAACAAAGTATTGCTCAGTTACGAAGGTAAAATGACTTGCTGAAAAAAGGGGTGGAGATTGCCAATTAGCACCTTGTCAAGTTGTCCATAAGGTCCTTCTTGAAGGCTGGTTATGTTGATGAAGCTCTGTGAAAACATAGCTCTCTTCCTTTGCCCTACTGACTTTTGCAAATTGTTACCTGGATGGCTAATGCAACTTCATCCATGGGAACCTGTTTTGAAAAACTGCAGACCACAGCAATTCCAAGTATATGTTCCCCATGGTGTAGTTACATCTAAACATAATGTATCAATTGCTGTAGAGAGCTATGATTGCACTGAGTACCTTACATACTCACTCTGAATTGACCCTTTTGTGAAAGTCCCTCTGTGACCCTCTGTGAATGTTGAAATTTTCCGTTTCTTGCTTTATATCTTTGCATAATGTTGGCAGTGTGATAGATGGGCAGACACATTTGAAAGTAATTTATGAAACTTAAATCTATGGTATAGGCATGCTAAATCTTTTTCGTTTTGTTTCTGGGATGCAGATCAAGTTTGCAAACGTTCTAATTGTTGGTGTGCTTTGATAGCTAGTAGCATAAAATATATAGGCTTACCTAATAACCAGAGTTTGTTCGTATATGTTTGGCATTTACAGGAACTCTTGTTTTTTAGATGCTTATTGCAAATCTTCAACCTTTTCGGTGCTTAACTCTGTAGTTCAGCAATAAAAATTGCAACCCACAGGTTTGCCAGGCCATTGGAGATACACAGATAATCAGAGCTTACCTTTATTTTTTGAGGACACAACACTTTGGACACAGCATCCTTCGTGTTCTAGCCCTTAACTAAGATGAAGTTTGAGACATGAATAAATTTTAGCTAGGCTGTACCTGAACATGCTGGATGCTCTGTAAAATGAAAATGGTCCTCTTAATGGTCAGCTGTCAGTCACTCAAACACTGCAGGGGTTTTTCCAGGCTTCTGGAACAGGTATGTAGTGAAAAGGAGAAAATTATTTTTCTCAGTTTCCCTAGGTTCCACTTTTCCTCTAGCAGACATGCAGTGTTGGATACAGCCTAGTGTAATAGCCCATGTATCTGAATATGAATACTTTCTTTTTTGGAATGTTAAAAGCAACAGAAAAGAAAAAACAAAGTGGGCTGTTTATAAAAAAACCCCAAAGTGTGCTGTTTATATACTGTCACATAGTGCTTAATGCACTACTTATTCATAGTCTTCCCTCTCTTAGAATTATTTTCTGGCCACTAGCTCTAAGCACCTCTAATAATAATAATTGTGTGTTGTCATGTCTCTACGTACTGTCCTTTAAGGGATTTGGTGTATAGGTGTGTGTACATAAGCATGTGCCATGAAGGATTTTCTATGCTGATTTCAAATACAATCAGTGTGCTTTGCTTGCATTACATAACATGTGTTGTTATTAAACCAATTTATATTTTACTTTGCAGTAAAGCCCGGTGTTCGGTATAGAGAACTGGGGAATATTATACAGAAACACGCTCAAGCCAATGGCTTTTCAGTAGTCCGGAGTTATTGTGGGCATGGGATTCATAAACTTTTCCACACAGCTCCCAATGTGCCACATTATGCCAGTAAGTATGGAGTGCCTGCTGTTTGGTGAAGTACACATGTGAGTTTCCTGCAATTCATATTATGCATTCCCCCAGTCTCTCATTTGTGTCTGTAAGAAAGGTGTTTTCTGAATGAGTTTCATTGAGATCGCAGTTGTGCAAGAACAAAAGGTGCTTCTGCTGCCTTTTTTTACGTGACAGATGGGAACACAGTAATCAGCTTTAGAATGTGAATTTTAAAACACCCAGTCATATGATTATCAGTCTGTATGAAATGGGTTTTTAAAAGTTAGAGGTGTCTTTTGAAGGTGTATCTGATTTATACTGTGGTGGTGAATTCTGAAGGGTTCCATCTTGTTCTCCATGCTATTTAACGTATATATGAAGCAACGAAGTGAATTTCTGGTGGGGCACAGATGTGGTCAGTTTCCCCTGTATCCTGATGACACCCTATTAAATCTCATCTCAACTTTTTCTGGTTCTGATATTCCCAGTCAGTGGAAAAATAGAGCAGGGAGTATGAGTTCAATCTGTGCAGGATTGGGTCATACTTTTCTTGAAGTCTTTGCAATTGACTCAATTTATGGATTCGGTCCATTCTTTGTTGATGGCTAGCAATGCATTGAAGGCTTTGCAGTGGACTCGACTTATGGATTCAGTCAATTCTTTGGTGATGGCTAGGGATGCATTTGCATAGCTAAAGTTAATATGCCAGTGCCACTTGGCCATAGATTTTCCTGCTTAGGCAGTTTGATATGTATTTCAGTTATATCCCCTTCAAGCTACTGTAACATGCACTTTATGGATTTACTTTGAATGGAAATGTCAGCTCTCCAGAATCTTTGCTTTCCACTGGTCTGGTTAGAGAGAAAATGTGACTTGCTTATTGCAACAACTTCACTGGCTATTCTGTGCTCAAGTACAAATTAATGTGCAAGATGTCCTGTAAGACCTGGGACCAAGCTGTTTGAAAGGCTGACCATCACTCTGCCCGAGTTTCAAGATCTTTGGGGAGCATTTATGTCTGAGTGTTACTTACGTTTATTTGAATCTTGTTACTGTTACCTTCCTGTTACTTTACATATCTTACTGAAAGGTAAGATATAAGTTTAATAAATGAAATGTAGCAAAAATCTCATCTCAGACAGATCTCTCCATCAAGTACATAATAAATGAGTGGTTTTGTAGGTGGTACTTTGAAGATAGCATCTAGTCGCCATTAAGTTTCTCCCACATTTCGTTTCATCTTTATTTTATGGCATCTGCTGTGCTCCCTGTAAACTGTCCACTTTCTTGAACACTTTCTGTCCTGTTTTCTTTTCAGAAAATAAGGCTGTTGGGGTAATGAAGCCTGGTCATGCATTTACAATAGAACCTATGATCTGTGAAGGTAAATATAGACCTGTTTATTGAAGAAATTCTAACTCCGTCTGCAGCCATTCCTCAGATATAGTTTGGCTGGGTTCCATTTAGGAAACATAATTTGATGTGTTTCTTGATTGTGTGGATCATACACACTAGGTTGAATAAAATAATGTATTAACTGCTGAGAAAAAAATCAAAATGTAACTAGTGCTGTACGGAGTACTGTCTTTGATACTGGCTTCTTGGCACTATATCTTGTTCACATGGGTAAAAAAGAATTATGTCCATAAACCATATAAGTTAAATGTTCTAGTGTTATGTTTGTTTAATCTGTTATGTCTGCTTTCAAGATAAAGGTTTTCAATAAAACAACTCAGTTACAGGGAGCAAAGGGGCTTGAATATAAGTTGGCTGTATAGCAGCATAAAGTATTTGACTTTTATTAGAGTAGAAAGCATAGATACTTCCTTTCTGAGTCTTAGGAGACCTAAGATCCTACTGCCTGATACATATTCACATAATCAGGAGCACCAGAATTGTATTTGTTGCAAGACTGGATACAAATCAAAAGATTGTTCCAATGCTGTCTATTTGGCTCAAATTTGAATTTTCTTATGCAATTCCCTGTATTCTAAAGGTTGTGTTAACTATTCCTACGTTAGATAAGTTACATGAAATCTAACCTAAAGAGATGCAATTGTGATAGTCAACAACTTGCTTTCTGGCCACCTTTTCCTAATTTGAATATCTGTGAGTGCTTGTGCTCAACCACCCTTACAGAGAGCTGCCTTTAATTAAGAATAAGCCTGTAGAAAATACAGGAATAAAAATGGGCAGAAGAGGCAAAGGAAAAAGGGGAAGAAGGCTTAGCATGTAGGGTATGTATCCAGGCCAAAAGCTTTACTGATAGTGAGAGCATAAATACTTATTTAAGAATGAAGTGAATTTCTCTTTTGTGTTGTATAAATAACTAGATGATTAGTTTTGTTCTTTTGCTTTGTTTTCTGTAGGTGGGTGGCAAGATGAAACCTGGCCTGATGGCTGGACAGCAGTAACCCGGGATGGCAAGCGGTCTGCTCAGTTTGAACATACACTTCTGGTCACAGATACTGGGTGCGACATCTTAACCAGAAGGTTGGATAGCCTTCGCCCTCACTTCATGACCCAGTGCTAATGTAGGCCTTGAGAGGGCTGAATCGAGCATCTCTTGACTCTGTATTTATGTATTTTCCTAAAGTACAGGCTAAGGGGGGATTTTATCACCTGTTTTCTTGTTGACTGTAGGTAAGAGATGCGTTATACATCTTGAAAGAGCCTGATACACAGAATTGAAAGCAGAGAGGTTTTAGAGCATTTTCAGTCCTTTCCCTGTAATCCAACATTTTTGGAACTGTAAGAGAAATCCTTTGTCCTTGTGGCATCCTTTAATCCCCAGTCCCCTTGCCAAGCAGGTAAATCTGACATTTCCACATTTATCAGCTGGCAAGTATTTTTCCATGGTGGATGCAAGGTTTTGGAAAATGAACCTTTCAGCTTTTATAAGAGCTACCTGAGATTTTAAACTTTTCTTGTTCCAAAGGCAATGCTACTTACCTATTGTGGAGAAAACACAGTTTTAATGGGCTGGGGCTTTCTCTATAGTTCAGAGGTGGAATTGTGTACTAGAAAGTGTTACCTAGTACTGTGTCTGCTTTCAGAATTTTATTCTGTGCTTCCCCTCTCCCATTTCAGTTGCCTCTGTTGTGACTGTATATGGAAGTAAACTAACCACCTGCTAACAGGTAGGGCTGTTTCAGTTCAGCTGACAATTGCTTCTGGCGGTTCTCTGTTCATGGTGAGATGGGGTGGGAAGAGACAAAACTACTGAGGTTCCTCTTGGTTCAAGTTTTTACCAAAATGCAGCCTCAAAACGGGTAAGGCTTGGCAGCCAATGATACACATAAAGTTCATGTATAGAAACTGAAAATTGAAGTTAGAAACAAAAATTGAAGTCTTGCTATATTCTCCTTCTCCTGAATATGTTTTCTAAGGAATGGCACAGTCCAAATCACAAATAGGCTCTCGCATTCAATTTTTGATCTTTTCGATCTTTGGAGGTTTGGAGTGTGCCACCAAAATAAAGTGATTTTCTACTGATTTCTACAGTTTATGGCATGTGCTTGCAAAAAGCCAAATCTGTGGTTTTAAGTTTGCCACTTCATTATGGTTATTTTTGTCCACAATGACAAAGAAGTTCACAATGGATTGGAGAGAGCTTTCACTAGTCGGCATGACTGGAAGAAAAGAATGATGTAACTCTTACAAAACTGTTTTCCTGGAAAAAAGCTCCCCCCCCCCAAGAAGGAGGTATAATACCCAAACTTAGCCACTGTGGTGTTTCATCGCAAGCAGAATTGTTTACACAAATATATTTAACACCCTTGAAATTAGCAAGGACTGGACATATCTAAAGTGATATTCCTTCCTCAGACTACATGGGTAAAGTGGCGCAATTCTACATACATGGATGTGTGTACTATTATTATTATATTCTACAGGAGGCATCTGGCCTATCGCTATTACCTTCTGACCTGCATTCCATAGTGGAATTGGTATTTTCACCTTTTCAAGAAGAGTGCTGGCTTTATCCTTATAGTGTTGGAGGGGAAAATTGGTACAACTGTTGAAGACAAATCAAGTCATAAAATCATGGGTATGATATGCCAACTTCTGTTCCCTCTCTGGTATCTAACTCATCAGATACCCAAGAAGGATTTTTAAAGCCCTCTATTCTTGTCAACTTCAACAGCATAATGATTTCACTAGTTTTGGAGATTTAAGGCAATTGTCACTGAACAAAACAAATATTTGAAAGAAAATGTCTCTTCCCCCATAGTGCCTCAGAATGTCTTTTCTCCTAGCAGAAGAAAATTGTTGGGATAGGGTTTTCTTTCTGTAACATGTTTTAAGAGCAGTACAGTGATTCAAGACGTTACCAGGAGTTGCATACAAGGGCAGAGATGAGAAACAAAATTGCCTAGACTATCTGAGTGGAGTTAAACTATGTATGCAATGTATTAAGGAGATTAAAAGTCTGAATGGCTAACTTTGAACATCATCTTTGAGAGTGACTCTGTGAAGTAATATGAACTGATATCTCCACATTATAAGCCTTTAGTGATAAAAAGATGCAATGAAGTAATAGACATATTTACTGCAAGCACATTTGGGAGCTACAGTTTTTAAGAAACTGGAACCTTGAGACCCAGAATTTGCAATAAAATGCAAAACCAGTGTGGGTGTTATGATAGTACACTAATCCCCCGCCTATCCAGGGGTTCGGGACCCAACCCGACCTGCATTAATGGAAATACGTGATGTGTGGATGTTGGGTCAGGTCGGGGCTGGGGGGCTTATCTGGGGCCTCCTACACTTACCTGAGGCCTGTGGCTGCCCCAAACAGGCCTCCAACAGACTTCCCAGGCCTGTCAGAGGCCCCAGAAGTGGTTTTGGTCGATCTGTAAGGCACTTCTGGTTCGCTGGAAACCACTTCCGGGGCCTTTGACAGGCCTGGGAAGCCCATTAGAAGCCCGCTTGGGGCAGCGCCAGGCATGGGACAAGTGCAGGAGACCTCAAATGGGTCCATGTAGCTTGCCCCAGGAACCGTTTAGTTTCATATACTGCAGTTCCGTGATATACTGGGACCATAGAATACAACACCTGAAATGGCGAGGGGTGACTGTAATAAGAGCCTACAATTCTCTTTGAAGCCCACGGTTTGTGACACAACCCTCAAAGTGGCCAGGAAAGCTACATGAAGACATGGTTTACAGCAGGGGTGTCTAAACTTCGGCCCTCCAGACGTTTTGGACCACAACTCCCAGAATTCCAAGCATGTATTACCAATGACAAAGGACTGTGGGACTTCTGGTCCAAAACATCTGGAGGGCCGAAGTTTGGACACCCCTGGTTTACAGCAATCCCCTATTTTACCAAGGATGAACAGCAATCAGTAAGCACAAACCCAGCCATAGCAGACATCCAGTTTATCTTTGGATACTTTTGCCCTTTTGCAAATCAATGATCTAGCACTTGAGCTGCATATTTTGCCTGCCTCTGCAGAAGCCATTTGGCCATGATATGAGTAGATAAAGTTTATTTCAGTAAGGGGTGGGAAGCTTTGACAGGTTTGGAAAACAGTATTGAAAAGAACAAAACCGGGAGTCTATTTGCTCGTTGGATAATGGTAGTTATGCTATGTGTTGGGAGGGACAGCGTACTCTAAAGGTGAATCACAACCCATGGAGACTTCCAATGACAATACTGTTTCTCTGAGGGAAAATATTTTTTTCAGCAGGCAACTGGGACAGTCTGGAAGGCCAAGGACCACATTTTCCTCACCTTGGTGCAAGTGAACTGACCCTAACTGAATAATTTCAACCACATTTAAATAGGACTTGGGCAATACACTATTTACTTTACCTCATCAAAAAGCTCAACTGTAATAATTTACTAAGATTTCAGTCACACTAATTATATGACAAGTCTGTGTGTCCATTCCTATGAACAAGGGTCAGCTTAGAAAGTAGTAATGAGAAGATATTCAATCAGAAGGGGAGAGGGGAAGGCTCCAGAAGGACATTATCAAGTGTCACTATGGTCTACTTCTATTCCTCTCAGTACCCTTGGGCCATTGGTATGATTTCGATGGGATATGCTGTACAGGCAAAGTAAGTCTCATCTAACTCGTATCAGGCCCAAGTCACATAGTAAATGTGTAAATACCTATAGTACCTTGTTTGGCTCTTACCAGCTTATTTGTCAAGGACGTATGGATATACATGGATATGCATAGACAACAATGATTGAGTTATTCTCAGACTTGAACAGTTTTAAATTCTCAGCAACATCTGAGTACCCAAGGATAAATCAAGCTTTACCAGAAGCATCGACATGTAAGAAACTGTCCTCTATGCAAAGGGGAAGGAGGATTCATTCATTAGGAGGGGAAAAAACACTTGCATATGAAAGAGGCTTTAATTCTTTATAAGGCAGGTTTTTTCTCATAAGGCATTTTAGAAGGAAAAGCAGCCATTGGTTTTAATTTAATCTACTTTACTCTTTGATTCTTGGCATTTAGTGACAGGTGGGAGAGGACTAGAAATGGAAAAATACTAGTTTTTTTTTTAAATCAGCAGCTATCTGCCACTGCAGTGTGGAGACCAGCACTTTAAAAAAAAATGCTCCACTCCCATATCAGGGATAGTGCCTTAACATAATTCTAAATGATTGGCTTTTCTCAAAGTCAAGTCTCCTACAAAAAGTAATATTGAGCAACATGTAGTGTTCCACAGCTACCGTTCTAAGAGTTCCTTCTTCTGTTTCTTAAAACTTCAGAACACTTCGAATGCTGAAAATGGAGAAAAAAGCCACATCATAAACATGTACTATAAAACATTCTTCCAAAATCCTGTTGAAGCAAAGTACGCCGGTGTGTGAGATGAGTTAATTTCCCTGTCCACAGAAACCAATGAAAGGGAGGAAAGCAACAATATAAAAAGCCAGAATGGCAAAGGACAGCCAAAAATGGCCATAACCTACCCATTATCAGGAAGCCTCTGCCCAGCTGCTGTCTTAGTTAATTGGAAATGAGCTTGTTTCAACACAATAAACCTTCCTTCTGGACAGAGGCACATAGAATTACACTAGCTAAAGGTCTGGGCGAGCTACAAAAACACCCACCTCTTTCCAGCATGCATGAGTTCAAAGGCCTCATTAATTTGCTCAAAAGGGAGAGTGTGAGTCACAAATTCATCCACTTTCATTTTTTTGGACATGTATTCATCTACCAGCTTTGGTACACTCTCGACGCTCTTCCAGCCTGACAGGAAGTAAAATATTTTTCATTTTAGTGTTGGAACCACACCAAAACAATAACAATTACAGCAGTAATAAAATAGAATTTTAAAAATTACACACCACATTTTCCCATCTATATGATGCCCCGTGTATAAGACGGTCCCCACTTTTCCAACCCAAAATTAGCTTCACAACTGTGTAGTTCTCTCCTTGGCTTACCTCTGTGTATAAGACAATCCTCAATTTGTAGTCTTAACAATTTTAGACAAAAATATAGTCTTATACACAGAAAAATGTGGTAATTTCAGTTTTATAGCTGTAGCAGAGAAGAATTAGGCAGAAAAAGAGACCTCCATCTCTATATTTCAAAACATGCAGAAAGGAAATTATCTACCACTGCAAGCTATAATAAAGGGAAGAAAGCAAACAAGCAGGCTGACTTTCCTCCCTCTAAGCTGGAGAGGAAGAACTTGCATCCTTTTAGATGTTGAGATTCTAGCTCCTGTCCCTGATCAAACTGCTTAGGCCTGATAGGGAATTATTCTCTACCTACACAGGTCTAGTGACCAAAGCATGGCTATTCCACTTGAAAGATGTCTAGAGTCCCTCCCCACCACCCCATAATATGCTACTGCCTGCTTACACAGAACTGCCTTTCTTTCAAATGACAGCATCAAAACGAAACATGGGAACCCCTCCGGAATGTAATCAGCCAATCTTCCCTTGCTCTGGGGTCATGCGGAGCTAAAACTCCAATGAGGAAAAAACCTCTGACGTAATCTTTCCATCTCCCTGGCGCTGGCCAATCAGGCTGGTGGGATGATGCATTTCCCTGCACAGCTCCCGATTGGCCAGCACCGGGGAGAAGGAAAGATTATGTCGGAGGCTTCTTCCTCGTTGGGAGTTTAGCCCCGCGCGACCTCAGAACAAGGTAAGGGACTGACTAATTTCGTTCTGGAGGGTTGGTCCAGTTCCAAATGCCAGCTGGGCTCCTGCATTTCCTTTTGGAATCAGACCACTTCTGAAATGAAACACGCATCTCTAGTTATTTCCTGTCTGGAATGCAGATGGACCCTATGATTCCCTTTGTTTATTATCCAAGTTACATGATACAGGAAAGCTCATTTTTATTATGGACATGATTATGGCAGTTCATTCGTTAAATAGCTGTTTTTTCCCAAGCCTTGCCTCCTTTGTCGGGCACCCACTTGGAGGCAGCACCTGGATGAGGCGGGCAGGGAAGCCAGGGCACTGCTTGAGAGGGCACTTACCAAAGGAGGTGGGGCAAGGAAGCATCAAATACCTACTGGTATTTGGCTGAAAAATGAATTGACACAAGTTGCCATACAGTATTTGCAACAATTTGTTACCTTTTATTGCACCATAATGTCCTTAAACCCTTGCCACGCCAGATCACGTGGAATATCTTTCCCCATAGAAGACAACAACTCAGCAAGACTGTACCTCCAAAAGCAGTCCCTTTCCAAGTTCGGCCAGTAACTAACTGGAACGGGCGGGTAGCAATCTCCTGACCAGCAGCAGCAACTCCAACTATCACACTAACTCCCCAGCCTTTGTGGCAAGCTTCCAAGGCTGCTCTCTGTAAGATATAGAAGAGGGTGGGATGAGGAGGCACAAGGGACATGAAGGAGAAATGGGAGAAGGGTCATAGCTTAATGGCAGAGCACATGTTTTGGACGCAGAGATCCCTAAGTTCAGTCTGTGGCAACGTGAGTTAGTAAGCAATGAGAAAATGCTACTATCAATCCAGCCAAACGATACTAAGCTAGGTGGACCTACGATAGGGTATTCAGAGGCCTCCTTAGACAGTTCGGGAGACAGCTTTGGAGCAGTTTTAGGAAGTGGCATGTGCAAACTGAAAAAAGATTATCATGCTTAACAGACTGTGTCAAGTCTTCAAAACACAAATTCATCACTGGCTATAGATTTTAGCCAGAACAGCTACACGGATTGTTCAAATGTAGAGCAGAGCTGGGAACATTACCTTTAGAGCAGTGGTTCCCAACCTTGGGTCCCCAGATGTTCTTTGATTAAAACTCCCAGAAATCTTCACAGCTAGCTGTGCTGGTCAGGATTTCTGGAACACCGGGGGACCCCACATTTGAGAACTACTATTTTACAGAGACTAGAACTCCAAGAATATCTGGGACAGAATGCTCATTGAATATAGCAGCTGAGGCCTTCTAGAAGACATTTGCCATGTTCTACTCCAGAGGTAGCATACTTCTAAATTGTTGTTGTTGTGTCATACAGTCTGGACCAACTCTTTGTGACCCCATGTCCATGGCGTTTTCTTGGCAGGAATACTGGAGTGGCTTGCCAGTTCCGGAGTACAAAACTAAAAATGACTATTCTTCTTTTACAAGCAACCCAGAAGCATCTTGTTGGCCACTGCTGGAGACATAGTATTTAATACCCGACAATGTTTTTGTCTTTTGGGGGTGGGGAGGTCTTCTATTCCCATAAATGGTTTGACTTGTGGAGCAACCTCCATACAGTTACATTTCAGGTAGCAACCCACTCCTGTTTTCATGCACAATTTGGGCCTTGATTGCCATCCATAACAGATAATGCACGCCAGCTATAACACTTACCATGACACCAACATTACCAATGCACTCAAATGAGTAATCTACTCCCCCGTCTGTCATTTCAATAAGAACCTCCTGTATAGGTTTCTTGAAGTCTGCAGGGCTGATGCACTCTGTGGCCCCAAATTCCATTGCTTTTGCAAATTTGTCTTTGTTGAGGTCGATCCCAACAATCCGGGATGCCCCTGCCTTTTTACAGCCCATGATGACTGCTAGCCCAACTCCGCCCAAGCCAAAGACAGCACAAGTAGAGCCTGGTTCCACCTGAAAGCAAAGATAATATGGCTGAAGGGCAACGGAAGGAAAGCAGCACTTAAAAATCAACAAGTTAACTCAACGGCCTGCTTTATAGTAAGGAGTGCACTTCCAAGAGGCTGTTGAGTTTATTTACTCTTAGGAATAAATGGACCCCACAGTTTCCACAATTAAGATAACCTTGCTCACTTTTGTCCAAATCCCTGCCTCTCCTGTCAGCTCATGCACCTTCACCAGCACACGGAACACACTACAGCAATTGAGAAATGGGCATGAATAAGGAAGATGGCAATTGTCAAATGGTTTTCCGCTAAACTTGTGTCTCACAATTGTCCTGCTTTAAACGGTGAAATCCAAATGGGAACACTGGTTTGTCTTCTATTTCTACCTTTCCTGTCCTTTCCCACTGTTGCTTTTGTCTTGTTTCTTATGAGAGAGAAAAAAAAACATTAAGGATGAATGGCCAGATGCAGAATGCCCTTTCAAAAGGGACAAAAGTGATGTAGCCCTTCTATGCAATCCAGAAATAAGTGTGGGGGCCACTAAAATATTAAAAGCAGACCAGGTTTCAAGTCCAGTACGAGTGTTCTTCAGACTGGGCAATGCAGAGCTGGAAGGAATGGGCAGGGGAAGAGGGGGGAGGCACCCCAACTTTCTGGAAGTTGAGTCATGGCAACTGGACTTATTTTTATGACTCAACCTTCAGATAAACTCACCTGGATGACTGAGAATCTTCACAGACCTATAGCATCCAAACTATGTGCTACAGTGCAGGATCTCAAGTAAAAATAATGTCCCGGGATGGAGACTGCAATTTGTCATATCATCTGGTGATATCAGCTTACACCTTGGGCCATGGCGGGTCAATTCTTTCTTAAACATTGCCGTAAACAATCGCCTAGTGGTCTTTGAGCATCTACGGTCGTGCTCAGAAAAGACTATGAGGGCTGACTCTACCTTTTGATTTGTTCTACAAACACATGGAAATTGTAATGGCATGAGACTGTCAGTAGGCTTGAGACTTTTGGATTTCTTGCACCACAACCCCCAGAATTTATCAGGAATCCCAACAGCCACAATTCTGCAAACAAGAAATCTAAGTTCTTCATCACTCATACCTGGCCCTCTGTAACACTATGCTGTGATGATGATGGGTTTGCCTTTGAAGAAAGAAATGGCTGGAGGTGGCGATACTCCAGGAGCACTGTGAGGTATTATGGAACTGTTTCCCCCCGCCCCTTGTTTGTTTTTGAGAGGCATGCCTCACAGAGTGTAATGTCCAAAGACTACCAGTACTGTAATCCCTTGCTGTGCCCCTGAAATTTAGCCACTCCTATCCACTGATCCTTCTACAGAGACAAATGACTACTGCTCCACAGTCATATCAAGACTAGCATGTGAGTGATTAAAAAACTCCTTGGTGGACTTTTGATTTCTTGCTCGCAGCTCCCAGATTTGGTTGGGGGAACTGCTGGTGAAGTCTGGAAGGTGCAGTGCAAGCGATCTGAAAGTCTCATGCCTAATTGTCAAAGTTGGTTGGAAAACTGACTTCTTTGGGACTGTAGACATTAAGTGTCCCAAGGCACCTTTGTCCACCACCCAACCCCCCCACCCGCCCAATTTTCCAGCTTCTGATTCCCTGTACAATGTCATGTACCCAATCTCTCTCTCACACACACACACACCATTCCCGTTTAGCCCTCATATATCAGGACAGGCTGATGATGTTTTCAAGCTAGCCATGATCATCTCAAGAGGTGTGTCCAACTCTCAGCTACTCATCATGAACAGTCTGGGCTTTTAGTTAAAAACAAAATAACAACAAAAATAGCCAAGATAAAAATGACCCCAACAGACTGACTGCTTTTTACCATTGAGGTACTCTTTTCATCCCTGCCAACCTAAAGTATTGTGCCGGGGGTGGGGTGGGGAGAATCCTCCCTTCTCATCCTTCGTGAGCTACGATTCTAAGCAAGAGCCAATGAGAGCTGAAGTGATATGTCTCTGTCTTCCTGCTCAGTCAAAGCCACCCTTCTTCCAATGAATGTCAACAGCCCAAGGGAAGAGAAGCAACCAGCAGTACTGTAGGGCATGGGTCCTCAAAGTTTTCAACCAGTGGGCCAGTCCACCACCACCCAGACACCACTGGGGGCCGGATCACAGTCCAAAAGCAGCTACGGAGGCTGTCTTGCTCACAAAACAGGGGTAGGTGGGGGGTTGCAATTGGTTCCAGGGGCCGGATTCAGGACCTTGGGGGGCCACATCCGGCCCCGGGGGCTTAGGTTGAGGATCCCTGCTGTAGGGGAAAGAGACTGTGAGCTGAATTACAGAAGAACTGGTTGACAATAGGCCCTGTGTGCATGCATCTTTCTGTTCACCTGTGGGCATTTTCCTAGTTAAGAAACTGCACTTCACATTTGTCTGTAATCAATTCTAATAGTGGGGAAAAAAGTAAATAAACCAGTCACTCTCTACAGCCCCAGAAGCTACCCTTTGAGCTCAAACAGGTCTTAAACAGGTGTTTTGCATTTACAGATTCCAGAATTCTCCACCAGCAGTGATTAGAGTAATTAAGGAACATGTGGAAGGCCATAGGTTTTACAGCTCCTTGAGCTAAGGTGATCTTGGAAAGAAAAGAAGGAAAATCACCAGGAAATCAACCATGCTCACCTTTGCTGTATTCAAGGCAGCGCCATAGCCTGTCGAGACCCCACAGCCCAACAGGCAGACCTTGTCCAAGGGAGCTGAAGCACTGATTTTAGTCAGAGAAATGTCGGCCACAACAGTGTATTCAGAGAAAGTGCTAGTTCCCATGAAGTGGAGAACTTCCTTTCCTTTGCACTTGAACCGACTGGTGCCTTCAGGCATCACGCCTTTTCCTTGGGTGACTCTGTGGAACAAAACCAGAGCAAATGTGTTACTCAGACATGTTACATCAAGTCACTGCTACCAGTGGCCTCTGGGACATCTTGTGGTTCTCCCAGCTGGACCGTGATGCCAGTCAGGAGACAGAAAAGCTACAGAAGAAAGAACAGCTATCTCATTTCTCTTTCTAGCAGATTTTCTAAAGCGGGAAAAGACAAGAAAACGTGGGAAATGTCATCTTGACCAACCTGTCAGATTTAAGGAATCTTAAAGGACTGCACGATACAAGTCCCATCTGAAAGAACCCCTAGATTCTCTGAAGTGGTCCCCATTTGCTGGATGTGCTCAAAAGAAGTGTGAAAGGACAACAAACGTCATAGTCATGATAATGCACAGCATGAATAACTATATTTACCTTGGAATAGTCCCATGTTAGAGATAGGCTGTGTATATTCTACTAAGGACCGCATTGCTTCAACAGGGAGATTTTCTGAAGGGCTGTAAGCCAGTGATGGGTAGGACTGGTGGGAAAGACCACCACATCCCAAAACAAACAAGTCTACCTGGAAGATGAGTCATGGCAACTGGACTTCTTTTCTTGAGAGAGCTAAATGTTTTGCTACTCATCCAAGACTCAACTTCCAGATAAACTCACCTGGATGGTGGAGAATCTTTACAGACGTAAGCAAGTCTACCTTTCTGTTTCCTGCACTGTTTCCCCCACCCCTACTTCCTTCCCATCTAGCAGGTGTGGAAAGAAAGCAGCTATTCCACAAAGGATTTGAAATTAATCTAAAACATTGAAGGAGGGTGGGTCTGGTTTTATGTGGGCTGGGCTCTGAATCCACTCTGAATTTTAGTCTGAACCTCAAAGGACCTACCTGATGGGCAGAACTACGAATCTCCAAAGTTGGCTCAACGCCTTTAAAGTCTGGACTAAAACCCAGAGTGGGTCCACTGCCCCCGAAAGAAACAAGAGTCAATGACGTCCACTGGGCTGAAAGTTGCGTCTCCCAGCCCTGCTCATCTTTGGCAGGCACACTGTCCACAATTTTAGAATTTGCTTTTGAGTCAGTACAGAGTTGGGATCTACTGTGAATAGAGACAGGGGCTTTGTACGAAGCTGCCAGCATGGGCCCACAGGAGCCACGTGGCACTCTCTCCTCACCCTCTAGCCAGCAGGTCCACTTAACAGATGCTTTGTGCCACCAGGGCCTTCTTCCCCAGCAGCTCTCTACTCTGGGAAGGAGTCTGGCCAGGCCAGCTCCGCCTCTGCTAGCAGCTGACCACTCTGTTGCTCTTGGAGGAGGGGAAAGGGTGCAGCGTGAATGGCGGTGGCACCAAAAGCCCTTCTTGCTGGAGTCATGCAAGGCACACCCAACATATATAAAGGGCGTCAGGTTGGAAAGACTGGCTGAGAACTGGATGAAATGAGTGGGAGAAAGAGAGAGAGGGCCGAGGCGGTTCCTTTACTTTGTGCTGGGCAAAGCAAAACAAAAAGCAAAGTGTTCTGCTTATATACCGCCTCATACCACTTCAAGTAGTCTCTGGGTGGTTTACAGTTTCATTACAGTACGCAGGCTATGCATCCCCCCCCCAGCAAGTTGGATACTCATTTTACCGACCTCGGAAGGATGGAAGGCTGAGTCAACCATGAGCCTGCTACCTGGGATTGAACCCCAGGTCGTGAGCCCAGTTTTACCTGCAGTACAGGCATTTAACCACTGCGCCATGGGGCGGTTGGGATGTGATCACCAAGCAGTGGCGCCAGCTGTCTGGCTACAGCATTGGTGGCCCCAACACTAAGCCATAGCACAGGCACCTCCTAAGACAGCAAACAGGCGGCAGCTGGTGGTTGCAAGTCATCGTCCTCTTCAAGCGTCACGTCCTCGTAGAACGTTGGCGATCAGAAGCCCTGAACTGGTTGGTCACTCTGAGAGGTCATTAAACAGGTAGGTTGTTAAGTGAGGACTGGCTGGGTTCCTAAGCAATCCTCATTCTGTATGAGAAAACATAAATAGCAAGGGCGGTGGCGAGGGAGAGAGCCAAAATAAAAGCACAAACCTTATTTTCTGGCAGAGATTCGTTTTAGGGTTTAAACAGAACTTGCACTCTCCGCACTGAGGGATATAGAGAGGGATGACCGTGTCTCCTGGAAAACACAGACAATTAAGGTTCATTTTACTTTTCTCTTTAATATCTACTTGATGAAAAAACACAGGGTGTTGGGCAAGATATTATCTAACAGCATGGAATGCTAACACGGTGAGCAGCATCTTTCTGCTTCGGAATCGGTCACAGCAGTTTTAGAATTAAAACAAATATGATATATCCAGGAGCTGGCAGAGCTGAAATACGGGCCACTACTGTTCCTGTATCTTAAGGAACTGTGTTGAGATGGGAGTGACAATGTAGTATCATGACACTACAGGGATATGTATGAAAACCTGCCACTGTTAATAATCTTCTGTTACCCTGTTATATAACCCTGCGTGAACCCTAATTTTGAAGGCTTACGGAAGATATATTTATGGCCTCTTCACAAATTGACAATCACGGGTGAGTGGCCATTATGAGACGACAGAGAAACACTTTCTACTCTACAGATCAGTGTAGGCAGTTTCAGAGGCAGTGCCGGGGCAGGGAGATTTCCTTTTCCCAGAAACCCTGGGAACCACAATAGACTGGGAAGGAACACAAAGCAGGATGAATCAACACTGAATGTTGCCAGAAGTACAGCTATTCTAGTTCTATTGTTTTGGATTTATCAAAAGCTTGCAGTGTGTAAATCCTGTTTTATCGCCAAATCACCATTGCAGGAGGATTCTAGAAATAGAAAATGCAATTTTTGGGGGGGGGGGGGGGTCAGAATTTTTGTTTCATGGTACAACATCTAGGGATTACATAAAACAATCTTGGGGAATCACTGCCCAACCTGAGGCTTTCTAAATGGGGCTTGTTTTGAATACACATATTGAAACTGGTGGCCTCAGGTGTTCCAGCAAACAATGCTCACTACAGCTCCTCAGGAGTGGGATTCACACCAACTACATGTTCAACCACCACCCTGTACTGGTGACACAGTATTACCAACAGACAATTTTTAGAGTCTCACTTATACTATGTAGCACGTGTTCGCCACCCCAGTGTAGTTTTACCTTTAGTACAGTGGAACAGACTAACAATATTTCCTCCAAAGAGCACAATATTTCTGACAGATGGCCATCCAGCCTCCAAAGGAGGAGACTCCACTACCCTCTGTGACAGCATATTCCACTGCCAAACAGCTCTAACTGTCATGAAGTTTTTCCTAATGTTCAAATGGAATCTCTTTTCCTGTATAAAGGAATTCATTCCAAATGAAATTATGTTAAGCAAATTTTCCTTTATACAAATTCCTATAGGAATGCATTGAAAACGGAGTGATCCCAATTTTATGTTGTACGGATTTTCCCCATAGGCGATTATGTTAAGCAAATTTCCTCTATATCCAGAATTTTTATGTTGTACAAATTTTATGTTATACAAGCTTTGTTATACAAGGGTCCACTGTAGTTTGAAAACACTGCCCCTAGTCTAACTAGGTCTAATCATTACTAATCTGAGGTGGACCTCTTAGGATCTCCAGCACAGCAAGAAAAATATGCTCAACAAGAGGCATACAAGAATCCCAGGACATCCTCAAGTCCATGCTTGGAAGTTACAACAAGAGACAGAATCTCCTCACCTGGTTTAAATTTCGTCACTCCTTCTCCGACACTTTCCACAATACCTGCTCCTTCATGACCCAGGATGACAGGGAAGCTCCCTTCAGGATCAGCTCCACTCAGAGTATAGGCATCAGTGTGACACACAGCAGTGGCAATGATCTGTGAAGTCACAGAGAACAATTTGAGTTATCCTTTAAAACATGCAGGAGGAGGGGGAGGCACGAGAGCAGCGGCGGCGGCACTTACCGGCTGGGGCGTCGGGCGTGCCACTCCCCCCCCACACACACACGGGCGGGGTGGGGGGGAACCCGGGGCTCCTGGGCAGGCGGGCCCCCACCTCCTCCTCCGGCGCCGGGGCCCGCGCGCGGGTCTCGCTGCTGGCGCCCCGCTTGGCCACTAGCCCAGTGCTAAACCCCGCCCCGCCGCCCGCAATCGCCCCCATCCCGCCGCCGCGCAATCGCCCCCGTCCCCCGCCGCCCGCCCGCCTCCGCAAACGCCCCCGACCCGCCGCCGCAATTGCCCCCACGCCGCCCCTAAAAATCCCGCGGCCCCTGGGAGGCACAATTTCGCCCCCATCCCGCCGCCCCAATTTAAAGTACTGTAGGTCCATTGAGTCAGTGGGAGTTCTTTAAGTGTTGACTTATTATTCAGGTACGGAATCAATGGACCACACAGAGCGGTGATTAGCCACTCGAGATGGGCACACACCACTGGCTCAAATATCACACCACCTACAAGTTTATTGGGTAGCCTTAGATCAGTGGTTCTCAACCTGTGGGTCACCAGATGTTCCTGGACTGCAACTCCCAGAAGCCTCCACCACTCGCTGTGCTGGAAAGGATTTCTGGGTGTTGCAGTTCAGGAACGTCTGGGGACCCACAGGTTGAGAACCATTGCCTTAGATAAGCTGCCCTCTTTCACAGTGCCAGGGCAATACAGCCATTACAATAGCGGAGCAGAATGAAGGGCTGGTGCAGACAGAGCAATACCTAACAGCTTTGGTACCTGGAGCAAGTGCCACCATGTCCTATCTTGTACCTACATTTACACAGACCCCCCCTCCCAAAAAGGAGGAAAACATGTTATTTCCTCAAAAGACTGCATGCATGCTTTCAGAAAAAGTAAAGTGAGATGGGCTGGGAGGTGCTGTTATTTTCCTAACACTTACTAGTCCAGTGGTGGCAAACCTTGAGCACTCCAGATGTTTTGGACCACAACTCCCAGAATTCCAAGCCTATGTTGCCAATGACAAAGAACTGTGGGAGCTGTGGCTCAAAACATCTGGAGTGCCAAAGGTTCACCATCACTGCACAAGTCAATTCACCTCTGATTTTGACAGCCTCTAAATGTAAGTGCCCACCCTAATTACTGTCCTGGGTTTAGATCCCAAATCAGTCATGAAACTGATAGGGGCAGTCCAGCCTTTGCTGCAGTGTAGGTTATGAAAAACATGCCCTCATACACTAGTCTAGTCCTGAATTCTTTTGGAAAAAAGATAAACTATAAATGATACAAGACATATTTTGATTTTGGAACCATCCATAAAGTACTGGCACGATCTCCCTTACGATTAAGGTTTCCTCTAAGCTGCGCAACTGTATATGCCCCGGCAGCCTCCATGCTGGGGTTTTCCACCCTCGCACACCTGTCACAACTGTTTTTCTTCCGGTTGTGATGGAATTGGGGGGGGGGGGGGGAGAGATTACTCTTGAGCACAAGCCTATTGCAAATGCACATGCACAGAGAAAAAAGCCCAGTTCACTGTGAACAAAATTTAGAGGGCACGTTGCTTATTGAAACCTGTATACGAAGTATGGTACCTCACTGTTGTATTTGCTATTGGACTTTAGCATCTGTCAACAGTAACAAAAGCTATGAAGCACCACCTTCAGCTGAAAATACTTGCAACGGTCAATTTCTACTTTGGCAACCAACAAGAATAACCAAGATATATTCATTCATTCCACTTAGAAGCTAAAAATATATACATCAGAAACATTTTACCTTTTCATTTTGTCTTTTAAATTGCAAATGTATGTAGACACTTTTGTGCAAGATGTTTAATCATTTTGTTACCTTGACACGAACTTCATGAGCCTTCGGTGGGGCAACCTCGACTTCTTCGATGGACAGAGGTTTACCTGCCTCCCAAGCAACGGCTGCCTTACATTTGATAACCTAAGTAAGAAACAAGAGAGATCTAATGACTGTGAAGATTCTCAGTCATCCGCATGAGTTTATCTGGAAGTTGAGTCATGGCAACTGGACTTCTTTTCTTGAGAGATCGAATTGTTTCACTACTCATCCAAGCAGCTTCGTCAGTCTGCTTGGATGACTGGTGAAACGTTTCAATCTCTCAAGAAAAGAAGTCGGGTTGCCATGACTCAACATCCAGAGAGATCTAAGTAATGAGTTGCTTGTTTAATGAGCTTTCTTGCTCAGCAAAGCCTGGAACTACTTGTTCCTGGAAACCATCCCAAATTTCAAATCAAAGGCCGTTTGTGTGCTCACCGCAACCATTCATGGTAGAAACATTACAGAAGCCCTGTCAAAATGCAAAATGGATCTTTATCAGCTGCCAGGTGCCTATGGAGTCCTTTAAGTGGCTTTGGAACACAACAGAGGGATGGGGTGGCTGGTTGGGCTTTTAACTTGCATTTATTGGCCTCCATCTTACATAAATGTAATCTTCTTTCAGAGGGTTCACAAAATGGAGGCAAAATAAATTTAACATAGAACAGCTATGTTTTTAAAAAATATGTACCTAAAGTTTTCATCAGCAGAAAAAAAAGGTGGAGTAGGTAAAAAAAATTTGGGCTACTACAAGGGTTAAAATGTTAAATTGGTTCAAAATACTTTGGAACGTAAAAGGCCTTTGGTACTAAAATGACTACAAAACAGGTGGTCAGTAAACGTATCCAGTAACTTTGTAGTGTATCTGCCCCCAAACAGGAACTGGGGATCAAGAATGATGTATGTGGTAATCTTTCAGAAACCAAAGTCTCATAAGAAGAAGGACTCCAGAAGTTTAAAATCAGCACTTTGAACTAGATGGGCATACTGAAAGCCAAAGTAGGTATATAAGCTAGTTGTATTTACTGTGTAAGAACCCAAGAAATAAATGGGATTTAGATAAGTGTTGCCTTAACAAGTTTTGATTATTCAGTAGTTCATCTCTAATTGATTGAATGCTTTTATAATAGTAATATCAGATTTTCAAAAAGCAGTTGCATAAGGATTCATAAGGTGGATGGATATTGCTTTTGAAGCAGCAAGGTAAAAAAAAAGAGCCAAGTAAAGATTTGTTACAGAATGAGTGTGTTGGAGAAAAAATTCAGAACAAATACTGTATAAAAGTAAATGATTTACATGTTGCAAATAAAAGGATTCTGATCATATACTAAAGAACTAGATTTTACAGGGCATGCTAACTACAGTGTTATACCGAATTCCTGATATAAAAACAAAGTAAACACTGGTTTTATAATGTACAGTACAGGATAAAGGATGTCTTTAAACCATTTCATCCATAGAGAGCTTGGGTGAATTAACACACTTTCTGACCAACAGACAGAGGAAAGTTAATTTTAGAAAAAAAATCAGCCACTTAATTGTTAAGTGGTTAATTCACTGCCATCCTGCTGACTATATGTGTACTGGGGCTGCAGTAAAACCTGGAACTTCCGAAAGCAGGGGGCATGGAAACTTCAGCTCTCCAGATGTTTTGGACTGCAACCCCCAGAATGCTGAGCCTAAATTGCCAATGATAAAGGACTATGGGAGTTGTGGTCCAAAAACATCCAGAGGGGCAAGGGTTACCCACCCTTGTTCCAAAGCTACATGAAGGGGCTGCATTCATGATTTTTACTTTCTGCCATCTCCACCCTCTCGCTACCATACAGGGAAAACTGCAGGTGAACTGTTGGATGCCAACAGTTTGCCAAGCAGAACAAACTGCCTCTGGGTTATTTTTTAAACTGTCACCACACTGCTGTTCCTGTATATTGGACTTTAGTACTGCAATTGGATTTTATATACTGTAACCCAAAAGGTACAAGGGGGCAGGCTTTCTTGACTGGGCTATGCATGAAGGATCTTGAGAGGGTTTATAAAACACAAGTAAAATTATGGGTACAAGTCAAAGTTCTTCCCTTCTTTTAAAAACTGAGTTGCATATGCAAAGACTTGTGATTTGAACAGCATCTCTAGATCAAGGGAGGGTCATTTCTGACAACCCAGAGGCTCTGGGTTATCACACCCATAACCCTTTATATCTTGTCCATGCTGGATGGGGCTGTTGACAGATGAGATGCAAAAAATCGGGTCAACCAAGACCCCCAGCCCCTAGCTTTCTAGGACAAGAGCACAACATGGGGGTTGCTTTCCTTGTTAAATCAACACAAAGGGGACTATAAACCCTCTTTTTGGCCTACAAAGACTGCCACAGAGATGCGTGACAAATATTTCAACGTGAGAAATAGGCAAGTACTGTTCTACTAGATTTAATTCTAACTGGTGATTGGAGAAAGACCCAAATTAACTGATAATAGACTGGACTCCGTTAAGTGAAACCAGGCATGCGCCTCGAAATGAATAAATCCAGATCCAACGAATGGAAACCACCTTCATTGCCCGGGTCCTTTCCCTTTCCACGTTCACTTAGGGACTTAAAAGCAATTCCCAGACTTTGGACTTTTTGTTTTCCCATCTCTCTCCACCACCACCACCACCACCACCACCACCCATGACTTGGGCGATACCGCGAGGGAGGGGCTGTAAAAGAAACGGCGAGGACAAAAAGCCAGCCCCGAAGCAAGAGGTCGGTGGCCGCTTGCAGGACAGAACAGGGAGGGAGGCAGGGCGCCTAGTCGTGTTCAAAGGCCACAATCCTATGCACGCCGACCTGGGTGTAAAACTCAGTGGGTTGGGAATCCGGTATAGTTTGTTGTTGTTGTTGTTGTTGTTGTTGTTTGGGGGGACCCAATGCTTGACGTTTCGGCTGAACAGCTCAAACCCCGCTTGCGAGGACGACGCGAATGCCTCTGAGCGTGCACAGAGCGCGCGCTCCGGAAGAGGCATGGGCACGGCTTTCAGGCATAAGACGTGCAACCCTCCCCCGTTTGTTAATGCTTCATAACAAAGCGCGCGGGGGGGAGGAAAGTTGAATCTTGCATTGCAATTGTAAGCACGCGCAAGAATGCCCCCTGGGAGGCACTGAGAGGCATGCTTCCGATCCACCCTGCGCAGGATGGGGCGCAGGGGGAACAGAAAGCGACCCATTCTGCCCGCCCTCTCTCCTCGGCCCGCGAGGCCAGT
Organism: Phrynocephalus guinanensis; assembly: GCA_037367245.1. Classification (NCBI taxonomy): domain Eukaryota; kingdom Metazoa; phylum Chordata; class Lepidosauria; order Squamata; family Agamidae; genus Phrynocephalus; species Phrynocephalus guinanensis. The sequence continues at coordinate 23,475,098 of CM074741.1, forward strand.
CCCGCCTTTGTCTCGGCCGCCATCTCGCCTTCTGTGCAGCTGCTACCCTCGGCGGAGAGAGGCCGTGCGTGGGTGCCGGAGCTCGAAGAGCGCGTCGCCAACTTACCCCGCTCGCCATCGGGCACGCTGGACTCTCACCGCTCGGCAACCCCCGGACCTGCCTTCTTCCAAGGAGCCGCTGAACTACCGCGGGGCATGCGCGCTCTTTCGGGAGCCGCCTACAAATAGGGGGCCAGCCGAGGCGCAGGGAACAGTTTGGTTCCGAGTCGCTGGAAGGCTCTTCTGCTAACCCTGAGCGTCTTTACTTTACAAATCGACCCTCTGGAATTTCGTGGGACGAGAGTACTTACCCGCAAGTTTGAACAACCCGGAGCTTGCCCGGTGCTGCGGAACTACAGTTCCCATCATGCCTCATGACCGGCAAGGACTGATGGGTATTGAAGTCGAGCAACACCCACAGCGCGTAAATTCCACATCCACAACCCTACTAAAACTTGTATAAGTAGTGTTGCACCCATGCCTTGAGACCACGGCTGCAAAGCAATCGTTTCAAATACTGTACAGCAAAACGCCAGAAAATGAGACATCTGGGAAGAGAGTTACTATGCAAATGTCCCTTGTAAGGAATTGACGTTTGCCTTGTTATCCAGTTCACTAGGAACAGCCTCAAAAATAATCACAAAATGTTTTCTTTTACAAAAATCAAGCTCATTAGCCCTTCTGAAATATGCAGTTAACGTATCTGCTGTTTGTAAGTTGCTTTTCTCTGTCCAGGGAGTCCAAGATGACTCAAAAACAGCCAATAAACGTAGTCCATAAAACAAAAACACTATTCCTTTATTTGTAGGATTTCCTACTCATCTTCCAGCTGAAGCATGTTTAAGTCCCTTGGAAATATAGGGCAATAATACACAAAAGCAAGGTACCTTTGGAGGCCTTGGTTCTTCCTACAATTGAAGGATGAGGTGGAAGTTGGCTGTCCCTATGGAAAAACTGCACCTGTTTGATTTCAGCTGTGTGTGTGTGAAGACTACACAGAAGCTCTTAAAAATAAAGTGCTGCTTGTGCCAAAATCTTCATAGGCCTTGATCAGAAATTTAATTCAGAGAACTGAAAAATCGGATGAGTATTAAGGCCAGATTTCTTGAGTGACTCAATCAATGGAATTTATTTTAAGCATGGACCTTTCAAAGTCCCATTCATTCAGAGTTTCTAAATGTTTTTAACTAGTGTTTTTCACAGATGCAAGGTCTACTCTTCAGATCCCAAAACACCACCTTGCCCCAATTTGCATGTTCTTCTTGACAATCTCCTTCCATCTCTGTTTTGGTTGCCTATGTGGTTGCCAACTATCGATGTTCAGGTGGTAAACAGTTTTGGCAACTGGAAGGTGCTGCTTCTGAGGACATGTCCATACTATCAAAGTCTGCTTTCTCTCATCTTCTCTGTTTCTGATATGACACCTAGTACAGTAGTTGTTGAATAGTACCGTTTGTGATTTAGTAGAGAGATGCCTGATATCCAACAGAGCATATGTACAGTATTTCCACTGCATGGAGACAGTTTTGCACTTCTAGCTGCTGTTGAGAATAACAAAGGATTTTAGCTCCATGTGGTTATAATCTTATTATACTAGTTTAGTTAACATCTGTTTATGATGATGGAGAAATTATAAATCAGCTTCTAGGTGCTTTCTGTGTCTAAGGTCGTTTATACACGACCCCTAAGCTGCGCCGCAAATGGCTCCCAGCTTAGAAATGTTTCCCCACCAGCTCCGGAGTTTAGAGAAAATTAAGTGCGACCACGCCCCCATAAGCGCGACCCAGCGCACCTTTCATGTACTTGCTCTCAGCAGATGAAAATTCCTTGATGTGGATAAGAGTGCAGGGCTCTCCTCGCTTGTCTGTTGTTGTTTTGCCTCCCGCCCCTTTAAGAGCCCCTTGAGAAGGAACCAGGAAGTAACGGGGCTCATGGCAACTTCAACCGGCACCGGCAGGTTAGTAAAGGCTTCTTTTGTCCTTTTTTCCCCTCCCTCCCCTCACACCGACAGGAGCAGGAAGTGCTGAGGGGTGGGGACGCAGGAACAGAAACAAACCCCCAAGATCTCTGGTCCGAATTTAAGGGACCAGCGGATCTTAGGGGTCGTGTGAAAAGGCCCTAAGAGGAGAAAACATGAATCTATATAAATTGTGACCATTAGGTGGCACTGTAACATTTTAGATTGCGTTTTTTCATCACTGCCAGGCTGTGCTCAAACTTCCTGTTGATGCTTTCAAGCAGTGAATCTCTTTAGTTAAGTAGATGTATATATATATATTTTAAAAGGAAGTGCATTTGCATTAAGTTACAAACTATAAGCAGCCATAGAACACAATGCGCGTGCCAGAGGGTGTGTGCCAATGGAATGAAAAAGTAAACAATTGAAGCGGCCATTTCAAAATGCCAGAAAACAAGGAACAGTGGATGGATAAACAAACACTGCATACAGTTTTGAAGTGTGCTGCTGGAGGAAAGCTTTGCCAATACCCTAGACTGCCAAAAATACAAACAAGTGGGACTCAAAGCAAGTCAAGCCTGAACTATCTTTGGAGGCAAACATTTTGAAACTGGGTTTGTCTTACTTTGGACACATCATGAGAAGACAGGGCTCTCTGGAGAGGACCGTCATGCTAGCAAAAGCGGAAGGCAGCAGGAAAAGAGGAAGAACAAAGGTGAGATGTATTGACTCCCCATGGAAGCCACAGACTTGAGTTTACAAGAGCTGAGGAGGGCTGTAGAAGACATGATATTTTGGCGACCACTCAAGCATGGGGTTGCTAATGTGTGAATACACTTCCTTGACCAGCCCTATTTCAGAACAGAGCTGGCAAAAGTTACTTTTTGGGACTATAACTCCTATTATTCCCCCAGCCAACATGACCATGCTACTTTGGGGATTTTGGAATCTGTAGTCCAAAGTAATACAGCACTTGTACCAAGCTCTACTTCATTTTAATCTGCATTTAGCATGGATGTTTGAAAAGGCCTACAACTCTCCACACTCGTAGGACATGGATATATGTCCCACCTAAATCTGCTCATGAGCTGTCTTTTCACCTCTTATCTACTGGGCAAAGATCTGAGAGGGAGCCAATACAATGGCTCCTCTCTTTAAACCCTCATGCATTCACTTGAATGGCTGCAATAATGAATTGTAATTTCACTGCTAGAGTGCAGTAGAAGACAAGCAATTGATGTTGTTTTCAACTTAATGTACAGTATTCTTAAATTGCTTTTAATTCACTTTTAATAACAAAATGTGTAATGTTTTTAATATTATAAACTATCTGTTATTTTCTTTTTTTAATTCAAGATGCCTTTAAGGAAAAGGTGGGGTGTGAATTATAATCAAACTAAAATTAAATCAGAAATTACCAGCAAATAGCTGCCACATGCCAAGCAGCTATTTTTTAAAGAGTTCACACCCAGTGTATTCTCGAAGGCTTTCACGGCTGGGATCAGATGGCTGTTGTGAGTTTTTCAGGCTCTTTGGCCATGTTCTGGAAGTTTTCCTTCCTGACATTTTGCCAGACTCTGTGACCGACATCTTCAAAAGGCAAGGAGCCCAGAAGAGCTAGGAGTTCTCTCTGTGTTCTGGGGGCTCCTAGCTCTCCTGAGCACCTTGCCCTCTGAAGATGCCAGCCACAGAGTCTGGTGAAACGTCAAGAAGAAAAACGTCCAGAACATGGCCAAACAGCCCCCAAAAAACTCACTAAAGCTAGTTTGTATCCACATTATATTCAGCACTGACTTACAGCTTGTTTGTTCAGCAAATCTTTCCAAATTTCTTTTCCCCTTGTGTCTGTAAGAATCTTGAAAGAGATCCAAACCATGTCAAATTTGTTTCTCACTAATAGAACACTTTGTTCCATGTAACATGGTAAGAAATATTTGGATCCTTGAACTCTTCCAAATGGGAGACAATTCAATTTAATAGCTCCGAGTTTTGTGGGTTTTTTAGATTGCTTGTTGAATGTTTTACATTGCTCAGGAAGACTTTCTCATATAGATTGTGGCCACATTAAAAAGAACATAACACGTGAAGCAGATGACAATAAACTAACACTATTTCCTCAAATTCCCTTATGTGCTCAAAAGATGACAAAACAAATGATCAAATCAAGTGCATGAACAAAGGGGCTTTCTTCTCCAGTTTATGGCTAAGCAGGATCATAGAAGGATTTATGTGGCTATATTCCTCATTTGGAGGGGCGTGGTGGCTCAGCGGACTAAGGCTCTGAAACTGTTGACTGCAAAGTCAACAGCTCAGTGGTTTGAATCCCGGGTGCCATGCAGCAGAGCAAGCTCCTGCTGATAACCCCAGCTCCTGCCAACCTAGCAGCTCGAAAGCATGTAAATGCAAGTAGATAAATAGGTACCGCAGTAAAAGGAGGGAAGGTAAAACAGTGTTTACTTGCAGCCAGGCCGGCCATGTGGCCACCGACTTGCACAACACTGTCTCTTCGGCTTGAATACGGAGATGAACCTAAAGTCGGGCAGGATTAGCACACATGCACGGGGGGAACCTTTACCTTTTTATTCCTCATTTATTTTATGTTTGGCAGCAGTCCCATTGTAGCTGCCAGACATGGTTCTAATTGTAAATGTTCATCCGCAGAAAGCCATTTGGGGATGCATGTGTCATTATTTTAAATGTGTTGACTTGAGCTTAGAAAATTACTTTTGAAAAGAGTACCAGTAATAAAATGCTGAAGCCATCCACAATTGAACAGTGGTTGAACAATGATGTGTCATTGTTCATGTGTTTTCCACCAGTTCTTTTGCTTTTCAACCCCCTCCCCCAACACCACAAAAAAAACACCACCTTTCAAGGTGGGAAAAACAACGTACCCCACATCCTGTTAGGTTTTTACACTGGGATAACATATAGGGTGTGAATCTTGGCAGCCAACTGCCACGAGTTAAGAGGTCAGTGCAGCCTTTTGCTGCTATGTACCTAAGAAGGAAGCTGCCTAGATGCCCTAAGCACATCCGATCTCACCTGATTTCGGAAGCTAAGCAGGTTCGACCCTGGTTAATACTTGGATGGGAGACCACCAGGGAATAGCAGGTGCTGCAGGCTCCTTGGAGTAGGAACTGGCAAGCCACTCCAGTATTCCTGCCTAGAAAACTCCATAGACATGGGGTCACGAAGAGTCAGTCACGACTGTAACGGCACACACACACACCTAAGAAGGAACAAAGCTCATCACTGCTGAGCTTGCAAAACATGTTTGAAGGTTGTCACATCCCGCTAGACTACCATTTTAAGTCACTTGAATAACAAGAGAAGGTATAGAAAAATAAGTGGTGATGGTGCTCCTGTCTCTTTACTTTGGACCAAGAGGAGAGAGACTCTCTGTAGCTGACAGTGTGAGGGGCGCATGTGCAGCCCTGCCCAAGGCTCTCCCTAATTCTCCTTCCTACTCCTGATTTCTGATGTGCCAATCTTGGGCAAATGCAGGCAAACCTTTGCACCAAACCACTGAGCTCTAGGGCAAGCTGGGAATGGGCAGAGCCGCCCAGCCTTTAAAGCCCCTTCATGCACAAAGATTAAACTTTCTCCTCCTCTGTTGCTGTTTGCCTTGAGATTGCTGTCCAGATCTTAAGTAAAGCAAAGTGTTCTGCTTATATACTGCCCCACACCACTTCAAGTAGTCTCTGGGCAATTTACAGTTTTTTAATTACATTATGCAGGCTACACGTTGCCCCCCCTCCCCCCAGCAAGCTGGGTACTGATTTTACCGACCTCTGAAGGATGGAAGGCTGAGTCAACCATGAGCCTGCTACCTGGGATTGAACGCCAGGTTGTGAGCACAGTTTTACCTGCAGTACAGGCATTTTACCAATGAGCCACGGAGCTCCTCTGAGTAAGTGTAGTAATTACCTCGAACCTCAGTCAGCGTCTTGAAACTTTATCCTATGGATAAAATAATGGGGTTACTTGTATAATATATAATGTTTCAGAGGAATATGGTGAATCCTGCTGAGTCACTACCTTGACTCATGCAACTAATAATTGTGTGCCACGAAACAGATTGCAGCTTACAGCAACCCTTCCCAGGGCTTCTTAGGTATGAAGTCCCAAGCCCCTCTTCTCGTTGCACTCTTGCACTATACAGCTTAACCAAGGTTACAGAAGGTGGCTTTTCTCTTGGGAGGTAGAGGAGGGATTTTAACTCCTGTCACCTGGTTCTGCAACCAGGCGTTCCAACTCACTAAGCTCTGTGCAGCAGTATTACCTGAATGCCTAATGCATAGGTGATGAACCAGCTTGGAGCAGACAGCCAAGCCTCCATTCAACCCACCTACTTTAATTTTGATGATGCCAAGGGTATCATTCTCAGAAAGCATGTGGAGATTCTCAGTCATCCAGGTGAGGTTTTCCGGGAGTTGAGTCATGGCAAGTGGACTTCTTTTTTCGGGGGATGAAAACATTTCACTACTCATCCAAGTAGCTTCTCCAGTCTACTTGGATGAGAAGCAAAATGTTTTCGTCCCTATCACACAATACTAGAACTAGGAGGCACTCCATGAAACTGTTGGGTGCTAGATCTCAAACAAATAATAGAAAGTACTTTTTCACCCAGAGAATCACTGGTCTATGGAACTCTCTGCCAGAAGAAGTGGTGACAGCTGTCAGCCTTGACCGCTTGAAGAAAGGATTGGACAAGTTCTTGGAGAACAAGGGTATCAGTGGCTGTTGTTATGGCTGCCTAAGGACAACCTCCGTGTTGGAGAGACAGGCAGGATATCTCTAAATGCCATTTGCGGGGAATTGTAAGCAGGTGAAGACATCTGCTTGGGAATACCCTGAAGCAAACGGTGAGCCACTGTGTGAGACAGAATGCTGGACTGGATGGGCTGTGGCCTTTTCCAGCAAGGCTGTTCTTACATAAGAAAAGAAGTCCTGTTGCCATGACTCAGCTCCTGGATCATCCTCAGAAATACTGTCTGAAGCATTTTCAATTGGCAAATTTTCTAGCTGGCACATGGCACAAGGAATGATGTGTGCATTATGTGAGCCTTTTGAGTCCAGACCTTAGAAATCAGACAATGTGCTTATAATAATTTTAGAAAAGGTGCTCCTTGTTGCAGTAGGTGTCTCTTCCTAGCTATGTATCCTGCCTTTAATGTGATTGCTCATTGGAAAATAAACGCAAACTGAATTTTGCAGTTCTGATTGTTGAGGCAATAATTAGATGAAATCATCTTGTCAAAGGGAAAACCGGACAGAATGACCCTCACCTTCCTTACATGGGGCTGGTGAGGGAGGAGAAACAGTGTTGGTTTGTATACACAACTTCGAGGCCGCTGACCTCTCTCTCTTAAAGCTCTTTACCTTTAAAATGGGTTTGGAATCGAGAGCCTTTAAAATACTATAAAGGAGTCCTTTAAACAGGAGACTGTTTTCTGCCTCTTTATACCTTCCTCCAAAAAAGGCATCTGACTAACTTATCATGCGTAGATTTACAGCCATCTCCTGGCTTTCCATATGCGCAACTTAGCATTGCTAGAATTCTTAGTGAATGCCTATCTCGGAAAGGAAAGAAAGCAATATTTTGGAGCCCTGGCAGCACAGAAGTCATTTATAAAAGGCAAACAAATGATAATCTGGAATGCAGTGCAAGCAAAATATTTCCTGAAACTTAACACAATCAACATAATACGCAGCTTCCATTTCCCAGCTCACAAAAATTATTTATTAAAAATCTTGAAAGCCATTTAGCTTGCTAGATGAAAATATAACACTGATGAAACCAATCTTTCGAACTGGATAGTTAGTATGGTGCCACTGCTCTAGTTATGGTACTGTATTGCATTTCACATCATTTTATGGACTTTTTAAAAATATAATTTTTGTGCCCTATGATATAATTTAGGAGCTTCAACTCAAACATTTGCAGTGTTTGCCAATGTTTCATCAAGCAAAATGGAACACGATATGATATGCTTATCTAGACTTCACAATGTCATTTCTGTAAACCAATTCGTAATTTTTATGTTTTAATATGCAGGTTATTGCCTTCTTTTATATTGTGTTCTATTAATTGTACTGTGATGCTTCTGATAACAATAAAGAAAGAACATTTAACCACAGAAACAACATCTTTTCCTTTCCCTATTGTTTATGGTTGCTGATTTCATTCATCGCCTTATCATCTATTTAAACTAACCATGTTTTCCTTGTTTCATTCTATTATCAAGTTCCATTTATTACTTCAGGATGTATGCTGTTATATATGGGATATCATGTGTCCTCAATATCTTTAATACTGGCTATAATAATACTGGCTATGTCCAGAATATTTGGCTTCTCCTGGCCTTTCATTTGTACTTTTTGGAGGTATCTAGGTGACCATTGTAAGAAGTGGTAAATGATCACAGAGATTGCAAACACTCTCTCACTTGTATGCTTAAGCTCAACTGCTATGGCCTGAGTTATTTATTTTTTAAATAGGGAAAGTATTGTATGTATATATTTCATAGCAATAATGAGACCACATCATTAATAAATGTCCACGTTTCCATGCTGTTGTACTGATAAACATTTCCTCTCATCGGGGATGTGCAGAGTTTTCATTGCAGGTGATATCTGTAACCCAGCAACATTTTTGCCATTTCCACCCGACCCAAGTAAAAGTGAGCTGCAAAACATGCATTTTGGTATTTATTGCTTACCATAAAGCAACGCCAGTTAGTTGATTATGTCTGTCAGGAATTTCCCTCCTACATGAAAGCTCTGTACATAATTTAACAGCCCTTTGTGGAGACACAATATTCACACTAAATGTGTGTGGCTAACTAAGTCATTTTTATAAGCTGCATTGCCCTGGTTACTAAAATGTTGTGTGTCTGCTGATTATTCTGCTGGTTGCCTGGAATCTCTGTTTCTCATAAATACAAAGGAAGAAAAGGTGGGGATATTCTCCTGCCTCCATAATTCTATTTAATCCCCTTAAATATAGTACAGTGTTACTATCTCTTGACTTGCCCAAGTATTAGAAATTCCGAGGCTACCGCTACACAGCTTTCCTTACCTTAGTAGGGAAAAAGCATTAGAAAAGTTATCACAGTATTGCTCTGTTCTTCAGGTTGCTTCCAGTTTAAGGTATTGCAAATCTAAGGCAACCTTGGTCTACACAGAACAGAAGCAAGTACAAATAGCAAGTGCTAGTCTGAAACAGCACATATCAGAAGAAGACATGGTGAGAATCATAGGGTAGTAAAAAAAAAGTTGGTACGAAAAGGAAGACTTCATTTTCTCCGATTTATGTTTATTTACAGTCATTGGTGTGGAAAATATTTCTTGGAATATCTAGGGCAGTGTTTCCCAACCTTGAGTCCCCAAATGTTCTTGGACTACAACTCCCAGAAGCCTTTGCCACTAGGTATACTGGCCAGGATATCTGGGAGTTGTTATCCTGATGTTTATATGGGGGCCCACAATTGCAAAGGATTTGCAAAGGAGATGCAGTAAAGAAACACCTCTGTTCCTGGTTCATTGCCTTCCCTTTGCCAAATGTGGACCTGCTTCTGCTTTGCACGTTGATGCAAATGGAGTAGGGGGATTTAAGGGGCTGGTAAATTTGCAATTATGCTCTAAGAAGAAGGGCACGTTTTATTGCTTGCTGCAGTTCTACAACTTTAGTGTTTGCTTTGTGAGCAAAAATGAAGCTTGCTACGATAATGTGCCTTAGGTTTTGAAAGTTTCTGCAGTTCTACAACCACTTGTAAATACGTTACTTTGTTATGGTCCTTTTCTCCCCTGTATCTGTGTGGTGAACATTTAAGAAGATGACATTCTGATGCTCTGTCTCAAATGCATTTTGTCAATTCCAATTCTTGCAAATTTAGTGACCAAAATATGAGTTAAGATATGAAACTTCTGAATAGTTGGTAAGTGCAGTTTGTACATTGGGACTGGGAATCTGCGGCTTTCTGGTTATTCTTTGGCTTCTCTGTCAGTCTCGGAGCACATGGCCAATGTCAAAGACAATGGGGTTTCTAGTTGAACATCGCTGGGAGCGGCAATGGGCCCTTCCCCTTGCTATACATGCAGGGAACCAGGGGGTTGGAACAAAGAGCATTTGAACGAGCATCGGACACAAGAAAAGTCAGCGGGCACAGACTTTCTGAGACACAGCCATTCAAATCACTGGTCCTGGTATGCTACAAACGCACATGTGACCGAAAGAGATGGAAAAGTTCAAACACAGCCGAGGTCCGTATGTGTCCCAGAACAGACATGGATGTGTAGAACACCACCATCATGTGAAACAAACCTTTAACACATTTCTGTGGAAAACACATGGATATGATGCTTCAGGGGTGGCAGTTCAGCTTGTTTGCTGCTGCTTATGTGTTATGGAATCGTCCCAAATTTGACAGCAGTGTAGTTTTAATAATATCCTTGCTGTCTGACCTTCTGTTCTTTTTATGGCCTCCGAGGGTACAACAGCTTTAAAATGTCACATTTTACATCCTTGGACAGGAGCAAAACTCTACCAAGTAACACTTCAATAAATATTTACATACCGTGAGCCCATTGTTGGCCCAGACAGATTTCATTTTTCAGACCAGACTTTTCCCTGTGTCTAATGTTTCTTCCACATAACTGAATGAGTGGGGGAACAAACTGCTCAAGATGATTTTGTGGGAAGCAAAAGACAGAAACAGTTCCATCTGATCAGTTTTACTACAGAACTGTTTTAACACAGGGATGCTTCTTAGCATTCAGCAAGGATTGTCCTAAAATTGCTGTCTGTGAGCTTTATTAAATTTGAGCCAAGCATAAGTTGTATCACTTGGATTATCATTTATTGGGATTTTAAGGGCTTCCCTGCCAAAGTTCAGGGTTTTTTTTGGGGGGGGAGAGATTTCTGCATGCCCTTGTCCAAAACCAGGTTCCTCTCTACTTGGCAATCTGACTCATCACCCCAGAAAAAAATGCTTTTCTTTTTTCAAATAGCAAGCAACCTTTCGTATCTGGTGTGTGTTTTGATAATGCCTTAATGAAATCCATCTGGCCATGGATTCACACAGAAATGGAGCACAAGACATATGGATGTATGTTATCTGTTCTTGATTTTTTTTTTTAGGGGGAGGTGTACTACAGTTACCATCACTCTTCCACACTAACTCTGCTGGCATAGCCATGCTACAAATATATCGAGGGCTAGCACATCGGCCAGAGAAGCTGAGAACAACAAAACTGGAAAACTGAAAATCTCTTTCTTGATCGAAATCTAAAGCCCATATCTTCACTTTAATTATTGCTGAGCAACTGTACCCATCCCATCTGTTCCCTGAAAACTGCAGCTTGTGTCCCTGTGAAATTCAATTACAGGACAAACATTACAGTTGTTTAGGCTGATAGTACCTTCTTTAGGAACTGTTCAAGCACAAATGATGTGCAAACAATGGCTTAAGAAGATATTAATAGCAGGAAATTAATTTCAGTGGGTTCTCTTTAGATAAAGCTAGTGTTAGATTTGCTTTGCTTCTTTGCTAGCTTACGTTTAAAAATAGTTTTAAATTAATGCATCAAGAACTGTAAAGTATATTCTGACACCAATAGATACTTTAAAACTTTTAATTATGGTTATGTTTGCATATTATAACTTCATTCGATATAATTCAGATTGTCTTGCATTCCATTTTTCATTTCCCCACCATATTGTGTCAAAAATCCATTGTTTTTTTCTCCCTCTGATTTATTTTTATTTTGTGCCTTCATTTTATGGATCTTATTCCCCATTTATTTGCTATGATTTAAATAAAGCTTCAAATTAATTGCACTTGTGAATAGCCTCAGATCATCTCTGGATACACCTTCTCACCCACTGGCACAAATACTCAATCTCATTTTCAGTTTATAGCCGATTAGAAACATCTCAGTTTTGAACTTTAAAAAGCCCTCTTTGGATCCAACATTATTGAACAATTACTGACCAGTATCTAACATTCCATTCTTGGGGAAAGTACTAGAGCAGGTTGTGGCCTCGCAGATCCAGAGGTTTCTGAACTATCTGGATTCAGCTTAGTCTGGCTTTAGGCCTGGTTATGGTAATGAGATGGCACTGGTTGCCTTGGTAGATGACCGACACAGGGAAATGGATAGGTGATCTGTGTCTTACTGGACCTCTCAGCTGCTTTTGACACTATCGACCACAGCATCCTCCTGCCCCGTCTCTCTGAAATGGGACTTGGGGGCACTGACTTACTGTGGATTTAGTCCTTTCTGCAGGAGAGAATGCAGAAAGTGGTGTTAAGGGACTCATGTTCAACACTACGGCCACTGACCTACAGGTACCTCAAACTGGATGAGGAAGAACAAACTGAAACTAAATCCAGACAAGACAGAGGTCAGTCAAAAAGGAGATCAAGGGATAGGGATGCAACTTGTACTGGATGGGATCACTTTCCGACTGAAAAAAGAGGTGCGTAGTGTGGGGGTGCTCCTGGACACATCCTTGAGCCTAGCTGACCAGGTCACAGCTGTGGCCAGGAGTGCATTTGCAAAATTAAAACTAGCACATCAGTTACACACGCTTCTTGAGAAGCCTGCTCTGGCCACTGTGAGACATGCCCTAGTGACCTCCCGGTTGGACTACTACAATGCACTCTATGTGGAGCTACCGATGGAAAATCTCAGGAAACTTCAACAGGTCCAGAACACAGTAGCCAGATTGCTGACTGGGGCGGGTTACAGAGATCACAATAAACCCCTACTAAAGCAGCTCCACTGGCTTACCAATCAGCTGTTGGGCACAATTCAAGGTGCTGACCTTAACCTACAAAGAACAAAACAGCCTGGGTCCTAGCTACCTCAAAGATCGAATATCGCAGCATGAACCTGCTTGGGTGCTAAGGTCATCAGGAGAGGCTTTTCTCTCCATCCCACCACCTTCACAGGTGCACCTCAGAAGAACACATGAAAGGGCCTTCTCTGTTGCTGCCCCCAGACTTTGAAACTCCCTCCTGCTGGAGGCCAGGACTGCTCCATCTCTGCTGTCTTTCCAGAAACAGGCAAAGACCTTCCTCTTCAGGCAAGCTTTCCCTGTATGAGGAACTATCCACTATGTGACTTTATATGGATTAGAGATGGGCATGAAACAGAAAAATGGCGTTTTGGTTTTTTCGTTTGTCGTTGAGAGGTCTGTTTCGGTTCGTTTCTGTTTGTTGGGAATTTTTTGAAAAATTTCGTTACCTTTTTTTGTTTTTTCGTTTGTCGTTTCTACCCGCTTTTTGCACGATTTTTAAAGCATTTCCGTGCGCAGGCATCCCCCAACGCCCCAGACCAGAGGGAAAACACTAAAAAAATGGATGCTGGCAGAGACACAGTATAGACTAGGTATGCAGGGAGGCTGCAAAGCCAGCGGCGGGCATTGCCCAGGTTGCAAGGCAGTGACTGCAGTGCGGGGCAGGGGAGGGTACTCACAGAGAGGTATGCAGCACGCACACACACAGGGAGGCTGCAGGACTGAAGCTAGAATCGCAGAGACAGCAATCCTACCCTAACTCCCACCAGAGACTGCAATGAGGATGGGGGCTGCCAGAGCTTTTTATGCCCTCTGTGGCTGCTAGACCTGCCCGCCCAGTCTGCAACCTGGGCATGCTATTGGTTGAACATGATCCCACATCACATGGCTTGCCTCCATTTTGTGGCTGGTGGCGACATCCATTTTAAAGGGAAAAGAAAAATACATCGCGATGGGAAAAGACAAAAACAAACGTTTTAAGGACCCCAACCCCCCTGGTAGGTATTATCAGACAATATAAATAATTATCGCTGCATTTTTACAGATGTCCAGGGTGTTTTTTTAACATTTAAAACAGCTCATTTCATTGCACGTTGCCATTAATGGAAACAAAACGTAACAATCACAATTTTCGTGGTTCTGTTCGTTTCGTTTCATTTTCATCACAATTTTCGTTTGTCGTTTCATTACGTAATGGAAATGACAAACGGTAACGGAAAAATGTTCGTTCCGTGCCCATCTCTAATATGGATTACCATACGTGATTGCATTGACTGATTTCATAAGAACACTAGTGTTCTCCATGTTGCTTTTCAACCCTCATAATGGATTTTTCTTTTCTTCTTGCGTACTCTTTGTAGCTCTAATGTTACCTTTTTTTAATGTTCTAAGATGCCTCTTCAAATTCCCTGTTCTTAACTTGAGTATGTCTTAAATGTTCTGGACTGTATACTGTCCCTCACTATTGTAAGACACCTTGGGTCCTTTTCCAAGGAGAAAGGTGGGGTAAAAATATTCAAAGTAAATAAATAAATGCACTTTTATACAGTATAGCTATCAGAAGTGCTGTAAAAATAATGCTATATAAATGTTACTGTTTGTTGAAATGCTGTTAAATTTAGGCAGGTGTGCAAAGGATGTGTAGAGGCTGGGTTAAAACAACAAGACACAGCGGACACTGAAAGAAAGAGGAAAAAGAGAATGGTTAATAAATTCTCTTCCATCCACTATTCCCTCACCACCACCCCAACAACCTGCAGGATGCATCAGCTGAGAACACAGCTGATTCTGAACCCGATATAGCACTTAGCCTGTTTTTATAAAAGATCGTCCATCAATTGATGAAATTTATGTATTTATTTATCAGATTTCTATACTACTCCTCTGGTAGCAAGGCCACTCTGGCAGGTTTACAACAGAAATACGACTACCTGTTATAGAATGCAGTTTCCCCCCACTAACATTACACTCCATACCATACTTCGTTTAATGATAGCTCACTGACAGGTAAACAAAGTCTTAATTTGCAAGTCTGATTGCTGAACTATGTATCTCTGGGGAAATTTCATGGAGGGCTGGGTGGAGGGAAAGGTTAACCATAAGAAATACACATACAGTACTGTAAAACTTTTTGTCCAGTTTGATTGATCATCTTCCAGACTCAATTACCACAGAAGATGGTGATAAAGATAAAAATCCACACTCTGAGTTCATCAGAGGAAGGGTAGGACAAAAGTCTATTTTAAAACTAGAAATCTTACCTTTTACCACTTTGCAACAGCTCAAAGCCTTCACCAATTTTCCCAAATGGCAGCACATGACTAATTAATGCATCTGTGTTAAATTTCTTGCTCATGTAATCAGAAACTAGTTTAGGGAGAGCATTTTTCAACTTCCAGCCTAGGGGAAAACAAATACTGTTGAGCTCAGCTGGCACGGATGGGTGGATAGATTTGAAGCAGATAAATGCTGACCATGTTTGATCTTCATGAAAGTTTTGGAACAGTGGTTCCCAAACATTGTTGAGTCATGACCCCGCCTTTAATAATAGCCAAGTAACCTGTGAGTGTCCCTCCATATTTGCATAAAAAGCATTTTGAATTGGGTCATTAAAAATGGCGTCTTAGAAAGTAGAGGTTTCTTGCTCCCCCAACGAGCCTGTTTCTCATGCATATACTGGTACATACATGCTAATGTTAATATCCTGCTTTGAAACTCTAGGGAAAAAGTTATGTAGCAAAGGCTAAGAGCTATGACAGATGTAAGATGACCTGCTGCAACCCTGCCCCAGAAAACACATTGCAATCTTCAGATTGGGAAACACTGTTGTAGAAGATAGAGATTACCATCATTTTCATGCATCAGTGTTAGCACAATCAGTGGAGGAAAGGAAGGATAGGAAACACTTTCTAAATAAATAAGTATGTAAATATTCTAAATAAATAAGTAGACTTAGGGCCTTTTTACACGACCCCTAAGATCCGCTGGCCACTTAAATTCGGACCAGAGATCTTAGGGGTTCCTCGCTCTTCCTCTGTCTTCCTCTGTCCCCACCCCCCTCGGCACTTCCTGGTTGCTGGCTGCCTGAGGGAGGGAGAAAAAAGAAAGAAAAGACTGCCTTCTTACCTCCGTTTTGTTCTGGGCAGCATTCAGATCTCTTAAAGGGGTGGGGCGCAAAAAAAGAACAAACAGAAGCCAGGAGAGCCCCGCACTCACTATCCTTACACCGGATCAAATATTTGTCACCATCAAAGACCAGGTACAAGAAAACTGCTGTTTGGTCGCGCTAAAGTGGGCGGGGTCGCACTTAATTGTCTGCAAAGTCCGGAGCTGGTGGGTAAACATTTTTAAGGTCCGGACCTTGCAGCCATTTGCGGCGGAGCTTAGGGGTCGTGTATAAACGCCCTTAGTTTGCAAGTCATAGATCCAGTCTGAATGACAGAATGATTCTGAGGTTCAGAAGAGCCCTGCCTAATTGCATGCAAGCAGTAAATTGCTCTTACATGTTCAGTTGCATCCACCTGCTGTCAGAGCAGCTGAACTAACCCAGAATTGTCTGAACATCATGATGCAGACAGAATTGTCTGAACAAAGATGCTTTCTCTTCTCTACACCCACTGCTCTCAACAAGTAGGAGAATCCAAGGTTGTTCATGATTTGATTACTGGTTGTTGTTGTTGCAGAATAAAACAAACTAGAGAATACAAAGTGTCCACATTTAACTGACATTAACCATGGAGCAAAAGTCTATGGTTTGATTTGTTTGGGATAAGCCAGAGTTGCTGTAATTTTCTGGTTTCTTGTATCATCCCAATCAGGCCATAATATTCATTCACACTTTCCTGTTGTATCGATCAACAATTTGTTTGGAAGCCCAAACACAGATTCCATGGCTGGTGATCAACATTCCCTCTATTTTTTCTTCTTCTGCTTCTTCGGTGTGCAAGGGGCAGAGGGTCGGCCAAAACTCAGAAGTAAGTGGGCATTGACAGTTCGAAGGCCAGCTGGTCAGTGCTGGGGGGATATAGATAGATAGATAGATAGATAGATAGATAGATAGATAGATAGATAGATATAGATAGATAGATAGATAGATAATTTTATTCCCCCCCCAGCACCGATCAGCTGGCTTTCAGCGCTTTCTAAAAAAAATAATTTTTCCTAATGCTGACCAGCTGGCCCTGGAGCTGGTTGGCACTTTTTAATTTTTATTTTATTTTTATCCTCTAGTGCTGATCAGCTGGCCTTCGGTGCAGAAGAGAGCGACTAAAATGATTACTGGGCTGGGGCACCTCCCTTATGAAGAAAGGCTAAAACATTTGGGCCTCTTTAGTCTGGAAAAAAGGCGATTGAGGGGGGATATGATTGAGACATACAAAATAATGCAGGGTATGAGTAAAGTGGATAGAGGGAAGCTCTTCTCCCTCTCCCAAAATTACACTCAAATTGAGGGCTGGGAGAGTAAGAACTGACAAAAGAAAATATTTTTTCACCCAGCGCGTTGTTAGTCTGTGGAACTCCCTGCCACAGGGTGTGGTGATGTCATCTGGCCTGGATGCCTTCAAAAGGGGATTGGACAGATTCCTGGAGGAAAAGTCCATCACAGGTTACAAACCATGATGGAGATGTGTAACCTCCAGGGTTTAAACCAGGGTACTTCAAGGGCCAGATGCAGGAGAGTGGTATCAGGAGACAGATATCTAGTCTCATGCTCTCCCAAACACATCTGGTGGGGCCGCTGTGAGATACAGGAAGCTGGACTAGATGGGCCTTTGGCCTGATCCAGCATGGCTCTTCTTATGTACTTTATTTTATTTTATTTTCCCTAGCGCTGACCAGCTGACCCTGGGGCGGGTGGGCGCTTTTTAATATTTTTTATTTTTATTCCCCCAAGCTCTGAAAAAATAAATTTTAAAGCTTAAAACAAAAAGTTATTTATTTATTTGATTTATATACCACAACCATCTAGCAAAAAAGCTACTCTGGGCACCGAAGGCCAGCTGATCAGCACTGGGGGGTGGGATAAAAATATTTTTTAAAAAATAGCACCGACCAGCCCCAGGGCCAGCTGGTCAGTGCTAGGAAAAAATTTGGAAAACCGGATCATATGAGATCCCACAGACTTTTGGTTCCAGAAAAATGAGCATTTTTAACCAGAGCAAAAAAATACCCAGTTCCAGAGGTAGGTCTTGGAAAGCTCGCTAGAAGGGGCATTGCTGTTGTTGTTTTAAGACCAGTGGCCGTGGGGACAAGATTTTTGGAAACAGTTTAAAGGATGTGTGATAGAGCCCTTAGTTCCAGCCCTCTAGTGCTCTTTGTGATGTCATTTCACAGTGAATGTCTGGCGCAATACAATGCTTGTGATGAATTTGCACTGGGCCAAGGGAATCCACAGCTTCATCCGCGAACAGGATGGATGATTTCCAACCCGGGTCTTTGTTGTCTTTGCATTTATACCAGGCCTGAGGGGTTTGAGATTGCACATCCTGCATCCGTCAATTAATCACCCACACATACAGGCAGTTAACTGTTACAAGAGCATTTTAACCAATCCACACCTCCAAGAAGACACCCCATGAGTTTCCTCCCTGTGAGGACCTGAACAGGAGTGATGGAAAGCTGGGATCCTGCAGGAGGTTCCCCAATCAGCACACAGACTCCATGACCGACATGACAGGATGCCAGGGCAGTGGCCTGTTTGAGACACAAGAAAAACAAGCTAAGAAGCTGAAAGGATCAAGGATAAGAACGCTAAACTTGATTGGGCCTCAAACCAATTGTTTGTTTTAACAAGAGCAGACCCAGTGAATACTTGAGCTACAACTACCAAATAGATTCATGCCCTGGTCTCACCTAGTGGGTTATGTTCTTGTGAACTCACCTTTCCAATATCTCACTCACGTCTTTTATATCAGCGGTTCCCAACCTTGGGTTTTCAGATGTTCTTGAATTAAACCTCCAAGAAGCCTTCACTGCTAGCTGTGCTGGCCAGGATCTCTATTGCAAGCAGACCCAACGGTTGGGAACAACTGTTAGAGAATGGGTCCACCATATGGATTGTATGTGATTTTTGAGCTTGAGATATAGGTTAAAATATAGTTATAATTATAGTAACTTCAATTCAACCAAGAGTATGGGAACTAGTTGACATTTATCTCATTCAGGGACTGGCACTGTTGGCCACTTCTTAAAGCTGTAGGACTCCGGGAGAACTGAGCAGGGACTGGAAGCAACATCATAAACATAAAGGTGTTGCCTCCTGGGTCAGTCAGACCCCCTTCTTGCTGGGAGTGTCTGCTTTCTTCTCCCCCAACTCCTCCGAGGGAGGCAGTAGAAGAGGGGCTCATTTTTCCTCTGAAAAAGATTGCATGCCATCACAAGTTATCACTGAGGGTGTGCATTTTGGTGTTGGACAAGGCTGAAGCCCACGCTGGGCTGAAATCATGCACAAGTGAAAAGGAGTATGATCATGCTCCAAGACCCATAGCAGCATTTCTATGCTGCTTAGTTATGAATGGTTGCAACATCATGCTTATGTTTATCTTTCTTTAAAATAACTTTCCATACTCTTTCAGAGGTATAAAATGAGGGCTTATGAAGTATTCTGTACTCTTGTTTCTTTTTTTAAGTTAGCACACCATATATGAAGCTCTCTTCAGTAACAAATTAAAAACCAGAGTGGTGGTTAAGAGAGACTACATACCTCTGTGTCAGTGCGCCCAACTGCTTCAAATGCATAGTTCACGCCCAGACCGGTCATCTCCACAAGCACCTCGTTGATGGGCTTCTTGAAATCTTGAGGAGCAACGCACTCCGTAGCTCCCAGTTCCTTGGCCTTGTCAAATTTGTCCTTGTTGATGTCAACCCCAATGATCCTCGATGCTCCGGCTGCCTTGCAGCCCATGACAACAGAGAGACCAACACCTCCCAAACCAAATATAGCACAGGTAGAACCAGGCTCAACCTGAAAATCCATATAAACAAGATACTTGCATAGGTGCTTTGCCAGGACATATGCGAAGTAGCAAGATCAGGATTGGGAAGTGTGAGGTTGACAGAATATGGGAAGGACAGGAAGAAAGCCAATACAGAGACAGAATTCAGTGAAGATATAGGTTCTGCAGCTTGCCAGCATGGTGTAATGGTGAGAGTAGAAGCCTTGGATATAGGAGATCCAGGTTCAATTCCCTGCTGAAGTATGAAAGATCACTCGTTGATCCTGGACCAGTCACTCATTGTTAGTTTGACCCCCCCCCCTCACAAAGATGTTCTGAGAATAAGATGGTAAGGAGAAAAGCAGTATATGCTTCTCTGAGTTTCTTGGAAGTTGGGTTTTATGCATCATGAATCCTATTCCGGGAATGCTGGAATACAACTAACTGGATCAGATATAGCTTGGGGTTGGGATTGTGGAAAGGTAGTTTGTGAGTTATTGGTTGAGCTTCAGGGTGATTGTCGAGAGTTTTTGATTTATGTATAGCACATCATAGAAGTGAATACACCCCCTCACATTTCATAAATATTTTAGTATATTTTTTCATGTGACAACACTGATGACACTTGGCTAAATTCAAAAGCAGTGAGCATACAGCTTGCATAACAGTGTCAATGTGCCGTCCCCTCAAAATAACGCAACACACAGCCATTACTGTCTAAACCACTGGCAACAAAAGTGAGTACACCCATAAGTGACAATGTCCAAATTGGACCCAAATAGCCATTTCCCTCCCTAGTGTCATGAGACCCATTAGTGTCACAAGATCTTATGTGTGAAGGTGGAACAGGTGTTATTGCTCTCACTCTCTCATACTAGTCACTTGAAGTTCCACATGACACCTCATGGTAATGAACTATCTGAGGATCTGAAAAAGTGAATTGTTGCTCTACATCAAGATGGCCTAGGCCAGTGGTGATGAACTCCAGGTGTTTTAGACCACAACTCCCACAGTCCTTTGTCACTGGGAATCTAGGCTTGGAATTCTGGGGGTTGTGGTCCAAAACATCTGGAGTGCCAAAGATTTGCACCACTGGCCTAAGCTATAAGCAGATTGCCAAGGCCCTGAGACTGAGCTGCAGCACGGTGGCCAAGACCATAGAGTGGTTTAACAGGACAGGTTCCACTCAGAACAGGCCTCACCACAGTCGACCAAAGAAGTTGAGTGCCTGTGCTCAGCATCATATCCAGAGGTTGGCTTTGGGAAATAGAGGTCCCAGTGCTGCAAGCATTGCTGCAGAGGTTGAAGGGGTGGGGGTGGGGGTTAGCCTGTCAGTGCTCAGACAATATGTCGCATGCTGCATCAAACTAGTCTGCAGGGCTGCTGTCCCAGAAGGAAACCTCTTCTAAAGATGATGCACAAGAAAGTCCGCATACGGTTTGCTGCAGATAAGCAGACTAAGGACATGGATTTCTGGAACCAATTCCTGTGGTCCGATGAGAACAAGATAAACTTATTTGGTTCAGATGGTGTCAAGCGTGTGTGGTAGCAACCAGGTGAGGAGTACCTACATTCAAGCATGGTGGTGGGAGTGTCATGGTCTGGGGCTGCATGAGAGCTGCCGGCACTGTGGAGCTACAGTTCATTGAGGGAACCATGAATACCAACATGTACTGTGACATACCGAAGCAGAGCATGATCTCCTCCCTTTGGAGACTGGGCTGCAGGGCAGTATTCCAACACAATAACAACCCCAAACATACCTCCAAAATGGCCAGTGCCCTGCTAAAGAAGCTGAAGGTAAAGGTGATGGACTGGCCAAGCATGTCTCCAGACCTAAACCCTATTGAGCATATGTGCAGCATCCTGAAATGGAAGGTGCAGATGTGCAAGGTCTCTAAGGGCACTTTTACACAACCCCTAAGATCCGCTGGTCCCTTAAATTCGGACCAGAGATCTTAGGGGTTTGTCGCTCTTCCTGCGTCCCCACCCCTCTGCACTTCCTGGCTGCTGGCTGCGTGAGGGGAGGGAGAAAAAAAGGGACAAAAGAATGCAGGCTTACCTTCGGTGCCGGTGGACGCCGCCCCGTCGTTGTGATTCCTTCTCTTAAAGGGGCGGGAGGCAAAAAACAACAGCAAAAAGAAGCGAGGAGAGCCTGGCACATCCGCATCAAGATTTTTCACCCTCAGAGAGCAGGTACATGAAAAGTGTGCTGGGACGCGCTTAGGTGGGCATGGTCACACTTAATTTTCAGTAAACTCCGGAGCTGGTGGGTAAACAAATTTAAGCTCCGGAGCTGGGAGCCTTTTGCGGCGGAGTTTAGGGGTCGTGTAAAAAGGCCCTAACACCCACCAGCTCTGTGATGTCATCATGAAGGAGTGGAAGAGGACTCCATTTGCAACCTGTGAAGCTCTGGTGAACTCTATGCCCCCGAGGGTTAAGGGTAGAAAATAATGGTGGCCACACAAAATATTGACACTTTGTGCCCAATTTGAACATTGTCTGATATACTGTATCTCAACAGTATAAGCCACTTTTAAAACTCCCCTAACCAGTAGCATCAAAATGTATTTGTACTCTCAGACAAGAGCCCTGAACTGAAGAACGCCTGGAGTACATGGTATGTTTATTTGAAAAGACAGCACCTGTTTTGTTCTAATACTGAAAAAACACCTCCGGCATCAACATGTGCTTTTAAGCTACTCTGTTTATGCAAAAGTAAGCCCTTTGGTAGCTGGGTTCTGTGGTCACTGGTTGCTGAAATTTGGAGATCAAGATGGAAGGCAGGTGACTGGTAGATGGGCTGGCAGGTAGCCTATACAGAATGTGTCTGCTCTCCTCAGAACGGCCAGGCCCAGATCCCGACTCATTGGTCACAATCAGGTGTTGTCAACAGAGTGCAAGTAGAAACAAGTTTTACCACTCTACAATACAGTGGAACCTTGACTTACGTCATTAATCCGTTCCAGTGCCCTAGACTTAAGTCAAACATGACTTAAGTCAAACTAACGTTTCCCATAGAAAGTAATGGGAAAGTGGATGAATCCGTTCCAGATGATGAAAAAGACCCCCGAAAAGAGCAATTTAACACAAATTTGACTCGGATAGGAGATTCCTTCTGGGGATGTAAATGAAATGTCTCTACAAAGAGAGGAGGAGGCAGTGGAATTATAGTCCACAAGTTATATGCCTCCACTTTTTAATGTTCATAGCAACAATGTCTAACATTTAAGTTTTACTGATTTTTAACCTGACGTTCCAAGTTCTGAACAACTCTATGCTTACCATTAGAGTCCCACAACTTTACAGCTCCCCAACTAAAATGCTTCCATTGTGGACCAGACTTCTGCAGCCAGATTTTTTACAAGACTGAGCCGACTGTCTAACCAGCGAGGCCAGCCCCGAGCTCCCGGCCCTTCTTCTCCTCCGGCAGCAGCGGCGGCTTCGGTGAGTCCGAGGACCAGCTCCAGGTGCTCTGAGCTGGCCTCGCTGAAGCCGCCGCTGCCGGAGGAGGGGAAGAAGGCAGGAACAGTTTGGAGGCGGCAGCCACGATGCTGGGTTGTGGCTGCCGCCCAATTCCGGGCCTTGCGCCGGGGCTCCGAGATGTAAGTCAAAGCCTGTGACTCAAGTCAAACAGGCCCCTTCTTGCTGCAAGTCAAATATGATGCAAGTCAAGCAGTATGTAAGTCAAGGTTCCACTGTATCTCACTGCCAAGCCCTCGCAAACCTAGACATTTGAGGCGTGATTGCCTCTGGGGATTAAAACTGTCTGGAGTGGGATTAGTAAAGGACCCTCTAGTTGCAGTAGTTGTGATGCCGTTGCACTTTAACAATCCTGCCACCCTCTTGTGATAGGAAGACACCTCATTCCATAATGGGATAATTTGCCTGTGATGGTAGAAAGAAAAGAGCTCAAAGGAGGTCCAAGAAGGCCTACATCTGTCCAATCATAGCATATGAGAGAGTTAGGCAAAGTGTGGCCGATAAGCTTTTCTTGGACTTGATATCCCATGTATGTTCTAGTCAACATAGCCAATGGTAAGAAATGGGAGTTGCAGGCCAGCAATATTGGTATTTGGAGAGGCACACTTTGCCTAGCTTGGGTCTAGGAGATTGAAGCATACCCCTGTTGCCCATCAACCTGTTTCCTGCCATAGTTTCCCATTTCCTTCTTCAGCTCAGCATGTTCTACATGTGTTTGATTATAGCTGTAGTGAGTGTGGGAATCTGGGAGTGGAAAGTCAACACCATCGGAAAGAATCAGTTTGTGGAAGGCAGTTGAAACCCTTGACCGTAGGACAGCTCAAGCAGTTCTGCTTGCATCTTGAAGTTCAGGGAGAATGATTCTTGCAAGGGCCCATCAGCCCATCACAAGTATTAATGGACCACGACCTGATGAGGAAGAGTTAGTTGACTTTTTAAAACTACAACTCCCAGCATCTCAAAGCAGTGGCCACGGAAGCAACTTATATCTCTGGGAAGCACAGATGGTTACCTTAGCAGTATAGACAGCAGCACCATAACCAGAGGGAAACGCGCAGCCAAAGAGGCAGACTTTATCCAAGGGAGCATCATCGTTGATTTTTACAATGGAAGCTTCAGGCAAAACAGTGTATTCAGAGAAGGTACTTGTCCACAGGAAGTGGTAAACCTGTTTCCCTTTGCAGGTGAACCTGCTGGTCTTGTCTGGCATCAAGTTTTGAAGTGCTTGGTGGAAGCTATAAGGAGAGGAGATTCAGAGAGGTCACCATCAGTTGGGCTAAAAGTTCATTGGAACTATTATTTGGAAACACAAATAGATAATGAAAGATGTCATGACACAAATAGGATAGAAATCCCAAGACCTTTTTATTAACAAGGCTAATTATGTGATCCAGCTGACCTCTCCTACCACTTCCCTCTTTCATCAAGGTTTTACTGCAAACCTTACATCAGAGAGAATGGAGGGAACAGCTCTACCAATGACAGGGTATCCTACTTAGAACATAAGATACTAGAGGAGAGATGCTCTTTTATAGGCAACGAAGACACATTTGCTTCACAAAAGACCTGCTCATGGTAGAGATGAAAAGAGCTAGAAGCTAGGATTGCTGAGTTAGATGTCGCAAAAACTTACTGGGTCTTGAGGCAGTAATTAGTGTTTGGATTCAAGCAGCAGTCACATTCTCCACACTGAGGGAGGCAAAGAGGAATCACTTTATCACCTTGTAGGGGAGAAAAAAATAAAACTGCAGCATAATATCTTGGGTATATTAAATGTTTCTAAACAAAATTCCAAATTGCTAAGCAGCTAAATTCAAATGTTAAGGAAATTTTCTTTAAATATGAAAGTTTTTTTTTAAAAAAATATGTACACAAGTCTATCCCATGTCAACAAAACGTTAACAAATCCTTTTGGCTTAATTTTAATGTAGGTTAATTAAAATTCTAGCCCAGTTTTGTGGCAGTTTTATAGAAGTTTCAACAATCTACTTGCTAATAGCTATGGTAGTGGTAGGGAGATTATGGGAGTTGTAACTTTTCGATGCTGTTAAACAACCAAATAGCAAAAAATAAACAAAACAAAAAAACAAAAACAAAACAACCCCATGCACAATTGATTTGATAGGAAGGGATTTACCCTGCAGTGAAGAGACAAAAATGAATGTACTGTATTAGGTAAGCTTTTCTTTTTTTCTTTTTAAGAACAATTAAACAAGGGATCTGTGAACTCATGGATGCATTACAGCTGTTTGCACCATAGATGAAGAAGTGGTACATGGACTTCCAGAAAGGAAGATACTACTGTTCCCATCATCCCTCCAATGGTGACATATAGGACGTGGAAGGAGAAAGGGACACAGAGGTCATTAATATACCATGGAATGCTACTGTTTTCAGGCAATGCTTGACATAATGCACTAATAGTAAGGCACATCTTGATTTCTCACTCTTACCTGGCTTTACACAGGTGACTCCTGGCCCAACACTTTCCACAATCCCAGCCCCTTCATGGCCTGCAATGACTGGGTAGTTAATATTAGGAAAGTACCCTTTCAGTACATGATCATCAGTCCGACAGATTCCAGTCGCCACTATCTGTGTGGAAAAGCACGACATGTTGCAAATGGTTAACTTTACCACTGCCATAACCACATCATCGGGATGGGAGGCACCCCATTATTTTAGACAGGAGTCTTGAAAGTTGAATTAAGGGCACAGATCTCTCTCTGTCCTTGGCACTGAAGTTACTACAGGAAAGCAAAGAAGTTGATTTCAGATATGTTCTGAGGAGAGAAGGGGGGAGGTTTTCCTCCTGCAAACCACGATCAGCAGCTCCTGCTGCAGCTAGTAAAAACAGAAAAAAGGAAAAAAAGGACCAGCCTTATTGGGGGGACCCAGCACAAACCGTCCCCTGCCATTGTGGTAACTCCAAAGGCAGTGGCAGCCTCTCCTGGTGAGCATGACTACATTCTCTATGTCATTTCAGTACTGTACTGCTCTGAGAGATGGCCTATGAAAAGAAGTATCCATCAAGAGGGCAGAGGTCTAGACAACTCTATTTCTTATGGCGACGTTCTGTGGTGGACACCACTAGTTATTGAATTTTCTAAACCACTCCTCTTACATTCACGGCTACTTGACCCCACACTTTCATAATTTAGCTGCCAGCTGCTTGTGCACTACGGAGATAGTTCACCTCCAACAGTGAGAGGGGAACTTCCCCTCTTGATTACCTTCACTCTGATTTCATGACTTCTTGGTGGTGCCACCTCCACTTCCTCAACAGAAAGTGCTTTGCCGGCTTCCCAGATAATTGCTGCTTTGCATTTAATGACCTGCGCACACACAAGACATTGGAAGCAAAAGCAAGTGAGAACAGAATTCAGCGGTGCCCACCATAGCCGTTTCAGTAAAGGATGCGTCCCCCAGAAACTTGAGTAGCAATACAACTGTTGAACCAGAATTGGGGCAGGGCCAACCCTACTATTAGGGAGAATGTGGCGGCCCTTTCAGACGGCTGATTCTGAAGATCTAGTAAGGACAGCATTGCGTAGTTATTCACTTTATTACTATTATGTTTTTACTACCACACATAGGAATGTCTGTTGTTGATATGTTCTCCCTCATTCATCAGTATAACTAGCATTTTCCTTCTTTGGTGGTCTTATAAAGGCATAATTTGCTTTTTTAGAGCATATATTTGGCAGGGAAAAATTCTTTGGACACCTCAACTGAAAGAGTCTCAGCATCAGAACCAATGCAAGACTCAATAAATATCCTGAAGGGTGTTTGGGGTATTTATTTAATTTAATGTATTTAAAATATTTTTTACCCCAGCTTTCTCCTTAAGACGATCCATTGTTTGTCCTCATCATTGGCATCCTTCAGTCTCGAAAGACTATCGTATCATGCCTGGAGTAGAGATCCTAAAGCAACACCTAGTGTGGCTAAATAGACCAATCCAGGAATGGCAGTCTCTACCGCACTGGGGGCAGATATATTCTGTTTCTTGCCCAGTCCTCAGGTTTCGTTGTTTCCGTGCCTGCCTCTTTTCCTCTGCCTGTTGAACAAATCCCTCTTCTGAATTTATGTAGACCATGCTGTACGTTTTGCCTCCAGACAGTGCAATCGGAGGTCAGGGTTTCCTACAGCAACAGGATTTCCTCAAAGTTCCATGCCTGAATAATCGAGCTCACAAATTAAGCCTGTGTTGGCTTCCCAATGATCAATCATAAAACAAGACACATTAACATGACATGGAGGTGACCAGATATCTGCTAGCAATCCCCTATGGACTATTTGGTTTGGCCCAACAGTTGGGAAAGAGAGAGAGAGAGAGATAGGAGAAGCGTAATCAGTCAGCTAAGTTCAGCTGAGCTGGTGAACCTCTAACCTTGTCCATTGATCAGGCAGGCCAGGACTGATGGTAATTCAAGTTCAATGTCATCTGGAAAGTTACAGGGTTCTTACCCTTGTGGTCCTTCGTTTATTTGTAATCATTTTAAACAAACAGTTAAGCAAGACATTTAATCTTCCCAAGAAGGCATTGGAATGCTGTCTGCTAGGGCAGGAACCTCAGGGAACGCATACCCTTCAGTTATCTAAACCATCAGATATGTTCTTGGTGCATGCTGACGAAAATATCAGCTATTTCATGTGGAATGAAATCATTCTGATCTGGAGGTCCCATTCATCAAACCCACTAGCAGAGTCTAGGAAGCGTTTTATCTACATTCAATCCTAACTCCACACAACCTTCTCTACTAGAGATGGGCACGACTTAGCGGTATTCCCGTTTCCGTTACTCGGTTCCGTTACTCTACGGAAACGGTAACGGGAATTACTCCGCCAGACTTCGAGCTCGAACCGACGAACGAACAATTATGGTCTGATTTGTCGTGCTTGTTACTTGCATTGCGCGATCGCGCGATGCCACGCGGCACAGAAAAAAAGTTTTTAAAAGTTAAAAAAACCCGGTTCCCGGCCAAAAAGCAGGCGGAAAAATGCCTGCCGTGCCTCAGGGCACCTACCAGAGGGGTTGTTTCTGGAGGGAGGTCCCCGGCCTCCCCCCCATCCCCCGTCCTAGTGGGCTGCTCTGTGGGACTCGCCGCAGGCTCGCAGCCAGCAAAAAGCCCAGTCTCGCCGGCCGCCGGCCGCCGCAATTAAAGCGCAAGCAAGCGGCACGGACGGCACAGGAAAAAACTTTTAAACTCTCCCCCCACCCATTCCCGGGCCAAAAAAGCAGGCGGAAAAATGCCTGCTTGACTAAGAGCGCAGGGCACCTACCGGAGGGGTGGTTTCTGGAGGGGGGGTCCCACCTCCCCCCCCCATCCTGGGCAGCCGGACTCGCCATGCCATGCGGTGCGGGCGGGGGATCCAAAATGGGGCGGCGAACGCAATATTGTTTTTGAAATCGTGGTCCAAAAACACACAAGCACAACAGAAACACGCGAAAATTTATAAACTGCCAGATTTTTCACAGTAGCAGTGGGTTTTTTCTTGCAACAAAATGTCTCTCCTCTCCTCCTCTGTCCTCCATTGATTTTATTTTTTTATTTTTTTTACACCTGCGCAATGATGGGCTGGCCGAGTAGCCAGCCATGTGGGAGTGGACGACCATGCAAATTTTTGGAGCCATCCCACCAATCGCATGGCCACTTGGCCATGGAGACTTCTGGGATGTGCCAAAAAGCCCCCTAAAACCTGCCCTAGCCCCCTAACCCTAACCCTAACCCTTGACTCCAGTCCTTACCCATACGTCACAGACTGTCTTCTTAGTGGGTCAGAGAGGCACCCAGAGGTGCAACCCACTAGCCCACCGTAACCTTACCCGTCACTAGCCTAACCCTAGCCCTTGCACTAACCCACCTTAACCCTAAGCCAGATCTACTTGCATTGCACTACACGCAAGTACAATTCCCTTCTGTGTGAGACATGGTGGTGCGAGAGCCTTAGTTAGACATCACCTATGGCTCTGGGTTCACTGCCATCACTAGTCTCACTGTCTGCAACTGGTATGCATATCCATATGGCTATTGCATACCATTTTGCAGCAGCAGCAGGTGAGGAGGGGAGACCCCCATGTTGAGGGGTCTCTTGGAGCCTGGTTCCCTTTCCTAGTGGGTGAGGATAGGAGGCACCCACGGGTGCCTCCAGGAGCCCGCTTTCCCTTTATAGCGGGCCAGAGGAGGCACCCACCCCACAGAGGTGCCTCCAGGAGCCCGCTACCCCCCCCCCCAAAAAAAACCAGTACTAACAAAAACAAAAAAACAAAAAAACGAACCGACTAATTTTTGTGAATTTTCACGAAAAACGGAAACGACCCGAAACGGAACCGGCCCGACTAACGACAACTCGAAAAAAATTTTTTCAAGTCGTGCCCATCTCTATTCTCTACCCCTCCGATCTGGTAATGTAGTACATGCTGGAGCTACAGGCAGAGGCGTACCTAGGGTTTGGAGTGCCCAGGGACAAAGTCAGTTTTTGCGCCCCCTCCTGCCCCCCAACTGCATCTCACCCACCAAGCAAGTGGTGCCCAATCCTGGGGGAACAGTGGGGGAAAGGGAGAAGGGTCCCTCTTTCTCATGCCCTCTTTGGGGGTCTCCCAGACAAGGCTCTCCTGTGCAAACCGCACAGCATGCAGATAGCGCCAAGCAGGCAATTTTTTCCAAGCATCACCTCCATCACATGTGCCCCTCTCTTCCTTTTCCCAGGCTAATGATTGCCAAGTCTTACCGGGGGTGGGGGGAAAGAGGAGGGGGGAACAACTGATGGAGGTGCTGCTTGGGAAAAAAACATTGCCTGCTTTCCTCTCCTCCTTTCCCCCAACTAAGGACTGCCAAGCCTTAGCGGGGTGAAAGGTGGACAGCTGGTGGGATGGCGCATGGCTTCCTCCTCCTGCTCCCTCTCCAGTTGCCCCCAGATTGCTGTGCGCTCTGGGGCAAATGCATTCTTCCACCCCTCCCTAGTTATGCCAGTGGCTACTAGGCTCTTGATAATACTGCTGTACATCTAGGGATTAATCTTCAGGAAGACCCAGAATCTCCTTAAGTATGAATTGGAGAAGGGGCAGGATTGAGCAGATTCCACACATACTAGTAAACTACATATGTGAACTTCAGAAGTTGAGTACAATAGTTTCCTTCCTCTCAATGTCTCTCCACTTTGTGCTCATCCAGCTACAATTGAGACCCATAATTTCTGAATATGAATAAAATGGATTCCACACTTGCTAGCAAGCACTCAACAGGAAAATAGAAGGAAAGAATGAAAGGGATCCAAGTGCAGTGGAATTCTCTTGAATAAGACTGCAACTGCAACTATGCAATTAGGGAAATGAATTCCCTCGCATTCCGCGCTGTGAAGGATGAAAGAGGAAAGAGCAAGAGTCTTATAGTTGCCACGCCATCAGCAATTTGTATGTGGGTAGATTATGCACTCACATAAGCAGATTCATTCTGAGAAATTTGGGGTTCTGGCTGTAGTGAGGGCTATCAGCATTGATTTTTGAACCAGGGATACTATGGATGTTTCAGGTCTATGATATCCAACTTATGCTGAAACCGAAGACAAACTATCTTGCTATGATGTTGTCAACAGCCTAACCATGATTTGTCATATTCAGAATCCATACAAAAGTTTCAGGAAGTGAAAATCGTGTGTGCAGATAAAATAAAAGAATATTTGACATGTAAGACATCCTGATGACTTACTGCACTTGGGACTTCTTGGTTTCCAATTTTAATTCTTGCACACAATGCAACACCAGCTCTCAGAATCACGTATTACTGCTCTTATTGTCTTTCATGTATATTAAGTAGGCTTTTGAATCTTCAAGAGGGGAATAAACCTTCACAAGTTGATTTTTAAGCATGTGGTGAGTCAGATTACATAGACGATACAGAGTCCTATATGAAATGGATAGTTACTAACCCTTGGGTATTTCATTTTGGAACAAATCTACTATTCACAAGCAGGGAAACTTTGGTAAAAGTTTTTTGTATCGATTTAGATGGACCCACAGATAGGAAAAACTGACTTTTTAAGGATTGCATTCCACCGAAATCCCAAGCAAGCATGCTGCCTAGCCATGTTGGTTAGGAAATATGATGAATCATAGGTTTTGTTTTTTAAATATAATCTTCCTTACCTTCTCTGCAGTTGCCATCTGTGCCAGGATCTTGACTTTAAGTCTAACTTCACTATTTTTACAAAGACCTTATGTTGATTCCTTTGGCTCTGGACAGAACACAAAGATAACCAAATGACCCCTTTTTTCCACCTCATGTGACACTCACATTTTGTAATGTATGATAAGCGAGCAGGGAGAGGGGAGGTCCCATGAAGAGTTGTGATACAAAGGTCTTCAGTGCCTCACCAAGTATGTTCTGAAAGTTCATCTCCTGGAGGAGGTATCAATAATTAATTCTTAACACCCAAGAGAAAAGGGGATCTATAATAATAATAATAATAATAATAATAATAATAATAATAATAATAATAATAATAATAATAATAATAATAATAATAATAATAATAATAATAATAATAAAGCTCCCTTTTCAGTTAAAGATTTTTGGATTTTCAAGAAATTGCCTGTAGTAAAATGAAAGAAAACAAACTGATCTCATCCATGGTCTCTTCCTCAAATGTGGTATGAAGTGCAGTTTTACTGACAACACTTCTTAGCCACAGTAAAAGACAAAGCAACAGAAGCACAATGCATTACAGATTTTCTGAGACATAAACCTCACTTTGACCACAAATTACAGTTGCTGCATCGGGAAAAGCACATATTGCCACATATAAAGGAGGGACCAAGGACAGGAACTTTGGCTAGAGTTTTCTGGTGACAGTTTTCAATTCTCAGCCAAACCTGATGCCAAGGACAGTCTGTAGTGATGATGCAAAGATCATGCAGGCAAGGGTTGAAAGAAGGAATCCCTCTCCCTCTGTCCCCAGGCTTTGCACACTTGTGCAAAGAAGAAGAAAGCTTCGCAGGCCATCGATGGTGATTCCACAAATCTAAACATTGGTTGGAAGATTGGTGGTATCATGCACTTTGTTGAGGTTAAACTTTGCCACAAACTGATCTGGTTAGTCTATGCTCTTCATATGAATGAGTTGCCCCTGCGAAACATGATCGCAACACTAGGGAAGATCTTATCAGCCAATAAATGGACTGGTCAAACTGGGAAGATGCTATACAATACCACAGAACTAGAAATTGATCCTTCATTCTCTAAAGTCTCAAGTGGGGAGACTCTCATTTCTCTTAACCAGCGTAATAAATAATTTTTCAACAGATCAAGCTTATGGATACAAGATTACACAGGCGATAAGGACAGGGTTACTTCCCATAGATCCTGCCTATCTTGACATTGGTCCACTGAGTCTCTCAAGATGGTTAACAACTGCAAACAGGATTTGCTCTATATGGGTATCAAAACATAATTTTAAGAGCAAAACCCTCCAGAACTTAAAACTAATAGTAGAGTACATTGTCAGTGTGTCCTTTCCCTGCTGGTTCCAGATCAAAGTGAAACACTCTTGGGTTGAAGGCCCACACCATATGTTGTTCCAGCTCCATCTTCTCAGATTCCAAAAGAAAGCTGTAGTTGATGCTATTTTGCCAACTGTCCAGCGTTCAGCATGGTATGCATTTAGCAAAATGATCATTCAAAAACTCTTGTGCTCCAGTAACAGCGATGAGAGAAAAGCTGGGGTGCTTAAGGAGTGGAAATGATTTCCTGGGAGATTTTTCTGTACGTCCCCAGCAAAACCCCTATTAATTCACATGCTACGTCATTGTTAGAACTCATAGATTGGTCTCAATATGTATATGAACCTCATTTGACATGCAAACTGATGATATAGGCAGTCAAGAAGTTCATTAATGGACCTACGCAAATTCCAAAGCGGCCATATCATGGACAGCCTGTAGAGAGAATGGTCAAACAAATTACAGAGGCTGCAAGCAAAGTATATACAGCTGGAAAATGTGAGGAATATGTAAGAGGTCAAGAAGTAATTTGACAATTGATGTCCAAGAGCAAATAAAACAAGACTTAATGAAACTTATTAATATTTTGTTGTTTGTTTAGAAAAATATGTTTTGTTTTAAGGCGAACGTATGTTTCATAATTTTATGCTGTTTTCCAACTGCAGTGAATGTGCCTTTTGTTCAAGTCCTGATTTACTGAGCTAAATGTTCTCCAGTCAAAAAAATAATATTTGAATCCATGACATCAAAAGACACATTTTAGACCTCCTTACTCAAAAATTTGTACAGAAAAAAAATAACCCTCTAAATGACATGTCTTAGACAACATCTGAGTCATGGTGCTGGTGCTTCTTTCCCTGCCTTCTTTTAAATGGCCTAGGTAGATCTATTATGAATGGGTCCAAAAGCCAGGCTTGAAAGGAGAGGAGTAAAGAGTGAGACAGAGGGGGTTACTTCAATGTCCCGTTCATCCCTCCACTTGGGACCAGTACAAAAAAAACTTACTTCACATCCATAGCGTGACAGCCAAAAGTTGTCTCGACCATGTCCCCAGAACCGGGAACAGAGCGTGACAAGCCATACCTGCCCCTGGGCTGGGGAATTCTCTTGTCACAGTTCGTTCCCGCTTCCTGTTCCGAGACAAGGGACCATGTGGTAACATAGTGGTCAGCGGCTGAAGCGGCATTCAACATTAGTTTCCCTATGGGAAACACCATGCAGTGCAAATGTTTATTAAAGAAAGTACTGAAAATTCTGTAGCATTGATGTGTAAATCCCGGAAAACCAGTAAATTGAAATATCGAAAGAGTTTTATTTACGATATTTTTTAAAAAGGGTTAAGGAAGCAAGACAAATTCAGAATTTGTCACGGAACAAGACCGTAAAGTAACAGTTGTCACGAGACAAGTATCATGCCCGTGAGTAAAAGGAAACAGGGACTGAACAGGGACAAAACCACATGACCGCAAACAACGCTGTCACGGTACAAACGTAATCACGGAACAAGGTAGGATGTGAAGTAACCGCCTGTTCTGTCCATGTGAACTCTCAGTGTGAACTGGAGTGCAGAGGCTATACAGACAGAGCAGTTTCTCTCTCTTCAAGGTACAGTATCCCTTTATTGTGTCAAAAGCAATGGTGGAATGGGTGTGGTTACCACCACCATTTACTACATGTGAGTTCCAAATAGTTAACAAATGGTCGAGGAAGTTTTTTTAGGTTGTATTATACTTCCCCATGTTCACACAGAAGTTTCTGGAAATTGCAACCCTTATCTTGCTTACACACACAAAGAGGAGTTTAACCAGATAATACTGTTTGAACTCTAAAGTCTAATTGGCATAGATGAAGAAACAGAATTAATATTTGATAACACATAGATATTGGTAGACTACACTGAGACTGACTCACTGTAGAAACTTTTACACACTTGGCTTTAATTATAAATAATGTTGCTTTCCATTGGGAGGAAAACATAGCTATGTAAATTTATATACTTCTAGTTATCTATTAATTTATTATTTTTATTTATATAACACCTCATTAGTTTTGTTGGTTCATGGGGAGTTCATGATATACAATAAAATCATATGCCAAAAGGTTAAAGGTTCCCCCCACACGTGTGCTACTCATGTCTGACTCTAGGGGTGGTGATCATCTCCGTTTGTAAGCCAAAGAGCCAGAGCTGTGCAAGTCCATGGCCATGTGGCTGGCATAGCTAAACACATTTATATGTTTACCTTCCCACCTTTTAAATGGTGGTACCTATCTACTTGCATTTGCATGCCTTCGAACAGCTAGGTTGGCAGGAGCTGGGGTTAACAGCAGGATCTCACTCCGCTGCGTGGCACCTGGGATTCGAACCTCTGAGCTGCCAGCTTTGCAGCTGACAGTTTCAGCACTCTAGCCAGCTGAGCCACCACACCCTATGCCAAAAAGCACCATACAATAAATACAAATAACTACAAAAAACATGTCACTAGCTAAAATTATGCTTTTAAAAGAAATAGACAAATTCAATCTGTCAAATTCAAAAAAACCCTGCTTTTCCGGGAGGTGTTTGGTGACTCTTAATTTCTTTTCTTTTTTTTTGGTCCGCCATCTGCCCCCATGTTTCTTTTGTTTTTTCTGTTACTATGTTTTTAAATTGATTTTATTAATCTGATTATTTGTCATATTTGATTGTCTGTTATTTGTTTGCTGTGAACCGCCCAGAGTTCCTTCGGGAAGACGGTGCGGTATATAAGCCGTAAAATAAATAAATAAATAAATCCCATTTTAACATCTCTGGATAGTATTCACACTGGTAGAACATATAATTCGGTCTTAATAAGCTTCCTAAAAACAGAGAAGTGATTGCACCTCAGAAACCTCTGAAGGAAACATGTCCCACAGGGAAGAAGCCATGACCAAGAAAGCTCAATTCCTTGTGTTGGCATTTTCAGCCTCTTTGGGTATTACAGTCCTTAACATCTAGAGTAAATACGGCTTTGCTCTTTGGATACATAGGTGTTCTGCCAATGTGCCACCTTCCTTACCCTGCCTCCTCCACCGGGGACCCTCACATAGGAGGAGGAAAGGTAGGGGAACCCAGGATGCTGCCTCTGGTGTATGGTGGAGGAAGCAGGGGAGGGAAGCAGGAGCGCCCAATGGAACTCCTGTGTGTCTTATCAACGAACCATTATGAACCACCAGACCAGCAGTTCCTACTCATCTCTAATTAAGAGTCTTGGTAAAAACACAATACTCGTTTACTTTCATAACCCATTATGTCTGCAGATGACGAGAACAAAGGATCTTTCTAAAATTATCATCTTTAAGGTATAGAAAAAAATCAAATGAAATTTTAAAAATTTAAAAACATAAGTAGTTACATTATCAACCTAGTGCACTGCAGGTGAAAGAGGACCCATGAGATCTTGGTTGTAATCATTGCTCTCGTGAAGGGTGTGGTACTGATAGCATCATTCCTTAAACACCTCTCTTACCTTAAGGCTGCTAGGAATTGGTTCCAATTTGACAGCACATAACAGTGGTATTAACTGAATACAAACAAACTGTGCCCTTTTTTTTTTTTTGCAACATACAGGATTGTATTAGCCTCGTTAATTCCACCCCGCTAAAAAAAAAAAGGTGTGTGTGCACGTGGAGGTTCATTTAAGGATCTGTTCTTGTTTCCACATGTAATGGAAAGATACCAGTCTTGTAGAAGTGATCTGCTTGTGTTGCTATCGTCAATTTCTCCATAACAGCCAAGAGTGGGCAAGCTCCTGAATATAGGGGCCAGTGTTTCCATCCCCAGGACTGATTGCAGGCTGCACTCTCTTCCCCCAAATGGAAAATGAAAATGGTCAGAAATCCATTTCTAATGTTGCAACCCCACCCCCGGTCTTTGTTTGGCACTAGAAAACAAGTGGAGGAGTGACCTGTACCTTGTCTTAAAAGCTCCAACCTCCAATGCCACTTTAAAGACTAGGCCATATCTACTTGACACCAACTTTGGGGGGCTGTCGCAGATACACAGAATATGGACTTGCTAGAATGACCCTCATTCTCATGTGAGGTGGGTACGATGTGAGCTGTACTAAAATGCAAAAGACACCCACATGGTGATTCTCTCAAAAGTAGTGAGATGGAAGGCGCGGTAAACATACACTAAATAAATAAATAATGTCTTTATGAGGGGCTTCCAGGCAGGTGGAGAACCCCCCCCCAGTTGATTTCCTGAGGGCAAGAAAGCAAGGTACCTTTCACAGTCTAGCACTTAACTGCCCTAACCCTAAACCTACGAGTCGTGTTTTAAAAAAGGATAATGATCATTTGAGGGAGAGATTTCAGGTATTCTTTGGAGAGGAAAAATCCCACTGTAATGGCATACCATGCCCCATCACCTTCACCATAGGACATATCCCCTGGACCACGACAGGTGATCACACATACCAAAAATAATATGACGACATGCCACTCTGTATCTGCTTTTCACTATCAGCAGTGCAAATTGTGCGGACACTGGCCTCGGCTATGGACTGTGTGTGTATTGTCGTTACAGTCGTGACCGACCCTTCAGGACTCCATGTCCATGGAGTTTTCTTGGCAGGAATACTGGAGTGGTTTGCCAGTTCCTACTCCAGGCGCCTACAGTGCCTGGTATTCCCTGGTGGTCTTCCATCCAAGTACTAACCAGGGTTGACCCTGCTTAGCTTCCGAAATCAGGAGAGATCGGATGTGCTTAGGGCATCTAGGCAGCACTTTGGATTAGACGAGCGTTAACAGATTGAAACTGAATCTAAACAAGACCAAGAATGTGTTGCTAGGAGGGCTACCTGCCCAGTTAGGGTGTTCTTTTCCTGGTCACACTGCCTCTAAAAGACTAGTTCTGTGACTTTGAGTAGATCTCAGGCATGGCCAAGTCTGACTTTTCCCATCTTTGACAGATTAGCCATTTCTGGACAGAAATCCCTAATGATACTGGTCCATGTGTTGGTAATCTCTAGCATAGACTACTGCAGTGCTGTCTATGCGGGGCTACCTTTGAAAACAACAGGGAAGTTTGAGCAAGTGCAAAATGCAGCAGCTAGGTTTCTATCAGGAGTACAGAGATACGATCATATCTCCTTGATCCTGGCATGTCTGCATTGGCAACCTGATCCCTCTCTTTTACAACCCAAAATTGCAGTTTCGCAACCACACGGTTCTCTCCTTAGCTTACTATTGTGTATAAGATGATCTTCAATTTTTCATCTATCAGTTTTAGACAAAAATATAGCCTTATTTACAGAAAAATATTGTATATCAGTGGTGGCTGTAATGCTGTGGAATGTGTTGCTGACTGATATACTGTTAAATCAGGCACCCTCTCTTCTGACATTTAGGAAATGTGTAATATCTGTATTGTTTAAATGGATCTTTAAAAACTTCCTTTCTCTTTTACTCTCTCATGGATCCATGAGCAGGAAACTGTTTTTGATTCGTTGTTGTCTCTCAATCTATTTTAGCTTTTTGTGTGGCTATTTTATTGTTTAGTTCTTAGTATTGATGTGTTCTTCGGTGGGGGTGCATGGGCAGTTATTATTCATTGCTGTTATCTGCCAAGAATAGTGACCAGTTACTAGATGGTGGGATAAAAATGTAATAAATCAATACATAAATGAAAAGAAGTGATCCCAGCTGAATTCATACAAAATAAACAGGCCCCTAACAACTGGGGGGGAAAGAGACAAGTGACACTGGGGATAAATGCCATTTTCTGCACAATTAACTATTGGTCATGTAATAGTGGGACAATATATCATATTAGTCTT
Organism: Phrynocephalus guinanensis; assembly: GCA_037367245.1. NCBI lineage: Eukaryota > Metazoa > Chordata > Lepidosauria > Squamata > Agamidae > Phrynocephalus > Phrynocephalus guinanensis. The sequence goes on from CM074741.1 coordinate 23,513,622, forward strand.
TTAACATTTTAAATAAAATGTATTTTATTTTGCAATACAAACACACCTTTCTTAGCCTTTTTAATGTAGTGGAAAAACAATGTTTAAGAGCTGACAAAATGAGCTTGAAGCTGATGGCACATTACTTTTTATTAATATATCAAAGATTAAGAGTCAGTAAATTAAAAAACGAAGAGAAGACTCCTGTGTACTCAACCAATCTCTGGTTGAAGCTAAGTGCTCTTTCAAAGAAACACATGCTTTCAGTTTTTAAGCTACAGAGTGGTTCAGAAACTGTCCTAAATGAATGGACACGAGAGGTCTGAACATTCTTTATCATATGCCAGAAAAGTGTTATTCAATCATGTAAACAAGTCTGATTTGAATTTCATAAGGCAAAACAACTTTAACGTTGGATATTCTTCAAGGAAAACCAAATTACCTGATGTAGTTCCAGATTTCTATTGGCTATTTATACACAGCTATGGCATTATGACAATGTTCTCTCTGCATGATTAAGAAGCCAAAGCATTGTTTAGAATTTCTAAGCATCTGGAGCAAAAGGAAAATAGCTCTTCATACCCCAAACAATGACATGGAAATGGACATTTTACCGCCTATCTCCAGGGAATTAGCACAGAATTTTCTGCTTATATATACTGCCCCATACCACTTCAAGTAGTCTCTGGTCGGTTTACAGTTTTAATTACAGTATGCAGGCTACACATCCCCCCCCCAGCAAGCTGGGTACTCATTTTACCGACCTTGGAAGGATGGAAGGCTGAGTGAACCTTGAGCCTGCTACCTAGGATTGAACCCTAGGTCGTGAGCACAGTTTTACCTGCAGTACAGGCATTTAACCACTGCGCCACGGGTCTCATATTTTGTAAGACATGTTCATAGTAGTTCTGTATTACAAAAGCACAGAGTAGTTGTATTTCTCCCAGCCCTGAGTACCAGATTCTGGACACACAAGAGGAAATCAGCTGGGGCAATCTGAACTTCTAACCCTGTCAGTCAGGACCCAATTAACTGATTCTTGAGAGAAGAACTTTGTAACTCCTTATTGGCCAAACAAGCATTAATACCGGCAAAGAGATTCTGTGTCTGGTTGTAAAATAATTTTTAAAATAATTAAAAATATTCAGAAGTTCATTGGTTTAAGCTGTGAAAGTATTTCTTTTTTGGTTTATGGTTGAGAATGGTCTTACTTGATGTTAGCAGAGATCTGATGCACCAGCACACTTTAAAAGACTGGAAAACAACCAGTACTGTCAGTTGTACAAAATTGTAGTGATTGTTTTGGCTTTTTTTGTTTTGCTGTCTGAAAGGTATTATTGCTTTTTATGAAAAACACATGACTGCTCCTTATGTAAATAAAATTTACTTCAGATGAACATGCAGTTGAGCTGTTCATGTTTGAAAGGTAATCAGAGGAAAGGTGTGGAACCTTTTCAGCTCCAGGGCCAGATCCAATTTCAGGTAAGTTCCGGGGGGAGGGGTATTCTAGTGACTGACAAGGCCAAAGGCAAAAGGGTGGGACAGATAACTTAAGTGTATTTCAGCTTAAAATACCAAACATTGAGATGCCATTATTTAGAATGAATAAAAGATATATACATATAAAAAACATTTGGCAATAAAGTTCATACAGTATTTTTTTTTTCTAAATCCACAACCCAAGAGAGAAAAATCTCCATGAGAAGATCCCGGCAGAAGAGCTTCAACATCAAGTCAGGAACTTAAAAAAGTAAAATAATACGAATACTGAAAGAGGAAAAACCAAGGTTAACTATTTTGCAGGAAAAACAATGGGCCAAGATATTTGCTTGCAGATACAAATATAATTAAATTCTTACTCAAGATACTATCAGCAGATGTTGCAAGCAGCCTTGGGACTGAAAGGAGGGAGAATTCCAAAATCATTGAATCACAGAATAATTGAATTGGAAGGGTTCTGTAAGGACATCAAGTCCAGCCCTCTGCTCAAATCCAAACCAAAGATCAGACAGATCTGCCTAATGTTCTTTTGAATGCCTCCAGCACTGCAGCGCTCACCACCTCCAAACTAATTGGCTCAATGGTCGACTGCTCTAGTATTTAAGAAGTTTTTCTTGGCATTCAGCCTAAATATGCCTTCCTGTAGATGGCCAAGAACAGATCGTGTTCCTCCTGTGTAAGACCACCTTTCAGATATTTGAAAAATGCTACCCTATCTTCCCTTCGTTTTCTTTTCTCAAGACTAAACGTGCGCAGTCCTTTCAATCTTTCCTCACAGGACTTGGCTTCCAGTCCCCTGATCAAACCCATAACTACAGAAGCCCACAGCATGTTTTTCCTCCAGGAATATAATTCCTTCAAGGCTACATGCCAGAGCAACAGATTTGCAAATAATGTATACAGTACCTGTAAGCTAATAAAAAAATCACAAATGAACTGCAAGTTATTTTCCCGTTTGTGGAGCTGCTGAAGGTGTATGTGATGACAGACCAATTTATCTCTCATTTCTTCCAAACTGAATTGTACTCTATAGTCTGATCTCCATTTTTCTTGGCAAACCCCTTTAATCTCTATTCTCCTACACATCTCTAGGAGACCTCCATTAGACCAAAATGTTAAACAAAAAAGTCCTGGTATTTACTGAATTCTGCATTGAACTCAAGTTACTAAAAGCAAGACCTGAGAGGTCACAAATCTCACCTCTTTCCAGCTCGAAGCAACTCAAAGCCTTCATTGATCTGGCTGAATGCCAAAGTGTGCGTTATCAAAGCATCTGGATTAAATTTCTTCTCCATGTAACTGGACACCAGTTGAGGGATAGAATCCTTCATCTTCCACCCTGGGAAACAAGCCAAGTCAGATATAACATACTACATAATGTGGCTCTCTCTTTTTATTGAGGCATTTCTGTATGTTACAGTTATAAGACTTGGGGATATAGCTATATCTCTTTCAAAATAAAAGTCAGAGCAAGAGGAGAGTCAGAAAACATGTAGGGTGCCACATCCACATGCTCTTCATTTTTGGAAGATACAAGATAGTTGTAACTAGAATTCCCCAGATGTGTTGCACTGTAACTCCAATCATCACCAGCCAGTGGTGATGTGGTCAATCATCAGTAACAGGAATATGGCATTTATTATTATTATTATTATTATTATTATTATTATTATTATTATTATTATTATTATTATTATTATTATTATTATTATTATTATTATTATTATTGTTGTTGTTGTTGTCTGTGTTGTTGTTGTCGTTGTTCTTGTTCTTGTTGTTCTTGCTGTTGTTCTTGTTGGACTACAAGTCCCAGAAATCTCCATTCTGGGAGTTCCACTGACCAAACTGACATCTACATTGTGCTCAGCTGAAGAAAGCCTGGTCTAGATGGCTTTGCGATCTGGGAGAGGCCAAGCTGAGGCCTGTTATAAAACGAAGTTTCCCTGGTGCTTGCTTGGAACTATTACAATGTAAGCAATCCAGAATTTATTGTTGAGAGCACATGGTGGCAAACAGTGGAATTTTGTAGCCCAGCCATCCATTTTTATCTTCTTTTTCTAGATTTCAGTGTCTACAGGGTGGGTGGGCAACTAATGGATCTCCAAATGCTGCTGGATTCCAGCACCTCTCATTATTGGTGCTTCTGGAAAAGCCTGATGTTGTATCTAACAACATATGGTGGGATCCAAGCTGCTCATTCCTTATCTAAAGCAGTGTTTTTCAACCTTTTTTGGCCAAAGGCACACTTGCTTGATGAAAAAAATCACGAGGCACACCACCATTAGAAAATGTTAAAAAAATTAACAAGGGGGGGGGGAGGAGTAGATTGAGCCGTGGCTCCAGACCACCCCCACCCCCCTGCACCTGGGGATGATGGGCTGCGCGGTTGCAGGATGCGCTGGGCGGGCGGGCAACCTTGGGGTCCCGCGGCGGGGGGGGGCGCTGGCCACACACCCACACACCCACCGAGCCCGAGCCCACACCAACACACCCACACACCCACTGGAGGCGTCGTCGGGGCCGGGCCTGGGCCGGGCGGCGTGCCTGGTGACGGGGGCGTCGCGGGGCTTCGGGCGAAGCATAGCACGGCTGCTGGCGGCGCGCCTGGTGCCGGGCTCGCTCCTGCTGCTGGCGGCGCACTCAGCGGGTGCCCTGGAGGGCGAGCTGCACGTCCAGGCCCTGCCCGCCGACCTGGGCGCCAACGAGGGGCTGCAGCGCGTGGCCCGGGACGCCGCTGACGCCCTGCGCCGCCACCACAACAGCGCTCGCCTCCAGCGCCTCCTCCTCCTCAATAACGCCGGTGAGCGTGTGGGGGCGACTGGCCGGCAGGAGCGCGCGCACGGGGTGGGAGGTCGTCCGCCGGCCGGCGCAAGAGCCTCTTGGCGGGCGTCCTTTGTCCATGCGCCCAAGGAGTCCGCCCGGGCTCGTTCAAGGCGAGCGGGCGAGCGGGCGCGCAGGAAGGGGAAGCGGCGCCTGACGGGAGCAAAGGGGCGGCCCCCACAACACCAGCGCCACTGCTGCCGAGCGCTCTTAAGCGCCGCCGCACGGGCGCCACCTCCAAGTCGGGAACGGCCGCGGGACCAGCGGAGGGTGGCCCTCGTTCGCCCGCTTTTGCTCCGAGCGCTGCGTGCTGCAGCCGGCCGGCCAGCCGGCCAGCCAGCCAGCTGCAGGTGGGAGCGAGCGGCTCCTTTTCCCGCCAAAGATGCCCCGTTAGTTGGCTGCGGGTGTGTGCGCACAGGTGTGTGCAGGTAGGGAGGAAACGCAGGGACGCTGCGCCCTTCCCGGCTCTCCTCGTCCCCCCCCCCATCCTCCCGCTCGGCCGCTGGACACTTCCTGCGCTGGCCCCGCTCCCAGTCGCTGCGAGCCATGCTTCCCCCCTGCCCTCCCTTCCTGTTTTCCATCCGGGCGGCAAGTCCGTCCGCTTTTTCTTCCCCGCGGCAGCGGCGCGCGAAGCCGGAGGGGGAAGACCAGTCCCCATTCCGCCTTGCCTTGCCCTGCTCTCGCCCCCTTCCGCGGACGCGCGCCACGGCACACCCAGCAACATTCCGCGGCACACAAGTGTGCCGCGGAACAGTGGTTGAAAAACACTGATCTAAAGTATTGTAATGCAGTGAATCAAAACAATCCAGCAGTATCTAACTTACAAGCATTGGCATTCCTTCCCTATTGAATACCCAGGTGAGACACATAAACAAATGAAGTAATATTTGCATAGCAATGCATTCACTACATGGCATGGCACCGTACCTCCAATGAAACTGCCTTTCAAGGTACGTCCTGTAAAAAGCAGCATAGGATCGAAAGCCAGTTGAGAGCCTAAAGGAGGTACACCAACCATCACACAGACACCGCAGCCCAGGTGACAAGACGCCAGAGCAGCTCTCTAATTGAAAAAAGAAATACGCTAAGCAGGTGGCTCCATAAAGAAACAATGGCATGTTATGACCCTAAGACCTTGCATAACAGTTCCAAAGAGTAAAAAGTTGGTTGGAATCATGGATTACTCAATAAGAAGCCGAGCACTGGTTAATTTATACTGTCGATCACAATTGATACCTAGCAATGCGTATCTAATGATAATCTTCTAGGATAGCTACAGTGTGACCTCCTAGACCAGTGGTGGCAAACCTTCAGCACTCCAGATGTTTTGGACCACATCTCCCAGAATTCCGAGCCTAGATTGCCAATGACAAAGGACTGTGGGCGTTGTGGTCCAAAACATCTGGAGTGCCAAAAGTTTGCCACCACTGTCCTAGACGGCTGTCTTTGCCCCTGCAGGGCTCGCAGAAGAGTTCGCTAATTCTGGTTGCATTGTGTGTGAACCTAGCACCATCTGCTGATTTGCAGGGCTTCTCTAACAGGCATGTAGGGTGCAGATCTGGGGCCTTTAGCACATCTAATTATTTTGGATCACAACTCTCACCCTTCATTATACACCTTGGTGGGGCAGCTGGGAACTAAAATTCAAAATTAAAATGACAATGGTTTTCTAACCCAGAAATAAAGGCTACTGGGCAGTCTGATTAATACAGAACAAGCTACCCAAAAGGCAGAGCATTTGGAAGACAATTATTTGGCAGCTATTCCTGCTTTCCAGAAAAATATGAAAAGCTGCCTCCATGTGAAATCCTAAGGAGAGATCCACAGTTTGTTGACTGTTTTAATTTTGATGCTGTGAACCGCCCAGAGTCCCCATTGTGGGAATGGGGCGGTATACAAGCGTAAATAATAAATAAATAAATAATAAATAAATAGTACACCTACCAATGTATCCAAACATCCGACGACTTCAAATGCATAATCGACACCATGGCCAGTCATTTCGATCAACACCTCCTGGATAGGCTTCTCATAATCCTGAGGGTCCACACACTTTGTGGCGCCTAGTTCTTTGGCTTTCGCAAATTTTTCCTTGTTGATGTCAATGCCAATGATCTCAGAAGCTCCGGCTGCTTTGCATCCCATGACCACAGAGAGGCCAACTCCTCCCAAACCGAAGATGGCACATATAGAACCAGGCGCAACCTACAGAGCCAGGGAGAAAAGATGTTTTGGAGAAGATAACCATGTGAGTCTGTCTGTGAAGATTCTCAGTCATCCAGGTGTGTTTATCAGGAAGTTGAGTCATGGCTACTGGACTTCTTTTTGAGAGATAGAAACGTTTCGCTGTTCATCCAAACAGCTTCATGGGTCTGAATACAGCTAGTGCAAGTCCTCCATCTTATAGTCAGCTTTGACCTCTTGTCACCCTGGTATGAATTAGTCTGTGCAAGAATTCCAGACAAAAAATAATCAAAGAAAAATAATCAAAGAAACACGTGGCACCTTAAAGACTAACTTTCATATTTTAATGTAAGGCTTTGTGGACAATTCCAGGATATAGCATAGAGCAGAAAATCTCAGTTGCACAGAATGTAGCCAAGGAAAACTGAGCAAACCAGGTGTACATGGCCTCTAACCTGAGCTGTGTTGAGGGCGGCCCCATATCCAGTAGAAAATCCACAGCCAAAAAGACAGACTTTATCCAGAGGGGCAGCAGCGTCAATTTTAACAACAGTAGAGTCTGGCATGACGGTATATTCGGAGAAAGTGCTGATCCACAAGAAGTGGTGAATTCGCTTCCCTTTGCAGGTGAATCGGCTGGTTTGGTCCGGCATCAGGTTCTGTGGTTCACAGAGGCTGCATCAGAGAGATCCAAATTTGTCAACCACACTACAAACATTTCAATGGCAAAGAGAAATGTAAGACACATATTCAAACTCACTGGGTTTTCAGGCAACAGTTGGTGTTAGCTTTTAAACATGAACTACATTCTCCACATTGGGGAAGACAAAGAGGGATGACTTGATCACCTAGAAATTAAAAACAAAACAAGCGGGAGTTAAGAGAACAAATAAATAGAAACATCTCAAATCAAATTTTGAAAAGTGGTCATTATTTCTAGGGGACTAAGAAAACCTTTGGAAATTTCTAAGAAAAACTGTGTTGGGGCAAATTTGCCTCAGCAGCTCGAGGTGCAACATTTCACAATTCACCTCATGGTTGCACACTTGTCATTCTTCAGGTTTCACCAACTTCCCCAGTATTTCCCAATGTTATGTTTCTGGGGGATCACACATGATTTTTATTTACCTCTGCCACAGGTATGAGGAAGGGCAGTGATGTGTTCAGCTTCAGTAACATGGTCAAGACTGGGTTTGTGCCAGGATTTGTCTTTACATTCTCCCTCATGTTTTGTTTCTTTCATAGAAGGGGTCTCAATTTTTCTGTCTCATCCTCACAACTTCTTTTGGCTGTGTTTTTAAATTTACTGCAATATTGTAAGGAGCCAAGGATTCAGCATTTCTTTTCCGTTTCTGTCACAAATCACTTCATTCCTTTTGAAATTTCCCTGACTTAACGACCCTTTCTGAATAAAAAAGGCCATGCAGACAGAGTTACTGTCCTTATGACACCTTCTTGTCCTGGGTATTAATTGAAGCACAGGAAGTTGAGAAGGCTGCTGATGGTCACAGAGAGGATTATACAATGAAATATAAGACATGTGCTCAAACTACTCAGCCACTTTTTACTATAATGCAGCATCAATGGTAGGTCCTGCCTTTTATGTACCTGGTTTCACACATGTCACTCCCTCACCGATGCTCTCCACAATTCCAGCTCCTTCGTGGCCTGGGATAACAGGATATTCTACTTTGGGGAAAGAACCTGTCAGAACATGCTCATCTGTCCCACATATCCCTGTAGCAATTATCTGTAAGAGACAATAAAAAGTTCACTCAAAACTACACAGAAAGCTATGGACTGAAATGTTCAATTTCCAAAAATTAATCCTGGCTGATGATATTGTTAGTTTTATGGCATTGAACTGATAGGAATAAGATTTCAGCCATAGAATCATAGAATATGAGGGCTGCAAAGTTCACTCACTGAGTACAGTCACCTGTTTAAATAGGGAATTCCCCATGTAAATCATCTATGACATGTGGTCAACCAAGCTCTATGTAAACAGCCCCAAAGTTGGAGAATCCACCATCCTCTAAGGCACCCAGTTTAATTGCCATGGAGGCCCAGTTTGTGACCTAGCAAATCCTGGCACGCAGGATCCAGACACCATTTTCTCCAGCAACACGGTGTCTCCTCCCCATGTTGCCTTGCTCGTGAGGGGAAACACCAAGATAGCTGGTGGGCGCCAGCCAATGATGGCCAAGCTGGCTGAGGTGGGAGGGGCAAAGTCATCCCACAGTGGACCAGAGAGTGGATGTTTCTATTCTGGTTGGCAAAGGAAGTATGAAAGGTCCCTCCACCCCACCTCTACCAGTCTGCAACTAATCCATAACTCTTTCTGCAATAAAGTTGTTGATTCAGTGTTGACATGTATCACTGGTAGACGGAAGGGGAGTTCAGCGTTATCTTGCCTAGGTCCCCAAACTGTCCATTCCATTGTGCAGCAACACTTACTCTTAAATGCTTCCTAATGCTGAGTCAAAATTTTCTTTCCTGTAATTTAATCCCAGTAATTCAGATCCTATGCTCTGAGACTACAGAAAACAAGCTCAACCCATCTTCCACAGGACAGTTGTTTAAATAATGAAGACGGTCATTTTGCTTCTCTGACCTGATGATACATGCCCAATTCACTTTTCCTTATAAGGTTTGAATTATTTTGGTCACTTTCCTCTGGACATGATCTAACATCAATATCTCTCTTCAGTCATAGTGCCCAGAACCAGAAACTGCCTTCCAGGTACAGTTTGACTGATGGAGAATAAAGTGGGCAAAGTGGGCATGCATTATACTTCTGTTGAGGAGGCCAAGTTTTTTGTTTGTACATTTGTTTGCATTTTGCTGCTGCCACTGACTTATAATTAGCTTGTGGTCTATCTGTGTATCTGATGATGAAACAATGATAACACCACCATAACAATCAGCAAGAAAACCAATACCAATATGAAAAGTAATAAAAAACACCAGACAGAAAAATGACTAAATATGATACATGACCAAACAGTGGGGTTTTGTTTGATTTCTTCCCTGGCATTTCTATAACGTTTATGCACCATTTCTTCAGACCACTAGCAAATGATGCACGGATGCTAATCTATGGCTCAAATAGCATCATAGCACAAGGGAATCTGCCTTAAGTCTACAGAATTGGTTTCCTCTTAGCCTTCCCAACACAATTCAATACAATGCATGTGACAGGCCATCACATAAGTAGCTTCAGAAACAAAACACCAAACACAAGCCTTGGGGGAGGTGGGGGTAGAGGGTTGAAATTCATATACAGTAATAAACACTTGACACGTGTTTTAAAATAGGTTATTTTATTTTGTTATTCTTGTTCTGTGTTGATTACTGTTTCTGCTGTTTGCACGTGTTGTGAACTGCTCAGAGTGGCCCCACTGTCAGATGGGTGGTGCACAAATATGATAAATAAATAGAATACCGAAATTGACTGCAAAATAATGGCTCACCTTTACACGAACTTCATGAGACCTTGGTGGAGCAACTTCCACCTCTTCGATAGAAAGTGGTTTGCCTACTTCCCAGACAACGGCAGCCTTGCATTTTATTGTCTAGAAAACCAAACAAACAACCAGAGATTCATGCAACAGTGCTGTTGGCTTTAGTGTAAAACATAATGTGAATAGGATGAGAGCCAAGAAATCAACCATCAGTGAGTGGGCCATTGCAAGCTGGACTCCTCATCACTACAGCAGACAGCTTTTCATGAATGAGAAACAGGTAGAATAAAATTGTCCTGGCCACCTCCTTTTTGGCTCTTGTGCACAGTTTCAAAGGTATTGTGGCCAATATCCAGGTTGTCACTTGGTGACAGGAGACCTAATACACTTTTTGATCCAAATAGGCAAAGCATCTATAGAGGATTTATCTGTTACTGAACTCCTTCCAGGAGGAAAAAATTAGATAGGCACGCCAAGTCTGTTAAATACAGTTGTACCTTGTATAAAGGAATTAATCCATTCCAAATGAAATTCTGTTAAGCAAATTTTCCTTTATACAAATTTCCCATAGGAATGCCTTGAAAACGGAGTAATCCCTAATCACGACCATTTTTATGCTGTACGGATTTGCCCCACAGGTGATTCTGTAAAGCAAATTTCCCCTATCTCTGGAATTTTTTATGTTGTACAGATTTTATGTTATACAAATCATTTGTTATAGAGGGTCCACTGTAGTTACATTTCTGTAGTAAGTCTACTTAAGTCAAAAACCATTTATTTATTTCCAGGGGAGGCATCAAGCCATACCACTGCTTCACCTAGCTTAATTTCAGTTTCTTTAGGAATAAGGAACGTGTGATCCTTCAGTGGTTTCAAGACCTAAACCACTGGCTATGCTGGTCAATGCTGGTGGAAGGAGAAGTTCAGCAACATCTATAGAGCCATGCTTGACGTACAAGGACCTGCAGCTGTCCACAAGGGATACTGTATAGAGAATTTTCAAACCCACTGGACATCCCATGGTATAAACTTTCTTAAATATCTCACATATCTCTAATAGAATCACCATAAATCAGATGCAACTTGATGAATACAGGACACACACATTCCAAGCACAGATTGAGATGTGCCTGAGTTTTAAAGGCTGCAATCCTGCCCAGGGATTGTACAATAAATAGACTCTACAGTACGTTTATCTGGGAACATGCCCCACTGGAGACAATGGAACTTGCTTCTGAGAAAAGATACATAAGATCTGCGGTCTTCATCCTTGCAAGTGCAGTTTAATAGTCCGTAAAAGGAGCTGTTGTAAAGGTAGTAGAAGCAAAACACTTTAGTATTCAGATGAGACTCGTCAAGCAGCTAAATTACTACTCCCCCCCCTTTCCAACTACAGTATAATCAGAATTGATCACCGGATTCCAAATGTTTTGTGGTGCTACTTTAGGAGGTGGAGCCTGGGGAGAAGACAGTCTCAAGGATAATTAATTGACACAATACTGATTGTTTTTTTAATTGACACAATATTGATTGTGGGTCCTCTGATGGAACCATATAACGCAACCCTAAGCACGCCTGCAAGCCCGTAAGTCCCCCTGTCTTGAATGCTGCCCTCTGCGGCAAGGGTGCAGGCGTAGAGCGCAGCCTTGGCGTTTAGACAACATCTGATGAAGTGATTTACCGTGCACGAAGGTTTATACCAAAAACAAAACAAAACAAAACAAACCCGCCGCCACCCGGCTAGTCTTTAAGATTCTGCAAGATCTCGTGCTTCTTTTGGATTACGAATGAGATAGTATTTCTTTTTTCTTACTTTCCCAGAAGTGTCCATATTTGCAAAGAAGAGAATATATCGACCTCCTTTTGTAAGTCTCTACCCACTTCCGGCTTGGGAAAATCGAAGCAACGACTGGGTCTATTCAGCAACAATATACAGTACGCGCAACGCCCACCTACTGTTGAGATTTAATCAGACCCCTCCCCAAGCGGAGCCAAAGGGGGTTGCTACAGTTTTATGCCACCTTTTGCCCTCCGTAGATCTCCCGCGAGGAACTCTGGGCAATGTAGTCACTTGTAGTTATTCTGGCAGTCGGCTGGTCTTGAACACTTTGCCACGGAGGAATGAGATAGGCGGGGGGGGGGTATTAAGGCGGTGGAGAACGAATCCTGTAAAGGGGCTTGTATTGTGTGTGGGTTGCAAGCAACACTTCTGTCCTTATGGAGAGTTTTAGAAATGTAACTCTAGCAAGGGAGAACGCTACCAGCTTTCTATTCCGTTCCAAGGGGGATGTTAAGCAATTATGTAATTATGTTTTTTAAAAGGTTGAGTGAATTGGATTGGGAGTTCAATTCTGCCTTATGCCTCCCAAGAGAAGAGCCAGTTTATGTAGGTTTGGGCAGGCTGCGTAGCTACAGAGGAGAACCAGAAGAAGAGGCGGGTAAACTATCTGAATATTTACTTCTTAGGAGTTTCTGGCAAATGTGCCCACGAGTTGGTACCACTCCGAGGGTACATAAACAAGAGTTGCTGAAAAATGCATTAATGCTAAGAAAAGTAAGTTGAGGGAGCTGCAAAGCCCCAGAGCAGCGCCCGCCTGCCCGCCAAGAAGGGAATAGTAATCTGCTTTTTATTATTCTGCTCCTAGGAAACTGGCTAGGGTTGACATAAATTGGAATTGACTTGATGGGCTGTAGTCTTCTCTCTAAATAGGCACCGGAAAATCTGTGGAAATCAATCCATGAGAATTAACTGCATTGGGGTTTACACCAAGATAATTGTGCATGGGATTGCTACTAAGGCTGGGAGTGCAATTCATGTTTAGATTTCATTGATCTTTTTAAATAACGTTCCTGCTTATGTAGATATAAATACTTAGCAATGAAGCAGATGACTCAAGTGCAAGAAGAGTCAAAGAGTGGTAATATAGGGTGAGGTGTTATACCAGGATTGGAGAATAGTGGTACCCAGTTGAAATTGTTGCACTGTTGATTAATTTCTGTTTTGTGGTGCGACTTTAGGAGGTGGAACCTTGGGTGCAGTCATTCTCAAGAAAAATTAATTGACAAAATATAGATTGTTTTTTATTTGACACAATATAGATTGTGGGTCCTCTGATGGCAATTTTAGTGTAATGTTTTTATTATTGTTTTAATTATTTATTGATATTTTATGTTTTAACTGTTTTAATTCTTTTGATTGTAAGCGGCCCAGAGGCTTTTGGGTGGTGGGCGACATATAAGTTGTAAAATAAATATATAAAATAAAATAATTTTTAACCTTAAAAAGAAAACATATGAACATAAAATGGAGCTTAATATGGTGGAGCTTAATCCAAATTCATAGGCAGTGAGGTGGAAATACAGTGGGACCCCCGTATCCACTGATTCATTATCCACTGATTCAGTTATCCACGGTTGGCAGAGGAAAAAATAAATAATTCAGCAGCCACAAAGCAAGCTACTGTCATAAAAAGCAGCTGTAAAGGAAGCTATTGTCATAAAACAGCAGCCGTAAAGCAAGCTACCATCACAAACAGCAGCTGTAAAGCAAGCCACTGTTGCAAAATATCAGCTGTAAGCAAGTTACTATCACAAAACAGCAGTTTTGGGGACAGTTTGGCATTCTCTCTTATCTACGGTTTTCATTATTCATGGGAAGGCTTGGAACCAATCCCCAGCCGATACTGGGGTCCTACTGTACACAAAAGCTGTTTCTGTTTCCTAAACCATGTGAACTTCTGCCAGAAGTTGAGATGACAGTTACTATCTTTGTTCAAAGACAACTAGACATATTTATGGGGAACAGGCCTTTTGATGGCTATAAGTCGTTCAGAGTAACTGTTGTGTTCAGAGCAGAGAAGAGAGATTGGAAAAGTTATTTTTGGGGACTCTAGATCCCAAGACTGCTGGTTGGAGAATTCTGGGAGCTGCAATTTGAAAAGAAAAACTTTTCCAGGCTTCCTGTAGTCATCCATTTGACTAATGGGAGAAGCAAAAAAATAATAATGAAGTAGAATATGAACTGTTATTCTGCTACAGCAGGACTCTTTTTACATGTCTATATGAGTGGAGGCAACACTGCATAGCTCTCCCAGGCCATACCCTTTTATGTTCTCCTCCCATTCATAGATTTGTTGGGGGGGGGGACAAAGAGATTTAGAAATGTACAGAATGCCATGGTTCTGGGACACAGCAGGTTGTAATGTCTCCTAAAGAATACAACGTGGGTCAGCCCTGATCTGTATGCATTTTATTTTAGGTACAGAGTGAGTCAGAAAGAGTTTTTGCACACCTCTAATAATAAATGTGTATTTCCCATGGGAACTGCAAGGCAGAAACTAAAATAAATAAATAAATAAATAAATAAATAAACAGCAGGGAATTACTGCAGTCGTCTGCATAAGTTTATTGTACATGCTGATCGATGAAACTGAAAGAACCTGATTTAAAATTTAAGATTATATTAGTTCCTTCTTAATAATGTTTGATTAAATTTTTGAACTCACATAGAAAAATATATATGAGGTGTAAAGTCAATGAGAAATGGTAATTACATTCCATTTTTTAAAAAAATGTAGAATACTCAGGAAACCTTTGTATAATCACAAATGATTTTTATTATTTTTGATCACAATTTAAAAACGTATCAAGTTTATTTCTGCAGAACAATTTTAATATACTGTACTGTACTGATTAAGAGTTCATACCCTCTAAGAAGTAAAGAGCCCTTTAAATTCAATGGGAATTTACTCCCTTGAGTTTGTAGGGTTGCACCTTAATTTCCACCACCCACAGCTGATTGTTATGTCCCTGTTGCTTGGTGAAATGTCCTGTAGTGTAATACTGAAAGAGCTAGACATGATATTTTCAGTAGTTTTGTTCTGTTACGTGCAAAGAAAAATTGGCTTGTCGATGACGGCTACAAACTGATAGCAGGATCCAGTTTCTGCAGATCCCCTCTTAGGACAGGTGTGATCATTTCAAGTGGTGGAACTCCAATGGCAATAGTCACTTTCTGGTGTGTTTCTCATCCCCAAATAACAGAACGGTACGAATGCTGAAAACATCAGAAGACAGTTTAAGTTCCTGTTTAATGATTTCTGTTAAAAAGTTAATAGGCTGGATACAGACTTCATGCTTCAAGTAGAGCCACTAAAATTGATGAGATGTAACAAGTTGAATCAGCAATCTGGTTTAGGTCTCACTGAATAGTTTGCTGATGAAGACTGTGGGTACTGAACCTTGACAGAAAAGTGAAACTTGCTGATCAGTTTTAAAAGCTGATTTTTTAAAAAAACTGAATAACAAGACACAGAAACATTCAATTCTGCCCATATATATCATCCTCTCACAAAGGGAAAGGCATATAGATTATTAACAGAAAAAAATCAAGGTAGACATAATATTACATTCTGTCCATATAATCTATTCTCAAAGCCAAAGGCATATGCATTGCTAAAAGGAAAAATAATCAAGAGAGACAAGCCATAATTGTATTCCATTCCTTTGTTCAGAAATGGAATCAGTTTCTTTTTAGAACTGAAGTGTTGCTTATTGTATAGTTAAAGTGAAACTAGACACTATTGTTAAGAAAGATTATTAAGTATCCTTTTGGTGAATATCTTGTTTAGAAAATTCAATTTTATATTTGTAAGCATAAAACATATTGCAATTATTTCTACCCGGAAGTACCTGTTTTAAGTGTGATTAAACATTTCATGCAACCCTGGGCTCATCAGTGTATTTGTACATTTTGCATAGAGTTTTTAGCTACAACATAGGAGCCTGTTAAATCTTTCACAGATGAAAAAGTCAGTTTTGTTTCCCTCCAGGTAATACCTCAGGAGCTGCCTAGATGCACTAAGCCAGGCATGTCCAAACTTCAGCTCTCCAGTTGTTTTGGACCACAACTCCCACAGTCCTTTGCCATTGGCAATCTAAGCTTAGAATTCTGTGAGTTGTGGTCCAAAATATCAGGAGGGCCGAAGTTTGGACATGCCTGCCCTAAGCACATCTGATCTTGCCTGATTTCGGAAGCTAAGCAGGGTTGGCCCTGGTTAGTACTTTGAAAGGGAGACCACCAGGGAATACCAAGTGCGGTAGGAGCCTGGAGTAAGAACTGGCAGTGGCAAGCCACTCCAGTATTCCTGCCAAGAAAACTCCATGGACCTGGAGTCATGAAGGGTTGGTCATGACTGTAACGACACAGCACACACAAGTAACACCTCAAGTGCCTGAAGCCCTCCTACCTTGCATTCGTGCATCTCTAGCTATTCACCTCTAGCTGTCTAGATGCCCTAAGCACATCCAATCTCGTGGAACTGGCAAACCACTCCAGTATTCCTGTCAAGAAAACTCCATGGACATGGGATCATGAAGAGTTAGTCACAACTATAACAACACAACACACACAGCTATTCACCTACTACAGCTCTGCAAACATAATTTGTCATTGCGTGAGGGCTTTAATAATTCTCTGTGAGGCCCTTTCTTGCTGCTCCCACCTCCAGTGTGCCTCCATCAGTTTCCGAAGTGCCCGTTCTACCTGTTTTGACCAAACAACCAATCTCTTGTGTTTTGGCTGGGCGAAGAATAGGTCTGAAAAGAGAGGGAAGTTTTACCTTTTTCCCGCTCGGAGCAGCTCAAAACCTTCATTGATTTTATCGAAAGGCAAAATATGAGTTATCAGTGGATCCAGGCAAAACTTTTTTGCCATGAAATCTGAAACCAGCTTTGGAATATCATCTTTGCTTTTCAGACCTGTAGATGAGAGAGAACACTGAAATATGACAGATTACCACATCATGAACATATTTTTAGAGATTTAAGCATTCTGACAAATTCTAGCCTGAATCTAATCTATCCCTCTTACAGCAGCCACGTTGCCTGGAATTGATGGAAATTGTAGCTGCAACTTGCCTAGCCCTGATAGAGAGGAACCCAGCTATTTACTAGGGCATTGAAATCACTGAAAGACTTGCGGACCCTCTATAGACCAACAGGGTGTTCCAGAACTTCTCTGCCAGTCTATTGCAATGAAATCTATTGGAATGATTTGTGGTGTACTTATTATAAGGACAACATACCTCACAACACCTTGCAGAAATCAATTAATAGCAATTAATAATTCTACACATACTTCCAAATATACATCCTTTCCAAGTGCGGCCTGTAAAGACGAGTGTTGGAGAGATAGTAATCTCAGTTCCTGAAGGAGGGGCTCCCACGATAACGCTTGTTCCATAGTTCATATTGCAGGAAGCCAAAGCAGCAATCTGAAAAAAAAGATCCAGAGTCTCACATTTGAGTCAAGCAGAGGATATGCCGTGTCCAATATGATGTCTGTGATGTCCAGTATGATAGAAACTGTTTCAAGCATCAGCTCTCCCTCTGATATGTTTTTATTGTACAATCAGAATAAGAAAGAAACTCTCAGAGCCCTGGTGATCTTATATTTCTTTTTCATAAGATACAACCTCTTGCCTTGACTATTAGGTGTGGGACAAAAGGTAATTGCATGAATGGAATCCCTGTCTCTCATGTACCACTCAGTCATTATTAGCTGAGTTTTAATAATGCCAGAATTGGCAGTGGGTAGGGAGAGCTGAAACAATCTGGTGCTATGTGGCAATTCAAATAAAGAATGGATTCTGTCTGTAAGAAGCACTACATGGTACATCTTACAGATGGTGGAACATTGAAGAGGGGACTGGTTTGTTTTCCATGGCTTCAGAGATTAGGACACGAGGAAATGGTTTCAAACTACAGGAAAAGAGATTCAATTTAAACATTAGGAAGAATTTCATGACAGTTAGAGAGCTGTTCGGCAATGGAATATGCTGCCACAGAGGGTGGTGGAGTCTCCTTCTTTGGAGGTTTTTAAGCAGAGGCTGGATGGCCATCTGTCGGGAGTCCTGTGATGGGGGTTCCTGCATGGCAGGGGGTTGGACTAGATGGCCCTTGAAGTCTCTTCCAACTCTATGATTCTATGATTCTATAGGTGTGACTAGACAGCAGAGGCAGCAGTTGTGTAAAGTGGGGTGGACCCTACCGGTTTGGTAAGCCACATGTTCTTCTGATAAGCTTAAAATTACAACACGTCTGGTCACTTCCGGTAGTGGGGCTACACAGGGGAAGCTATAGGTCTAGCACTTTCTTCTGCTTGCAAGCAGACCTCAGGGCACATGTTCGGGGGGGGGGACAAAAATTGTAGACTCCTTGATTTTTGTTCGTGTCATACATCTGGGAGATATGGCTGAAATAACACTAAAAGATAGGTAAGAATGAGAACCAGAAGAATACTGGATGCCTTAGAACTGTTCAGTTCTGTTACAGTGTTTTGATGGACATACCAGGGTATCGGTGTGGCCAATCACTTCAAACGAATAGTCTACACCTTTGCCATCAGTCATGTCAAACACCACTTCATTGATGGGCTTCTTGAAATCCAGGGGGCTGATACACTCGGTGGCACCCAGCTCTTGAGCCACTGGAAATTTATCCTTGTTGATATCAATTCCAATGATTTTGGAAGCTCCAGCTGATTTACAGCCTATGACCACCGAGAGACCCACTCCTCCCAGGCCAAAGACGGCACACGTAGAACCAGGACGAACCTACAGTGGCATAAAAAGCAATAAAAGTTTATTTGGAGACCCTCAGCAATGTAAAATAAGTCTGTTGTAATTATTTGGTTATTATTGATTGGATTATTTTATTATTTTTTTGATAATCGCTGAGTGTATGACCGTGTGTTGTGTATTGGTTGTATTGTTTTGTCCCAGCCCTCTTCTTGCTGGATTTTATGTTGTGGTGTTATTGTTGTTTATTGTTTTTACCCTTTATTCTCATTTGTTTATTATGGGGTTGTGTTTGGGCAAATTTTTTTGTAATTTGTTGTACACTGCCCAGAGTTCTCGAGGGAAAAATCAGGCGGTTAATAAGTATAAAAATAAAATAAAATAAATAAATAAATATTATTTGCTGCACATTGTATGCTTTCCATTATGGAACTAAAATGGATTAAATTGCTGTGGGGGAAACAGGTCCATAACTACTAAATCATAGAAAGGAACTCTGGGCATGTCGCAGCTTCCCCATGCAACAGGTCACCCACCTGTGTTGTAATGCCTACCTTTGCAGTTTTAATGGCGGCGCCATAGCCAGTAGAAAATCCACAGCCAATGAGACATACTTTTTCAAGAGGAGCTGCAGCATCAATTTTGGCCACAGAGTCAACATGACACACTGTGTATTCTGAGAAAGTGCTTGTGCAAACAAAATTGTGAACTGGTTTTCCTTTGCAAGTGAACCTGGATGTGCCATCATACATTACTCCTCTTGGTTCAAAAAAGCTTTAAAATATGAAAAAAGGAGATCAGATTACTTGGTTCTGGTCCTCAGCAGGGACAAGAAAGACCAGTACTTTACTATTACTGTCTATCTATAATAATGAATACTCACTCAATCTTGTCACACATATTGCCCTCTGGAGTTTTGCAGATACTGCATTTCCCACACTGGGGGACACAGAGTGGAATGACTTTGTCTCCTGGAAATTGCAAAGAGATTATTGTGAGTCCCCATGAAGGTTGGTAGTAAGAGTGTACTCAAAAGCAAAAATGCAGGTATTTCTACAGCAGTAGTTATTATGCTCATTTGATGGAAGTTCTAGTGATTGCATCAATGTGACCCAAATCCACCACATTATCATCAGGTGACAGAGGTAAGAGATGCCAAAACATGTTGGTGTCAATAAAGATTAACTGCAGTATTTTAATGGGAGAGTTCATTGACCAACTTCACTGCATCAGACATAAGAGAAACACTACCTGGGTGAGTTATATAGGACCCCAAAATAAAGAGACAGTGGTTGGTTCATAGACACAAATTGCAAAATGTGTGAGTCAAGCCACACCTAAATGATGCCGGAAGACCCCTGGTTGTTATTAATTTCTTTTCCTTTGACATTTTGTGTAAACACCAACAATAGTTAGTAGCTAAAGGAAACCCTAGCTATAGATTTGATTGGGCTTTTTTTAAAAAAAAAGTCTGAAAAGATACCTGAGACATATTACAATAATAAATATTTTGTTGAGCCTATTGGGTTTTTAAATTTTGTGTAACTGTGGATTTGGTCATACCTGGTTTAAAACTGGTAACACTTTCCCCAACACTCTCTACAATACCAGCTCCTTCATGACCAAGAATGATGGGAAAATTCATTTTTATTTCCCCCGTCAGGACATGGTCATCTGTGCGGCAGATTCCAGTAGCCACAAGCTGGAATAAAGTCAAAAGATATCTCACCACAGAGACAATTGTTTCCAGTTTAGATAGTCAGTTAATTTATTTGCTGCTGCAGGAATTTCTCAATTTTGTCAAAAAGTGTTCTGCTTATGTACCCCCTCCATACTGCTTAAAGCACTCTCTGGTGGTTTACAATTTAACTATGCAGGCTACAACCCCCCCAAGCTGGGTACTCATTTGACCATCCTCCTAAGGAGAGAAGGCTGAGTAAACCTTGAGTTGGCTACCTTCTGGGATTGAACCTCGTGAGCATTGTTCTAGCTGCAGTACCACAGCTTAACCACTATTCCACAAGGCTCTTCTTCACACATTTGTCCTTACACATTCATTCAAAGGATGAATTACACATAGAAATAAAGTGGAAAACGAGTAAAAACTAACAGCACACCAACATTTTTTTAAAAAATAGCATGCATTTGTAACAAAACTGAAAAAATAAATGGACCCCATGGTACAGAGGTTAAACTTCCGTACTGTAACTAAGCTCTGTTCATGACCTGATTTTGCTCCTAATGGATTTGGCTTGCTGGCTCAAGGTTGACTCGGACAAGCATCATTCTGAGCTCAGTTAAATGAGTACCTCACTCCTATGAGTGGTAGTGGTGGAGAGCATGGTGTTGCTTACATAATTATGTTCCAAACCTCCCATAAATTGCTCCAAGCACAAGGGGGGGGGGTAGAAAAATCAACAACAAATAAAATGCAATATTCTTTCAAGAGTCCATGGAATGTAGCAGACACAGCGACTGACTAGGATTTGGGAGCCATGGATTCAAATACAGTACCAGCTTGGTCGCACAGTTAGGTGAGAATAAAAGGAGAAGAGCACATATTTTTTTTTGGGGGGGGGGAGGAAGCAGACTTGAAAATTACTTTCTGTAAATCACCAGGATCTACACCTGAATGATGTCACCTGGAGCTAAATGTATCATGTATGGGCTCTGTGCCGTTATGAAAGCAGAAGCAAATTTGATGCAGCTGTTCAACTTAAATTAGCACTTCCTCCATAAATTAAATTGTATAGAGTTCTTGATACAAACTAATCTGCTGTCATTAAGTCACCAGTGTGGGATTAAGCTTCTGGGTTGACATAACTGGAGCCATTTTGTCATTTCAGAGGCAACAGCTTCTGATGGCAAAGGTTTGAGTTTCTCTGCAACAGCAGACAGGTTTGTGTGAGCTCACTAGCCCCCTCCCTCTTCGCGCCTCATTACAGTGATCCTCTGCCTATCGCGGGGGGTTAGGGGCCTGACCTGACCCACAATACTTGAAAATCCGCGATATGCGGATGCAGGTCGAATCAGGCCTGGGGGGCTTAGCTGGGGGCACTTGTACTTACCTCCAGCCTGGCTCTACCCCGAACAGGTCTGTGAGAGCCTTCCTGGGCCTTCTGGAGGCCCCAAAAAGGCCTCCCTGCAAACCAGAAGTGACTTCCAGTAAACTGGAAATCATTTCTGAGGCCTCCAACTGGCCTAGAAAGACTCTCGGAGGCCCCGAAAGGCCCTCACAGTCACTTCTGGTTTGCAGTGAGGCCCTTTTGGGGCCTCCAGAAGGCCCGGGAAGGCCCTCACAGACCTTTTCAGGGCAGCTCCAGTCTGGAGGTAAGTATGGGAGGCTTGAAGCAGGACTTTCCCCCCTTATCCTAGGGGGCCTTTTTTCATATACTGCGGTCCCGCAATATAGCAGGACAGCAGTATATGAACCGCAAAAGGGTGGGGGACCACCGTATTCCTTAGTTAAGCTTGCCAATAAGAGATTTCTTTGTCTTCTACTATTACTCAGTTAAGTTTGCCAATTAGAGCACTATCTCTTATCACTAAAGCTAAAGCTTACCAATTAGAGCAATGCACATAGGTATACAATACACATAGAAATGCATAATAATTTAGACTTCCCATACAATGCCTCTTTAACTATATTTGGGGAATTTTTTGCTGCGCGACAAAGAAATGATGTAATCAGCTTTGGTAGAGGGGTTAATAAAAGGGGGCCTCTTCAGATAATAGGAGAGCTCCTCAGCTGGTTCTGCTCTCTCTCTCTCTCTCTCTCTCTCTCTCTCTCTCTCTCTGTGTGTGTGTGTGTGTGTGTGTGTGTGTGTGTTCTTCAAAGTGCTTTCCTGTTGCTCCAGCTGCCCCAGCTGCCCTCGGTTATTGCTACGCACCAGAGGTGATGTAGGGGTAAAGTCTATTGAAGGCAGCTGGCCTAGTGCTGCCGCTACCCCACCGCCCACGAACCTGGGAACTGCACCTAGTTTAATGTGGATAGTTATTCCTAACACCACCCCCTCCTCCTTAACATATGCCCATAATCCACCACATTGACTGAGGAATGCAAGCTATGAACCTGGATTATATAGAGATAATGTATGCGATTGAGATGTGTGAAGTTAGGATTTTAGAGCCACAAACGTGACTGAAACCATAGCAGAAATGTGTTGGAAAAGGTTATTATGCTGAACATTTTATAAAAAATGCACGGCTTTGCTCCTTATGTAATCAAAGTACACCTCAGGTGAACCTACTGCTGAGTTAGTCATATTTGAAAGGAGATTAGAGCATGGGTGGGGATTTTTTTCAATCCAATGGCCAGATCCAATTTCAGAGCATTGCTTCGGTGGGGGTGGGGGGGGGGTGGAAGTCTTGTGGTGACAAAGCTCAAGGCAAAAGGGTGGATCAGATAGCTGAATATATTTCAGTTAAAGCTGTTACTTTCACTTATCAAGCATTTCTTAATGCAGTCTTCTCTCTCTCTCTATCTCTCTCTTGACAGACAGACAGACAGACAGACAGACAGACAGACAGACATATGATGAGAAAGGAGCATATGGGAAAAGTCCAGTGAACTGGAATGGAATTGCAAGGGAGCCACATTCCGTACAATAAAGTATGTGGTAAAGAGAAAAGCTCTAGTCCCTTTCTTCTAGAAATACTGTATGACCAATGAATTAAAATTTACAATAAGTTTCATCAGATAGCAGACTCTTTTTTCAGGCTCTCATAGTTCCTTGTCCGTTCCAGGGCTCATACATTGGAATTCTTGAAATATAAGAGGCCCTCCGTAGTACCTGAACCGCGAAATGGCGGGGGGTTACTGTACATGGAACTTTACTCTCCTTTTAACTGCTCACATTCTCTTGTAGCTTTAATGTAATGTTGTCTTTTCATGCTGCAAGATGTCCCTCGATTCCCTGTTCTCAATACAGTGGAACCTTGACTTACATACTGCTTGACTTGCATCATATTTGACTTGCAGCAAGAAGGGGCCTGTTTGACTTGAGTCGCAGGCTTTGACTTACATCTCGGAGCCCCGGCGCAAGGCACCGGAATTGGGTGGCAGCCACAACCCAGCATCGCGGCTGCCACCTCCAAACTGCTCTTGCCTTCTTCCCCTCCTCCGGCAGCGGCGGCTTCGGCGAGACCAGCTCAGAGCACCTGGAGCTGGTCCTCGGCCTCACCGAAGCCGCCGCTGCTGCCGGAGGAGAAGAAGGGCCGGGAGCTCAGGGCTGGCCTCGCTGGTTAGACAGTCAGCTCAGTCTTGTAAAAAATCTGGCTGCAGAAGTCTGGTCCACAATGGAAGCATTTTAGTTGGGGAGCTGTACAGTTGTGGGACTCTAGTGGTAAGCATAGAGTTGTTCAGAACTTGGAACGTCGGGTTAAAAATCAGTAAAACTTAAATGTTAGACATTGTTGCTATGAACATTAAAAAGTGGAGGCATATAACTTGTGGACTATAATTCCACTGCCTCCTCGTCTCTTTGAAGAGACATTTCATTTACATCCCCAGAAGGAATCTCCTATCCCAGTCAAATATGTGTTAAATTGCTGTTTTCGGGGGTCTTTTTCATCATCTGGAACGGATTAATCCGCTTTCCCATTACTTTCTATGGGAAACGTTCATTTGACTTAAGTCATGTTTGACTTTAGTCTAGACCACTGGAACGTATTAATGACGTAAGTCAAGGTTCCACTGTACTTGAACATGTCTTAATTGTACTGGACTGTAGAATATCTCTCATTACTGTATACTGCCTTGGGTCCTTTTTCAAGGAGAAACGCAGGGTAAAAATACTCTTAAATAAATAAATAAATAAATAAATAAATAAATAAATAAATAAATAAATGGAGCTGTCATTCCAGCAATGGAGTGCTGGGTTGAGGAATTGGGCCTGGCATGAGAAATTTTGCTACCTACAGCAAAGGACACGATATCCCTTCCTGAAACACATTTATGGAATGAAAATTGAAATTAATGGCAGCACTGGCCACAGTGAAAAATCTCCCCCACACTACAGAGCTGTAATCGAGCTTGATGGGTCAAGGAGAACATCAGGAGAGTCTTGTTTAGTATCCTAGCAGATGCCATTTAAGGCGGCTGTTTCAGCCTATCAACTGGTAGAGCCGGCCTGCATTGAAATGAATATGTATGGATGCAGGTCACGTGCACGAATCTGGTTTTGTTACTTTTACCTTAATGCGGACTTCATGTGCTTTTGGTGGAGCCACTTCTATTTCCACGACACTGATTGGTTTCTTAGGTTCCCAGGCTACAGCTGCCTTGCATTTGATGACCTGTGTGTGTGGTGGTGGTGGAGGGGGAGAATACTAGATGAAACAATATTTCTATGAAAATCAAATCCCATCCATAATTTTTCTGTAAGAAAGACTCCCGCCCTCCGTTCTAAGCATGTGTTTGCCACCTTTTTATCACATTGCCAAGACCATTAAAAACTTTTGACTTTTTAAAAATGGTTGGTGTATTTTTTGGCCCTTTGTTGTGGCTGGACCCTAAAGCAACTGCTCTCAATGGTGCAAGTTAACAGTTTTCAAGCTATCTTTCCATCCCACCATCAGGGGCAGAATGTTGCATCTAGACTCAGGAGACTTCCCTGAAAGGCTGTGAAGATTCACAGGGCATGGGTGGTGGCCATGGCCAACCAGTCCTTCAAAATGTGTCGTTCTTTGGAAACCTGATGAGGCTTTCCTTGAGTTGTCAGAAATGTCATGACACACAACCTACACGTTTTTCTACACATGCAGCCTGAAATGGCATCATACCACTGGAGGAATATTTCACCTGCTAATACCTTTTCTGTGTTTTTATACAGGACGAAAGTAACTGCATGATGAAAGTAGGCTCCATGAGTGCAGGAAATAGGTGTTTTTCCTTTCTTTAAGGAACAGATGTATTGGTTTGTCTTTCTCTACAGAGAAATGGGCCAAAACAGCCCTGCAGTAAGTTTATTGATGATATCTAGAGGACCTGGCTCTGTATTTCCTGCAGGGCAGCTTCAGCATATGCTGTAGAGCTGATGAGATTTATAATGCTGGGAAGTTTCAGCTGCATTAGGAGGACCTGTGCCACTTAAGAAAAAGAACCCACCAGCAGCTTTTGTGAAACTCCCAGAGATGCAAATTTGGATGACAAATCCAGTGAATTAGTTTTTATCTTTGCCACGTGACCCCAAAACATAACAACATTAAACAGAATAATCATGTATGAGCTGCACTTTTATGTCCCACTATTATATGTACAGTGGTACCTCTACTTAAGAGTGGCTCTACTTAAGAGCAATTCAACTTAAGAGCGGAAAACCGTTGGCGTTTTAACTGCCACCTTACAAATTTGAAATGTGGTCTGCTTTACTTCCATTTTTTTAACATGTTCCCATTTTTATTTATTTTTTAATTATTTAGCTATGGTACCTCTACTTAAGAATTGTTTGACTTAAGAGCATGCATTCATAACAGATTAAATTTGTAAGTAGAGGTACCACTGTATAAAAAAGTAAACAGCATAACACTGATAACTCACGCGAGGTAACATTGTTGAACTGGCCTGTTTCTGGTCAAAAGTAGTCTAATTATTTTAACATTTTAATCTGTTTTTAATTTTACCTATATTTTCATTACCTATAGGTAATTTTAAGTTGTGCAACACTCTGACATGAGTCAAGATTAAGAAAGGTCTACTTACTTTCCCTGCGGTGCTCATGGTTCAGGCCTTTGTAACAGATCTGCTTCTCTGGGTGGTTTGGAAGGTTCTTCGTTTGCCCTTTGATACTTAAAAGGTTTCTCCGTGAAAGCAGTTGTCACAGAAACAGACTTTGTCTCTCAATTGAGTATTATACTTCAAGCGTCCCACCCTAACCTGAGCCGCTCCTCTTGGGACATTTTGTTTTTTTCAGTAATGTCAATAATGACATGGGTATGAATGGGTTATGTAAGAGTGGTCAATTCAAAGCTCAATTAGGAGCCCTTTTGTTTCTGTCATCTAAATGCCTGGCCACGTCATCTGATCCCACCGAGAATTGTTGTGGTATGGATCATTCTGAGGCAGCCTGACACAGCAAATTTCTGAGGGGGGGGGATCACTTATGCCAAAACCATTCGCTGTCTAAAACATGAAACGTATTCTTGGCATTGCCAATGGTGGTTTTGGTACCGTGGGGAAAGATTGTTTTCCCCATAATTCAAGGTATTGAGTTGTGTGAAGATGTGGTGTATTCAGTTTATATATACAATTTATTTAAGGTACCCAGTTCAATATTCTGTATGCTGTATCCATTGAAATACATCAACACAGAGCAGGGGTGAGGTACTAGAGGTAACTAACAGTCAGCTTCACGTCTACCTTCTGAACATCTGGAAGGTTCTCTAAGGTGAAGTGCTTCCTAGAAAAAATAAAGTAGAGCCACAGTGACCTGTTGCTTGTCACTTGAAGGCGTGACTAGATAAAAATATGCTAACGCCAGCAAATAATGAAAAAAGGGGGAAGCAAAATGGATTTTTACAGCAAAACCTTCAGGGCTCACATGGATGCCTGAAAGTATAAAAATCAAGTGGTGATGCTGTCAATGTTATGATAATGGTGATGCATGCCAGAACATGCAGAGTACAGTCTTAACTATGATATGTATTCATCAGGGGTTTGCCACATCTTTTGTTCAGATATTTAAAAATTTATTTTATGCCCTATACAGTTTTGTTGGACTTCGAGTTGCTTCTTGTCTTCTGTGTTGGTGGTGTCAGATTCCAGGTTCTAAGTTTTTTTCACCCTCACCATTATGCTTACATGTCTAAATGTCACTGAATGTTAATCTAAGTCACAAAGCATATGTGCACCACACCCAGATAAAATGTAAAGGAATATGGTGGTGGTGTACATAACTGCTGGAAGAATCCCAGAATTAACCAGTGAATTGCCTCAAGCAGAGAATACAAATCTCCCAGCTTCTAAATCTCAGATCTGAAAATATGCCAACGCCGGATCATATTGTACAAATACTGTTACTGTGCCATTCCATTTCTCTTTTTGCTGCCAGAGAATTAGAGCAAAATTATAAGGTGACCTCAGGCTTCTAGTTCCTCACTGCTTTTCCAGCAGCAGTTGCTTCGTACTATCAAGTCAGATCTGATTTATGGTGACTAGAGATGGGTATGAACCGCTGGTTCGGTAGTTCATGGTAGTTCGTTTATTGCCCAAGCCGATGTCTGGCACTTCAAAGCTCCACCTCCTCCAGTAGGTGCCCTCTCAGAGGCAGCACCCCAGCTTGTCTGCCATGCTTCCTCCAGGTGCTGTCTCTGAGTGGGTTCCTGCTTTGTATTGACTGTAAAAGGGTGAAGCTCTCCACCTTATTTACATTCAGCCTTAATCCACCTCCTGATTGGTTGTTTGCCTTTCACATACATTCATTCTGGATCCACCACCTGATTGGTTGTTTGTTTGTACTCCATCTAGATCCATCTCCTGATTGGTTGGTTGTTGTTCTTCATCACGATTGAGCCAGTGTATTCCAATGGGGAAAATTTTCTCCATTGAAATGCATTTCAATGGAGATGGCCCCAGACGAGAAGTCTCGGGGCGGCGGGGCAGGCGGCGGTGGGAGGTCAGATCCCCCTGCCGCTGCCATGCGCCGCCCAAGACTTGTCGGACTGGCGCGTGCTGGCAGCGGCAGGGGGATCGGATTCCCCCTCTGCCCCGACCCCCAACCTGCTTCCGCATATCGTGGATTTCCAGGCATTGCGGGTCAGGTGGGTCCCTAACCCCGTGGTAGGCGGGGGGTTACTGTAGACAAAGGGTCAGCTATGTCAATTGTCTCATGGAGCACAATCAAAAGACTGGTTCCCAGACTTTCTAAGAGGCAGCTCGACCCTCAGAACATTCACCTCAGAGACTACCAGGGAAACAGCATCCCAGTTGTGGGCACCAGTCGGTTCCGGGTCGCATTTAAAGAATTCAATGGCTCACTGCCACTCATGATTGTTGAAGGATCTCACCCCAGCCTCCTGGGACTTGAATGGCTTGAGCCTCTTGGAATGGGAGTAACAGGGGTCCATAGCATCTCAGATCCAGACGTAGAGGGCCTACTTAATGAATTCCCTGATGTTTTTGATGTCACCTTGGGGCAACACACAGGGACTCCTATCTCCTTCAACCTGGATCCCCTCATTGCCCCAATCTGCCTGAAACTGTGCCGGGTTCCTTTCGCCCTGAAATCTTAGGTAGGCGAGCAGTTTGACAAACTGATTGTGCGGGGTGTCCTCGAGCCTGTTGATCATGCAAAATGGGAAACACCGATTGTCACACCCATCAAGCCTGATGGATTGGTGTGCATTTGTGCTGACTACAAATGCACAATCAACAAATATTTTAAGGGCTGCCATACAGAGGAGGGGCAGGATTTGTTCTCAATCTTCCCAGAGCGCAGAATTCGCAACAGTGAGCTCAAGTTAAGAGAGTTCAGCTTTCGCCTGAATATCAGGAAACTTCTTAACTCTTAGAGTAGTAGAGCAGTGTAACTAATGTCCTCATGATGTGGTGAGTGCCCCAACACTGGAGGCACTTCTAAATTCCTTTACAAGTGAAATATCTAGCAATTCTAAACAGGGTTGCTTGAGATGCAATGTGGTTTTCTGTTCAGAAACAATCGAAACCTTACAACCCCATCAAAACACCACACCTCCACCAGATCTTAAGTGACCCAATTGAGTCCACTCTTGCCTGCTCCAATGCAGTGTCTATCCAAGCCCTTATTGAAGTATTGTTACTCCATTAGGATTGGCTGTGTGCCAGTGTGGAAGTTGTATGGATTATTCTATGGGAACTGAGTAGATATATCACTTTTAGGGCAATGTGTAACTCCCCCCAGGTCATACCTATGTGTGTTCTCCTCCCATTAACAGAATTGTTTTAAAAAACAGATATTTAGAAATGCACATACTGTAATGCCATGGATCTGGGACAGAGCAGGTTGCAATGTCTCTCAAAAGAGACAAGGTCGGTCAGCCCTGATCTGTATGCATAAAGATTGCATTGGATACAGACTAAAGGGCTCAGTCCCACGTCACTTTAAAAGCAGTTTAAATTACTAGATGAACCGTGTCTAAAAATGCCGTCCCCACGGCCATCGGGCTTTTTGAAAAAAAAGAAAAAAGAAAACCCAGTAATGCCCCTTTAAGCGAGGTTTCTGTGACTCACCCAAGAGGTAGGGAAATTTTTGCCTTGCTTTAAAAACCCACCTTTTAAGAAGGCAGATGTCATGGGGCCACGCAGATTATCCGGGTTTCTTCTTTTTTTAAACTCAGTGCCAACTGGCTGTTCCTGGGGCCGATCGGCACTGTTTTTTTAAAATTTCTTTTCACCTTCGGAGAAACAGGAAGCTCCATGCGGTGCCTTAAGTTTTAATTTCCCCCAGCCAAGTGGTTCATTTTTTTTTCAAATGCTATCGCCACCTGCTGGCCAAGGGGGCTGAACTGCACTAAAAAAAAAACAGCTTTGGACGTGGGAATTCCTGTCCCACTTATTCAATCACGTGATGGGACAAGAGGTAAAGCCGGACCTTCAGAAGATCAGGATTGAAACCCAGGTGAGATAGCAGCCGAAATTCAAAGAGCTTCTGCACACCCTTAATAATGTGTGCATTTCCAATGGATCCTGCAAGACAGAATCTGTAGGAGGTATTTTTTCAATTAAACAGAGAGAACTTGATTTAAATATTTGAGTCATAGCAGTTCTTTCTTACTGTTCAGATGTTTGTTTAAATATTTGAAGTCACAGAGAGAACAATACATGTGATATAACACCAAGAGGACTTGATTTTTTGCTACTGTTGATATTTCATATCAAAATGTATAAAGTTATATTCCAAAGTACTGTATTCCAAAAAAAATTTATTGTAGAAACTATTGTTGCTCATACATCACAAATATTTATTATTTTTGACACAATGTAAATTTAAAAAAATCTGATTAACAATGCAGTTCTATCATGCCTTCTAAGAAATAATGATCCCATTGACTTGAAAGGGTATTCATTCCCGCAAGTTTGTTGGGCTGTATAATTCCCACCACCCATAGCTGATAATTATTTTGCAATTGTTTCATTAAGCATGACCTGTGTAGTCCTGAAAATACTAGACAAGTATATCTAGTATTTTCAATAATATTGCTCTATTACATGCAAAGAAAAAAATGCCTTGTCAATGACCTATAAACTGATAGTAGGATCCATTTGATTCCGCAGATCCCCTCTTAGGATAGGTGTGGTCATTTCAAGTGGCAGAACTCAGATGGCAAAGGTCACTTTCTGGTGTGTTTCTCATCACCCATTACCAGAATGGTGCGAATGCTGAAAACATCAAAAAACAGCTCAGGTTTAAGGGGAATTATTTCTGTTAAATGAACATAATAACATGGGCACAGACTTTATCATACTTCAAGCAGAGGGGATTGGGGGGGTGCACAATTATTGTCTGTCTGTCTGTCTGTCTGTCTGTCTGTCTGTCTGTCTGTCTGTTTGTATTTTAATCAATAAAAAAATAAAAAAAGGGAAAGGCATGTACAGTAGGACCCAGTATCCACGGATTCATTAACCTCTGATTCAGTTATCCACAGTTGGCAGAGGAAAAAAATAATAATTCATCAGCCACAAAGCATTCTGCTGTCACAAACATCATATGTAATCAAGCTACTGTTGTAAAACAGCAGCCATAAAGCAAACTACTGTTGCAAAACAGCCGTAAAGCAAGTTACTGTCACAGAACAGCAGTTTTAGGGAGTTTTTGCCATTTTCTCTTATCCACGGTTTTTGTTATCCACAGGGAGGCCTGGAACCGATTCCCAGCAGATACCAGGGTTCTACTGTTCAGAGAAAAATATCAAGGTAGACTAAATATTCAGTTCTGTTCATATATTATCTATGTGGTCATTTAAAGTGATGGAACTCAGGTATGTTTCTCGTTACCAAATATCAGAACAATGTGAACAGTAAAGGCATTAGAAGACAGGTTAGGTTTAAGGACAATGCCAAGATTAATAGCCTTGATCCAGACTAGATCATATTTCAAGCAGAGCTATAGAAAGCTGTGGGTTAAAAGCTAGTTAGATCTGGATCCAGTTTTTAAAAGTTTCTGTTCTTATTTCTCTCTGCCAAATTTGCAGTGAGAACATAATCCTCAAATGCACACCAGAACATTTCAGACATGCAATTATGAACAGAAATTAGTGGAGGAATTCCACCAAAGTTAGACATTACTTAATTTGCACTCATCCCAGAGCATGCAAAAGAATATTGCTCCGTGAAATAAATGAACAATGGGCAATGCTTAGGTTTCATCTAACATAAATATTAGAACAATAATTTTGTATTCATTTTGATGACCCTGAAACCTGCAGAATATTCAGTTCTGTCCATATCTAAGCATAAAGACATACACATCACTAATAGGAAAAATAATCAAGATAAATAGGCCATAAATGTATTCATTCCTCTTTTCAGAAATGGATTCAATGATATAGCTATTGAATATCATTTTGGTGAAGACATTGTTTGCAAAATTCCATTTATGATTTATGGACCTAAAACACATTGCAAATATTTTTACATGGATTCATTAGAATGCACCCATGGGCATACCCATGTACTGTTTTTGTGCATTTTTCTCAGAGACTTTGTAGCTACAATGTAGCAGCCTACTAAATCTACATTTAACAGATGGAAAAGACAATTTATTTTCTTCCTCAAGTGCCTAAAGCCCTCCTATCTTGTATTAGTGCATTTCTAGCTATTCAACTACAACACCTCTGCAGACACGATTGTCATTTGGTGAGGGTTTTAATAATTCTCTCTTAGAATACCCCTATTAACTCCTGGAAGATCAGCTCCTAGGAATTCTCAGAAATCACGCAAATATTAAAAATCAGTTTATATTAGAGACATATGTAGAGATTCCTCATCTTGGATGGGTGAAGAACAGGCCTGAAAAGAGACAGAAGTTTTACCTTTTTCCCGTCCGGAGCAGCTCAAACCCTTCATTGATTTTATCAAAAGGCAAAATATGAGTTATTAATGGATCCAGGCAAAACTTCTTTGCCATGAAATCTGAAACCAGCTTTGGAACAGCGTCTTTGCTTTTCAGGCCTACAGGTGAAAAAAATAAAACATATGACACATAGATTTACTTTATTGTTGTACGGTCATGGTCCCAAAGTAAGACACATAGATTACAAAAGTAGGTCAGGTTTAGATTTTGGTTTTAAATTAGATTTATTAGATTAGATTTTGATTATCTTTTTATTTTATTACTGATGTTCTGTTTATATTATATTATATTATATTATATTATATTATATTATATTATATTATATTATATTATATTATATTATTAGCAATAGGCAAGAACTCATCTACAAGCCAGAAAAAAAGGCTTGCTGCCTGTGTGCCTGTATGCCAACTGACCATAGATACATGCAGACTGTCCTTAGGTCATCTTCCATGCAAGGACGGGGTGGGAGCAGAGGTGGTGGTAGCTTTAAGACGAGGTAGAAAAGTAACAGAGCACGGGGAGGAGGAAGGGTGAGTGCCCCCCCCAGCATTAGCCCAAAAGGCAAATAGTGAACCAGTTTGTTTTTTGGGAGGGTTTGTGATAAATCATAGTTTGTGAGCCATAACCACGAACCATTATGAAGCACTGGTTTTCCAGTTGAGGTCTATCTTTATTTTATGTTATATGGTATTGTTTTCTTCTGATTAAACTGTTCAGAGTACTGACTGGCACTAATTAAGTGGTATGAAAATATATTAAATAGATAAATATTTAGCCTTATTGCCTAGACTTGATGGGAATTATAGCCCAATTGCAAACTGCAAACTGCCTAGCTGGGACATGGAGCTGTGGTGGCGAACCTTTGGCACTCCAGATATTTTGGACCACAACTACCAGAATTCCAAGCCAAGATTACCAAAGACACAGGACTATGGGAGTTGTGGTCCAAAGCATCTGGTGTGCCGAAGTTTCATCACCACGCATGTAGAGGCACCTAGGCATCTATGAGGGCATTGAAATTGCTCAAACTTTGTGGATATTCCAATCCAACAATGTTCTTGAGCCTCCCTGCCAGATGATTGCAATGAAATCTGTTCCATTGATCTACTGCAGTTGTTCCCACCCATGGATCACCCTGGTGTTTTTGGACTTCATATCCCAGAAACCCTAGCCAGCATGGCTAGTGGTGAGAGCTTCTAGGAGTTGCAGTCCAAGAACACTTGGACTACCCACAATTGGGAACCTCTGGTCTACTGCAAATATCAGATGAGGAAAACATGCCATCACACTATTCAATGGTCAGTTAAGAATAATTAATTAATAATTTTGTCCATACCTCCAAATACACATCCTTTCCAAGTGCGCCCTGTGAAGATCAGTGTTGGGGAGAAAGTAATCTGAGATGCTGATGGAGGTGCTCCCACAACGACACTTGTTCCGTAGTTCATGTTGCAGGAAGCCAAGGCAGCAATCTGAAGAAAATCCAGAGCCACACATTTTAATCAAACAGAGAATCGGCCACAACAGAAATTGCTTTCAAGCATCTGCTCTTCTCTGTTATGGTTTCACCGTACAATCACAAAAAGAAATGACTCCAGTCGCATCGTGACAGTGTTTTGGCTTCTGAGACAAACTAATTGATAGAAATCCACAGAAGAGAGTTCCTGTCTCCCCTTCCTCTCCTATCCACTTCCCATCTCTATGGGGCAGTGCTCATCTCCATACTCAAGCTGAAGAGCCAGTGTTCTGCAAGACCATGGTCATGTGGCTGGCATGGCTGCAAGGAAACACTGTTTTACCTTCCCGCTTTTTATGGTGGTACCTATGTATCTAATTGCATTGACATGCTTTCGAACTGCTAGGTTGGCAGGAGCTGGGGTTATCCGTGGGAGCTTGCTCTGCTGCGTGGCACCCAGGATTCGAACCGCCAAGCTGCTGACTTTGCAGTCAACAGTTTCGGAGCCTTAGTACACTGAGCCACCACGACCCATACAGGAATAATACTGGAAGCTTTTTTAAAAGTTCTGATCTGTTACAGTGCAATGCTGATGGACATACCATGGTATCTGTGCGGCCAATCACTTCAAACGAATAGTCTACACCTTTGCCATCAGTCATGTCAAACACCACTTCATTGATGGGCTTCTTGAAATCCAGGGGGCTGATACACTCAGTAGCCCCCAGCTCTTGAGCCAATGGAAATTTGTCCTTGTTGATATCAATTCCAATGATTTTGGAAGCTCCTGCTGATTTGCAGCCCATGACTGCTGCAAGGCCGACTCCTCCCAGGCCAAAGACAGCACAGGTAGAACCAGGTCGAACCTACAGCATCATGAAAAGGAATAATAACATTTGAATTGGAGAATCTCAGCAATGCAAATTTAGTCTTGGCGTGTGCTATATTGTCGGCTTTCTGTTATGGAACTGAAATGGAGCAAATTACTGTGAGAAAACAGCTCTATAATGGAGAGGCCATAGAATGGGACACAAGTTCCCCATGCAACAGATCACCCACCTGTATTGAAATCCCTACCTTTGCACATTGGATGGCAGCCCCATAGCCGGTAGAAAATCCACAGCCAATCAGGCACACCTTTTCAGGGGGAGCTGCAGCATCAACTTTGACCACAGAGTCTTCATGCAACACCGTATATTCGGTGAAGGTGCTGGTGCTAAAAAAATTGTGAACTGGCTTTCCGTTGCAGGTGAACCTGGTGGTGCCATCACACATTACTCCTCTAGGTACGCCAAGGCTTTAAAGGAAAAAGAGAATTGGAATGTTGGTTCTGGTCTTCTTGTCCACAAGGACAAGAAAGATTCCCCCAGCAGTTCTTTTTCTCCACCCTCTGTAGTCTTCCACATTAGAGATGGGCACGACTTGAAAAAATTTTTTTTCGAGTTGTCGTTAGTCGGGCCGGTTCCGTTTCGGCTCATTTCTGTTTTTCGCGAAAATTTGCAAAAATTAGTCGGTTCGTTTTTTCATTTTTTCATTGTCGTTAGTACTGGTTTGGGGAGGGGGTAGCGGGCTCCTGGAGGGAGCTGCAGGAGTCAGCCAGAGCCACAAGTGACGGACTGGCAGACTCTTTGCACCCGCTGTGTCTCACGTACTTGCATGTAGTGCAATGCAAGTAGATCTGGCTTAGGGTTAAGACGGGTTAGCGGAACAGCTAGGGTTAGGCTAGTTACGGGTGAGGTTAGGGTGAGTATTGGGGTGCACCTCTGGGTGCCTCTCTGACCCACTTAGAAGGACAGTGTACTGGCGTATGGGTTAGGCTTAGAGTTCGGGTTTGGGCTACGATTAGTGGGCTGTTTATGCCCGATTGGCACATCCCAGAAGTCTCTGTGGTCAACCTGGCCAAGTGGCCATGCGATTGGTGGAAAATTTGCATGGTCTACTCCCATGGGCGAGCCCATCATTGCAAATGTGCAGGTGTAAAAAAATAAAATAAAACAAAATAAAATAAAATAAAATAAAATCAACGGAGACTTTTTTTGCAAGAAAAACCCACTACTGCTACTGTAAAAATTCAAGCATTTAAAATAGCTAATTTTCGCATGTTTCTGTGGTGCTTTGGTGGGGTTTTGGGCAACGATTTCAAAAAAAATATTGCGGTCGCCATTTTGGATCCCCCCCCACCGCATGGCAAATGGATGCGCCCTCCCAGCCTGGTACAGTCAGCAAAACCTGGCCACGCGATTGGTGGAATGGCTCCAAAACTTTGCATGGTCCACTCCCATGGGCGAGCCCATCATTGCGAATGTGCAGGTGTAAAAAAATAAAATAAAATAAAATAAAATAAAATCAACGGAGACTTTTTTTTTTGCAAGAAAAACCCACTGCTGCTACTGTAAAAATTCAAGCATTTAAAATAGCTAATTTTCGCATGTTTCTGTGGTGCTTTGGTGGGGTTTTGGGCAACGATTTCAAAAAAAATATTGTGGTCGCCATTTTGGATCCCCCCCCCCACCGCATGGCAAATGGATGCGCCCTCCCAGCCTGGTACAGTCAGCAAAACCTGGCCATGCGATTGATGGAATGGCTCCAAAACTTTGCATGGTCCACTCCCATGGGCGAGCCCATCATTGCGAATGCGCAGGTGTAAAAAAATAAAATAAAATAAAATAAAATAAAATAAAATCAACGGAGACTTTTTTTTGCAAGAAAAACCCACTGCTGCTACTGTAAAAATTCAAGCATTTAAAATAGCTAATTTTCGCATGTTTCTGTGGTGCTTTGGTGGGGTTTTGGGCAACGATTTCAAAAAAAATATTGTGGTCGCCATTTTGGATCCCCCGCACTGCATGGCAAATGGATGCGCCCTCCCAGCCTGGTACCAGCAGCGCAGCAGTAGCAATAGCCAAAGAGAGGGGGGCGGGGAACCCCCCCCAAATAAAACACCCTTCTGGCCTGGTAGGTGCCCTCAGACAGTTTTCGCCTACTTTTAGGGCCGGGAATCGGTTTTTTTTTTAACTTTTAAAAACTTTTTTTCTGTGCCGCTTGGCATTGCGCGATGCAAGTAACGAGCACGACAAATCAGACCAAATTGTTCGTTCGTCGGTTCGAGCTCGAATTCTGGTGGAGTAATTCCCATTTCCGTTTCTGTAGAGTAACGGATACGAGTAACGGAAACGGAAACGGGAATACCGCTAAGTCGTGCCCATCTCTATTCCACATAATAAAAAAAAACTTACTCATTCTTTTCACACAGGTTGCCTTCAGGATTTTTGCAAACAGTGCATTTCCCACACTGGGGGAGAAAGAGTGGAATGACTTTGTCTCCTGGAGATTACAAAGAGATAACAGTGAGCTCCCCATGAAGGCTAGTTGAAGGAGTTTAAAAAGGTAAAGGTAAAGGTTCCCCCTGCACATGCGTGCTAGTCATGTCCAACTCTAGGGGTGGTGCTCATCTCTGTTTCTAAGCCAAAGAACCAGTGCCGTGCAAGTCGATGGCCATGTGGCTGGCATGGCTGAACAAACTTCAGTGCACAGAATACTGTTTACTTTCCGGCTTTTTACAGTGGTACCTATTTATCCACTTACATTAGATGCTTTCAAACTGTTAGGTTGGCAGGTTAACCAAAAAGGCAGATGTTTCTACAACAGTAACCAATGCATGTCCATTTGATAGAAGTTTCATTTGATTAGCCTTCTATTAGTTAAGAAAAGAAAAACATATGGCAAAAATACTTTTATCTACTTCATTGCTTTTTTAAAAATGTATTATATAAACTGGGCTGCAGTTCACAAAAATCCATACACTCTCTCAAAGCCATATTCATTTTTAAAATATTGCACCCCTTGTTGATTATGCAATGGCAGAGTACTTCGCTACTCCTCAAAAAGACTATTTTGTCACATAGCTCATATGTCCCCTACTCTAAGTTTGATGGTATCCTGGTTTAATGTTACCATTGCTGACTGGTTGTGGGGTGTAATTCTGTGGTGCCACTGTGGTCTTTGTCATACCTGGTTTCAAACTGGTAACACCTTCCCCAACACTCTCCACAATACCGGTTGCTTCATGGCCAGGAATGACAGGGAAGTTTGCCTTTATTGAGCCACTCAGGATATGGTCATCTGTGCGACAGATTCCGGTAGCCAAAATCTGGAGTGAAAGTGAAAGATAACTCAATTATACAGACCATTGCTTCTGGTTTAGACATTTGATGAATTTATATTGATTTGCTGCTGCCTGAATCTCTGTATACAGTCTTTCCACATTAGTGGAATGATTTACGATTCAGATGACGGCATAACAAGTAAAAACGAACACACCAATGCCTAAAAGGCCTACGTTGAGAGCAGAATTATACAGTATATACAGAAGGGATGTTCTTTAGAGAGCTAGTGGAACTAGGGAACTGCCCTGCCTTCAGAGTGAATAATGGTGATGGCATGTTAATTTCACCTGTTCCTTTGTGATGTACTCATGAAGTTAACGTGGTAGCACAGACAAGTTTATTTATTTATCTGTCTATTTCTTTGATTTATAGACTTCCTGCCAGTGGCAAGCCATTCTTCTGGCCAGCGAACAGAAGAAAACATCAAGCTACAATAACAGAAACAATAATACAAAAATAATAGCATGGTGTGAAAGAGAAGTAAATCATCATCATATAAACTTCTGTCTTATACATCTAGGTGCTTGCTGAGTGCTTCTGGTGAGCTACTAACACGTGGATAATAGAAGGCCGTTGCCAAAATAAAGAATCTCAGCTTGAAACTCATATCCTAGAAAGCACCACTACTTTTGTGTTAATGATGTTTCCTGGTCATAAATATATAATGTATGGGGCCAGTGTATATGAAGACATAAACAAATAGCTTAGCACTGCCCCCAAAACCTCAATTGCTTAGAGTTCTTGCTACAAAATAATCTGCTGCCATTAAGCCATCAGGGGATATAGTGAGGCCTACTGAGGGCAGCTTGTCTGGTGCCTCCCATTAACCTTGGACTGGAACCTCTTAATGGATGTTGGGTTCCAAAGTATCCAAGGAATTGTAGTCTAATTTGGATAGTTATCTCTAACACTCATCTCTTCCTCCCTAACATATCTTATGCTCACAATCTAGTCCACTGGCTATGAACTTGGATTTATACAGAGGTAATGTATGTGAAATGCAAGATTTGTGAAGTTTGGAATCTGGAGCCAAAAATCTAACTTAAATGCTAGCAGAAACACATTGGAAAAGGTTTCTATGACTGTGAATTTTCTATGAAAAACATATACTTTTGTGCCTTATTCAATCAAAGTTCAGGTGAACATACCACTGAGTTATTAATCAAACAGTGCATGCTGTTTGAAAGGAGATTAGTGCAAGAGTGTGGAATCTTTTCAGCCCAAGGGCAGATCCAATTTCAGGGAGGTTCTCCAAAGAGAAGGGAGAAAATATTGTGGTGACTAATAGGGCCAAAGGCAAAAAGGCGCAGCAAATAAACTAGCACATCTCAGCTCACAGCTTTTACTGCCTTTACATATACGTAGTGAAATGTCCAAACAGGAGCATGGTGGAGAGAAGGACATATGAACCGACTCGGGTGTTAAGGTCATTAGGAGAGTTGCTCTCCATCCCGCCACCCTCACGGATACGTCTCATGGGAACCCATGAAAGGGCCTTCTCAACTGCTGCATGGGGACTCTGGAACTCCCTCCCACTAGTGGCTGGGACTTCCTCATCTCTGTTGTCTTTCCGGAAACAGGAAAAGACCTTTCTCTTCAGGCAAGCTTTCCCTGAATGATGGTCTACCTTGTGTGTCTTTTATATGAAGTTACAGGATCACATAGACTTTGTGTTGATAACTACTGATAACCTTATGGGTCTACATTGACACTTTTTTTCATTGTTAGTTTCCATCACTCATAACTTTACATGGAACTTTACTCCCCTTGAACTGCTCACGTTCTCTTGTAGCTTTAAGGTAATGTTGTCTATTAATCCTGTAAGATGTCCCGCAATTCCCTGTTCTCAATACTTGAGCATGTCTTAATTGTACTGGATTGTATATTATCCCTCATTCTGTAAGCCTCCTTGGGTCCATTTTCCAAGGAGAAAGGTGGGGTAAAAATACCCTAAAATAAAATAAATACAAATAAATATGGGAAAATACAAGGGTCTGGATCGAGATCTGAGCTGCACAATCAGAACAGTTTGATACCATTGCAGCTGACCTTGCTGCATTCTTTGGAATACCGGGATTTATAGTTAGATAATTAGAATTATCTTCCAGAGAGCTCTAATACAGCAGAAAGTTCTAAGTATGCTACGCAAGTGCAGAGACCAGCACTGCATAGGCTGGCATTAAGTCACCCAAACTACTATTAATGTTGTCATTAAGATACACTCCTTGTTTATAGGCAATGTTTGAGGAAATCTCCCCCAAATAGGGAAGTGTACTAGATGGGGAAAGTCAATCTATATCTCAGAGCTTGCATTCCAATAGCCTGGTACGATATATGCATCAATAAGACACCCCTCTACTAAGAACATAACAATAGCCATGCTGGATCAGGCCAAAGGCCCATCTAGTCCAGCTTCCTGTATCTCACAGTAGCCCTACCAGATGCATCTGGGAGCACACGAGACTAGATAAGACACCCCTCTACTAAAACACATATATGGACTGGCAGGTGAAATTTACTCTCTGGTATATTAAACAGAGAACAGTCCTTTCTGTACCATAAGTCTATAATTTAGCCGGACAGATCAGCAAGAATGTCAAGGGAGACCTGTTGCACTTGCTAGCAGTTGCCATTTAAGGCAGCTGTTTCAGCCTGGCTAATGGAAGAGCTGGCCTGCATTGAAACAAATATGTATGGATGCCGACCATCTATTCTGGTTTCGGTTTTATTGCATTTACCTTAACACGAACTTCATGTGCTTTTGGTGGCGCCACTTCTATTTCCACAATGCTGATTGGTTTCTTAGGTTCCCAGATTACAGCTGCTTTGCATTTGATGACCTGTGGGGGGAAATGCAAGATACGTAAGGTGGCCTATCTATCTCTAATTTAAAAAAAATTAAACGCCATGCATGTTTTCGGTGAAACAAAGAATTCGCCATACATTACTTTCAAGCTGTCTGTGAAGATTCCCAGTCATCCAGGTGAGTTTATCTGGAAGTTGAGTCATGGTAACTGGACTTCTTTTTATTGACAGACAGACACATTTCGCTGCTCATCGAAACAGCTTCATCAGTTTCGATCTCTCAAGAAAAAGAAGTCCAGTTGCCATGAATCAACTTCCAGATTTCTTTCAAGAACTTATATGGCACCTTTTCACACTGTCAGAACAGCTAACTCTGAGGTTTAATTTTTTTAATGTGTAGTGTAATTTTTTTCCTTGCTGGGACTTCACAGCAGACAATCTGATCTAGTTAATGATCTACAAAGCATCTCTTTGGTAGTGTTCCACTACACCAGGACACTTTCATCTGATAACACCTTTTCTGTGTTTTTCAACAGGGCTCAAGTAACTCGATGATGAAAGCTAGGTTCCTTCACTGCAGGAAAAATGTCGTTTTGCCTTTCTATCAGAAAGAGACAAATTGGTTTGCCCTACTCTACAGAGAAGTGGGCCAACAGCCTTGCAATACGTCCAACGGCAATATCTGGAGGACTTGATTATGTGTTTCCTGCAGAGCAGCTGCAGACTCCTCTCCAGCCTGTGCTGCAGAGTTGATAACATTTGGAAGTTTGAAAAGTGGACTAAGTTGACTTGAGTTGTACCACTAAAGAGAAAAAC
Source organism: Phrynocephalus guinanensis (assembly GCA_037367245.1). Lineage (NCBI taxonomy): Eukaryota > Metazoa > Chordata > Lepidosauria > Squamata > Agamidae > Phrynocephalus > Phrynocephalus guinanensis. The sequence continues at coordinate 23,555,442 of CM074741.1, forward strand.
AACCCAATTCCCAAGTAGAAGCATATTGTTATGTTCTTTATCAATAATGCATCAGCTTGATTTTTATCTTTTTGTGCCACATGACTCCAAAGCATAATAACAGAGTTAAAAGGAATCGACTACTTACTTTCCCTGCAGTGCTCATGGCTCCAGCCTTGAATCGTAAGAGATCTGCCTCTCTCTGGGTGGTTTTGAAGGTCCTTACTTCGGCCTCTGATATTTAAAAGGCTTCTCTGTGAAAAGCAGTTGTCATGGAAACAGAACTTGTCTCTCAATTGAGTATTATACTTCAAGCGCCTCGCCCAAAGAAGCTGAGCCACTCCTCTTGAGTCAATTTCTTTTCTTCCAAAGTTTCAATAATGGAATGGTTATGATTAGGCTACGTGGGAGTGTTTGGCTCTGGGCTGGCTTAAGACATGCTGAAGCACTATGACATGGCAAGTTTTGGGGCCTCATCCCTTAAACAAAAAACATATGTGTTCCGTAAAATGTAAAACAGAGTGAGTTCTTGGCATTGCCAATGTTGCGTTTGGCATTGCGAGAAAGGAGGGCCGTTTCCTCCCCATAATCAGAGGTCTTGAGTTGTAGCTTGATTAGCTCACGCTCTGATTTAGCTGAGTTTATGTGTTGTGTTCCTGTATTTTTCTTTTGCTAGTTTTTGTGGTTGACTTGGAGATGTGAAATGAAGGGCACTTTTGTGATTATATACAAGAAGAACGCAGATCTGCTGCTTTTTTTTTTTTAAATGGCTCTTCTCGGAATTTCCCAGGCAGCAAAGTTGCAAAATTCTAGGAATTTCAATCAAAAAACACAAATCTGTGCACATTTGTTACGTATGAAGGACAGACAAACTTCAGCTTGCAGGGTGAACAACCCCTACCCCCCACCCCCGGGTCTGTTCCCAGTCCAGCAGTTGGATCCATGCTCAAACTTTAAAAGAAAAAAGAGCTCTTTTGCCTTCTAACATATAGCTAAAACCTTACAAACCAGTCCCATTTACCCAATAAATGTCAGAAAAATACTTTAGAAAACCATTAACCTGACAAAGGATACAGACTAGAAACAATCTTGATTTCTCCCAATAATTGGAATTCACTTTATAAAAGTATTGGCCAAATACAGATTCTGAAATCTTAGGTGATTCTCCTATTGCAGTGGTGGCGAACGTTTGGCACTCCAGATGTTTTTGGACGACAACTCCCACAGTCCTTTGTCATTGGCAACACAGGCTTAGAATTCTGGGAGTTGTGGTGGTCCAAAACATCTGGAGTGCCAAACGTTCGCCACCACTGTCCTATTGCATAACTGCAGATGTAAAATGGGAGTAATGTCAGTAGCAAGAGACGATTGATACTAACCTTTGGTTAGTTCTGTTTTTTTCAATTTGGAGTGTGCATGACTCTCAATGCAATGGTATGAAGTCACATGGACCCTGACATGAAACTGTATAACTATTGGCAAGTTTTGGCCGCCGCTGCCCCCGGGGTGGAAGGAGAGAGGCATAATGTGTGTGTGCGTGCACACAAAGACACACACACACACACACACACACACACACCACACACTTTGCCCCTCCCACCCTGCCAAGCCACCACCACAGCAGCTCGTCCCCTCTACCTCAGTCTTGGAGAGCCAGTCCCCTGCACAGTCCTGGGCATGGCCTTGGCACATGCGGCAACGGCTGTCAAAACAGTGGGCTGGAGGAGGAAAGAGTGAACAGGGTTGAAGAATGGGGGCAGAGAGAGAAAAGCAAGCCCCCTCAAAACACACACACGTGTGCGTGCACGCGTACGCACGCATGCGCGCGCGCACACACACACACACACACACACACACACACACACACTCACTCACACACACACACACACACCACTGCACCAGCTTGTCTCCTCTCCCCCAGCCTTGCTACATTTCCCAGGACATTGCTGGTAAAATAATCATCTAGGAAGATGGCGGGAAAGAGGGGTGTTTCCCAGGAGTTTCCTGGCCAATAAGGGACACTTGACAGATCTGCAATCTGCTGCCCATGATGTCATATTTTGCACAGTTGAGATAGGCAACAAGATGGAACTTGGTATACTAGACATAGTGGAACTGGAAAAGGTGCAGAAAAGAGTGACTAAAATGGTTATGGGGCTGGGACACCTCCCATATGAGGAAAAAATATTTCTTTACCCAGTGTCTTATTAGTCTGCGGAACCCCTTGCTGCATGATTTGGTGAAGGCATATTGCTAGATGCTTTTTAAAAAGTATTAGACTGGATTCTGGAAGAAAGGTCAATCACAGGGTACAAGCCATGCTGGGGATGTGTGTTAACTCAAGGCTTAAAAGGAGGTACCTCACAATGCCAGACACAGGGGAATAGCACTAGGGGAAAGGTATCTAGTTTCATGAGCTCCCAGAGGTATCTGGTGGGCCCACCTTGAAACTGGACTAGATGAGCCCTTGGACTAATCCAGCAGAACTCTTCTTATGTTCTTAGGAGATAGGCATGAACTGTGTTTTGGCAGTTGGCCCAATTTGTTATGGCACCTGCAGACATGTTCTGCTGCCAGATGGATGGTAAATAGATAAATAAATATGTGTTTACCTCCCCCCACTTCCTCTGAGTGATTGCTCAGTCATCAGAAAGAGCATGCTTCGCTCTTCTGCCTCCTTGGGCAATCTTCCACTCACTGGCAGGAGCACAGGTGTTCCTGCCCTACCCCCTGTCCCAACCCCCTGTGTGGGCTACCAAGGTTGCCAGGAATGATTAACTTGTTCTTGAGGAATGTCAAAACATTTTGGATGCAGAAAGGTGGGGTAAAAATACTCTGAATAAACAAACAAACAAACAAATAAATAAATAGCTTTTTTTAAAAAAAGCCTTAGATGATGTGAAGAGTGGTGATAACAACATGAAAAATACAGTGAAATTCATATACTCCTAAAATCCCCAATCTTGATCAAGGATAGCCATGTCTTCTTCCACTTCCAGAGATGTTTCCTGCAAATCCTACAATATATTTCCACCGAGTATTCACAAGTGTTTCCAAGATGAAAGAAGTAATTATAAAATGGGATAATCCTTTCCCTGAAAATTCATGTGAAGCTATCAATGTTATGATAAAGGTGATCTGTGCCAGAACATACAGAGTACGGTCTTAACTATGAGATTGATTCATCAGGTTCCTCCCCTTTAGTTGAGATATTTAAAAACTTCCTTCATTCCCTATACAGCTTTGGTGGAGTTCAAGTTGCTTCTTGTCTTCATTGGTGGTGTCAGATTCCAGGTTCTGAGGTGTTTTCTTTTCACTGCTGTGAACTCATGTCTAACTGTTACTGAATGCTATACTAAGGAACAAAGCTTGTGTCCACCCCACCCAAAGAAAATACACATGAATATAGTGTGGTGTACACTAGAGCTGGAAGAATTCCAGATTTAACCAGTGAAAAAGCAAAGAATATTGATCCCTCCACTCTCAGAGCTGAAAATACACAAATATAGACCCAGACTGGTGCAAACCATTGTAGTAGTTGTGAGTTTTTTGGGCTGTTTGGCCATGTTCTGAACGTTTTCCTTCCAGAACACAGCCAAACAGCCCGAAAAACTCACAACAACCATCAGATCCCAGCTGTGAAAGCCTTCGAGAAACCATTGTAGTGTTGTAGGAATGTTGTAGTGATCATCCAACAAGTGCTGCAGCTGGAAATTAACCAGTGAACACCTTGAAGCATAGAATATACTCATAGGTCTCCCAATGTCTAGTTCTCAGACATGTAAATATGCAAAAGTAAAAGACAATGTTATTGGGATCACTGAAATGCAGCATTGCTCTTGAAGGGAAGGCAACTGGCAGAAAGGCGCTAATCATTGGGAAGAAGAAAAGCTTGCAGAGTCTCATGGGGTGCTGTAATCTAGGGGCTGTCATCCAGTTTATACAGTTCTATTTCATACTCCTTTTCATTTGATTAGGCCAGGCATGTCCAAACTTTGGCCCTCCAGATGTTTTGGACCACAACTCCCACAGTCCTTTGCCATTGGAAATACAGGCTTGGAACTCTGGGAGTTGTGGTCCAAAACTTCAGGAGGGCCGAAGTTTGGGCATGCCTAGATTAGGCTGTCCAATCCATAGGCATTTGGTTTGTATGCTTTCAACTAACCAGTTGCTCTCTGAATATCTGACAGCCCATGCAATTAATATACCTCTTTTGACCTTAATAACCTTCTATATTGCTACCTAATTTACTTGAGATACAACCAGTTCTCAAATTGTGTCACAAAAACTGCATGGTTGTTGTTTACCATCTGATCCATTGGCATCAAAAGTCAATGGTGAGTGATACCTTTATTAAACTATTAAAAGTTACAGACCCACCACCCACCAAGTCTGGAATAATTTTAAATTAACTAATGAGAATCATCATGCAGAGAATATGGGTTTCCCAACTTCTGGTTCTGACAGCTGAAAACAGACAGAAGTAGAAGCTGCAGGATCATGCCAGAGAAACATGGCTTCTTTCTATGCCATCCTGTTTCTCTCGGTGTAATGCCATTTTTCTGCAGCCACACAAATTTAGGGCAAAATTAAAATGGCCCAAGGAAAACACGTGGCCTCAGGCTGTAAGTTCTCAACTCCTTGCCTAGGAGAACAAAACAGAGTCAAAAATAGCTGTTTTCAATGTTGCCTGATACTCAAAGCCTCTGAGAATGTATGGTCTGACTCCTTCCTCACACATTATGCTGCTGCACACACAACAGCTGTACTGCTGAGCTGCTAAAAAGCCATTTTCATCATGGGATACTGCTTCAAAAGAGAATAGTAACTACATCCTCCCATGGAAGTTGCAGGAGAGAAGGTGACTAAAAACAAAACTAAAACCAGTGTATACCCCCCAAAAATGTACTTTTCTTATCTGCTGATCTGTGGCTCAGTCCTGCTGTGCATCTTTACACCTTGCAAGGAAGAAAATGTCATTCCCTGTTAATATTAATCCTAAAAAAATGAATGTAATTGGATTTAAAACTTCCTGTGGCCCTTTTTTTTGGGTTCCGAGGCTCCCTTGGGGTCCCTTTGGAGAAGCATTCGGAAGCTTACAGATAGGAGACGGGAGCCTTTAATGCCCCCCAATGACTGCCACATTATGGCCTGTTAGCCTGATCCAGACAGCAGCAATTTGGCCCCAATTTTCTGATGTGAAAGGCTCCTCTCATCTCAAGGCTATGGAAGATTTGCCCAGAGGAAACTGGATCCATAGGGACCCTCAGAACCTGAAATTGGGGGGAGGGATAGGAAGATTTAAATCATTTTAAAATAAAGCTGCCTAGCTGCCCTAAGCACATCCGATCTCGCTTGATTTCAGAAGCTAAGCAAGGTCGGCCCTGGTTAGTACTTGGATGGGCGACCACCAGGGAATACCAGGTGCTGTAGGCGCCTGGAGGTGGAACTGGCAAGACCACTCCAGTATTCCTGCCAAGAAAACTCCATGGACATGGAGTCACGTAGAGTTGGTCACGACTGTAACAACACAACACACACACAAAATAAAGAGTTACATAACTGGGTGATGACATTAGTCTTGTCACATGGCATAAAATGTGCCAACTGGATTTCAAACAAGGGTTATATTTCACATCACCATGATGGAAGTTGTTTTGATATTTTAGGAAGTACAAGATCATATCCATTCTTTCTTCTTGTATGGAATTTTATTTGAAAAGTTGGAATTACAGAAAATTGCAAATGACATAAGATCACTCAAAAAAATCTTTTTTTAACCATTGTCCACATTTCATATGAAAATATTATGGATACATTCCAAAGAACCACTATTTTTCTCCATAAGTGTTTAGAAAAAGCTTTATATGTCATGCACCTTTTAGAATTTATTTTTCATTTGTAATCTCAGTGTAAAGTCTCACCAAATGTATTTCTGGTAACCTGCCATGTGATTTCAGTATACAAATTAACAGTGGAATCCTACATTCATAAATGTTCCCAAGCCAGACATTCTGAGGTGAGAAACCAGACCAACTGTGTCTACCAACCATCAATTATGATGAGAGGAGATAAACAGAAATCCATACTGATCATTTCCTGGTTCAACAAAGTCTGTGTCATCCCCCCCGGACATCTGGTGACAAATGGGCTACAGGGCTCAGCAGACCACGTTGAGGAACCAGGGTAGACTGCTGCAAAGCTACTAGAACAATGTCAATGCAAAACTTAGATTGCCATCAAAAATCACGAAATTATGAAATCACCATCACCATAACCACCACCATGATTGATGTTGCTTCACTGCATACAGTCACTATAATCTCTGGAGTACAAGATGTATGAATCATGAAATAAGGTTATCTTGGAATGTCTTTCTCATGAAGAAAATTATCTTTGGATAAACCTAAAAATTGACAGGGAGGCTGACAATATAGTGGGGTTTAATCATTCTCCCAGATGCCCTTCTACCAAGGTGTAGTTCACTGATGTCGTGGAATTCAGCTGGAAAAGATCTTGCATTTTGTTCCCCATCAGGTCTTTAAAATTTCAAAACAGTGCGGATGCTGAAACACCAGAGAACAGTTTAAAGTTAAGGGTGTTGAACTCTGTTCTTTTAGACTACCCCACAGAATCAATAGTAATATGTCTGTGAAGATTCTCAGTCATCCAGGTGAGTTTATCTGGAAGTTGAGTCATGGCTACTGGACTTCTTTTTGAGAGATAGAAACGTTTCGCTGTTCATCCAAACAGCTTCATCGGTCTGAATGCAGCTGGTGCAAACCCTGACTCTTATAGGCAGCTTTGACCTCTAGTCACCCTGGCCTCAATTAGGCTCATCAGATGAACTAAATAGGCTCGTTAGGGAGACAATGGTATCCTTAGCCTTGAGGTGAACCATGGCTTAAGGTGCTGAAACCTATCAAGAAAGGGTCGTTAATGGGTCGTTAGCTATGGCCTTGGTGGTAAAGGCTTTTTGATTTGTCTTGGTAGTGTGGAAAGCACAGCTTGATAAGTAGCAGATAAACTATGCCGGAGGCCACCACCTCTGTTGAGGGAGGGATTTTCAATGCTCACATGAATGGCCTCCCTTACTCCTCTTTCAAACCACCTCTCTTCTTTGTCTAATATGTGTACATCCTCATCTTTGAAAGAGTGCCCTTTCTCCTTCAAATGGAGGTGTACTGCTGATTCTGGACCTGAGCTGTTACCCCTCCTATGTTGGGCCATCCTTCTGTTTAATGGCTGTTTGGTTTCCCCAATGTAGAGGTCTGAACACTCCTCACTGCATTGGACCGCATATACTATATTGCACCTTTTATGGTTGGGTACCGGATCCTTTGGGTGGACAAGTCTCTGCCTTAGTGTGTTTGTGGGTTTGAAATAAACAGGGATGTGGTGTTTGCCAAAAATCCTTTTAAGCTTCTCTGACACTCCAGCCATGTAAGGAATGACCAGGTTCTTCCGCTGGGTCTGGGTCTCAGACTGATCCCTTGTTCTTCTGGGATGGCCCACTGCTTTGTTGAAGGCCCACTTTGGATATCCACAGGCCTTAAGTGCTGTCTTCAGGTGCCTGTCTTCCTTCTTCTTGGCTTCTGTGGAGGTGGGGATGCTCTCTGCTCTGTGGCTTAGGGTCCTGATGACTCCTAGTTTGTGCTGTAATGGATGGTGGGAGTCGAACAGTAAGTATTGATCTGTGTGGGTGGGTTTCCTGTAAACTTCTACTTCCAGGCCACGGTCAGGTCTGATGATGACTGCACAATCCAGGAAAGCCAGCCTGTTGTCTTGGGTGTCTTCTCTAGTGAACCTAATATTAGGGTCCACTGCATTGATGTGGTCTGTAAAGGCCTGTACTTCCCGAGTCTTGATTTTCACCCAGGTATCATCTACATACCTGAACCAGTGAGATGGTGTCCCTGGGAAGGTGTTGAGTGCCTTCTTCTCCACTTCTTCCATGTATAGGTTTGCAACAATTGGTGACACTGGAGAACCCATGGCACAACCATGCTTCTGTCTGTAGAAGTCCCCTCTGTACATGAAATATGTGGTATTCAGACACAGGTCCAGGAGCAGGCATATCTGGTCTGGGTTGAGTCGGCATCTGGAGGTGAGGGTGCTGTCTTCTCTTAGTCTTCTCTTTACCATCGTTAGGGCATCAGTGGTGGGGATGCTTGTAAAGAGCGATGTGACATCAAAGGATACCATGGTTTCATCTGTATCCAGTTTCAGCTCCCTGACTTTAGAAACAAACTCCTCTGAATTGTGTACGTGGTGGTCCGTGAGTCCAACCAGTGGGGCTAGGATAGTTGCCAGGTATTTTGCAATCTTGTACGTCACTGAATTTATACTGCTGACAATTGGTCTGAGGGGGATTCCTTGCTTGTGGATCTTTGGAAGTCCATAAAAGCAGGGGACGGTCTCTCCGGGATATAACTGGTGGTAGGTCACCCTGTCAATTATGTTTTCTTGCTCCAAGAGTTTTAAGCATTCTATTACTTTCTTCCTGTAATTGCTGGTGGGGTCTCTTTTTAGTTTTTCATACGTGTGTTGGTCATCTAAAAGTGTAATAACCTTCTTGTGATAGTCCACCGTGTTGAGGACGACAGTGCACCTTCCTTTGTCTGCAGGCAGAATTGTGATGCTTTCATCCCTGCTGAGGGATGTCAGAGCACTTCTCTCTTGGCTGGTGAGGTTGGGTGGTGGTGGTTGAGCACTGGAGAGTGCAGCAGAGACTTTTATCCTGAGTAGTTCTGCTTCTGCTGCTGGCAGATTGTTGCTGTGGATGGCCGATTCTGTAGCTGTGATGAAATCCACAACAGGAACCTGCCTGGGTGTGATGGCAAAATTTAGGCCTTTGGCTAGGACCTCTCTCTCTGTCTGGGTGAGTTCCCTGTTTGAGAGGTTCTTCACCCATTTGTCCTTTACATCTCCTGTCATGGTCCCCTCATCCTTCTTCCTCCTACCAAACTCTTTTGCTGACTGTTGCCGGGAGAGGAGAAGCTCAAACTTCTTCGTTTGCCTCTCTTTGCTTTTGCAATGCTGAGCCAGTTGTGCTTTCTGGACAAATTCTATGACTGCATCCACTGCTGGTTTGGATAGGGTAGAGAGTAGTTCTTGGTGAATGTGGTCTTTTCTGTGTTGCAGTGTGTCTAAGGTAAAGTGGACTTGTCTGATCCTCTCATTGAGAACCCAACAAGCCTCCGCCTACAATCGACAGTAAGAAGCCATCGGGCTAACAATATCCTCCTGAGAGCTCAAGAACAACTTCTCAATGAGAGGATCAGACAAGTCCACTTTACCTTAGACACACTGCAACACAGAAAAGACCACATTCACCAAGAACTACTCTCTACCCTATCCAAACCAGCAGTGGATGCAGTCATAGAATTTGTCCAGAAAGCACAACTGGCTCAGCATTGCAAAAGCAAAGAGAGGCAAACGAAGAAGTTTGAGCTTCTCCTCTCCCGGCAACAGTCAGCAAAAGAGTTTGGTAGGAGGAAGAAGGATGAGGGGACCATGACAGGAGATGTAAAGGACAAATGGGTGAAGAACCTCTCAAACAGGGAACTCACCCAGACAGAGAGAGAGGTCCTAGCCAAAGGCCTAAATTTTGCCATCACACCCAGGCAGGTTCCTGTTGTGGATTTCATCACAGCTACAGAATCGGCCATCCACAGCAACAATCTGCCAGCAGCAGAAGCAGAACTACTCAGGATAAAAGTCTCTGCTGCACTCTCCAGTGCTCAACCACCACCACCCAACCTCACCAGCCAAGAGAGAAGTGCTCTGACATCCCTCAGCAGGGATGAAAGCATCACAATTCTGCCTGCAGACAAAGGAAGGTGCACTGTCGTCCTCAACACGGTGGACTATCACAAGAAGGTTATTACACTTTTAGATGACCAACACACGTATGAAAAACTAAAAAGAGACCCCACCAGCAATTACAGGAAGAAAGTAATAGAATGCTTAAAACTCTTGGAGCAAGAAAACATAATTGACAGGGTGACCTACCACCAGTTATATCCCGGAGAGACCGTCCCCTGCTTTTATGGACTTCCAAAGATCCACAAGCAAGGAATCCCCCTCAGACCAATTGTCAGCAGTATAAATTCAGTGACGTACAAGATTGCAAAATACCTGGCAACTATCCTAGCCCCACTGGTTGGACTCACGGACCACCACGTACACAATTCAGAGGAGTTTGTTTCTAAAGTCAGGGAGCTGAAACTGGATACAGATGAAACCATGGTATCCTTTGATGTCACATCGCTCTTTACAAGCATCCCCACCACTGATGCCCTAACGATGGTAAAGAGAAGACTAAGAGAAGACAGCACCCTCACCTCCAGATGCCGACTCAACCCAGACCAGATATGCCTGCTCCTGGACCTGTGTCTGAATACCACATATTTCATGTACAGAGGGGACTTCTACAGACAGAAGCATGGTTGTGCCATGGGTTCTCCAGTGTCACCAATTGTTGCAAACCTATACATGGAAGAAGTGGAGAAGAAGGCACTCAACACCTTCCCAGGGACACCATCTCACTGGTTCAGGTATGTAGATGATACCTGGGTGAAAATCAAGACTCGGGAAGTACAGGCCTTTACAGACCACATCAATGCAGTGGACCCTAATATTAGGTTCACTAGAGAAGACACCCAAGACAACAGGCTGGCTTTCCTGGATTGTGCAGTCATCATCAGACCTGACCGTGGCCTGGAAGTAGAAGTTTACAGGAAACCCACCCACACAGATCAATACTTACTGTTCGACTCCCACCATCCATTACAGCACAAACTAGGAGTCATCAGGACCCTAAGCCACAGAGCAGAGAGCATCCCCACCTCCACAGAAGCCAAGAAGAAGGAAGACAGGCACCTGAAGACAGCACTTAAGGCCTGTGGATATCCAAAGTGGGCCTTCAACAAAGCAGTGGGCCATCCCAGAAGAACAAGGGATCAGTCTGAGACCCAGACCCAGCGGAAGAACCTGGTCATTCCTTACATGGCTGGAGTGTCAGAGAAGCTTAAAAGGATTTTTGGCAAACACCACATCCCTGTTTATTTCAAACCCACAAACACACTAAGGCAGAGACTTGTCCACCCAAAGGATCCGGTACCCAACCATAAAAGGAGCAATATAGTATATGCGGTCCAATGCAGTGAGGAGTGTTCAGACCTCTACATTGGGGAAACCAAACAGCCATTAAACAGAAGGATGGCCCAACATAGGAGGGGTAACAGCTCAGGTCCAGAATCAGCAGTACACCTCCATTTGAAGGAGAAAGGGCACTCTTTCAAAGATGAGGATGTACACATATTAGACAAAGAAGAGAGGTGGTTTGAAAGAGGAGTAAGGGAGGCCATTCATGTGAGCATTGAAAATCCCTCCCTCAACAGAGGTGGTGGCCTCCGGCATAGTTTATCTGCTACTTATCAAGCTGTGCTTTCCACACTACCAAGACAAATCAAAAAGCCTTTACCACCAAGGCCATAGCTAACGACCCATTAACGACCCTTTCTTGATAGGTTTCAGCACCTTAAGCCATGGTTCACCTCAAGGCTAAGGATACCATTGTCTCCCTAACGAGCCTATTTAGTTCATCTGATGAGCCTAATTGAGGCCAGGGTGACTAGAGGTCAAAGCTGCCTATAAGAGTCAGGGTTTGCACCAGCTGCATTCAGACCGATGAAGCTGTTTGGATGAACAGCGAAACGTTTCTATCTCTCAAAAAGAAGTCCAGTAGCCATGACTCAACTTCCAGAGAATCAATAGTAGTTAACTAATTAATGACTATCCTAATATGTGACATCACACAGCATATATAATTGTAAAATAGCTTGCTATACATTTAAATGTCATTAAAGTTGTGAGAAAACCACTTCTCGCTTAAGATAACAAAAAGTATTAAACTATAGGGCAGTGATGGCGAACCTTTTAGAGACCAAGTGCCCAAAATGCAATTCAAAACCCACTAATTTTTCACAAAGTGCCAATACAGCAATTGAACCTGAATACAGGTGGCTGTGAAGGGGCGATGGTGGGTGTCCACAGAAAGGGCTCTGAGTGCCATCTTTGGCACCCGTATCACAGGTTTGCCAACACTGCTATAGGGCTATATCTACAGGATACAGTGGACCTTTGTATAACAAATAGCTTGTATAACACAAAATTTGTACAACATAAATAATTCTGGAGATAGGGGAAATTTGCTTAACATAATCACCTATGGGGCGAATCCGTACAACATAAAAATGGGATCACTTAATTTTCAATGCATTCCTATGGGAATTTGTATAAAGGAAAATTTGCTTAACATAATTTCATTTGGAACAAATTAATTCCTTTTTACAAGGTACCACTGTATTTGCAAAACTGATATTAAAGTGAAAAATTAAAGGAGTATAGGAAGATCAAGCTGTCCTGGTTTGATCAAAATGTCTTGTGTAAAATGAGCATTCTGTTGAAGTCAATTTGTTTTATTTTGTATTTACCAGTCTGGTAACTGAGGCAGAAATAATATACTGACAAAATATTATAAACACATTTTGTAATGGTGATAGAAGAGCTAGCATCAATTTTAAAATCTAAAAAATAGGGAGGGCTGTGTCTTCCTAATATAAAATCTTATTATTTGGCTGATCAATTAAGAATCATTCCTGATACTTTATCATACATAGAAACTTTATTGGCATCAAACGAAACATACAAGATGGCAGGCAATGATAGCCAGCCACATAAAGAGAATATGCCCAGTAAGTAGCACAGATGCTGGAATGCAAAATAAGAGCCTGGTATGACAAACATGGAATAACAAACTATGATCGCTTATGGAGCAGCTCACCTAGGGATCAAATATTTTCATCCTGCGAGTGCAGGGCAGAAGATTTTGTTTGAAACTGTGACCTGCGTCGCTGTATTAATATCACCCTGGTATTAACTTTGTTCTTGCCTACCAGCACACTGTACAAAATTACCTTCTCTGAGCGACCAGGGAAACTAGCAAGTATTGGCTCCGAAACTGATGTGCAAATGTTCCTATATGCTGTACAGTAGAGGAGCATATTATATCTTTTCCTAGATATTTTGATTGGTTTAATTTGGAAATGTAAGAATTAAGTGGTAATATTAAGTGGTAAGAATTAAGTGGTAAGATGCCTAGATGCCCTAAGCACATCCGATCTCGCTTGATTTCGGAAGCTAAGCAGGGTCGGCCCTGGTTAGTACTTGGATGGGCAGCCACCAGGGAATGCCACGTGCTGTAGGCGCCTGGAGTAGGAACTGGCAAGCCACTCCAGTACTCCTGCCAAGAAAACTCCATGGACATGGAGTCACGTAGGGTCGGTCACGACTGTAACGACACAACACACATTTTATCATTATTTTAGGAGAAATATTAAGATCAGTATAAAAGAATTGGAAAATCCCTTTTTGAAAAACATGGCACAAATTTGGTCCAAACATAGACAAATAATCTCTCCATAAATTCCTCTTTAACGCCAGCCACCAAATTAGAAAAGTTTTCAGAAAACTTAAAAGGATCTTTTCAGAATATATTAAAAAAAACAGGTACATTATATGGATTAATAGAATGGTTGAGGAAAATGAATTCTAAAGAAAAGATAAAGTATACATTAGAAGGTGAGATAGCATGGATTAATGTGAATCAGTTCACCGGACAAACAAATTGGAAAAGCTTAACAGTACATGCAGAGAGATAATGAAATATATTTATTTATTATTTATTTTAATTATATTATTTATAAGATGCTTTTCTTCCAATAATGGGAAGAAATTATAATTCAGAGAAAGAAAAAGATAAGGTAGTGAAAGGGACTCTGCTTTGGATTTATAAGGAATTGTTAGGGATAGAAAATTATCAAGGAGGAAAAGAATGGAACAGAATATGGCACAAAGGAATTTTTAAATCCATGTCTATTAGAATAAAAGAAAACTTTTGTAAATTAATATGATGTCATTTGTTTCTTGTGAAATTAAGTATCACGGAATCTAAATGCACTAAAATATACTGGAGTTGTGGATGAGCTATCGGCACCTATTTTCATATATGGTGGGAGCGTGAAGTATATTGTAAGTTAGTATTCAAAGAAATGGGGAGAAATGCATAAACAATAATAGGAGTTTCTCCCAGTATACTGCATTATTGCTTATTTTTGAAGAAAAGAAGTAATGGTAGTTAGATTAGTGATTGAGAGAAACTGGAAACAGCAGTTAAATGATAAGTTGTCATGGGATATTAAAATTTTTTTAAAGGGATAGTTGAGAGAATAGGTTTGTTGATACATGGCAGGATTTTTTGAACTTTGAAGGGAAAAATCTGTGTACCTAAAAAGAGATCAGGTACCTAAAAAGAGATAAGGTTATTTTGAAAGGGTTATGTGGCATCATAATCAAAACTCTGGAAAAATATGTCTATTGATTTTAGGCAAAAAAGGCAATACCCAAATCCTCTCTTCTTTCAGAAGGTTGCCTCAGTTCTCATATTATTAAGTTTGCTTTCCTTTTCTTAGTAATTTAAATGTAAATACAGGTTTCATTCTGATGGCTCAGACACAAAGCATTTGGCCGAACATGTAATTGGATTATTTTAACACTTAAATCAATTTTACATCTGTAAAATCTTAGAGAAACTCCTAGTCCAGATTGTTACATTTTAAAAGCAAAAAGCAAAGTGTTCTGCTTATATACCACCCCACAGTGCTTCAAGCACTCTCTGGGCCCCTGCCCCGTGAGCGTGCACTCATTTTCCTGATCTCGGAAGGACAGAAGGCTGAGTCAACCATGATCCATCTACCTGGGATTGAACCCCAGATTATGAGTACAGTTGTAGCTGCAGTTAGACGTGGGCACCAAACAGAAAACCAATGGTTCGGTTAGTTCTGTTTCAGGCTCACCCTCAGTTCGGTTTGGTTCAACTTTGTATGATTTTTTTTAAAATTGTATGAACCTGAACCGAGCCAAACTGGTTCGACTTACCTTACCTCGGCGGTGTTCCCAGCAGTGGTGGAAGCGATCCCAGCGGCGGCAATCCCAGCGACAGCGGTGGCGGCCCGGAAGGCCCTGGCAGTAGCCGTGTCGGATGGCAGGAGGCCTGTCCGGGCAGCAGGAGGCCTCACTGCCACCTCTGGAGCCCCAGTCACGGCTGCGCTGGGTGGTGGTGGACTGCTCCACTACAGGCCCAGGTTTTATTTTTAATTTTTAAAAATCCCCAAAGTAGGGGCTTTTTGAGGTGCTGGCTTGGGAGTAGCACCTCTAGAGGCGCTAGCTTCCCCGTGCCTGTTTTTTTTCTCTCCCAGCACCGACCACGGGGCCCCTGGGGCCGGGTCGGCACTTTAAAACAAAATATTTTATTTTTTACATTTGAGGATACCAACCATGAGGCTCCCGGGCTGAGTTGACACTTTTTAAACTTTTTAAATTTATTATTTTTTTAAAGCCCCGATGCCCGGGCTGGGTTTTCCCCCCCACAGTTGAGAGGCGCTTGCATCGCTGCGCCGAAGAGGACTGGTGGCAGCACTAGTGTGACTCAAGGTAAGTGTCCACAACGAAAAACGAAATGAACAAATGGAAATTTCCGTTTTGTTTCTTTTCATTTTTTTGATGGGTTGGTTTGTTATTCGTTTAGTTAGCTAACGAAATGAATAACGAATAACAAAATGCATTAAAAATTCATTTCATGCCCATCTCTAGCTGCAGTACATCGTTTTAATCACTGCTCCCAATTCTGATATTCACAGATGGATGAAGAGACATTGCCCTTACCTTTTCCCTTCCCGGAGCAATTCAAAGCCTTCATTGATTTTCTCAAAAGGCAGTGTGTGCGTAATTAATGGATCCAGAGTAAACTTTTTCTGCATGAAATCTGAAACAAGCCTAGGAACAGACTCTTTACTCTTCCAACCTGCAAAAACATATGCATGCTTAGAGTATGCCACACTGATTAGAATGCCATTAAAATACGTATACAGTACATTTCTGCTAGTCTCACAGATTTCTCAATATGATAAATTATATGAAAGGCTAGAAAATTTTAGAATTCAATCTTTTGTGTGGGTGTCAAAACTAGGAATGGGATTTTCAAGTTTTTGGCCTATAAATGCTATAATTCTTCATTCTGGGGCTTCTAGAGTGCTGTCCTGTTTTAAGGCATTCTTCTTAATACACAGATTTTTTTCATTGTTTCTGCATGATGTTGAGAGGCATAAGCATGTTTATCGTAGTCTGGCTCTTTCTGTCCCTGCTGAAGGAGACTTAACCCCATTACTATTTCCACCTGTACACATAGTGTTTCAAACTTAATAGCTTCATGGCGGCCCTTCATTTTTCACATCAGAGCCTACCAGTACTGAAAACTACAACCTGCAAAAGATAAATGATCCCCACCAGTGATCACTTCACACAATAGAACAGCTAAGGACACCCAGCAAGCACAGAAAGTGATCAACACTTCCTTATTATAGTGGAACTCTTAATCCCTCCACATCACAATCAATGATTAACGCCTTATCTCTTGAATAAGACAAATATCCATTTTCCCACAACTATAATACCCCCCCCCAATCTCACTCTCTACTCCAGAGCACAGAGAGAACTCCTAGCTCCTTGAGCTCCTGCCCTCTGAAGATGCCTGCCACAGAGACAGGCGAAACATCAGGATGAACAACTTCCAGAACACAGCCAAACAGCCCGAAAAACCCACAACAGCTATCTCTTAAATGTTGCAACAACTCTTTTATGCTTACATTGTCCCAGCTCCTCCTCTACTCTTACTTCTTTAGTGTTGAGATTTGGGGAAGGAGCAATTAGTCTGCTTCTTCACAGACTAGGCTACTTCCCCCCAAAATTACTTCACTTTTAAAATTGCATTGGCTGCTCTTTCTACCCCTCGCTTGATTCCTGTTTTAAATGCTAATGTAACCCCTATGAAATATTGGTTCAGCCTAAAGGGGTGGGACTAAAAAAGAGCAGGGCTGTAAGGAATTTGAATCGGTATGAGTGGGAGATCTGAAGAGTCTGGAGCTGCTATTTGCTGCTTGGACTGCTGACGCCTTAATCAAATTGGTTCTGGTATAATTCCTATATGCTCATATTGGGAGAGTGAATCTACCGAGTGAACTCAAGAACTGCTTACAGTTGAACTGATATTTTATTTTAGGATTTTGGAGCTTCCATGTGTGGAGCTGGTTCTTCTAAGTATTGGAAACGCAACTCAGGAGAGGAAGAGGCCTTGTATTTTTATCTGAATTTGAATTCAAAGAGACAATTGAACTTTGCAATTCTACAGTCAACTTCTGATTTGGTGCTGTTGCCTAGGATTTGTGAGTACAAATTATAGCATTTTGTTGTTGATATGACGGCTTATCAAAAATTTGTGAATAAGAAAAAAAACTCATTTTGTGAAACTATGTTTGCAAGGTTCCCCACTGATAGCTAAGCAAACAGCCCCATAGAACTTAACTGTGTTATACTAACATTTTGGGTAGGGGGTTAGGCTGATTTTCAGTGTTTCAAATGCTATTTGAAGTGTATAATTGGAAGAGCTTTTCAATTACCAACGGCTTAGGTGTCTGACTGAGGAGCCAGAGGTTGAGAGTTCAATTCCCCATTGTGCCTCCTCGATTGGGGATGGATTCAATGACCCACAGGGTCCCTCCCAGCACTGTAGTTCAAAGGTCATGCTGCCATCTAGATAGTAGCAAGCAATAAACACTGAATACAGATGACTATTGATCCTCATCACTGTACTATAATGAAGGCTTCATAAAGATGTTTAGCAGCTGAATAATATAAATCATATTAGTCCATACCTCCAAATAGAGATCCTTTCCAAGTGCGGCCTGTGAAGATAAGTCCTGGGGAGAAGGTAATCTCAGATGCAGAAGGAGCCAATCCCACAATTATGCTTTTTCCATAGTCCATGTTACAAGAAGCCAAGGCTGCTACCTGAAGCAAATCAAAACTTGTAAGAATAAAACCAGAGATCTGCCATGCCAACTATGATATAAGATACTTTCAAGCCATCTAATCACTTGTCTTTGTATGGTATTACTGTGTGAAGGACATTGTGAGAGCAGTAAGAAACCCCAATCCCACAGAGATAGTGGCTTGGCTCCTAGGATAATGCAGCTTAAGGAATGCAATGGAAGAGAAGATTCCATTCTTCATAAACTTAAAGCCAATGACAACCCACCCCCAATCTCTTTGGATGATTGAGGTGGGAGCATGGTGAAATGGCAAGGGACTAAAAATAATAATATGCTCTCACAAAATAGAAAAAGGTGACCAGGACAGTCCTGCATTAAGGCTGCATCCTGTGTCTTCAGACCTGTCTGTTCTCCTTATGCCTCTCTATCCTATCAAAAGCTTTATATATTCACCATTGACGCACTTTGACACAGATATAAAATTCACCTCACTGCAATGGGGAAGTATTTGACTAGGTGACTTGTACACATGTTTAATGTCTCTAACTAAATACCTAGCCTAATTTACAGACAAGGAACCAGAAGGAGCCTCAACACTTGTCATCTGGATGAGGATGCCCTAACTCAAGACTGCATGGTTTACCATACACTTTGCCTTTTACAACTCACCAATCTTCTGGAGATCAACAAAAACAACAACTGGCAAATACTTGTGAAACATGAGTCAAAATAAAACAAATCTAAGGGTGAACAAAATTTAACACTGTCTACATGCTTTATTGACATTGATTGGGATGATTCACCTGACATAAGGTGGGGATCCCCCCGCCACCATGGCAGAGAAGCAAGTGTAAAGCAGCTAAACATTTCATGCTTGGATCTTTTCCTCAACATATGAAATTTTACATGCATTTTTTTTCAGCCACTGTTTCTGTTATTCTCCAGACCCAGTGTATTTTCTTGTGCCTCCCATACCCCAAACTCCTTACCAAAGCTGTTTGAATAATCTAGGGAACCAGTTGAACCAGAGAAATAATGGATATGTTCCCCTTCTTTCATGTTTGCACTACAATGCTAGCTATATGCACCTACCATGGTATCTGTGCGCCCAATCACCTCAAACGTATACTCTACACCTTCACCATTTGTCATGTCAAACAGCACTTCGTTGATGGGCTTCTTGTAGTCCAGTGGGTTGACACACTCGGTGGCTCCCATTTCTTTCGCTTTGGGAAACTTATCCTTGTTGATGTCAACTCCAATGATACGGGAAGCTCCAGCTGCCTTACATCCCATGACTACTGAGAGGCCAACTCCTCCCAAGCCAAAGACTGCACAGGTAGACCCAGGCCGCACCTATGTCCACATCAAAATAGTGAAACCTAATTTGGAAAGTCTATTATGTGAAATTCTTCTGTCGTAATAAGCACAGATGCACACACACACACACCATTCATACAACCCTTAGAGACTTTGACTCTTATATCTTTAATTCTGTACTGAAAATGTTATATCATTGGTTGAATATCAAGCATTCCACATATTGAGAGGGAGGACAGAAATAGTTATACCTGCTTTAGGATGTAGTGGTCAGTTCACTGGATAATCCATAGTTCTGCCAGGACTATGATATGCTATAGTAGAGTTTGACCACAGCTCTGCTCCTGGAGCCAGTCCTCGGGCAGGAATGCTGTGCTAGCATGAATTGAGGACTTAAGTAGGATCATCTGGTTAGACTCCTCAAAACCTTCTCCCTGTATTATTTTTAGCTGTACTTGTGGTTGATTTTTATCTTTCTAATGCACTTAGTTGATTTTAATGGGTTGCTATGGTGAGCTTAGTATTTTTTTACTCTTTTAAAAGTATTGTGAGCCTTGTTTTCTAGTAAAAAAATGTGGGGTATAAGTACAATTGCCCACCAACACCTTTGCCAGTTACTATCTCCAGTCATTACAGCACAATTTATTCTATGAAACACATTGTCTACAATTTTTTCCTACCTGAGGAAGATGAAAGCACCAGAAATGAGGGTAGTCAGAGGATGGAGGAGTTCCTTGTCTGATAATAAGCAATTCATGATTAGCCCTGCTGTGGTGGTTAAAGCAGAAGAAATAACTTCATACCTAGCCTTATTGGGTACCTGAGGGGATGCCTCAGTGAAGGAGTTGGCTAGTGAAGGAGCTAACCCTTTTTCTAATTCAACATTTGCTGTGGAGTAACACTCCATCTTTGAGTCTGAGGGCATGAAACTAACTAGTAAATAACTATGGCATACAATTCATAATGTATCATAAAACTGTAAACTAAACAAAGCATATTATCAGTAAAAACGGACCAACAGAGCCAAACAATTGTGAGGAAACATTCAGCAAAAGCAATTTACTGTATAGTGAAGTTCCAACTCAAAATAGAGAGATTCCACAAATCCGCTATACTACGTCAGCCATTTGTGGTGTGATCCTTACCTTTGCAGAATTTATGGCAGCTCCATAGCCAGTAGAAAATCCACAGCCAATGAGACACACTTTTTCAAGAGGAGATGAAGCATCAATTTTGACCACAAAATCTTCATGGACCACGGTGTATTCTGTGAAGGTGCTGGTGCCCGCAAAATGGTGGATTGGCTTTCCTTGGTATGTGAACCTGGAGGTTCCATCCTGCATTAATCCAGTGGGTCCAGCAAGGCTTCAAAATACATTGAGGAGAAACGAAGCATTGGCTGTTGCTCTCACCAAAGACATGGAAAAATACTGTACTAGTTTAGGTACCTAGTACCTTATAAAATGGTAACAAATAATAACAGGGGCTTACAAACTTTTTGCACACGTTGCCGGTGGGATGTCTGCAAGAGCTGCATTCCCCACATTGAGGCAGAAAGAGTGGAATGACTTTATCTCCTGCATATTACAAAAAAAAAAAGCCTGGTGAGGCTGCTTGGAAGCGCCAGACAGTTGAATGGCATGAGACTGGACACAAATAAAATGTAGACCTTTGTGCAGCAATAACAACATCCAGATGATAACATCCTTTTGTCAGTTATGGCTAAACTCCTTTCTGTTGTGACTGAGTCCGACAGGTTTTGAACAAATAACATAAGACCATAAAAAGAGCCACGGTGGATCATCTCAAAGACCCGTCTAATCCAACGCTCCATTTCTACCATGGCACTGAGGTGATTTGTTTTGTTACTTTGAAGAATAGCATATAGGGATGTTTAAGGGGTCCTAGAAATTCTGGCCAGCATAGTTTTAGTTCAAGAACATTTGGGGACCCATGTTTGGGAATTACTCTTTTAGTCAATTTTAGAATCAGTTGTACATAATCAAATGTTTAATCAGAACTCTTTGATTAAAGAATAATAGCAGTAGTGATAAAATTCCCCCCCTCTACAAAGTAGTACAAGGGGGGGAAACCCTTTAAAAATAGTCAGACTTTGGTGTTATCATGATAAACAAACTATAGTTTGCAGTTTAATTTCACCAATTTTAGCAGGAAAGATAGACCATCATCAACCAGCATGCCACTTCATACACATCATCAGCCCAAATTCTTATGTAGTTTCTGTACTGTATAATTTTTCAAGAGGTGCCATTGGTTGAATTCAAGGAAAATCACCATACTTTAAATAAGTGCTGGTAATTTAAAAAGACCAAATGGGGATGTCAGCCTCAGCTGCAAAATATTCAGTTTCGTTCCAACTGGGAACTGTAAGTGTTAAATTTTCTAGTTTCTGGACAGTGATGGGGGTAAAGCCACAAACAGGCATGGAGATGGTGGTTAGTTAGCAAATTCTGGCAGGAATGGAACTAAGAGCCCCGTGGTGCAGTGGTTAAATGCCTGTACTGCAGTTAAAACTGTGCTCACGACCTGGGTTCAATCCCTGGTAGCAGGCTCAAGGTTCACTCAGCCTTCCATCCTTCCGAGGTCGGTAAAATGAGTACCCAGCTTGCTGGGGGGGGCAATGTGTAGCCTGCACACTGTAATTAAAAAATTGTAAACCGCCCAGAGACTACTTGTAGTGGTATGGGGCGGTATATAAGCAGAACACTTTTTTGCTTTTAATAGCCAAGCATTTTTTGTAGCTGATGGAGGACAGAACAATGGCCTATGTATGTGGCTGCATTGTAGTGTAAGTTTTTAAACATAATAAAGGGAAACCTACAGTATAGGTAACAGGGAGCTTTGTAAAACTCCAGTTGGCAGAGAAAAATGTTTATTCACCTGCTTTGGATGCTTTTAGTCAAAACAGTCTATATTAGATTAATTCTGAGTAATGAAGTTATCTAGTTCAATTGTGTGCTTTTTTGTGGAGGGGGGATGAAAAGATTCAGTTAAATATGCTTACACATTACATAGGAACGGCCTTGCTGGGACAGGCCACAGCCCATACAGTCCAGCATTCTGTCTCACCCAGTGGCTCAACATTCTGTTGTTGTTGTTTTTATCCTCATGTGTAATTCCATTCCCCTCCAGTGGTTTGCTCTATTGTTGTCAAAAATGTTTTTGTCTTATGTCTGTGGAGAGTGAAGAAGCTACTTGGATGAGTAGAGAAACATTTTGCTCCCACAAGAAAAGAAGTCCAGTTGCCATGACAACTCCAGGATGTTGTTTGTCTCATTTTGTCCTGTTTTTAGCCATACCTGGTTTCATATTGGTAACTCCTTCCCCAACACTCTCCACAACACCAGCTGCTTCGTGGCCAAGGATAATGGGGAAGTTTACCACTAGTGCACCACTCAGGACATGGTCATCCGAGCGGCAGATGCCAGAAGCCAGAATCTGGAATCAAAGTGAAAGACGTCTCACAACAAGTAAGTGCTTCAGCTGTGGAAGTGCAATGGGGTTTGTTTATTTATTGCTTCTGTATATTGCCTTTCAGTTCCAGTCCAGTTCTGATTTGTAAATAAAAGGATTTACAACAAAAATGACAGCAACAAGAGGGGATTTAAACTTGTTTGAAGCAACATCAAAATCAGGCTGTACAGTACGGTACTTCATGTAGTAGGTTTACTTATGGTACTAGAACTAGATTATCTTCCATGAGGAAAAAAATCCTCCCATCATGACAATAACAAAAGTTCTTTCCCAGGTACCATTCACCCCTGTCATCCTCTGACACCAGGTCAACAGACTGGTTGTTTTCATAGTAACGTACAAGCTACATTGTCTACAAACTGAAATCCCTGGGCTGTTTTCAAGGGAAGCTCCATCATCAACACTTGATGGCAGTCCACCTGGGAAGCATGGGTGTCTGTTTAAATGAAGGTTAAACCCCTACTGCCATCTTACTGCCAATGGATAAGTGATTCCTTATGGCATCTAATCTCCCTGTGCATTTACTGATCAAATTCCCTTTCCAAGCCTCTGTGTGCCTTGTTATGTATATTATAAAGAGATCCAGACATGCAATTCCTCAAAACAGTGATGGAACAAAAGTGTACATCTTACCAAACTAGTATAATAATGCGCAAATATCTTTACTGACAGCCTTAACAAAACATATTGGCAAAAATAAAGGAGATGTAGGGGAGGCAAGCGAGTGTGTGGCATTTGAAATAATAAAACATTTGTTTCAATGGGAGCTTTGGTGGTAGAGAATCCACTTCTTCAGACAACTTAAAGAAGTGCAATTTGTGGGTGTATAAAGCTGCTTAAAATAATAATAATAATAATAATAATAATAATAATAATAATAATAATAATAATAATAATAATAATAATAATAATTAGAGATGGGCACGACTTGAAAAAAAAAATTTCGAGTTGTCGTTAGTCGGGCCAGTCCCGTTTCGGGTCGTTTCCGGTTTTCGCGAAAATTCGCAAAAATTAGTCGGTTCGTTTTTTCGTTTTCGTTAGTACTGGTTTTTTTGGGGGGGGAGCGGGCTCCTGGAGGCACCTCTGTGGGGTGGGTGCCTCCTCTGGCCCGCTATAAAGGGAAAGTGGGCTCCTGGAGGCACCCGTGGGTGCCTCCTATCCTCACCCACTAGGAAGGGGAAGCAGGCTCCAAGAGACCCCTCTACATGGGGGTCTCCCTTCCTCACCTGCTGCTGCTGCAAAATGCTATGCAATAGCCATATGGATATTGCATAACAGAATGTGCAGACAGTGAGACCAGTGTGAGAGTGATAGAATCATGCCTTCCCTGCACAAGGCTCTCGCACCACCATGTCTCACACAGAAGGGAAGTGTACTTGCTGCGTGTAGTGCAATGCAAGCAAGTAGATCTGGCTTTAAGGTGGCTTTAGTGCAAGGGCTAGGGTTAGGCTAGTGACGGGTAAGGTTACGGTGGGCTAGTGGGTTGCACCTCTGGGTGCCTCTCTGACCCACTAAGAAGACAGTCTGTGACGTATGGGTACGGAGTCAAGGGTTAGGGTTAGGGCTAGGGCAGGTTTTAGGGGGCTTTTTGGCACATCCCAGAAGTCTCCATGGCCAAGTGGCCATGCAACTGGTGGGATGGCTCCAAAAATTTGCATGGTCATCCACTCCCACATGGCTGGCCACTCGGCCAGCCCATCCAATGCGCAGGTGTAAAAAATAAAAATAAAATAAAATCAATGGAGGACAGAGGAGGAGAGGAGAGACATTTTGTTGCAAGAAAAAACCCACTGCTACTGTGAAAAATCTGGCAGTTTATAAATTTTCGCGTGTTTCTGTTGTGCTTGTGTGTTTTTGGACCACGATTTCAAAAACAATATTGCGTTCGCCGGCCCATTTTGGATCCCCCGCCCGCACCGCATGGCATGGCGATGGCGACTCGCGAGTCCGGCTGCCCAGGATGGGGGGGAGGCGGGACCCCCCCCTCCAGAAACCACCCCTCCGGTAGGTGCCCTGCGCCCTTAGTCAAGCAGGCATTTTTCCGCCTGCTTTTTTGGCCCGGGAATGGGTGGGGGAGAGTTTAAAAGTTTTTTCCTGTGCCGTCCGTGCCGCTTGCTTGCGCTTTAATTGCGGCGGCCGGCGGCCGGCGAGACTGGGCTTTTTGCTGGCTGCGAGCCTGCGGCGAGTCCCACAGAGCAGCCCACTAGGACGGGGGATGGGGGGGAGGCTGGGGACCTCCAGAAACAACCCCTCTGGTAGGTGCCCTGAGGCACGGCAGGCATTTTTCCGCCTGCTTTTTGGCCGGGAACCGGGTTTTTTTAACTTTTAAAAACTTTTTTTCTGTGCCGCGTGGCATCGCGCGATGCAAGTAACGAGCACGACAAATCAGACCAAAATTGTTCGTTCGTCGGTTCGAGCTCGAAGTCTGGGGGAGTAATTCCCGTTACCGTTTCCGTAGAGTAACGGAACCAAGTAACGGAAACGGAAACGGGAATACCGCTAAGTCGTGCCCATCTCTAATAATAATAATAATAATAAAAAAACAAGAGCAGTGTCGTTCATAAGGAGAAACTGGAACTGAAATAGAGTAGAGGCTTGGGAGAGAGGCTTTGCTGGGCATAGTGTGTACTGGCATTGAATTTTCTATAAGTGAAAAGAAAAGGAGGAAGGAAGGAAGGTGTTTGTAGTGGGCGTGCATGCACAACCTGTCCACCCTTTCTACATTGATTCAAGCAATCCCATGCTTTAATTTATCTGAAAATATTTTTAATTAAATAAAAGGTTTCCCAGTGGACAGAAAGAACTATGCATTGGAAAGGGTGGGCTTGGGTCTGATTCACATTTCTCGCTGATTTGTCTGCTTAATGAGAAGTGTGAATCAGTCTGTCCCAAGCCCATAGAACTTTTCAGAGTTATTTGATAATGTAATTTTCCCCTCAATCACAGCAGACATCTTTCCTTTATTCTAAAGAGATGAGCAGATATGAGATGCTGCCTGCATCTTTACTTCATTCCCAATATCTTTCCCATCTCAGTGTATTCTAATAAACACTGGATTTCTTATTTTCCTAGAATGCGAAGTATGCCTAGGATTTCTTTCCAAGAAGGAAATATGCTCTGCCAACTACGATTCTAGGAACAAAGTACACTTTATCTTAGAATACTGTTGAGCTCTACGTGATAAAACATTTTAACAGAAATGTGGGAAAGTTCATGAGACGGAGAAGTGACATTTAGGCTCACTGTGCAGCATGGTGCTCACTCATCTAGAGGTACTGAAAAATCTGATCTACAACTCCTTCTCCTTTGGATCTACTACAGCTTTTCCTCAATAAAATCTCTTTGAAAGTGCTTCGTGGAACAACGGTTAAATTACTGTACTGCAGCCAAAAGTGCTTAATGACTAGGAATCCAGGTAGCCAGCTCAAAGTTCACTCAGCTTTCTTCCATTCTTCTGAGGTTGGTAGGATGAATGTGTAGCCTGCATGAGGAACTCATAAATGGCCCAGTTAATACTTTTTATGAGGCAGTATATGAGCAGCATGCTTTGCCCTTGCTTTGAAGGGAACAGCCAAATCCAACCCTCCATCCTGTGTGTACAAACCAATCAGACAGACAAATCTAAATTCAGCACAGAAATGGACCCCTCCCCCACATCTGAGTTTCAACAGTTTAGCTAAGGAATGTAAAGAGAGATTGTAGTTGACCTACCCTACAGGTAATTCTTGCTTTGGGATGCTGCCCCACTCTGTCTTATTAAAGTGAGTGCAGATGCCCTAATCCAGTTTGGGGTTTCCCTCTCTCTTACCTTAATGCGGACTTCATGTGCTTTCGGTGGAGCTACTTCTATTTCTACAATGCTAAATGGTTTCTTAGGTTCCCAGACTACAGCTGCCTTGCATTTGATGACCTGTGAAAACAACAGAAGACAAAATGGCATTCTAAATCCAATGACCAAGTTGATCCTCTGCAAGTTTATTCTGGTATTAAGCATGATTTCCCCCCTTTCTTCAAGGCATTTATGCAAGTTTGCATAGCTGTTAACAGAGTATACACTTAATAATATTTTACAGACTTGCTTTGAAAGCTGGATGAGGGCTAAGTCTCTAAACAATCTCAGCTTTATGCAGCCCCACTGCATTGCCATTCTAATGTTTGCTGTATTATTAAGTATCTTAAATACAACCAGGGCTTAAACTTTGGCCCTTTGTACACGACCCCTAAACTCTGCTGCAAATGGCTCCCAGCTCCGGAGCTTAAAATTGTTTCCCCACCAGCTCCGGAGTTTACAGATAATTAAGTGCGACCACGCCCACCTAAGCACGTCCCAGCACACTTTTCAGGTACCTGCTCTCGGAGAGTGAAAAATCCCAGATCCGGATGTAACCTAGAGTGCCGGGCTCTCCTGGCTTCTGTTTGTTGTTTTTTTGCCCCCCGCCCCTTTAAGAGATCTGAATGCTGCCGGGAACAGAGCGAGACCGGCAGAACGGAGGTAAGCCGGCATTCTTTTCTTCCTTTTTTCTCCTTCCCCTCACGCAGCCAGCAGCCAGGGCTGCGGAGGGTGTGGGAACGCAGGAACAGCGACAAACCCCTAAGATCTCTGGTCCGAATTTAAGTGGCCAGCGGATCTTAGGGGTCGTGTGAAAAGGCCCTTTCTTCCTCCGTGCATAAGGTCTCTTCCTGAACTCTGTCCTGTGCATGCATAATACTATTTTCAACTGTGCAGGGGTGAAGCCCACAAAATATGCAAGAAGGTATACATTCCCTGCAAAGTATTTTCCCACTCCTGATGACTGATGGCACAGTGCATTCATCTTTATGTTGATTTGATTCCAATTAAGTCATTCTTCTGCCTGTGCATACTGTCATTAAAGACACTCAGAATGAAATTGTGTCCATTAGAAAAAAATTACAGAGTTCATGCTTTTCAAAAAAGAAAAAGAAAAAAAGAAAAAAGAGAGTAGATTCATCTGTTCCTCTTAATCTAAAGTGAAAGGTCAAAGAACCATGCAATAGGTTGAGCATACTCAGGAATATTTGGAGGCTTCAAAGCCTCTTTCTTGCACAGCAGACCCATGCCATCTTTACTCCTCCAAATGGAGCCAATGATGACATTTGGGAAGCTGGCAAGTTTCACATGTGTGGAGGTGGAGGTGGTACTCAAGAACAAGTGCCATCAGAAAAGCAACAATCTCTAAACTTTTGGATGTTCCTCAAGTCAGCTTTTCTTCATGGTTAGTTTACCTATGTTTTATTTGAAAAACTAGGCTACAGGTGATACCTTTATAGGCCACTAATTAAAAAAATTGCAAGCTTTCGAGTGCAAAACACTCTTCTTCAAAGCAGGTCCCAAAAGTTCAATTGATGTAGAAGACCCATGTGCTTCATTCTAGCATTGGGGTAAAATTTAGTAAGTCCACTAGGTTTGCCAATTGGAACCTTTTTTGCTGTGTTTTATTTGTTTGCTTTTTTAGGTGCCGTATTTTTTCTAGACTCAATAAATGCCCGGCCATGGTTTTGCAAGACCTGAGTACAGCTGTTAATCACAGGTCTTGCCTTTGGAAAGCTGTCACTTCTCAGGATCTTCAAATATCAGAAGCGATTTCATGGCTCAGAAGAACCAAGTATCTCTGGAATGAAAAAGGCAATCTTAAAAGAATGTGTCTACCCTACTTACTTTTCCTGCAGTGCTCATGGTTAAAGGCTTGGTGTCACTTCTGCCTCCCTGTGTTGCGTTACTGCTTCCTGGTTGCTGTCCTAAAAGTACAAATGTTCATCTGGAAAGCAGTTGTTTGCAAAAGGTGTTTTTAACTAACTTATATTTTTTTTCAAGCCCCTCCCCAAGAAACTTAGCCAATCCTCCTAGTCCTAGCTTGTTTCCTCCTCTCTTTCAGTTACAGGGAGTGATAAGGTACAAAGTACTTTTACAGCAGCCATTTAGAGTTTCTTCTGCAATTCTGAAGTGAGTAAAATTTGTGTGGTTAAGAAATTATTTCCTTCAGTTCTGTCTAGTCTGTCAAGGAAAGAGAAGAACTGCCACCGGAATTATCCAACTGCACAATCACACAAGTGATTAATTCAGTAATTTATTTGATAGGTATTTGTTCCACTCTTTCAGCCACATTTACACTGTTCTTTTTGAGGGTTACTTCATCAAAATATGAAACATTAGCACTTATCACAAATGTATCTGATAGTCTAGCATGGATGTGTTGTTTATGTTGTTCAGTCAGCAAAGCGTGCGTTTTTCAAAAGCATTTCTAGCTGCATTATTTTGTCTTGCTTTTGGCCCATGCCTGTATTGGTCCTTTGGAGCTTGGTGCTAAGCATGTATGTCCACATAACATCACAGATAATGCAGGTGTGGCATGGGAGTGAACCCTACGTTCGTTTCCCTTCTGTTTACACTGGTATAAGACTGCAATATGATTTGAAAATTGCATTTTAAAAGTATTATTTCTTCTTGGTTTACCATTGGAGTACTAACGTTAGCAATAACAGTGGTACCTTGTATAAAGGAATTAATTTGTTCCCAATGAAATTATGTTAAGCAAAATTTCCTTTATACAAATTTCCCATAGGAATGTATTGAAAATGGAGTAATCCCTAATTGCGACCGTTTTTATGTTGTATGGGTTTGCCCCATAGGCGATTATGTTAAGCAAATTTCTCCTATCTCTGGAATTTTTTATATTGTACAGATTTTATATTATACAAACCGTTTGTTATATGGGGGTCCACTGTAGTGCTAAAGGAATGCAGCACTAATTCACATGCTTACTGTGTTTGGTTGGTTCAGTAGCATTTCAGTAGCTAAGCATTTCAAGAAGTGTGCAAAAAAGGGAGATAAATGGTTTAAACAAAGGGATTGTTTAGGGATAGGGATAGTGATAGAGATGGAGAAGGGAGAAATGGGGCTGTAAGACATGTGGATATTTAAAATGCACCTTTTTGAGGTAATTTACATTTCTGAGGTTCAAACAAGTCAGGTACCCAGAAAAGTATCTATCTATCTATCTATCTATCTATCTATCTATCTATCTATCTATCTATCTATCTATCTATCTATCTATCTATCTGCCACCTTTCTCCTAAAGGATCCAAGGAGTTTTACAGTATTAAAAGAAAAAAGTTAAAAGCTAAATTATAAATTATTTCATTATTAAAAAGCATTAAACATATATTAAAACAGACTCTTAAAGGAAGCCTGGAAATACAGACACATTCCATTAAATACATTTCAAAATACCTGTTTGTTTGTTTGGTGTATTTGTTTAAAATATCTTTTACCACACCCTTCTCCTTTAAAAGGAACCAAGGCAGCTTGCTTCATTAAAATTGTAAAGCTAACAATAATGAGTGTACAATTACAAACATAGGATTGAAAGAATACCATATTAAAAAACGTTAAAACCATATTCAACCATAAATGATTAGAGACCTGCAAGAATGATTTTCAAGCCCTGTCTTCCAGTTCAGTCACCAGGAGACATTTTGTATACCATATTGCTTCCTTGTATAAAATG
Source organism: Phrynocephalus guinanensis (assembly GCA_037367245.1). Lineage (NCBI taxonomy): Eukaryota > Metazoa > Chordata > Lepidosauria > Squamata > Agamidae > Phrynocephalus > Phrynocephalus guinanensis. Next base: position 23,585,713 of record CM074741.1, read on the forward strand.
CACCAGTGTCATTCAGATTAGAGAAATGTTGGTGAGAGAAATTTGCTTTTCCTCTCCCCGTCTCAAAATATATTCAGACAAATGATGAAGATCTATCTTGTTTGAAGTAGAGATGTGGACATTTGCATTTTGAACCATCACTTTAACAACCAGAATTTGAACTATAACTCCCAGAATGGCTATGCTCTTGAGAGCTTCTGGAAGTTGTGATCCAAAAGCACAAGCCAACACCCGTCTAATTTGATCATATATGTTGGATTAAATGCTCTTCTGGTTTTGCTGATTTCATGTCAGTTCTTGAGCCAGGCTTTCTTTCTCATGTTTTGTTTAGTTAGTGTTATCAAACTGGGGTGTGGACACAATGGACATTTTTGTTATGACAATGACAGCCTTGGTAATGTGCTTCATAGTTATATTACCACCACTGATTTGGTGGCTTGGCATAGTCCTTTTACTGCCCCAGCCAGTGTTCTCTGGCTCGGTGCCCACTCAGTGGCAGTGCTCCAACTTCCCTTTCAGGTCTCCTCTGGGCTGTGCCTTTGAGCAGTCATTCACTGGAGGGGGCAGGCTGCCAAACTGCAGAACACTTGTTGGGCCAGTACATGAACTGTGCTGAACCTCCGGCCCTGCGGTTCATGCCCATTTCTATCAGAAAAAGCATAAAAAGCAATACAAGCATCTATTAAGAAAGGTTAAAGACAAAAATATCCATTTTACCAACACCACTACAAGCTCATTTTCCACCACACATGTCATGATCAAGTCTCCCGTCCCCTAAAAGCCTCTTAATAATTTTCTTGAAAGACTGATCCAGGTGAACAAACAATTTTGAGATTGTTTGTAGAAGAAATGTGGGCAAATGTTGTTTCAATCTGGAATGAATCCAGTTTGTTTGATAGCATTCCAACAGCGGCAGTTGTCTTGAGTTAAGGGTAAAGACTAGCACATCTTTCACAAGTACATAGCTCTCCTTCCCATCTCCAGCCATGTCCATAATTGTGAAAATTAAAGGTGTTAAAGCATTGCTATTCCATCTTCTTTGGAGGGGCTTATTGTACTAAAATACTAATCAAACGGCACCTCATTGAGCATACAGTCACCCTGGCACTTATGGTGTATCTCTTTTTCCAAAACAACAACTTATAAAAATATATGTACAGTATTTCAGACTAAAGTTGAGGCTGCGCTTCCTGGAGAACAACCCATTTATGCAAGCCCTACAATCAATGGAATTAACACCTATCTTTTGATCTTAATTGTCTCCTCTACTTTGATTCAGTCAGTTAACAAATTGTGGCATACCTTGAGGCAGTAGAGAGAAAAAATGTGGTTTATGACATGCAAAAGCCAATATAGGTAAAGTACTGGTAATCCCTTTATTATAATTGTGTGCCTTCAAGTCCGTTCTTGCAACAACCCCTTTCAGGGTTTTATAGGTAAAAGATACTCAGAAATGGTTTACCATTCTCTTCTTCTGAGGGCATCCTGGGACAGAGCAGCTTACCCAAGGCCACACAGGCTGGATCTTCTGGGATGCGCAGTGAGGAACTGAACTCCCAAATTCCATAGCCATTAAATGCCTAACTCATGGAGCTATCCAACCAGGCCCAATATCATTTAGAAGGACACATTTATCAATGGATCCACCAGCCACCTAATATGGAAGAACTCAAAGTTAACCAGTGAACTTTCTCCAGGAGAGAATGTGGGTCTCCCAACCTCTAGCACTGAGAGCAGAAAATAGATTAAAGTAGACCTACAGGGTCACATCATCGTGATTATCGTAGAACTGCAGAGCTGGAAGGTACCCAACAGACCATCAAGCCCAGCCCCTGTCAAGGAGGCACAGTGAGAAATTGAACTTCCAGCCTCTGGCTGACCTAAACCACTGGGCTGTCCAGCAATATAAGACAGACTGTTTCTGCATCAACCCAGCCCAGCCCATCTCTCTTTCTCCCCACCACATCTTGCTGTTGCCTTACAAAAGAAGGTCAACATAGCTGAAGACAACGTGAGGCTCAGGCTGCAAGTTCTTCATTTCTAGTCTTAGGGATAGGGCCTTATAGTCACTGTCAAGTGTTCTCAATGCTCAAAGCCTCTGGGTATGTGTGAGGCTAGCTCTAACACCCTGATGCACACATATCTGCTATGCTGCTTGAGCAGCTGGACAACCAGCTGAATCCCTTGAGGCCATTTGCATGGTGCATGGAGGTATTAATATGGGGAAGAACATAATGTGTTCTGCTTATATACCTCCCCATACTACTTCAAGTAGTCTCTGGGTGGTTTTTACAGTTTCTTTAATTACAGTATGCAGGCTACACATTGCCCCTGCCCCCAGCAAGCTGGGTACTCATTTTACCGACCTCGGAAGGATGGAAGGCTGAGTCAACCTTGAGCCTGCTGTCTGGGATTGAACCCCAGGTTGCGATCACAGTTTTACCTGCAGTGCAGGCATTTAACCACCGCGCTACAGGGCTCAGTAATTGGGGACACAGCTGAAAACTCATGATTCCTCTTCTGATTCTTGTCAGTGGGATATCTTTTCAGAAGGTGATAGTGGAAGTGACAAGGAAACAAGGGAGTAACAACTGAAAACCAAAGTGTACTCCAAGAAAATTATCTATTTTATATGGCAATCTGTAGCATCATGTCAGGGTACCAGGAAATTCAACACTTAAGAAAGCTTAAAAAGACACATTGTTTCCCCACCGCCACTCTCTCTCTTTTTTGGTGAGAGGTTGTGTGTTACTTGGGAGAGAAAGGTGGAAAAATGTGACCCTGGCTAGAAAGCAAAGTGTGAACGCAGAGGATCTGCTGAGTGTTAAGGGTCACTCTTATTTGTACACAAACATGTTGGGGAGTTGTCAGACACACAAACTCTTTCCTTTTTAATCAGTCTTGGGTACTCCATTTGGGTGGCAATCAGCACAAAGCTTTCCTTGATCTCTTCCTCTGCTATCTGTACTTGGATCCATCCCCCCTTTTCTTTCTACCAAACTCCAGACTTGCACGAACTGGCCATGTCAGAATACAGTACCAGAAAGCAGGTCACTTGAAGTCGATATGCTATTTAGATGCAAGGATCACAGCAAATGGCACATCACTTTTCCCTGACCTCAAATGGGCCTATTTAGACCGTACCATCCCACACCAAAAGGGCCAGTTTGGACATGATCTATGTTTACAGTTGCATGTATTCTTTTTCCCCTCCTATTTTTATTTTTATTTTATTTTAACATTAAAAATTACCTGGAGAAAGAAAAATATATGCCATGGACGTTGACACAGAAAAAAGCTTTATTTTTAACTATTGCCAATATTTCACATCAAAATATATGAATACATCTCAAAGATACAGTGTTGTTATTTTTCATGACTGTTCAAGGAATCTTCATAGTTCATGCACCTCTTTGAAGCCCCCCCCCATTTTTAATGACAGTGTAAAACCACACCCAAAAGTAACATTGAAATCCTGTTCATATCCATCCATCTATGCCCTACTAAATTGAAGAGGAATGAGTACTATATGTGAATAGGATAGTAGCCTAATTCCCATACATAATGAAGTACATTGTTTTTATTTTTGCAGTTACTTCATTGAATACAATATAAAAAGTATGACTCATAAAAAGTTTAGATTCAAACTGCAGTAATTTCCTTCGGCTATATATGAAGAAAACAAAGTAAATGACCTTCAAATCAACCTACATGCTGATAAAGCAGCTGGCAACGCAGCAGGGACCAATCACTTTCCCAGGTATCAAGGTCTACTTCACTGATGTAATGGAATCCAGATGGAAAAGATCTTGCATTTTGCTCCCCCTCAGGGACTTTGAAATTTCAGAACAGTTCGGATGCTGAAACATCAGAATGCAGGTTAAAGTTAAGGGTGGTGAACTCTGTTCTTCTTTGAATGCATTCGTTGGAATCAATAGGTCTCAACTTATTAACAACCAGCCTAAGTCCCTAAGTATAAAGTTTATTCATTAAGTAGTTCCAGGGATGTGTAGGGCGTGATTGACAAGTGTAGTATGATTGACAGACAGTACATATTTGCATGTGGGCGATGATTTGCTGAGAATAAGAAGAGGCGGTATGCTGTGGAACAGTGTGGTGTGGTTTCACTTTGAGCAGCTGCTTTTTATTTTGCATCACCTTATCTCCTCCCGCAGTCACATGGTTGCTACAGCGGTTCGGCAGTCCGCACTTCAGCGGTTGCTTAGCAATTGGCTTCCCCATTTGCACTTGGCCAAACCGCTTTAAATTACAACAGGGAAATGGCAGAAACAGGGGGGAAACCGTAAAAAGGTGGCATAGTATCGCCGCAAATATAAGCAAGTCACTTTAAAAGGGGGTGCAGGAACTGATTTAAAAAAACCACCCCCAGTGGTCATCGCAATAAAAACTGACACAGCGGTCAAAAATGGGGCGATGGGAGGGGGCACAACTGGCCGGGGCAGCGGAGGAGCAGCGAAAGGACCCGGAGTGGGCCAAGGGGGCTCTTCAGAAAAAGCTATTTGAAAAGTTGGCAGTGATTTTTAAGGCTATTTGTCTTTAAGGAAAAGGCATTTCAAATCTAAAGTGTGGTAATGGCAGGGAGGGAAACAGTAGCAGGCTGCCAATCCACCCATCACAGAACTAGATCATGGGCGCACTGGCCTGGCTCCTGCTGCATCCCTCATGGGCAATTTGAATGCATAAGAGCTCACTTATTAAGACTTGTTAGTCTTTCTGTACCACCTCCTGTAGTTCTTTTGAATTTTGATGGACATACAAATGTCAGAGTAATGGACTTAGTTAGAAGTGAATATTAGGATTATAAACATGGAGGCCAGTAGGAGTAAGCTGGCTAACCATAGCCTGAATATTTGGGGGGGGCACTGCTCCCCTTGTCCTAATGAATTGCCCTCCCATGCTAATTAACACTCTCTTGTCAGATGAATAAGAAAATAGGTACAGGCAGCTATTAACTTGAAGCAAAAGTTATATGTACACTGGGTTCTGACCCTTAAGGAACTTGACATGCTGAAGTCCCTCAGACTCAGAGCTGTTTGAAGCTAGTTTTAAATAGCTCCTGTCTGCTCTAAAAGGAGAAGGAGAGATAGAGAAGTACAGGGGGATGTCTACTGATAGAGTACATTTAGACTTAGTGGTAGACTTACTAGTAAATGTATATCTAATGCAGAGCCATTGAGAGGGGGCTCTGTGGAATTCCCTAAAGTCGAGTAACATACCATCCAAAAAGTATAGAAGGTTCTGTATTCTCTATCTTGGGCACCCATATCTGCATATTTGCTGCGTAACTGCCCAGAGTGGCCAGATGGATGGTTAAAAGTTAAACAAACAAACAAACATGTTAAAGTTCAAATAAATTCCTTGAAACCCTATGACTGTTTGCCTCTGTTAAAAACCCTAAAGGCTGTTTACTATTGCACCCCTCCTTAGATCCTTAGGGGAAAGGCAGCATATAAATGTTTTAAATTAAATAGACAGACTACTGGGTAGAACCCCAACCAAGCCTATTCAAGCCCAAGCAGCAGATCCTCCAATTCCTTAAGCAAAGACTTAAGGGGGAATTCTATTAGCAACCCTTTCATGTCAAAAGAGGCAACAGTTAACACATCACTAGAAGCAAATCTCCTTTAAAAAGACTCCTGCTTATTGTAGCATAAGTTCAGCTCCCTGCTTGTTTGAAATTAGTTTTGTTTTGTTTTGTGATTAGTAACTGAAATGTAAATGCAATGTAAATACAATGTAAATATTCATTTGCGATTTTGATTGCTCAGGCATGGAACCTGTAATCTGATTCTGTAACTGTTAAATCAATGTTATATTTGTAATCTAAAACACGTTCCGGATTATTACTTCTTGTACCATTCTCACTCACTTTTTAATCTGGGTGAAAGACAACTATTTCCGAAAAGAAAAACTTTACCTTTTTCCTGCTCGGAGCAGTGTAAAGCCTTCATTGGTTTTCTCAAAAGGCAGTGTATGACTGACTAGCGGATCCAGGACAAACTTTTTCTCCATGAAATCTGAAACGAGCTTAGGAACAGGCTCTTTACCTTTCCAACCTGCAAACAAAAGTGTGCATGTTCAGCATATGCCACACAGAATAGGAGTGCATTAAAAATATGGATATATGTCTATGTGGCTACACTATGTCTATGTGGATAGACATACAGTCTATATACTGTATATTAAAATATGGATATATATAAGCAGCATGCTTTTTGCTCTGCTTTTCAGTCTTGCAGATTTCTAGCCTCTATTAGTCTGGTACAATCTTATCTGTCTTTTCTCAGCTATGCCACAAGAGAAAGCTTCAAAGTAGTAAAATGCACTTATCTGCACGAATGTCAAGTTTTCAGAAAATGTTCTGCTATGCCAAAGCAATGCAGAGGCCTCTTGGTCCTTGTTATCTAGATACTGTATTGAAACGTGCTGCAATACAAGACCTTGGCCTCCATATGTATGTTTAGCAGCCAAATAACATGAATCTTATCGGATCTTACCTCCAAACAGAGATCCTTTCAAACTGCGGCCTATGAAGACAAGTGCTGGGGAGAAAGTCATTTCAGAAGCAGAAGGAGGCACTCCCACAGCTATGCATTTTCCATAGTTCAGGTGGCAAGAAGCCAAAGCGGCTGCCTGAAGTAAATCCAAAGTCAAACATGAGAATCAATCCAATGATTTGCCATTACCACCGAACTGGCAGTTCGTGCAAGTTCATCCTTTGGCCAAAACAGGTGTTTGGTATTTCTCAATTCGTCCTCCTCTGCTAGGTGTCCACTTAGAGGCAGTGCCACAGCTTCCCTGCTCTACCTCCTCTGGACACGGCCTCTAAGTGGAGACCTGCCAAACGTCTATTGGCTGAAAGACTAAGCAGTACGAACTGTGCCTATCTCCGTTTGCCATGCTTACTATGACATGTGCTGCTTTCAAAGGGTGTAAGCCAGTGGTGGCGAACCTTCAGCACTCCAGATGTTTTGGACCACAACTCCCAGAATTCCAAGCCTGTATTGACAATGGCAAAGGACTGTGGGAGTTGTGGTCCAAAACATCTGGAGTGCCAAAGGTTCGCCATCACTGGTGTAAGCGTTTCTATTGTGGTATTCCTGTATGAAAGACATAGTGAGAGCAGTAAGAAATAAATCCCAGTCCTGTAGCAATCTCATGGCTTGGATCCTAAAACTTGCCAATTGAAAGATGCTTATGGGAAGAGAAGGGCTCCATTCCAAAACCACCCCTTTCAGTCCACCCATCAGTTTCTCTGGAAGGCTGGGAGGGTACAACTGAACCATCTAGGATCAGCTGTAGAGAGGGAAAACAAGTGATCATTATCCTCAATTTGGTTTTTCTCTTCCCATCATTGTGACCCTTTCTGCGTTAGGTAACAATTCCCTCTCTTTTTCTTGGGTGATGAGTAGCTAGATATGTAATTACATCTGCTTCTGTTCTCTGGTCTCATTATTTTTACTGATTTTAACTTGTTATTGCCTTAGTATGTCTTATATTAGGGTGTTTTAGTTATCTAATTATGTTGTAATCATTGTTATTTATAGTTATCATTTTGCACATTTTTGTATTTTGTTCTAAATGTTGTTCACCACCTGGAGTGGCCTTTGGTGCAGATGGTTGTGATATAGAAAGAAATTAACCCACCCACCCACCCACCAACCAACCAACCAACCAACCAACCAAAGAAAGAAAGAAAGAAAGAAAGAAAAAAAGAAAGAAAGAAAAAAGAAAGAAAGAAAGAAAGAAAGAAAGAAAGAAAATCCCCTGAAAAGCCAACAAAGGTGTCCCTATCTCCTGCTTCAGTTGGACAGTCCCTTATTTGCACTGCTGGTCAGTTCCAGCCTACTTTACAGGTAAAGAATCCGAAGAGGGAGAGCAATAGGAGCTTTTGATGTTCTGCAGGAGGAGGTGTCATCAGGACAAGGAGAATAAAAGAGGATACTGCTCATCTGATCATATAATCTTCCTTTTATGGCATTTCTCTTTTAAAATGTGACTTGGTGCTAAGCTGAATAAGGTGGTGGCTATACCGGCATTTAGCCTGCTGTCTGGTCTGCTGCAGGGGTGGCCTGGTTTGCTCCTAAAGTCAATGACTATAGGCAATCTCTTTATAGGAACAAGACAGCTGTGCCCAAAGTGTTCCTACCTGTACCATTCTAGCCATTGCCAGGTAAGATGACTCTGTTTTCTTTCATTCCCAGTGTCTGCGATTGATAATAGGCACATTCCCCTTTTCTTTCAAGTCTACACTACAATGCTATCTTCAGACACCTACCAAGGTCTCTGGGGTCCCAACCACTTCAAACGAATACTCTACACCTTCTCCATCCGTCATGTCAAACAGCACTTCGTTGATGGGCTTCTTGTAGTCCAGTGGGTCGACACACTCGGTAGCCCCCAGCTCCTTTGCTTTGGGAAACTTCTCCTTGTTGATGTCAACTGCAATGATACGGGAAGCTCCAGCTGCCTTACAGCCCATGATTGCTGAAAGTCCAACTCCACCCAAGCCAAAGACTGCACAGGTAGACCCAGGCCGCACCTATGTCGACATCAAAATAGTAAAACCTAATTTAGAAAATCTTATTGATCTAAATTCCATTAGAATACCCCCAGCCCAATACATGTAACTGTTCCTTAGTTCTCCTATTTGTTTATTTGTTTGTTTATTTATTTTTATATTTATATACCGCAGTCCGGTTTTCCTCAAACGGGAACTCTGGGCAGTTTACAATAATTAATTACTTAAATCTTTACAATAATTTTACTTAACATCTTTGATTGAATCTCCACATTGAAGTCATCAAGAGAAAGGATGTAAATACACTAGCCAACAATCTTCTAAGGCTGGCCAGAAGAGAAATATTGTGTCAGAAGCCTAACTAGAGTCTGACAGGAACTGTGTGTTTGGAGCAGGTCTTCTGAAAGGGATTTGTGCTCATAAGAAAACTTGAGCAACTGAGGACTTAAGTACAGTGGTACCTTGTATAAAGGAATTAATTCATTCCAAATGAAATTCTGTGAAGCAAATTTTCCTTTATACAAATTTCCTATAGGAATGCATTGAAAATGGAGTAATCCCTAATCGCGACCGTTTTTATGTTGTACGGAATTGCACCATAGATGATTCTGTTGAGCAAATTTCCCTTATCTCTGGAAAAGTAGACCTTGGCCTGTTCAAGGTTGAACAGCCCTGGCATATTTTACTGCAGTAAACGTATGTTCTATCACTAGGGGGTAAAACCAGCGGAGGCCTCCAGAGCTATGGCTTACTGCCTGCTGGCGGCTTCCCCTTTCGACCCTTGCCCAGCTTGACTTATTAAATCCGCCGGAGGGAGCATGCCGGAGTGGGCTTCTTCCATTGCCACCACTACCTTCAGGGAAGGAATTTTCCCTTCTCGGATGATTTGGCCAGCTATCCCCCGATTGCCATTGTTCTCTTCCTGGGCAAGGTTGTTGAGAGGGTGGCCGCCGTCCGGCTTCAGTCGTACCTGGAGGAAAATGATATCCTGGATTCCTTCCAGTCATGGTTCAGTCCACTTTCAGGGACTGAGACTGCCCTGGTCACTCTGCAGGATGACCTCCTCAGGGAGGCTGACAGGGGGTGTTCCTCCCTGTTGGTCCTCCTTGATCTGTCAGCGGCCTTTGATACTATCAACCATGGTAACCTCCTGGATCTGCTCACCGAGGTGGGAATTGGGGGCTCAGCGCTGTGCTGGCTCCGGTCCTTCCTCGACGGCCGGTCTCAGCGGGTTCAGCTCGGGGACGAGTTGTCGGCTCCTTGGACACTCCCTTGTGGGGTGCTCCAGGGGTCGGCAATCTCCCCTATACTGTTCAATGTTTATATGAGGCTGCTGGCAGAGGTCATCAGGAGATTTAGAGTTCGCTGTCATTAGTATGCTGATGATACGCAGCTCTATCTCTACTTTTCTACTTCTGCAGTGGAGGCAGTACGCTCCCTTAATCTGTGCCTGGAGGCAGTCTTGGAATGGACCAGGACCAACAGGCTCAAACTGAACCCGGAGAAGACCGAGGTTCTGTTCTTCGGGGCGCCCCCGTCCAGGTACAATGACCCCATCCCTAGTCTGGGGGGAGTTTCCCTCCAGCCTACGGACAGGGCTAGGTATCTGGGTATGGTCTTGGATTCAGCCCTCTCCCTGGAAGCCCTGGTGATAGCGGTCTCCAGGGCCGCTTTTTTCCATCTCCACAGGATCGCCCAGATCCATCCGTACCTCGATGAGTACCCCCTGAGGACAGTTGTGCATGCCCTCGTGATCTTGAGGATCGATTACTGCAACGCACTTTATGTGGGATTGCCCTTAACCCTTGTCCGGAGACTCCAACGGATGAAGAATGCGGCGGCCAGACTGGTGGTGGGTGCTCGCAGATACGATCACATCACCCCAGTTCTGGCACGCCTGCATTGGCTGCCCGTGGGTCTCTGGATAAAGTTCAAGGTCCTGGTTTTGGTTTTCAAATCCCTCCACAGCTTGGGTCCTGAATACCTGTTGGAGCGTATCACCCAGAGGTCAGCTGAGGCCAGGACCACTCAAATGTCGCAGGTGCGCTCACTCAGGGTGGCCACTCCTAAGGAGGCACGGAAGTTGGTTACGCACAACCGTGGCTTCTCTGTTGTGGGCCCCTCGTTGTGGAACCATCTTTTGAGTGAGCTCCGCCTTGCACAGTCCCTGCCCGCCTTCAAAAAGGCTTTGAAAACCTTGCTTTTTAGGGAGGCATATGGCGACCTTTAATTTAATTTAATTTAATTTAATTTAATTCATCTTTTTTTTCTTCCTCCTGCCTCCTATTGCATCTTGCTGAGGGTTCCCCCCCTCTTTTGTATATCTTGCTGTTTTTAACTTCTTGTAAACCGCCCAGAGTTCCGCCGGAAGATGGGCGGTATAGAAATGAAACTAATAATAATAATAATAATAATAATAATAATAATAATAATAATAATAATAATAATAATAATAATAATAGAACAAACCAAAGAGTTTTGAGAATACATTCAGCAAACTGAATTCTAATGGAGTCTTTGATTCAAAATACAGTAATGCCACAAATTCCCTATACTGCAGGCCACCCATCTGTGTTGAGATCCTTACCTTGGCAGTATTTATGGCAGCCCCATAGCCCGTAGAAAAGGAACAGCCAAACAGGCAGACTCTTTCAAGAGGAGCAGAAGGATCCACTTTGGCCACAGAATCCTCGTGGACCACCGTGTTTTCCGAGAAGGTGCTGGTCCCCACAAAATTGTGAAGTGGCTTTCCTTCACATGTGAATCTGGAGGTGCCATCATACATTAAGACAACAGGTGCTGTGATGCTTAATATATAGAGAGGGAAATTAGACCCTTGGTTGTCATTCTTCATCAAGGACATCTTCAAATATGGTAAAAGCATAATATTAACACAAGGATAATAGAAACTCACTCATTCCTTTTGCACAAGTTGCCTCTGGGATGTCGGCAAGTGCTGCATTTTCCACAATGCGGCAGGCCAATAGGGATCACTTTGTCTCCTGGATGTTAAGATATATATATATATATGAAAGGCATGACATGGTCTCCTGGAGATGCTGCCTGGAAGTTCCAGACAACTGAATTGCATGGGAATGGAAAGCTGCAAAAGGCAGACATTTGTGTCCAAATGATACCACCAATTGATGCACATCCTAGTTTTTGTTTGTTGTTATTTCTTTTCCTGTTGTAGTGTTGTTCCTCGGGACAGACTGGGTGGTGAACACATGACATAAGGCCATAAAAAAGCGCCAGAATTTTTAGGAGTTCACATGAGGTCTCTGCATAATTTCTGCAAGGCATCCAGGCTTATGTGCTCTCTGCCGCCCAAAGGCAAGAAGAATCACTACACTTCTAATAAGTGCATGTAATTTGCACTGCTAATTTAACAAGCAAAATGGGAGGGGCGGGGCGCAAACTACTCAATTTTATGTTAATTGAATATTGTCAGTTTCAAATTTCAGAGATTATGGTGCCTGGATATTGATAAGGAATGAAGCCAAAAATAAGACTTAAGATGGTGGTGATCAAACTCCAACTGGAGTGGAACTAATAGCCAAACATTTTCTGTGGCTGATGGTGGACATCAGTGTGGGTGTTCAAATATTGAAGAAAGCCTCCATATAGGCAACAGGGAGTTTACAAAGAAACAAGACAGAGAAAATATTTATTGTTGCTCTAGTTAAAACAATCTTCTATAGGTACATTTTGAATAATGAAGTTACCTAACTTAATCACATGTTTTGGTAATAAAAAGAGTCTGTTATATATGTTTATTTATTATTTATATATTTATTTTTATATTTATATACCGTGCCAATTTCCCAGAGGGAACTCTGGGCAGTTCACATAAAAACACAAAAATACCACAAGATAATAATAGTAACTGAGTGATAGGCAAGAGGCATAGAAAAACTAATGATAGGTACAAAAAATTATTACATATCCTGTTGCTTTTTTACTTTGTTAAGTCATTCCTTCTTTCCCCAGATGTTTGGCTTTGGTTTAGTTTTACTTTATCAATGTCGAAAACAGCTGTATCCTGCTATTACATTACAGTGGTACCTCTGATAATGAATATAATTTGTTCTGCGAGTTAATTCACTAACCAAAAAAAAATTTGTTATCCGAAACCTTGTTTACCATTGAAACGAATGGGAAACTGATGAATCCGTTCTGGAAGTCTGAAAAAAGACAAAAAAGCTTGGGGGGGTTCAGACCTCTTTATAAAGTGCATGCTAAAGGCTTGTAGTGCTGGGACCCCCCCCAAAATAACATTCCCCCTGCAGTGCAATGCAAATATGGACAAAAGAAAGTAGCAAGACGACCGACCCCCTGCCTTTTTCCGCCAAAAATGCAATAGGGAAAAATGCAAACATAGACAAGCACAAGAAGCAAGAGAAACCCAGCCCATTCTTGCTCACAGAGCAATGGAAAAGATTGCAAACATGGACAAAAGAAAGCAGCAAGATTACCCCCAAACTGTTCCTGCCAAAAACGCAATGGGGGGGGAACCATAGACATATTGATAGGAACGGGTTAACATGCCTCAAAATCAAAAGTAGACCCAAATGAGCTCACAGGGCATAAGGTCAAATTGAACCAGCAAACTTGGCATCATAGCTGGGAACTTGGCAACCGTGGGCGAAGATCTCTTACAGGCAGGAGACAAGATAGCACATCACCTAGGATTGTTGACATTATCCCATGGCACCAGAGAGTCGGCTAGCTAACAATAATATATGGCAGTTAGCCAGTTATAAGGAACCAACCTGAAATCAAACGAAATAGGATGAAGTCATTCTAGTAAGCACCCAGATGGGCATAAGCCAACATAAACAAAAACTTGTAAAATACGTCACCACATCATGCAAAAGAGTATAAAAGACCACGGAAAACCATCACTCAGGGTCCAGGACAGCAAGGCCTCTGGCCTGTATGCTGTGCCTAGGATCCTTAAACTAACTTACTTTCTGTACTGTAAGAGTCCAGGACAGCAAGGCCTCTGGCCTGTATGCTGTGCCTAGGATCCTTAAACTAACTTACTTTCTGTACTGTAAGAGTCCAGGACAGCAAGGCCTCTGGCCTGTATGCTGTGCCTAGGATCCTTAAACTAACCTATTTTCTGTACTGTAGGGGTCCAGAGAGCAGCAAGGCCGTCAGGCCATGCTGTGCTCAGATCCTAAGCTAACCCATTCTCTGTACTGTCTGTGTTCTGTACTGTCTATGATATATTTCTATTTGTCTTTAATAAACCTTTTTCTATATAACTAACTCAGTGTGGCAATTTTGATGAACCACCAATGGTGCATTGATAATTTACAATGATGCATTGACAATTTATAATGGTGCATTGGCAACTAACAAAGAAAAACAACCAATAACAATTTTTTTAGATAAATTTTATTCTTATCAATACACAAGCAGCAAGAGAAACCTAGCATATTCTTGCCTGCAGAGCAATGGAAAAGAATGCAAACATGGACAAAAGAAAGCAGCAAGACTACCCCTAGCCAGTTCCCGCCCAAAGTAGCAATGAAAAGCAGTGCAGAGATGAATAAAAGCTAGCTCCAAAACTAACACCAGGTCATTCCTGCTAAAAGTGAAATAGAAACCAATGCAAAAACACAAAAGAAAGCAAGGAAACATCAGCTCCCTACCATACCAAGTTCGAATAGTCCAAATCCCTCAGCAAAAAAATGTCCAGAATGGCTCTAAAACACAATGAAAAAACTGCTCCAACCCCTCCCACCCACGTGTGTGTGTGTGTGTGTGTGTGTGTGTGTGTGTGTGTGTGTGTGTGTGTGTGTGTGTGTGTGTGTGTGTGTGTGTGTTCAATGCATCCTGGGTAGGCTTTTTTAAAAAGTGTAATGGAAAATTTATTATCAAAGGCAGACCAGAGGGAAAATTCGTTATCCAAAACATCCTATTCCTGAAAATTTCTATTCACTATCTGATTTTTGTTTGTTTGTTTGTTAACAGGGGCAGTCGTTATCAGAGATATTACGGTATATCACCCTGAATTTAGGCATACCTGGTTTCATACTGGTAACACCTTCCCCAACACTTTCCACAATGCCAGCTCCTTCATGACCAATAATAATGGGGAAATTCACTTTTAAATCTCCAGTCAGGACATGGTCATCTGAGCGACAGATGCCAGAAGCCAACATCTGGAATAGAAGTGCAAGATGACTTATGAGAGAGAAATGCTTCCTATGTGCTTCCTATGATCATCCAGCATAAGAACGTATCACAGGAGACCAAGACTGTCGACACTCTTATATTTCCATTTATATGGGTGTGAAAGCTGGATAGTTAAGAAAGTTGATAGGGAAAAAAATGATTCATTTGAAATGTCGTGCAGAAGCAGAACTTTGCAGATACTCTGGACTGCCAGAAAGACAAATGAATGGGTCCTAGATCCAATCTAGCCTGACTTATTTGTGGAGGCATGAATGTTGAAACTGAATTTGTCCTACTTTGGGCATACCATGAGAAGACATAATTCTCTGGAAAAGGCAATAATGATGGAGGAAGTTGAAAAGAGGAAGACCCAATAGGAGGTGAATTGACTCTATAAAAGAAGCCACCGGCTTGTTTTCAAGTGCTGACCAGGGCTGTTGAGAAGACATTCTAGCATTCACGCATTCATAGGGTCACCAAAAGTCTTGATGGCACATAACAACAGGGCTATATAGTGAACAGAGAAACATGACTCTTGGGTCTCACTTCAGTGTTTTTCTCTGAGGGGGAGAAGGGAATGAATTCAACTCCTCTCTAGGAAGGGAGGGGGGTGTTCATACAAAGGTTTCCTGCAAATTGCAAGTAGACCTTTCATAAGCCTCGACTTATCTCTAGTTTAAAATAAGTGGGTTAGATTTTGGGAACTGATTTGTTCCTGACCATAGCCAGTGCTGCACCCCCTCGGTCTCCTCATTTTGTTGAGTTTGGGCTTATGACTCCAGCTGATGCCTCCAGGACGTTGGTCCACTGCAGGCCGACAACCTCCTCTTCTCATCCTTGCCCATCTTAGCTTATTAAGACAGCCAGAGGGAGCATGCCAGAGTTGGCTGCTACCATCTTCACTGCCTCCTTCAGGGATGGGATTCTTCCCAGTCAGTTGAAAGAGACAGTGGTCAAGCCTATCCTCAAGAAACCTGGCATGGCATCGGATTGCCAATGTTCTCTTCATGGGCAAGGTGGTGGAACAGATCGCCGCCGAGTGGCTCCAGTCGTTCCTGGGGGAAGATCATGTCCTGGAACCCTTCCAATCTGAGTTCAGGCAGCATCATGGGACTGAGACTATCCTAGTTGCATTGCAGGATGAACTTTTGAGGGGGGCTGACAGGTGCTGTGCTACCTTGTTGGTCCTTCTCAATTTTTCAGCGGTCGTTGATACCGTTGACCATGGTATCCTCCTGGGCAGGTTCTCTAAGGTGGGGATAGGGGGTCTAGCCTAGTGCTGGCTCCGTACTTTCCTTAGGGGCCGCACCCAGAGAGTAAGCCTGGGTGGAGAATTGTCGTCTCCCTGGTCACTCTCTTGTGGGGTGCCTCAGGGGTCGGCAATCTCCCGCATGCTTTTTAACATTTATATGAGGCTACTGGCCGAGGTCATTCAGAGATATGGGGCCTGCTGCCATCAGTACACTGATGACACACAGCTCTATATTTCCTTTTCTACCTCTGCAATGGAGGTGGTCCAGACCCTTGATCACTGCCTGGATGCCACGTTGGAATACACCATGTCTTACTGGCTCAAACTCAACCCCGAGAAGACTGCGGTTCTGTTCTTCAGGGGGTGGGAGTCTATGGCGGTCCTCTTTCCAGTCTGGGGGGGGGGTCTGCCCTCCAGCTGGTTGAAAGAGCAAGGAATCTGGGCATTGTCTTGGACCAGGGGTCCTCAAAGTTTTCAAACAGCGGGCCGGTCCACCATGCCCCAGGCACCACTGGGGGCCGGACCACAGTGGTTGGGGGAGCGGGGGACCTTGACGTAGCCCTCCCACTCTGAATGCCCCACTAGCCAGCATTCTGATCATCTGGGCCGTAGTTGGGGGGAGTGGGAGAAGCGACATAGCCCACTGCTTTGAACTGCCTCAGCAATAGAAGCAGCTGCAGAGGCTGGCTTGCTTGCAAAGCATGGGTAGGTGGGGGGGTTTGCAATTGGTCCCGGGGGCCGGATTCAGGATCTTGGGGGGCCGCATCTGGCCCTGGGGCCTTAGGTTGAGGACCCCTGTCTTGGACCCAGCATTATCCCTGGAGTCCCAGATGGCTGCCGGGTCCTACTCAGCCTTTTACCAACTTAGGCCTACCACCTAGATTCATCTGTACCTTGATGGCGACTCCCTGCAGACAATTGTGCAAGCGCTGGTCATCTCAGGGATTGATTACTGCAACACTCTTTACTGGGGCTTCCCTTGACCCTTATCCAGTGACCGCAGCAGGTGCAGAATGCAGCAGCCAGATTGGTGGTTGGTACAGGTCGCTTTGACCATATCACGCCAATTCTGGCTCGCCTGCACTGGCTACCCGTTGCCTCCCGGATAAGGTTCAAGGTACTGGTTTTTGGTTTACAAAGCCCTCCATGGCTTGGGGCCTGAGAATCTGGCAGACACCAGCATCACTCCGACCCACCAGATCATCTTTGGTGCTTTTGTTCTGCATGGCCACCCCTAGGGAGGCCTGTAAGGCTCTCACCCGTAATCAGGGCTTCTTGGTGGCTGGTCCCGCAATATGGAACAAACTACCTTGCAAAGTATGCCAAATTGAGTCCCTAGCGGCCTTTAAAAAGCTTTAAAGATCTGGCTTTTTAGGGAAGCATTTAGTTATCAGTAATATTTTGTTGCCCCCCCCCTCCGTCTTGCTGTATTTTCCCCTGCCACCCTTTAGTTTTTGCCTCTTGACAAGTCTTTGTATGCCATGGTGTCTTTAGTCTTATGTGTTTGTTGCTTATTGATTTGTTTGTTCTTAATTGTTTATTATTTATTTGGCTTTTGTGTGACCCACCCAGAATCCCTCCTGGGAAATTGGGTGGTCTAGATATGAATAAATAAATAAATAAATAAATAAATAAATAAATAAATAAATAAATAAATACGTTTCACTTGTAGCAATCTGTATCCACCTGTTTAATGATTTTGGAACTGCTTTCCTCCTTTTGGCAATGCTCCTTTGTTCCTTTATTCCCCCTTTTTACTTTCTTTTACATAAGCATGATACAACTTGTGAATCCTGGTCTGACAGGTGAGTAATATACAGTCCTTCTACTTGGTCATATTAAAAGTTTTTGAAGTTTTTTTGAGGTTTTTCTTCTCCCTTTTGAATATAAAGAGGTGGTGGTAGCCTACCAAAAAGCATACCCCTGAGCCTTTTGGAAACCTGCATCTACAGGTATTTCATATTCAAGATATAGTAACTTTGATTTACACAGAAGAAGATGTGTCACTTTTCATAGGCAGACATCCCCAGATTTCTTAGATTGTCTTTTACCTCCTGTGACCTGAGCTGACATTCACTGATATTTAAGGTTTCTGGGGTCATTTCCTCCCTTCTCATACTCCCCCCTTCCGCTGGGCTCCTGGATCACAGTCAGAGAAGGCATGTTGTCTTCATAGCTCCCTGCTTGTCTACTGCAGTTACCTGGAATGAGGATTCCTAATATCTCTCCCATCCCAACATAGTTCTCTAAATAACACGAGCTTTCTTGTCCTGGAATAAGACTTGTGACTTTGATTTCTTAATAAGGGAGGAAGTGTGCTCTGCTAACAAGGATTCCAGTTCTAGGTTTTTCCTTTCTCAAGGAAATATGATCATAATGGAAATGAGAGATTCACCAGATGGAGAGTTGACTTTTAGTGCTCTTGTCCTCAGCTAGCATTCCTGGAAAACTTGATTCAAAGCTACTTCTGTAGATCTGTTTTGCCTTTCTTTCCATAACATGTATAGAGCTGAACCGCAACTCACCCCCACCCTGAAAATCCACATGTACATTCCCATCAGATTTACAGCTCTGAATTCACCATAGCAAGGGTCACCCTCTAGACCAGGGATGACTAACCTTTTTGACACTTAGTGATGGGGACGGGCAGGGCCAGCGCTTCCATTAAGGCGAACTAGGCAGTTGCCTAGGTCGGCAAAATGGAGAGAGGGCACTGGACAGCCTGCCGCCCCCCCCCGTCGCCCCACCACCACTGGCCACCGCCGTCCGTCCCCCCACCGCCCACCAGCTGCCCGTCGCCGTCCGCCCATCGCTGCCCACCGCCACCCCCGCACCCATCGCTGCCCACCCCCGCTCCCGTCACCGTCCCCCGCCATCCGCCGCCCCCCGCCATGCAAAGAAAATAGCAAAATCTCTCCTCCCTGCCACCCCATCCCACATGTACATCCCAATCAGACAAGACAAATCTAAATTCAGCACAAAAACGGTCCCCTCCCCCATATATGGCGGCAATAGTTTAGCTCAGGGGTGGCAAAACAGATGTTGATGGGACCTGCCCCAGCCTCCTTCAATTCCTGCTTCGGGACCCTGCCACACCCTGTCTCAGGACAGAGCTGGGCCTTTCTGAGAAAAACTAGTGCAGTTGCTCCTAATCATGTGCCTTAATCCAGTTTAGGGTTTCCCTCTCTCTTACCTTAATGCGGACTTCATGTGCTTTCGGTGGAGCTACTTCTATTTCCACAATGCTTAATGGCTTCATAGGTTCCCAGGCTACAGCTGCCTTGCATTTGATGACCTGTGAAAAGAGTAGAAGATGAATTGGAATTCTGTATACATTGACTGAGCCCATCCTCTGCAGGTTTAAACACATTTAAGCTAAAATTAAATGTTTAAATTAATTTTAATTTTAATTAAATTAAAATTAAGCACTTTTTCCTTTTTCCTTAGAGTCTTTTATTTTATTTATTTCTTTATTTATTTTAGAGTGTTTGGAAAAGGACCCAAGGCGGCACATCCGATCTCGCTTGATTTCGGAAGCTAAGCAGGGTCGGGCCTGGTTAGTACTTGGATGGGCGGCCACCAGGGAATACCAGGTGCTGTCGGTGCCTGGAGAAGGAACTGGCAAGCCACTTCAGTACTCCTGCCAAGAAAACTCCATGGACATGGAGTCACGTAGAGTCGGTCACGACTGTAATGACACACACACACACACACACACACACACACACACACACACACACACAATTAAGATATATTCAAGTTTTAAGAACAGGGAATTGAGGGACATCTTACAGCATTAAAACACAACATTACTTTAAAGCTACAAGAGAACATGAGCAGTTAAAGAACGAGTAAAAATTCCATGTAAAAGTTATATGCAAGTTTATGTGACTGTTTATAAGAGACTATACTTTTAATGGTATTCTATGGGTTTGCTTTGAAGGCTGGATAAAGGACTCGGTGCTAAGGCTCTAAATCTAAACTGTCTCAGTGCCCAAATAGCATTGCCATCCTAGTGTGTACATAAGAACATAAGAACATAAGAAGAGCCATGCTGGATCAGGCCAAAGGCCCATCTAGTCCAGCTTTCTGTATCTCACGGTGGCCCCACCAAATGTGTCTGGGAGCGCACGAGATTAGAGATCTGTCTCCTGATACCACTCCCCTGCATCTAGCCCTTGAACTACCTTGGTTTTAAGCCTGCAGATTACACATCTCTATCATGGTTTGTAACCTGTGATGGACTTTTCCTCCAGGAATATGTCCAATCCCCTTTTGAAGGCATCTAGGCCAGATGCCATCACCACCTCCTGTGGCAGGGAGTTCCACAGACTAACAACATGCTGGGTAAAAAAAAAAATTTTCTTTTGTCTGTTCTCACTCTCCCAACACTCAATTTGAGTGGATGTCCCCTAGTTCTGGTATTTTGTGAGAGGGAGAAGAGCATCCCTCTATCCACATTACTCATGCCCTGCATTATTTTGTACCTCTCAATCATATCCTCCCTCAGGCACCTTTTTTTCCAGACTAAAGAGCCCCAAATGTTTTAGCCTTTCCTCATAAGGGAGGTCCCCCAGCGCAGTAATCATTGTAGTCGCTCTCTTTTGCACTTTTTGCACTCAATAAATACAATCTGAAATATAGTGAGGATTTTAATTCTCCCTTCCATTCGTGGGGCCTCTTTTAATTTGTGGCTCTGAACTGTGTTTTGCTCAAGCCTTTATCTGCGAAACTGCTTTCTCTGTAGTTAAAACTGTGCAAGGTGGCAGTTCCAAAAAGTTACAGGCAACTCTAGAAATATATTCCTTGCAAACACTTGCTGCTTGAAATGGTACAGCACCTTCTTCTTTGTCTTGATTTGGCTCCCGTGACATTCTTCTGCCAATGACGGCATTGAGAAGGAATACTTTCTCCTCTGGTACTAATAAGAATGATTCTGCTTTTCAAGAAGACCAGATTATCTCTTTGTTTTAATCTTTAGATAACTGCTCCAAATAGCCATGCAATGGGTTCAATAACCTCAGGAATATTTTTTTTTTTGGGGGGGGGTCTCTTTTAACAGAGTCCTACTCCCACTTCCAATCCCGGATAATCAACTAATAAGGACGTCTGTGAAGATTCTCAGTCATCCAGGTTCGTTTAACTGGGAGTTGAGTCATGGCTACTGGAAGAAGTCCAGTAGCCATGACTCAACTTCCAGTTAACTAATAAGGACATTTAGAAGGCTGAAAAGTTTCAGATGCATTGCGATAGGTGGACAGTTCAAGAAAAAAATGGCACCAGAGAAGCAACAGATTTAAAAATTAAACTTGTTTTTAGTTTAACCCTTAACTAAACCTTTGCTTATCGTCAGCAGCAGTTTGGCAAGCCTATTCTTTATGTTTAGGTGCCATTTTTTTCTTAATGCCTTTAGTCTGCAAGAACCTGGGCAGAGCTGTTAATGACAGGGACTCTGCAAGGCTGTACATTCACAGGATCCCTGTTAACTCAGAAGCAATTTAGCTCAGGGGTGCTTCCTCTGCTTCCTCTGCTTTCTGGCTGCCGTCCTAGATGCACAAAGGTTCACTTGGAAAGCAACTATGGGAAGAACAGGCCTTGCTTTCAACTAACTTTAACAGTTTCCAAGTCCCTCCCCAAGAATTTTAACCATTCCTGCTGAGTTATTTCCTCCTGTTGTTTTTGTGACATGGGGTGAATAAGATTAGAGCAGTACAGAAGTTTCATGCAGTCATTTAGTGTGTCGTAGATAACTCAGAGGAAATCAGATTTTGTATCTTTAATATATTATGCCATTATAAGGCATAATTCAGTGCACCAAAGAATAACTTCCACTGCATGGTCTGGACTTTACCATGAGACTAGTGTATTTCTAGGAGCACTCATGATCAAGTGTATGCCACCCAGACAATAATCAAAGAACTGTATAAAACTTCACAATACCCTTGGTTAGTTCTGTGAGGTCCATCACAGTAGACATGTCCCTATTAAGGGTTAACTCCAACGTGAGATTGGATAATCATATGTCAATCATATCAAAATGTGGGCATCAAGGTATAAGTTGTTTCATTGTTTGAATACCCCATCTCTCTTTATAAGAATAAACAATTGTTTCACTCATAGTGAATCATCATCATAACATCACAGAAAACTGGAGTTTGGATGTGCCTATCAAGCCATCAAGTCCAGAAAATGCAGGTATCCATACCAAAGTAGATGTGCTTAGAATAATAGCCTTTGTTGTTGTTCAGTCATTAAGTCCTTTTTCCTCATGGGGTGGCCAAAGTATTGGAGCTTCAGCTTCAAAATCTGTCTTTCCAGTGAACATTCAGGGTTGAGTTCTTTCAGGATAGATAGGTTTGATTTCCTTGCAGTCCAGGGGACTCTCAGGAGTCTCCTCCAGCACCACAGCTCAAAGGCATCAATTCTACGGTGATTAGCTTTCTTTATGGTTCGGCTCTCACTTTCATACATCACTACTGGAAAAACCATGGCTTTGACTATCTGAACTTTTGTTGGCAAGGTGATGTATCTGCATTTAAAGATGCTATCTAGGTTTGTCATCACCTTCCTCCCAAGAAGCAAGCGTCTTTTGATTTCTGGCTTAATTAGTGGCGATATTGCTTTAGGTACCTTGACTGTAAGTCCCAACAATTTGCATGGACTTCAGAAATCAATGTTTAAAGGCTATTTCCATAGCAACACAACAGCTGCAATGTTTGCAAATGGAAATCTTTGGACTATCCTCAGTGGAAGCTCCATTCACATCAACACCTTACAGTACCCTGTCTTAGACATATAAGTGTCTGTTATAACTAAGGGTGCACTCATTATAATCTTACAGACAGTATATTTTCATATTGCTTAAGCTGAGAGTGCACGGTAAATCAAAAGGGCTGAGTTGAAAAGTAAATAGAATTCCTTTTCTCTGAGACAAAATACTACAAAACATCTTCACCTTCTCATTTACTCTTGGGTTCTTTTCAAAACAAGGGGCCATGTTACCTTTCAAAAGTTTCTAAGGTGCAAAAATAAGAATCCAAAAAAAGTATCAAAACCTTAACATATCTCAATCATAGTTTTATTTCCCTAAAAACAATAAATCTAAGTCATCCTGACTAACTGATTACATTCAAGATTTCTCTTAAACTAACTTTTCCTACTCTACCTAACTGAGGTGAGCTCCATTGCTCAAAGTATTCGTAAGCATAATCATGGCTTCTCTGTGTCCTTCATCTTCTTGCTCAAAGCTTCTAGATATAATATGACATAACTGACCAATGACCATATTTCACGCTGCTAGGTTATTATGGCTATTCCTCTACATACCTTAGATAATGTCTAATAAATACAGGGCATAAATGTGCATTTAATATTCAGCTTAACAACTCACACAATGCCCCATCGTGCTTACTTCCGTACAGATGATAGCCATTGATACCCTTGTTCTCCATGAACTTGTCCAATCATTTCTTAAAGCTGTCAAGGCTGACAGCTGTCACTACTTCTTCTGGCAGGGAGTTCCATAGACCAGTGATCCTTTGGTTGAAAAAATACTTTCTCTTATTTGTTTGAGATCCAGCACCCAAAGCTTTCATGGTTCTAGTGTTGTGGGACAGGGAAAACAGTTTTTCCTTATCTACATTTTCCACATCGTGTATGATTTTATGAACTTCAATCAGGTCACCTCTTAGGCGCTGTCATCCAAGAGTGAAGAGACCCAGCTGTTGCAGCCTCAGATAGTAAGGAAGGAGTTCCATTCCCCTAATCATTCTGGTTGCCCTCTGCACTTTTTCCATTTCCACAATATCCTTCTGGAAGTATGGTGGGGCCTCACCACAGATTTATAAAGAGGCAAAACAACACTTGCTGACTTATTTTCTCTACCCCTTCTAATGATCCTTAGCATTGAGTTTGTTTTTTTTTTCTCACTGCTGCGGCACACTGGGTTGACACCTTCATTGAGCTGTCCACCAAGATAGCAAGGTCCCTTTCCTGGTTTGTTGGAGAGAGTGCCTGAGGGAGTAGAACTAGAAATGAACACAAAACAATGAACCAGCAATCTGTACTGGTTCATTTTTCAGCCAAACAGGTATTTGGTGCTGTAAAGTTCCAGTCCCTCTGGCCGGTGTTAATTTAAGCGTGCTTTGGTACCAGTGTGAATAACATTATGGGTGTAGTATGGTCTTGTGATTGAGTGAAGAGGTTTGGAGTGATCTAGTCAAAGCCACCTACTTGGCTTCAGAATTTTGTGCAAAGGTAAATGCAGGTCTTTCCATACAAAGTCCACCTTAATATGATTACAACACACAAGATCTAGGTTTGATCTAGCTATTTGCTGGATACACATACAGTGGAACCTTGACTTACATACTGCTTGACTTGCATCATATTTGACTTGTAGCAAGAAGGGGCCTGTTTGACTTGAGTCGCAGGCTTTGACTTACATCTCGGAGCCCCGGCACAAGGCCCAGGAATTGGGCGGCAGCCACAACCCAGCATCGCGGCTGCCGCCTCCAAACTGCTCCTGCCTTCTTCCCCTCCTCCGGCAGCAGCGGCTTCAGCGAGGCCAGCTCAGAGCACCTGGAGCTGGTCCTTGGCCTCACCGAAGCCGCCGCTGCTGCCGGAGGAGAAGAAGGGCCGGGAGCTCGGGGCTGGCCTTGCTGGTTAGACAGTCGGCTCAGTCTTATAAAAAATCTGGCTGCAGAAGTCTGGTCCACAATGGAAGCATTTTAGTTGGGGAGCTGTACAGTTGTGCGACTCTAATGGTAAGCATAGAGTTGTTCAGAACTTGGAACGTCGGGTTAAAAATCAGTAAAACTTAAATGTTAGACATTGTTGCTATGACCATTAAAAAGTGGAGGCATATAACTTGTGGACTATAATTCCACTGCCTCCTCCTCTCTTTGAAGAGACATTTCATTTACATCCCCAGAAGGAATCTCCTATCCCAGTCAAATTTGTGTTAAATTGCTGTTTTCAGGGGTCTTTTTCATCATCTGGAACGGATTAATCTGCTTTCCCATTACTTTCTATGGGAAACGTTCATCTGACTTAAGTCATGTTTGACTTAAGTCTAGACCACTGGAACGGATTAATGACGTAAGTCAAGGTTCCACTGTAGTTGACCTTCCTTCCTTCCTTCCTGTTTGTGTTGCTGCCATTGCAACTCCACTCTAAAGCCTTGTTTTAAGCTTTTCTACAGAAAAAAAGAGAATGACTTATAACAGGCATAAGTGCCTTATATTCTTAATGTCATGCAGTTATAACTTACATGTGTTTAGGTTTTTGTTTTGTTTTGTTATCGTGTGCTGTCACGTCAGACCCAGTTATAATAAGTTCAGTAGGGCTTTACCAGTTCCATGGCTGAGCATACCCAGACATCCTGACTCCTACTCCATCACTTTATCCACTGCACCACACTGGATATCCCTATTTAGGTTAAACAGTAAGTGCACAAAATTAGAACTATAAGAAGAACCTGCCTGATTGAGACCAATCTAGCTCATTATTATGCTTTCCTTAGCAGGCAACCAGAGCTTTTGCTTTAGAGAACAGATTTTTGTCTTCCACATATTCTGTCCTGTAGATTATTTTCTGCCCTTAGGTAAAGTGGAGGAATCTGTCCTGTTGCCTAGGACGTGGGACCCACAAGTCAACATGACCTGGGAAATTTGGGGAGCTATATAGGCCTCCCCCTGCCTCCACCCAAGTCTCTCTGTTTTACTCACTTCTTTTCAATTAGTAAAGTTGCTAAACAGTTAGGTATGCTCATTTGAGCATGTAGATTCACACCACCTGAGCACCACAGTTGAATACAAGAAATTTATTTCATGGATTATATGAAGATGCACAGAGAGATGTCGCAAAAAACAAAGGCAAAAGTAAACATGAAAGCAACAGTGTAAAACCAACATCTATGCATAAGCTTGCGGGCATGGTATAGTGTGCAACCCTAACTCATGAATATTAATTGTTTAGAGCACTGAATAGATCTTGTATTTACATACTCCAATGGAAATGCTTGTCGGCAAAGAACATGTACGTATATATATCTCTGTGCATGCTTTCAGGGGGATAGATAGGGAATGAAAGATGTAAAGAGAAATACAGTAGTGAACTGACAAATGTAGAGATAGGGGCTTGGCAGTATGTTAAATGCTCAATATATAAAAATAGTAGCTGAAGTTAATACCTGAAAGCCTTAATGTATTCATCCTTTATGTTACAATACACTATTCATATTTGTTTTTAAAATAATAGAATGTGTGAGAGTCAATGATTTTAAGTAATACACCTAGCCTAAATAGGGATTCATTTAAATGGTTGAAGCATAATTACCCATGCGTGCGACACATGGCAATCCAAACTGGTAATCCAAAGTGAAGTAGTTACATTGCAAATTTAGGAAATGCACATTATGCACATGATGTACATAATCTTTGCACATTGCATGTACTTTGAACATTGTTGCACGCATCCTCTACTGGTTGGCCGTCTGGGGAGTAGAACTAGAAATGGGCACAAAACAATGATAGACAACATACGCTGATTGTCTCATCCCCCATTGCTTTTCTTATGCTCATCATCCACACCATGGTCTGAAGTAGCCTTCCCCATCTTGTGTCTTCTAATTTTTTTTTATTTGAATTCTCATATAAGTTTCTGATTATTGATCAGGCTGATTAAGGCTGATGGGGACAGAGGGTGAAATCCAATGCATCTGAAGAGCACCAGGATGGGGAAGTCGAAGGAGGTTTTGATTATTTGCATAGTTCAGACTTATGCAATTGAAGTAATGCACCGTGCATGCTTTTGAGCTAATTAAAGGCATTAACAGGCCCTGAATGCAATAGTTGCTCTAATCCCTGCACATCCCTAAATACTTAATTGCATGCACAAAGCTCCAGTTTTCAGGCTGATGATGAATATCTTCATTTATATGAACTGAGGAACAAATGTGCACACCCATCCTCTTGTATACACATGTAATGCTTGCTTACGTACTAAAAATATGAAGTGTATGGCAAACCACTTAACATTTGAGAATTGTGATTTCAGGAGCTTTCATTGCTTTATTTGGAAGCAAAGGCAGATCACTGTGCAGAAAATGATTCAGCATAACAAGACAATTTTTGGGGCAGGCAGAGGTGCCCTTTTGCCCTCAGCTGGTCGACGTCGAACTTCATGACCAGCTACATCCTTTCTAGAACAAATCTCCTCAAAGTTTTTAGCATCCATTTGATCCTTCAAGTAAGCATGAGGGTAGAGGAAAAGGAAAACAAACAAACGATGACAACCATGCACTCTGTGGATTATAAAGGTTGCAGTTCAGGTGCTTCAGATATTGGTGATTTCTCTGTTGCCTCGCTCCAAGATCTTAAAATGTCAAGACAGTGCGAATGCTGAAAACCAAAAGATAACATTTGAATGAGCTTTACAAGCTCTAAATTCCAGGCATTCAAACAGAACTGTAAACATTGTCCTGATGAAACTTGTTCTTGGGGAAGGGAGGAGTAGTGCCAAAACATGCAGTATTCGTAAGACACCACTGTCAGTCCCATCTTTCATTTCTGTTCTTTTTTCAGAGTAAAGAGATTAGGTCCAGATTGAAAGTCTTGTATGGGGTGGGTGGGTAGAGAGGTATTCTAACAGCCTTCTGCCAGTGTGATTCCAATCTGCATTTGGGGAAAGCGGGCTTGCCTGCCATTTTTGTATCTCAGATATGATATACTGAAACAAATGGATCACTCTGAGCAGTAAAAATGACATGCACACCTCTTCCAGTATCTGCGCCCATGGCAGGGACAGATGATTTATTTGCCTAATTGCTTACTTCTCTACGTTCTTCCAATGTAGGGAACCCAAGGGACGGGAATGTTACTCCCCTCTCCCTCCACTAGCTTCTCAAACAGCACAAGTTCGTTAAATAGTGAGCCATTATCTACATCTCTGAAATATGTCTAATCCAGCAATTCCCAACCTTGGGTCTGCATATCTCAATGGACTACAAATTCCATAATTATTGTTCATTAGCCCTGCTGGGAAATCTGTAGTTTGGGTACTCCTGTTAAAGCCAGCAGGTTAGCCTTATATGTACAAGCCAGCAGGTTAGCCTTATATGTACAAGCCAGCAGGTTAGCCTTATATGTACAAGAGCTGGCCCTACCATTTGTCAAATTGAAGCAACTGGCTCAGGTGATGCTGAAGGACGTGGAGTGGACAGGGTTGCAGGTGATCTGCTCCACTCCCCCAAACATGACTGTCCATGGTTGTAAAGGAGGACATTCTCCTAAGTTCAGTGTGGAAATAACATCCCGCTGCCTGTGCGGTTGGCATTTGTGGAATCAGATAAAAATGATATCAGGGTCATATTTATCCTTTGCCTCAGACAGCAAAATATTTTGGGCTGGCCTTAACACCATGTCCATCAATCCCAGTTCTTTGCTTGGCAGCTGTTTTTCAAGCTTTCTGGCAAAGGCCTTTTTGTGATCTGCTGCCTAACCCTTTTAAATGACGGTTTGGAGAGTCAAGAGCTAACTTCTGTCACATCTGATTCTGCTACTGAACAAAACTTTTTGTCCTGTGTACACCACCCATATGGAAGCATCAACTAAACTGGGCTCAGTTGCAAACCTGATGGATTGGCAGCCCCACAAACTGTTTTACAAGTCAAATTGATCTACAGATACGGAGAGAGCAAGCAAGCACCACCTTTTTCCTGACCGAAGCAGATCAAATCCTTCATTGATCTTCTCAAAAGGCATGGTGTGAGTTATCAATGGATCCAGAATGAATTTCTTCCCCATGAAATCAGAAACCAGCCTAGGGACAGCATCTTTGCTTTTCCAGCCTGAAAACCAACAAAGAACAGTCAGGATGAACCACCAAAACAAGGTCAAGACAACTTGTGAAATGATGATGATGATGATGATGATGATGATGATGATGATGATAATAATAATAATAATAATAATAATAATAATAATAATAATAATAATAATAATTAGAGATGGGCACAACTCGGGAAAATGACGTTTTCGAGTTGTCGTGTGTCGGAGGCAGTCCGTTTCGGCTCGTTTCCGTTTTTTCGCGAAATTTCACAAAAATTAGTCGTTCGTTTTTTCATTGTCTCACTGGTTTTGGGGGCCTCCTGGATTTTAGCTGCAAAGTTTTCAGAGCCACAAGTGACCAAACTGGCAGACCTTTGCACCCGCTGTGCGTACTTGCATGTGTGAATGAGCAGACTGGCTTAGGGTTAAAAGCGCAAGGGCTAGGGTTAGGCTAGTTACAGGTGAAGTTAGGAGGTACTGACCCACAAGAAGGACACACTGGTTCCTACGATTAGTTGTTTATGACAGGAGGCCAGAGCAGCAGTGGCCATGCGATTGGTGAGAAAATTTGCATGGTCCACTCCCAAGCCCATCCGAATGTGCAGGTGTAAAAAAATAAAATAAAATAAAATAAATAAAAAAATTTCAACCAACTTTTTTTTATTGCTACTGTTTCAACATTTAAATGCGCACTTGGTGCAATTGGTTTTTGAAAACAGGCAAAAAAAACATTTTGGATCCCCCGCACTGCATGGCAAATGGATTCCCAGCCTGGTAAGTCAGCAAAAGATGCTGTGGAAGTCCAAAACACTCCCATGGGCGGTCATTAATGCGCAGGTGTAAAAAAATAAATATAAAATAAAATAAAATAAAATCTACGGTTAGTTTTTTTTGGAAAACCCATGCTACTGATAGTGTAAAATAGCTAAATGTTTCTGTTCTTTGGTGGGGTTTTGGGCAACGATTTCAAAAAAAATATTGCGGTTTCATTTTGGATCCCCCGCACGCTGCATGGCAAATGGATGCGCCCTCCCTTTGGTACCAGCAGCGCAGCAGTAGCAATAGCCAAGGAGAGGGGGGCTTTCTTAAAACACCCTTCTGGCCTGGTAGGTGCCCTCAGACAGTTTTCGCCTACTTTTCGGGAATCGGGTTTTTTTTAACTTTTAAAAACTTTTTTTCTGTGCCGCTTGGCATTGCGCGATTGCAAGTCATGACAAATCAGACCAAAATTTTCGTTCGTCGGTTCGAGCTGCCTGGCGGAGTTTCCCTACCGTTTCCGTAGATTTTGGACCGCTAAAGTGCCCAGCTCTAATAATAATAATAATAATAATAATAATAATAATAATAATAATAATAATAATAATAATAATAATAATAATAATAATAATACTAGATTGTTTCTCTCTCACTGCCTTATATTTTGGCAAACTTTTCAATCTACCTCCAAACACAGATCCTTTCCAGGTGCGTCCTGTGAAGAGCAACAATGGGTCAAAAGCTATTTGAGATGCTGAAGGAGGTACTCCCACAATCACACTGGTTCCAAAGTTGTTGTGACAGGAGGCCAGAGCAGCAGTCTGAAGTGAAACCCCCAAAACATTTCCCAATTATTTACTTGCAACATTTAAATGCCACTTTTCAATTGGTAGTGACAACAATTAAAACTAACTGTGGAAGGGATATAGTTGCATATACTAGTTAGGGAGGATATTGGTGTAATTAAATTTCTTTTTTCTTTCTTTTCTTTCTTTCTTTTTTCTTTTGTTTCAGTTGTCAGAATTTGAACCCAAGGCAGCTTACAGAAAATTTAAAAAACCATAAGATTAAAAAAACAATAAAATCACAAACATTAAAATATAATTTACATAATTAAAACTAAAACTCTTCAAAGTCTCATAAAAGCAGCAATAATACTTGATCGCAAACAGGAACATTTCTCTATTTGAGTAGTGATCAACAGGGATGAACAGGAGGAGGGATTTTGTTTTGATTTGCTTTTGTTTCAGAGTCTTTCAGGCGTTTCCTCTTTCTTGTGTGTGTGTGTGTGTGTGTGTGTGTGTGTGTGTGTGTGTGTGTGTGTGTGTGTGTGTGTGTGTGTGTGTGTGTGTGTGTGTGTGTGTGTGTGGCCTTTCACTAAACCTGAAAACACCCAGATCTTTCAGGATACTTTCAGGAGAAGAAATTGGGTTTTCAGAAAAGAGGGCATAATAGGAGGGGGGATGAAGTATAATAGGGCACATAGAAAAGAAAAATGACCAGAGAGAGAGGAGAGGGGAGTTGAAACATGGAGTTGAAACATGACAAAGAAATAACAGGAGAGCAAACAGATGGAAAGGTGGAATTTATAGCAGCAGAAAGGCAAGCAACGGGGAGGGAAAGACTTGACAAATATGTGTCAAATTAATGCAACCCGATAGAGCAGGGCTGTCCAACTTTGAACAGGCCGAGGTCTACTTTTTTGGACCAAAGTACCTGAGAGCTACTACACTAAAACCTCTACTTACGAATTTTATCCATTCCAAGCACAGGCTCATAAGTAAAAATCTTTGTAAGTAGAGCAGCGGTTTCCCATAGGAATGCATTGAAAATAGGACAATGTATAGCATACTTGCACTGGTCATTTTTTAAATATGCATGTAAAACTTCAACATGTTATAAGGGATTCCTATTTCATTATCAGGAAGAAGTTTGTCTAAGCCAGGGCTGTCTAACTTTGAACAGGCTGAGGTGCTGATCACCTGGCTGGCAGTGGGGGGGGGGAGCACGAGACCACGCCATGGCCCTTGAACTGCCCCACTTGGCTGAGACAGTGGGCTGGCAGAACCAGAACTTTGCTGGGGCAGTGGCGGTCCTTGGGGTGGGGGAGGGAAGGGGTGGAGAACTTATCCTCTCACTTTTTCATTGATGGTTGGTGGGCTACTTTTGAACCCTTCGCGGGCTACCAGTAGCCCCCGGTCTACCTGTTGGGCAGGCCTGCGATAGAGGAAATACAGTATATAAGACATCTGTAAGTTTTGGCACCCTCTCTTTCAGGATCCTGGGTTGTACAGATTTCAGATGCTCTCAGTCAGGAAGCCACAAATGACTCAGCCAAAAGCACAAGGCCAATTCATAGTTTTTGGAATTCAGGCTAACCCGAAGTCACAGCCCTAGTGAACCATGTGTGTAACCACGTTTACAAAAGGCTTTTAAAGTGTTTTGACAAAAAAAAGGGGGTTTTCACATGTTCAGCCATTCTGATATCAATCCGTTATCAAACGGAGGATGTAACAAGTTACTTTTTCAACACTGTGGAAATAATGACAGAAACAGCTTCTCAGAAACTATAAAGTTTTTAAAAGCAGCTTTCCATTTCTGCCTAAAATAATCTGAAACAAAATATACTGTACTGTAACATTTTACTATTGTTTATCTTCTCTTTATTGAAATGAATGTTTGTTATAGATTCGATCATACCATCGTGAGAGGATATAAATGGCCTCAGCTGTTCAGAATGCTTGGCAGAAATGAT
This sequence comes from Phrynocephalus guinanensis, assembly GCA_037367245.1. Lineage (NCBI taxonomy): Eukaryota > Metazoa > Chordata > Lepidosauria > Squamata > Agamidae > Phrynocephalus > Phrynocephalus guinanensis. The sequence continues at coordinate 23,618,034 of CM074741.1, forward strand.
CAAATGCATTGAGGGAATAAACAGGAAAACATTAATTTTGTGTTGTCATCCTCCCCAGTGAGGGAGAGCACCTCAAACTACAGATACAAACTCTTGGTTATTTTGTTCTCATCCATGAAAACAAACAGTTTCAAATTTGTATTCCATGCTGGTTAAGATTAACATATTTTTGGGGAGAGTCTTTCTTTCTTTCTTTCTTTCTTTCTTTCTTTCTTTCTTTCTTTCTTTCTTTCTTTGGGAACTTCTTTTAGGATAAATTAGCAAAAACTGGCTTTTCTCCACTAAATCAATGTACTTTGGATAAAAACCAAATTTTGTGCTAAGGTCTATCTTTTTCACACAAAGTGTAAGATTTAACGCAGAAAATAATTTTTGAGCTTGCAAAATTGCAATGTTTTTTCTTAGTGATGCTGGCAATAAAAGGGCATTGACTTTTTCACACTGTTGCAGGAGTGAAAAAATTCATCAATTTTTTTAGTTGAGGCACTTGACCTTTCTTTTCAAGGTCAAGAAAAATGCATTTTTATCTCAACCCCCTATGACTTCTATGTACTTTGGATATAAGCAGACTAGCTGAATTCAACCTGTGGGCTGAAAACTCACCATATCTAAGGCAATGCCCAGGACCAGAATTTGCTTTTATTCTCCCTTCCAAATTACCTCATAGGAAAGAAGTCTGGATGGGGAGGTGAGTATGTATACATCTCTAAAGGCATTCTGTACCTGATACATTCACTTATTGCATTTCTACATTATCTTTTTTTATTGAATCTGAACATTGCTAAAGCCACATACCATGGTATCTGTGCGCCCAATCACCTCAAATGAATAGTCTACACCTTCACCATTTGTCATGTCAAAAAGCACTTCGTTGATGGGCTTCTTGTAGTCCAGTGGGTTGACACACTCGGTGGCTCCCATTTCTTTCGCTTTGGGAAACTTATCCTTGTTGATGTCAACTCCAATGATACGGGAAGCTCCAGCTGCCTTACAGCCCATGACTGCCGAGAGGCCAACTCCTCCCAAGCCAAAGACTGCACAGGTAGACCCGGGTTCTACCTGGAAAACCATAAGATGAAAATATGTTGCATCATTGCACACATGGTACAAAGATATAACAACACTGGGATAGGTCGGCATTCTAGTATATGAAAAATATGACATTTACCCTTTATACGGTGGAGGCTGTGATGATATCAAAACTTTCTAAAACTCAGGGGAATGGCCATAGCTCAGTGGTAGTAAATGCTAGTTGCATGCAGAAACTGCTGGGTCCAACTCTTGACATCAGCTTACGCACTACGGCACACTGAGTTTCTCTTGAAAGCAATGCCTAGTCTTTTCTTGGAGTATAATTCTCAAACGCCCAACAAATGTGGACAGAAAAACAACATTTCCAGACTCTGGTGTCTGTGATACTTAGTCAGTTTAAAGTATTTTTCGAGTTCAGGATCTTGATGGTAAAGCAAGACAGGACAGTGAACAAATGCTATCTGATTCAGATCCAAAAGAGAAGTAAATGGCAGCATCAACAAATTTGTTATGCTCTAAAACGGAGGTGTGTGTTTATTCCTTTTGTAAATTTATAAATTATGTCCTCCACTTACAAGATATCTAGGGCAATACACAATGAAACTATAATTAGAGCTAGTCATAGAACCAAAAATACAAATGTACAGAGAAAGATAAACATCTCTTGTGTGTGCACACAGTTTTTAGACTAATGGTAACAATGAAAAATACAGAGTGATGAGATATTATACTGTCTTTAATACTAAACACTGAAGGTGTTTAGCGAACGGGACACATAACAGGCATCAATGATGCCCATAAATTACATAAAATGTGTGCCTAGCTACATTTTTACCCAAACAATACATATATTCTAAAAAAAAAGTCTAGAATTCACCTTGGCTGTTTCAACAGCTGCACCATAACCAGTAGAAAACCCACAGCCGATCAGGCACACTTTTTCCAGTGGGGCAGCAGCATCAATTTTCACCACTGAGTTCTCATGCACCACGGTGTATTCAGTGAAGGTGCTGGTGCTGATGAACTGGTAGAGACTCTTCCCTTTACAAGTGAACCTGGAGGTGCCATCAGGCATTAATCCAGTGGCTGCACTCAGGCTGTTCAAAAGAGACACAGGGAGATGACCAAGAGAGATTTTACAAAATGGGACCTCAGAAAGGCCGATGGCTGAAAATAGATGTAAAATTTATTTATTTATTTATTTATTTATTTATTTATTTATTTATTTATTTATTCGCTTTTTTTTACTGAACCTTGGTAGTGCATACACATTACTCTGGGTGGCTTACAAATGGCAAAAAGCCAGGCATTGCAATAAAGAATCATAAAATAATAATAAAACAAGATAAAAATCAACATAAAACGTAACATGAGGAGAAAAAAATATTAAAATGGTGCCAAAAATGCAGAAACTAAAGTGAATAAATTCAGGTAAGGAAGGGAAACTATCAGCTAAGGTCTGTCTCAAAAGCCTCCATAAGCCTCTTTCTTTTTAATGCAGCGGGCTGGGGAGCCTAGTGGTTTAGGAGGATCTGACTGAGGAGCTAGATCTTGGCAGAAGAGTCAGCCTGTGTGGCCTTGGGCAAGCTGTACAGTCCCCAAACACCCTCAAAAGACAGAAATGGAAATCCCTTTTCTGAGTATTCAACCTAGAACGCCTTGGGAAGGGTTGTCATGTAAAAATTAACTTGACTGTATGCTGTTATTTATTTAATGTGCCTTTTCTGATTTGAGAAATGCAAAAAACCATCAGCTACAGGGGTGGGGAAAGGATGGTAATTACTGGGATCATCACAGACATGCAAGCAAATTTGCTGTATATACTCGAATATAAGCCTAGTTTTTCAGCCCTAATTTTGGGCTGAAAAAAGGGGCCCTCGGCTTATATTCGGGTCAATCCTTTTAGCCACTGAGGCAAGTCATCTGTGGCTAAAAGTCATTTTAAACATTGCATGCCACTTCTCATTGACCCCCCTCTGCATCACAGGGGAGCGGCACACGATGTTTAAAATGACTTTTAGACACTGACCCAAGCACTTGCATCAGTGGCTAAAAGTTATTTTAAACATCACACACCACTCCCCCAGCTCACAAAGGAAGAACTGCCTGCTGCATTTCCCACCCTAGACTTATACTCGAGTCAATACATTTCCCCAGTTTTGGGGGGTTAAATTAGGGGGCTCGACTTATACTCAGGTCGACTTATACTCGAGTATATACGGTAACTGTTTCTGCTCTGCTGTGGCCTTGAGGAAAAATCTACATGCTATTTGCCTACCCCATTTGGACCCAAAGTGGAATTTTCTCAAAAAAATAAATACTGTAGCAGTTTCAAAAGACACCAGAAATGACTCCCTATAGAATTTCAGACAGATTTTCAGTCATTTTATTTTATTTTATATTTATTTTCAGCATTTATGTATAGCCTGACAAGACTGCTTTTAGCGGCTACTGCTTACAGAATCACCTAGTCCTCATAGCTGTTGGAGAATGCTCTGAGATGCAGTCAAAAAAGGTAAATTTTTACTGCACTAGTTACAGATATACCCTAAGCCACTCTTGAGAGATTTCCTGAGGCTAATGGCAACTGAAGTCATGGGCGTGGGGGGAAGTATCATTAATGTGCAAAGACAGAAGATGAGCTACATTTAATTTATTTCCTAATTCATTCCCTTTTACCTATTGTTAAATAATAACCATGACAGAATAAGTTAAGATGCTCATCTTTGCTAATAAAACAGTAATGAAGCTTACTCATTTGAGGAACACAGGTTGCCTCTGGTACTTCGGCAAGAGCTGCATTTTCCACACTGAGGAACAAAAAGTGGAATTACTTTGTCTCCTAGGGATAAAGGGAAAAATAAAGAGTTTTAAATGTTGTAATAATCTATGCAAGTTTGTATGCATGGCTAGATCTGTGAAGCATGGCATTCAGTTGCAAAACAATGTTACATTCAGGTGCACTCTGGATGCTTAATAAGCTTTATACCTAAAAACATTTCTGCTTGGCTGCATCTTTTTATAGCTAATTGGATATTCCAAGTCACCAGGCCTAGGTTTCAAGGCTCTCTAGGGAGCCTTTTTGTCCTGGGAAGACTTTTCGGGCCTCGGGATTAGGGTGTTGGGTGTTGTTAATGTCAAAAAATCAAACATAACAGTCCAAATGCTGTGGGTGGGATCAGAAACATTTAATTAGCTATAAAAAGCAATTGCTATTTATATCACCAGCCTTGCATGCACAAAGCTGTGAGGAGATTTCAACTACACCGTGTGCATTCCTATTTATGGAAGTCTCATCTCACCCTTTTACGCCAAGCCTTCTAAATTAAATAAACACAATGTCCTATTGTTTGCTCTTTTTACTGTTACAGGCTGAGCCCACATGTTTTGTCTTGTAAGCATAGTTTCTGATAGTCATGGACTCCTAGCAGACCAAATGTAAGCAAATAGTGGAAAGCAGAATGCCTGATGAGATGCATGTCTATAACATGTAAGCCCTAGTGGGACTGCTTCCAAGTGAGTGTGTATATGACTACACTCAACACCTTTGATTCTGATTTAATCAGAATGTGTCACACACTTAAAAATGTGATGTCTTTGGTTTCTGCATAGGATAGAGAGTTGGAGGAGACATTTAAAAACTAGGAGATGAATGTTATGAAATATATGCTGACTTTAAAAGAAAGATAGGTAGATTAGCGAGGTACCATAAACCACTGTCTTAACTGTCAAATTACGGTAGTCTTTGAACTCCAGTCAACTTTTGCCCTTCCAAAAACAAGAGGCATAATTATGAAGTTTAGCTGAAATGTTTCTTAGTTGAGGATCTACAGTCCAGTTTGACAGGTAGCAGTCACAGGCCACAGCAAATTAAAAATAATTAAAAACATAGGGTCAAATTCAATTTGAGCCCCAACTAGACTAGATCTGCTGACTCAGTCTGACTTGATCTAGGTTTCTTCTCCCCCCCCCCCCCCAATAGCGCTGACTGGCTGTTCCTGGGGCTGATTGGCGCTGTTTTTTAATTTATTTTTTAATTTTCCCCAAGCCTCGAAGCACCAGGAAGCTCCATCGGGTGCACTTTGTTTTAATTTCCACCAGCCATGTGGTCCTTTTTTAAAAATGCTAGTGCCACCTGCTGGCCATGGGGCTGAACTGTGCTTTAAAATAAAAAACAGCTTTGTATGTGGGAATTGCTATCCCACATATTCAGTCACGTGATGGGATGAAGAGGAAAAGCCGGACCTTCAGAAGATCAAAGTCTTCCCCAGGTGAGATAGCAGCCTTAGTGTATGTTTGGTGGATCTATTGTAGTTGGGACTAACATATGAATCAGACTGTACTCTGTTCCTTGAATGTCATTTTAGAATTCCTGCCAATACAGGCCTACAACAGTTATTTCCCAACCACAAAGAAAGGGAGGTCAGATATTTATTGTGCGAAGATAATGGCTCACCTCTCCAGCACTGAAGAAAAGGTGTGCGTAAGAGTTTAAAAAAAAACTACCTCATAATTGCATTTTTTTTAAAAAATCATCATGTGACCACAATGTTTAAACCACGATTCACAGTTTTCTATTTATTTTGCCACCATCATTTCAGCTGGGAAGCAAATTACCGGTAGATGTTTCTGCATACAAAGTGCCTTTTAGTAGGTCAAACTACACAAGCTGCTGAGCTCATTAATAGAACGTGAAAGCATATTTGATCTCCAGTGACAATATTTTCTTAAACATTATCTCCAGAGTTATCAGATTTGCAAATGAAGCCTATGCTTACCTTCCAATGACCGATCACAGAACAAAACCTGTGAAAGGCAGGAAGATCTTTAGCTAAGACAAACACATGTCTCCAGCTTTTGATCAAGACCTGATCATAATTACATACTAAATATCTAGAAGAGTTTAACCTAATGTCTCTTGTGAAATTCAGCTTCCCTTATCTTTTGCCGTACCTGGTTTCACACAAGTCACTCCCTCTCCAACACTCTCCACAACACCAGCTGCTTCATGACCCAAAACCATTGGTAAAGGCATTTCAAAGGCACCACTGATCACATGGTCGTCTGAACGGCATATCCCTGTAGCCAAAATCTGCACAAAAATATGAAACGATGCTTTAAAAGAAGGGGCAAAAATTTCATATAATATGGTTTAAAAGGGTATGTAATCCCCATTATATCTAATCTCCATTACACTTTCTTTAATATGTTCTGCAAATTAAAGCACTACGAATCATTTATATTTTAATTTTTTCCTCCTTTTCAAAACCAATGTCATATTATAAAAGTTCCAAAGCAACCACCTTCTTAGAATTGCATCAATTATATTCTACAGCTGGAATGCGAAATATGATCTGAAATCAATTTCATAACTTTCATCCCCCTCCTTTGTGACAGTTATATTTTTATAGCTATTTAAATATTTCCAATAAACAAAGGAAACAGAATAATGCCTCAGAGATGAATGTTAATTTTGTTGAACATCAACCTTTTTTTCTTGATCTACCTTAATGCGAACTTCATGAGCTTTCGGTGGAGCCACTTCAATTTGCTCAATACTTAAGGGTTTCTTAATTTCCCAAGCAACGGCTGCTTTGCATTTAATGACCTGTGAAAACAGAAAGCAAGGGACTGAATGACACTGATTATTGAATGTAACACTTGAGCAAGCTTGGAATTTTATCAGTACAGTAGTACTAACAGTAAGGCATTTATGGCCTACAGCACATATCTCCAACATGAGAAATACTAATGGTCAAACTAAGTTTTCCTTTTGCCTCAAGTAGATAATTTCTAGAGGACAAAAAGGTCTTGGAATCTAGCTCTCTATGGAAGCACATGTTCTGGCTATGAACCTGTCCTTTTGTTTATATGTTCAGGATGTGTCTGTTCAATATTATGTACTCCATCTTCAAATGTGCAGTTATCAGATCTTGGGAAGAGATATTTCTTTGGTACGGTGCTCATATTGTGTACACCACTCAGAGTGCTCTCTTGCTGCTGTTCCCGGTTCCGGGGGCGTGGTCAAGACAACTTTTGGCTGTCACACTATGGATGTGAAGTAAGTGTTTTTTGTACTGGTCCCAAGCAAGACAGCAAGGAGGGATGAATGGGACGTTAAGTAACCACCTTAGTCAGACTTCCAGTGCTCACCAGTTGGATTTTGGCCACTGTATTTTATGGCTGCAATTGCACAATATAAGCAAAGTTATATGTTTTGGCCCATTCTAAATAAAATATTCCTGCAGCAATTTATAGGGGCATGCACACATACTGGGTTGGTACATGCGTGCTTCCCATGCCCCCTACTCTTTAATTAACAAAGACGATTTCAGGCCTTATATGCAGATCTTGCTCTCCAGTAACACATCCTCAAATCCTTACACTTCAGGATATTTTCTAATTCCCTCAAGCTGCTCTTCAAAGTCTCAAATCTGTAGAGTAGAAGTTTACAGGAAACCCACCCACACAGATCAATACTTACTGTTTGACTCCCACCATCCACTACAGCACAAACTAGGAGTCATCAGGACCCTAAGCCACAGAGCAAAGAGCATCCCCACCTCCACAGAAGCCAAGAAGAAGGAAGACAGGCACCTGAAGACACCACTTAAGGCCTGTGGATATCCAAAGTGGGCCTTCAACAAAGCAGTGGGCCATCCCAGAAGAACAAGGGATCAGTCTGAGACCCAGACCCGACGGAAGAACCTGGTCATTCCTTACATGGCTGGAGTGTCGGAGAAGCTTAAAAGGATTTTTGGCAAACATCACATCCCTGTTTATTTCAAACCCACTAACACACTAAGACAGAGACTTGTCCACCCAAAGGATCCGATACCAAACCAAAAAAGGAGCAATATAGTATATGCGGTCCAATGCAGTGAGGAGTGTTCAGACCTCTACATTGGAGAAACGAAACAGCCATTAAACAGAAGGATGGCCCAACATAGGAGGGGCAACAGGTCAGGACCAGAATCAGCAGTACACCTCCATTTGAAGGACAAAGGGCACTCTTTCAAAGATGAGGATGTACATATATTAGACAAAGAAGAGAGGTGGTTTGAAAGAGGAGTAAGGGAGGCCATTCATGTGAGCATTGAAAACCCCTCCCTCAACAGAGGTGGTGGGCTCCGGCATAGTCTATCTGCTACTTATCAGGCTGTGCTTTCCAAAGTCCCCAGGCAAATCAAAAAGCCTTCACCACCAAGGCCATAGCTAACGACCTATTATTGATAGGTTTCAGCACCTTAGGCCATTGTTCACCTTAAGGCTAAGGATACTATTGTCTCCCTAACGAGCCTATTTAGGCCACTGTTCATCTTATGAGCCTAATTCAGGCCAGGGTGACAAGAGGTCAATGCTGCCTATAAGATGGAGGATTTGCACTAGCTGTATTCAGACCGATGAAGCTGTTTGGATGAACAGCGAAACGTTTCTATCTCTCAAAAAAGAAGTCCAGTAGCCATGACTCAACTTCCAGATAAACTCACCTGGATGACTGAGAATCTTCACAGACATGTCTCAAATCTTTTGATTTCTTGGTTGCTGCCTCCACTTTAGTTAATCGTTGAACCAAGGTATGGCAAAGCTTTAACTGCAAACATTTAAGTTATCTGATTCTGTAGCTATGACCCCCCCCCCTTTAACCTTTATTTCTGCTTTTGAATGTTTTTCTTTTATCTTTCTCAGGAGTCTTTGCTACTTTTTGTCATTCATAAATTGTTATCTGCAGACAAAGTCCTTCCTCTTCAGGCAAGCTTTCCCTGAATGATGGACTACCTATTATGTGACTTAGATGGATTACCTTGCATGATTGCATTGACTGATTTCGTAAGAACACCAGTGTTTTCCATGTTAGTTTCCAACCCTCACAATGGAATTTTTATTTACGCTTGCTCTTTGTAGCTTTAATGTTATCTTTTAATATTCTAAGATGCCTCTTCTCATTCCCTGTTCTTAAACTTCAATATGTCTTAAATGCTCTGGGCTGTATATTTTCCCTCATTATTGTAAGCTGCCTTGGGTCCTTTTCCAAGGAGAAAGGTGGGGTAAAAATATTCAAAAATAACTAAATAAAATAAGTGTGTTGAATTATGAATGGTGCTCTTGTTTTCACTCATCCTTCACCTTAGACATGTGTCACAACTTTCTTTGGACAGTAAAGAAAGCCGGTAAGAAAAAAAACTTGACATTAAAAATGTAAAACTTTAGGGTAAAAACTTTATGGATATTCTGGTCCACTGAAAGGACAAGAACATGAGTTCTCAATTTAAGTGAAGTCTAATTCTCATTACAACCCAAAATACTAAACTGGGTTTCTTGTCTTTTGGACATATTATAAGAAGACATGCCTCACTGGATGCTAGGAAAAGTGGGTAGCAGTAGGAGAGGAGAAGGACCAAACATAAGAGGGACTGAATTGAACCAGTAAAGAGAGACCTTTAGTTTGAAAGACCTGAGCTGTCCAGTTAATGGACTTTTTGGAAGACATGAATACATATGCTGTTGTAAATCAGAATGATAGCATACAACACAGAGAGATATGTGTAGGACTGATATATCATTTGACCTAACATTATGTCATCTGAAACTTTTACCGAAATGTACAACAACATTAACTTATCTTTATCCACAACATTCTTCCTAGAAAACCTCTGGAGGAATCTAAACACACTCTTACACAAATAATGAACTAGAAGAACTGGTAAATTATCAGAGATATGTGAAGCTTTAAACTTAAGGGGTAAAAGAAGAGCATAAGAACAACCAATTCTAAATAATGAACCACTTGAGTGAAGGCTGACAATTAATCCCAGCTAGAGAAAATCCACCGAGTAAATGGTAACTAACTATTGTTGCCTTTGACATTATAAACTTTACCGAAGTGCTTTTTAAAGACAACTATAAAATATAACAAAAAAATTAATCGTACAACGTTAGCTTTGGAAGTAATATTTGCGTGTCTGAGGGGATGTGCACAATGAAGACAGAACAGAGATAGGTTCATGACTGAGTTCAGACAGACATTTTAGTTTTTGTATTTTTGAGTAATAAAAGGAATACCAGTTCTGTTGTTAAGGCAGTAAGAGTAAAAAAAAATATAAGTAGACAGATGTAAATCAATCTCTTCTTGGGTATTCTGTTAGACACACATATTTATGAGTCTTTAGTCTTTGAAAGTGTCCACACTGGCATATAATTCTGGTACATGTATCACTGATGGCATGGTTTGAATGGTCTGCATCATGACCTATGATTGCCAAACCTGATAGTTATTACTTTTAGAAATGAACCCCAAGAAGTCCAAAGATAACGCAAGCTGATCTATCGCATTTCCATCCTGAAGGGAAAATCCATTAACTGGGCACAAAGGACAATACTCAAAAAGTCATTTTAAGTTTGCTTTTCGCAGCTAACAGTACACAGTCATTATGTTGACTTACTGGAATTTATGTCAGAACAGCTCTTTTGTTTTTGATAAGACCATGACTATCAATTGCAAATAGGGAAATACCAGTTCTCGTGAATTCCCTGTCTTAGGTGGGGGTGTAGGAAGGATGACAAATTATGTCTCCCCATCATTAGAAGGGTCCCTGCTACAACAGTCACACATCACACAAGTGATCTGGAGAATCCTGCTTCCCAACTGTAGCAAAGATGGGAGTGACAGATCAGACTGGAGGACTCTCCAGAAAACCAGCCAGGCCCAGAGAATCAGTCTGGTTCTGTAGGCAAGTAAAAGTAGGCAAGTAACATGGCCTCTTAGAGAGATGCCCATGCAGAGGCTGGATCTGAAGAAAGACTTCCAAGCCAGGCATTGTTTCCCAGAGAAGTTACTAGTGGGGAGCAACTATTAATGGCTGCCAAGTCTTACAGGTCTTAGGGCCAAACTGCACTGCTGTACTGCAGCTAGAACTGTGTGCACGGCCTGGGATTCAATCTCAGGTTGCCGGCTTATGGTTGATTCAGCCTTATATCCTTCTGCAGTTGGTAAAAGGAGTACCAAGCTTGCTTTTGGGGTGTAATGTGTAGCCTGCATAATTAAATTGTAAACCACCCAGAAAGGGATTTAAGCACTACGGGGTGGTATATAAGCAGAACACATTACAGGAACTATTACAGAAAGATTGCTTCAGTCACATGAAAGCTAAAGTCTGCAGCTCTAAGTACAGCCATTGTCTTTAGGAGTTCTTCCTGCTTTGGATGTTTTGATGAGGAGGGCATCCTTTCTTAAGCTTTTTGAGGAACTGCAACTTAAGATGGAATGGCATCTGCCAGGAGGTGGTGATCATGAAGGAATCCAAGTCCAGGTAGGCATGAATACTACTTGACCAATCACCAGTCAGTCAGTGAACCAAATATTCCTTCCTGAAAATGGCCTATGTTTGGCTTAGTATCCATTCCCAAATTTTTTCAGAAGTGGAACAAGAGTGAGGGTTTGTCAGCTGAATTTGCTGCTAATTGCTTCAAGACTGGAACAACAACCATGGCTGCCTGGCAAGTGTGGACAAGATGAAAATTTACCAGTTGGTGGAGATAGGGATTCCAAAGAAGTACTCCTAAAATCTATAGAAACAGTCCAGTGGTGGTAAGGTTCAGAAGTTGGTTGGCTGGACCAGGACCTTTCCTACAACTGGATGCCAATGGGATTATACTAACCAGCTCAAGAGTCTTTACCACTTAGAATTCTATCTCTGACCACAGCATCCTCTTCAGGATGGAGGGGCATGTCTGGGCATCAGTCTGGACAGTTAGCTTGGCAGCAGCCATCTAGCCACCTTTTGGTAATTTGTGAGAGGTTTTGCTGTCAGATGCCCAGAAACATTCAACTTCATGAGAAAGCTGTTGTGGAGCCCTCACCACAGTTGCTAGCCATTCATTTTGGGAAGAACAACTTTTCAAAAAGGCCCTGGATGGACTTGGTTCTCACAACTGTTTTCAACGTCCTACAAATGAAAGAGTTGTTACCTGCACAACTTGGGGCAAGATGATTATGGAGAAGGCAGGAAACCCATCAATCATAAAAAACAGTTAGGAAATTGGGTTCACCTCTTTAGAGGGGAAAACATCCACCTTTTCGCCTTTAAGAACAAGGCTGTGACATTGGCTTGCTAGGATGTTGCATACCCTCCTGTCTTAGCGCGAGCCGTCTGGACTTTGCTGAGTAGCTCCAAGGATGGGTGAAATATAAAGGAAATATTGTATTGCTTTATCTGTGTTCCATCTTGTGGTTAAGCTGACATCTCTCTGGATCTCACATGAGTTGCACAATCTGAGATTGCTTTATCATGTCATTTGAAAAGAATGCAGTACTTTGCTTGTGATATTTATGCATCCAGATGTAAAATAAAAAGAGCCATTCAAAGCATATGATCTCATTCTCCAGTCCCATAGGGCCATGAAGAATGAGAGGCACTTGGAAGTCAGATGCAATATATTACTTAAAAAACAATAAATATTAAGCACTGCTGATTGTTGGCAACTGTGCTGAATTAATTAAGTGGTTACATTTTCAACTAATGTAAGTGGGAAGTTACTTTATTTCATTTAACATCTAGTCAATAATACTGACATATGGAGACCCTTTTAAGGGTTTCCCATACAGAAATTACCCAGAAGTGGCTTAGCATTCCCTTCTTTTGGGATTGTGCGGCTTGTCCAAGTCGATACCAACTGGCTCTTCTCCCAGGAGATGGAGTGGGGGGGGGAATCAAATTCCCAGCCTCTGCCTCAGCAGCCAGATGCCTACACCACTGAGCTATCCAGTGAGCCCAGATGTTACATTACTTGGATTAAAGTTGACTTGCATTTTAACCTGATGAAATATTCCTATTGAATTACATCCTCAAGAATCCTCTAGCCATTATGGTGATACCAGGGGAGGATTATGGTTAATTCCCCCATGATCTTTCTGACAATGAGACTTAAAAAAAAACTCATTTTCATTCAGAATTCCTACTTGGACTGTAGAGAGTTAAGCCTTCTTCACAAAATCTTCATTGTCTATGGTTTCGTTCTTTCCTAAATAGAAAGATTCCTCCAGCTACTAAGTTGTGCATTGCATATGTCTTTGTGCTGACGTTTGGTGGAGATGTAGTTTGCTGTTTTTGCACTTCTTGGATTGTTTTATATCCATAATGTTTGTATTGCTTTCCATTTATAAAGCACATTTGCAGAAGAACAATAACAACCAGAAAAAAAAAGATTTAGCCAAAATGACCTTAAGAAGTATTATACAGAACAGAACAGAGCACAAACTGAGCTTGGGAAAGATACTTTTCGTCTCCTGGGAGCTGTCCATTAAAAACAAATGTTCTAACAAGTCAAGTGCAAAATTCAGATCAATATAATTTTAAAAAAACTTCTCTAAGTTTCAAAGCAACTGAAACTGTCTACTTACTTTGCCGGCAGTACTCATAGTGTTTCTGCTTTGCAGTCTCTGCTACTCTCTGGTTTCTTGCTTTAAAAGTTAAGAGAATGAACTCTCTCCTCCTGGTTCAGTGAATGTTGGAGAGATGGTTTACAGTTCCCTGTCCAGAGTTCTGTGCCATTTAACCAAACCCAAGGGTGACAAGTCCCACCCCTGGACCCAGAAAGAAAACAGACACTCCTTCGCTGAATGTCAGTTCTACACTCCTGGTAGCTTAGCAGCCATTGGCTATCAGAAGTGGGTTGATACTCGTTACACTTTTGTAAACAACTTTGTAAATGTTTTCTAGAAGACTGTCAAAAAGATAAATTCTGTGTGTTTTCATCCTGGCCAATAAAGATGGGAAAATCCCATAGCTGATAGTGCCATTTCACGGACCACAGATGTTTGATGTCATGAGAAGGCAGCTGCAATTTGATGGATTATAATTGCACTTTCACCCTGCAGAAAAGAGGCACTTGTAAGCTTTTAGTGCTTCCCTTAATAGTTTTAGGCAAAGCTTGGAAATGGATGTTTTAGAGCACAGTTCTCACTGGCTAATGTGGTCAAGGACTAGTTGAGCCGAAGCTATGATGAATCCAAACCCTTTCCATCAAAGAGATGATTTGGGGTTTTTTTTAAAGAGCCCTGTGAACTGATGAGAGCTGCCTAGATGCCCTGAGCACATCCAATCTTGCCTGATCTTGGAAGCTAAGCAGGATCAGGCCTGGCTAGTACTTGGACGGGTGATCACCAGGGAATACCAGGTGTTGAGGTTCCTGGAGTAGAGTAGGAACTGGCAAGCCACTCCAGTATTCCTTCCAAGAAAACTCCATGGACTGGGGTCACAAAGAGTCGGTCATGACTGTAACAACACAAAAACTACAAAATGAAATGAACTGATTCATGGTTTGTCAGTTGGTGAGGGTAAAATGTGTGGGCCATGGTTCATCAGCTACTAAGAGACTACTCTGTTAGTAGCAAATTTTGTTTTATCAACTAGTGTGCTAGCAGTTGCTAGCAAGTTGCTAGCAAGTTGCAGAACAAAATCTATGCAAAAATAAGGCTGATGAATCTGCCTGAATTTTACAAGGATTATAGTAAAAGGAATATATATGGATGTCAGTCATTTTTAGGCTTGGTTCTTCCTGACTTGGGGGATCCATGGCCAGTAGTATGTTGCAACACAGATCATGTATGTTCAGAATGTTATTGCAACACACATGGCAGAGATGAGCAGTAGATCCTGCTGGTTCATTTAGCGGCTGAACAGGTGCTTGGTGCTTTCCAGCCCTACCTTCTTGGATGGGCATCACTCAGAGGGAGTGCCTGGAGGAGGCAGGATGGGGAAGCCAGGGCGCTATCTCTGAGTGGGCGCTGCAAGAGGAGGTACCCACTCAGGGACTTGGAACAGCACTACGCTGGTTTGACAGTGAAAGAACCATCCTGAAGTTCCAAACCAGCAGTTTGTGCCCATTGATATATCTATCTTTAGTTTGTCCTGATGATTTAGTCTACTATATGTTGAGTATTGCTCAGAAACAATTGTGCCAGTTCATTTCAGTTAGTGGGCTGAGATAATCCAATCTGGAAAGGTATGATGGGCAACCCAAATGCAAAGCTGGAACTCTTTATGAGTCATGGTTGAAGGTTATAATAATATCCAAAGCTGTTCGCTGATGGCAATTGTAATTGTTGGTATGTAGTGGAAGTAAATTTGGAAGGTCAAGTGTTGCACTTTGAGGGATGCCATAACCAGTTCCCCATCCAAGAAGCGAGCAATAATGCAGAAAGTTGAAGCAGCCTTATCCATGAATGACTGTCTGGTACTGTATTTTGTATGTTAATGTCTCTCAGTTGCCAATTCCAGTCCAAATTACCCTTATATAGGTTACATTCCCTTCCAATTACTTTGAGGATTATAAATAACCTCAAGGGGAAATATTCACTTCTGCCCCTTCAGAGGAAGTAATGGGTTCTTAAGAGGAAAACTGTTTATTTCACCACAAGGTCACATCAATGACATTTAGCAAATTAGCTTGTGTTTGGTTTGAGATCCTGAACTAGGAAATAGTATGAATAGAAGGAAAATACTGTACTTTCATTGTCTCAGGAGGATTATTTTGCGAGGAGAAGATGAAATGCTTTCATGTGTTATCTGATCCTCATGGATCTGATAGCAGAGTGATCTGTAGGGACAACCTCTCTGCTGGAAAGATCTGAAGAAAACCTTCAAAAAGATCAGAGAAAGGACTGAGAAAGAGATTAAGAAAACTTTCTCCAGCCCACCCAAAGGACAAATCCACAACATCAGCACAAAAACATATTTGTGATGCTTCACTTAAATAATAAGCAGACAAAGACAGGCCAGGACAGAGTAGGTTAGTCCTAAGTGAAATCTGGATTCCTTGGAACTGGTCCGTGGCCAACACAGCTGGACTTTTTTGGCCAGTTAGGACTGTACTGAAAGTCTGAAAATTAGTAAACACAGCACACATCTTTTGCAGTGATCTATCTTCTTCATATCTTTCTGAATGCCACTGGTGGACATTTGTGTGTGGGGGGGACCAACTATGTTAGAACGGCAGGGCTAAAAGGGACCCTACGGATTCTTGGCTCCAGCCCATCAAGGAGGCACAGCGGGGACTTGAACTCCCGACCTCTGGCTCCACATCCAAAGACCTAAGCCACAGAACTACATGCACAGCAATTAGGGTACTGAAATTCACACAGTGAAGAAATTTGCCCCTGGATGAGCACATGTGTTGTTCCCAGTGGGTAGCCCGGGAAGTGGGCTAGCCCGGGTAGCAACTGGTAGCCCGCAGGTCCACCAGAAGGTGCCTGCCAGGTATCCACCAGCGGTGTGCTCAAGGGGGAAAAACTTCCCTTTTTGCCTACCTCTGGCCAGGAAACTCCCACCCTCCACTCCTCTTTTCCACCATCCCACATCCTTCAAAAATCTCCCACCACGGCACCCTCTGCCCAGGGACTGGTGCGGATGGATCCGTAGGGCGCTGCTGCCCGGCCCCTGCCCACCAGTGCTAGTCCGGTGGGCTCAGAAAGGAAGCCACAGCCTCCTGAGGGAGCTGCAAGGCCAAAGAGGTTGGGGAGGTGGCCATGATTGAGGAAGAGCAGGTGATGTGCTCCCACCCCGAGGAGTGCACCAGTTCCCTCCACATCTCACCTCCCCTGCTGCCCATCCCATGAGCTGGTGCAGTGGTGGCAAATGGGAGGGCCGCGGTGATCCCCATCACCCACCCACCCACTGCCTCCCGCTGTCTCTTCCCCCACCCACCCACCTGCCACCTCCAAGGCCAGAGAGCCTGGGTGGGTGGGGGGCAGGTGCACGCCTCTCCACGCGGTCCCCAAGCCAGTCCCCACTCCAAAGCAGCAGGGGCAGCAGGACTTGGCGAACATTAATTCGGAGACTCAGAGTGCCAGGAGCAGACCAGCTGCCTGCCACTGCCCCCTCGCCAGGCCGCTGCCACCACCACCCTACCCGCAAGGGAAGAGATGGTGGCGGCGGCAGCAGGAAGGGCCCATCCATCCTAGTCTGGAGGCTGCCTGAAGTCTGGCATCACAGAGGGGAAGCCCCAGGCTCCCTGGCCCCTTAAGCAGACTGAGGGGTGCATGTGCGCACACTTACACCCTGCCTCTCTCCTCTCACCCCGGGCGGTGAGCGAGCAAACCCGACAGGCATGCCACCACCATCTGGAAACTCAGTCCAGAACACCACCCCTCCAACACCTGCCGCCACTGCCATGGCAGAACCTCCTGCCCAGCCCCCAACAGAAGACTCTGCCCTCCACCCAGGAGCACTGGCGAGGGACATGCGTGTGGGCTCTCTCTCTCTCTAGTCGAAGCACCCTGCAGGGAGACGTGGAGGCCCGGAAAGTAGCCCATGGGCCACTCAAAGTTGGATAGCCCCGCTATAAACAATAATAGATGAGTTGACTAAACACGTATAGGGTTACCAAAAAAACCCTGTGTCCATGAGAGGTTATATTTGATGAATTATTGTCCATTCCAATTGCCTCTCTTTGGAATAATACTTTACTGTACTTGTGATGAGCATAGGCATGGCAAGGCTACTGTCAAAGTCATGTTGCCTGTGCTAAGTGAATGTCTCTGTGTGAAGCCTCTCATTTGAATGCTATTTCAGGTGTCGTGATTGTGACAATGGTTAACATACCAGGAGCTGTTCACTGAAATCACCCTGTAGTCTTCTAATTCGGAGACATCAGTTTAACAAATGGACAACCCCACAGGCTATTTTCTCAGCAGATAATGAAATACAAGTAGGTAAAGTGGCTGCAGGATCACTGACATCTGTTATCTTCTTGAACAAATAGTAGCAAAGTGTATCATGATCATCAATGATTAAGCCCGAAACATTTTTCTCCAGCGATAGGATTTTCAAAGTATGTACACAATGTGAAAACCTTGTGTGTGCCAAGAGCATACCTTTTCTTTGATGCAATCTTTCATACTAAAATATCCATGTTTCACTTATTTGTTTTCAAAGATACTTGACATGTGAAGACATATGTAAGATGGCTGATCTTCAATATGAGACACACCACCATATCACTCTGAACACACCTGATTTCAGACCTTAACTAGCTTTGGGCCTGATTACCACCTGGATGAAAGACTATTAGAGAATACTTGGGATCTCCAGAATTGATGATACTAAGCTAAATGGCCTTATAGTCTGGCTCACTATAATCCAGCTTCCTCTCTGTCTGTGAGAAAGGGCGCTTTTACACAATCCCTAAAATCTGAGGCAAAGGGCTCCCAGATCCGGAGCTTAAAAATGTTTTCCCAACAGCTCCGGACTTTTAAAAAAACTAAGTATGGCCACGCCCACCTAAGCGCGTCCCAGCACACTTTTCAAGTACCTGGTCTACGAGGGTGAAAAATTTCTGATGCGGATGTAACGCAGTGAGTGCCGGGCTCTCCTTGCCTTGTGTTTGTTTGTTTTTTGTCCCCGCCACCCCTTTAAGAGACAGGAATCACGATGACGACAGGGCTCGGAGCGGCTTCTACCGGCAGAAGGAGGTGAGCCTGAATTTTTTTCTCCCTTTTTCTCTCTCTCCCCTCACGCAGATAGGAACAATGGAGTAGGGACGGGTGGGAACACAGGAAAAGCGACAAACCCCCAAGATCTCTGGTCCAAATTTAAGTGACCAGCGGATCTTAGGGGTCGTGTAAAAGCTCCCAAAGACAGATTTGCTATTCCACTTTGGACAGAAAAAATGTCTTAGGCTGGTCCTCATGCTGCCAAGTCAGTTTTGACTTATGATTGATGACTCTTTCCAGGGTTTTCTAAATATAGAGTATTCAGGAGTGGTTTACCTTCTTCTGGGGTCTGCCCTGGCTCTGTGCAGGTTGCCCAAGATTGCAAAGATGGAATCTTCTGCAACACACAGTGGGGAATTGAACTTCCAGTTACCAGGTGCCCCAGCTCACTAAGATACCCAGCCTCTTTAATATCTCCTTGTTCTAAAACTTGCAGTGGTGGCAACCTTCCTTATCAGTGCAAGAAATGGTAGGCATTGGTTGCTTATGTCAATCATGCAGCAGTTCAAGATTTTATTAAAATATGGCTTTGCACTCTTCACTATGGAGCTTCAGATTTTCCCTCTGCTTTTCGCAACTAGTTAAAGATAAAAAGCTTTCTCCTGTCTTGTTCATGGCTCTCAATTTTATTGATTTTCACCTTGTGTAAACAATTTCATAATCTGTAACAACCTGAAATCTTTGCACAAGACTGTGTTACCTGTGTAATACTTGCTCAGAATGAGAAACATATTACTGTCATAAAATGTAGAACAAATGCTCTTATCAAAGAAATTCCCATTTCACATTTTTAACTAGCTAGAATTCTAATGTGTTTTCTTAAGAATGAAAGATTGCTCTAGATCAGCCCGATCCTGAGGAAATCCAGCGACGGAGCTAAAGGTCCTTGCCAATATGGAGGGTCCCAATACATTTGAAGGGAGAGACACAGACTGAAAAAGTTTGTAATCTGTTTCTTCTTCCTGCAATATTATTCCTCTTCACAGGCAAACCTTTTAATGCTATGGGCCTGAGACCTCAGATACATAAACAAAGTCAAGCTACTCTCCTCAAATCAACAAGCTGTCTTTTTCTCTTAAGGATGCACTACTTCTAAATACAGACTTTTTTATTTTTGTGGAGGATTCAGCAGTTCAATAGGATTCCCATCTTATCCTATGCAACCTAAACACTTGTTCCACACTCACGGGTGCTATGGAACGTTGACCAGTTGTAGGCTGACTCCAAGGACTACTATGAATTTATCCAGTGCCAAGATACTCAGCAGTGGATGAGAGATACATAGATTGCCTCTTCAGATTTTGTGACATTTATGTTTTGCTTTGCATCCCAGTCCTTGAAGAAAAATGGGCTGTATGTCAAATGAATATCTCATACCTTTCACTCAAAACTGGGACTCAAGTCAGCCCCACCATTAGATTAAAAATAGGTACGAACAAAAACATAATCAAATAGAAACCAATTTAAAAGAATACCAGTCATCAAAATATAAAGGATATGCTTTTTCTTGTGATCTTCAATCGCTTTCAATGGATCTGCGTTCCTAGTGAAGACTTTTATGTAAATATACTCAGAGTCTTCTTATCCTGATCACACACTAATGATGTGGAATGCACTTTGTGTGTTCTCTGCCATCAAGTCAAAACTGACTTATAGTGACCCTAATAGGGCTTTCAAGGTAAGAGAGATATTTAAGAAGTGGTTTTGTCATTTCTTAAACATCTACCCTTTCCCCAGTAAGTTTCCATGGACAACTGGGGATTGAAACCCTGTTGTCTAGACTGAGTCCTAGCCTGTCACTCTATCCACTTCATCACACTGGGAATGTATTTTGACTAGGGATGGGCACAAAACAGAAAACTTGTTTTT
Organism: Phrynocephalus guinanensis; assembly: GCA_037367245.1. Lineage (NCBI taxonomy): Eukaryota > Metazoa > Chordata > Lepidosauria > Squamata > Agamidae > Phrynocephalus > Phrynocephalus guinanensis. The sequence goes on from CM074741.1 coordinate 23,638,426, forward strand.
TGTTTCATTTCATTTCGTTCCCCCGTGATTCATTTCATTTTGTTAGAAATGCCTTTTTTATTTAAAAAAAATCATATGAAACGAACTAGTAACAAACTGATTTGTTACTCTATTAAACGGGTCCCCTGGGTTCCAGAGGCACCAAATTTGTTGCCTCTAGGACCCAGGGCAGCCATTTCACAGCAAAACGAATTAGTTCATTTTAAACAAAAAACCCACCATTTCGTTTTGTTACTAACAAAACACTTCTTCCCCGTTCTGTTTTGTTTCGTTTCGTTAGCTAACGAAATGATGAAACAGCATTTTGATTTTCATTTGGTGCCCATTCATAATTTTGACTTAATGGTAAAACTGGAATCCATGATAAGACTGAGACTGTTTTAAATATTAAACAACAGCAACCAACGTTAAATATTAAGTTTTAAAAGAGGGGAGTATGCTGTATCCAGGTTATTGACATGCTCTGTTTCAGGATCTCAGACAAGGGAGAACACTGCAGGTTAAATGACTCATCATAGACGTACATGAGGCAGAGAGTAGCCTCTGATGGATTTGAATGAAACAGTGCTGCTACAAGATCCCAAAAGAGGGGGCATGCTTGTCTGCAGGATTCTTCAGAGTATGAAACAGCACCATCTAGTGGCACGCTGAACATATTGTGGCGCACAAGCTTGGTCCCAAATTTCAAAGCAAAGAGTGTGATTTCCTTGCATTCTACGTACCATATACTATAATCTGTCATCTTTGCTGCATTTCTGCAGTGGAAAATTATTAAAGGTACTACATAAAAAGATTTATCTTTTCATATGGCAGAAGGTTTTTTTTAAAGTGTTTTCAAGATGTGGGTGTATATTGTTAGGAATGTGACATTTTAAAGAATCTTTATTTTTTATGATAGAGGTTTAGTTTGTAAACAAAACATTAGCTGGTCAATATTGGGTTCCTCTTCAAGCTTCTGCGTGCTCTTAAGTTCATGGCCAGTTAAGCTCTAACTCAGGAATAGCTTTATTCCGCTTTATCCTGACCACTCATCTGATCAAGTCAGGTGAGCTGAGGATCCATGTAGGAGTCCAGCCTCCTGTACTGAGCAAGGGGTTGAACTCGATGGTCTTACAGGCCCCTTTCAATTCAATTATTCTAGGATTCTATGAAACACCTTTCCCAGTAAGAAGTGTGGGGTGCAATCGCTTCTTGCTTACTTCACAGTGAGATGAGAAACTTCATGCTTACTTGACCATTGTTATGAGGCCTCCAGATGTCATAAAAGATGCGTCTCTGCGTAGAATACTGGAGAGAAAAGAGTTCTTGGGTTCCAAAGTGGCGCTTCTGTTTCTCCATACCTGCTTGCTTGATTTCATGAGAGATTCAGTCGAGAGAGGGGCCAGTGAGGATGAACAGGAAGGATGTATATTTTGAGAAGTTCGGCAGTCTCAAAAAGGCTGTGATGAAGATTTAATGCATCTTTGCAAAAACTAATTTGCCTCTTCATAAAAAAATAATAATCCCCCAAAAGCTAAGATAGCTGATTCAACAGAAGCTAGGTGCCTGTAAGCTAGTATAAAATAAGAACATCTCTACAGAGCTTTCGCTGTTGAGCAAAATATCTCCTCTTCAGGCTATTCCACAGGTATCTTCTTTGCACTATACCTTTTTATAATGATTTCCCTTCTGTTTCATTTTGTCATTTCATAATGGCATTGTCCATTCATTTAAATACTTCTGGACTGGAAGTGATTGATTGATTCCTTGCCTAGTTATGTAATAGAAGGTCTATAAGAACTGCATTTTGGAATGATCTCCCATTTCAGACAAATAATTTTAGTAGATAAAGTGTTGGACTAGCACTTAGGAGATCTGGGTTCAAATCTCCTCTTGGCCTTGGAAAGTTGCTGAGGAAGAACACTTGTAAAACTACTACTTAATATCTCACATGTTTTGGAAACCCTAATGCAGTTGTCGTAAATCAAAATTGACTTAGTGGCACACAACATACACAGTTTCGATGGAATAGATTTCTCTGTGTGAGTGTAACACAGTACTCCAAAGCACAGTTATCAAGTTGATAATATTCAGTGAAATGAGTCTGAAGAATGAAGCACATGTTCGTTTGCTTGTAACACATTTCTTGCTTTCTGTCTTTTTATTTGTAACCCAAGTCCAAGTCCATGTATCGCAAGTATCAAAAAGGTACATAAAAAAGGAATAGAAAAAAGTTATGAAATCTTTTAAAAAGTCATGTGATCATGTGTGACCCTTATGCCCTCCATACTACCACTTCCAGAGCTTTCCTGATGAGATGCTGCTGTTCCCTGTTGCATCAAGAATATTCGTAAGAACAGAAAGGCTATAGGATGAATATCAATTTCAAAGCACAACCTGAGCCTCAGCTGACCCCATATGGGAAAACAACTTACTTTGCTTGCAGACACTCCCCACATCCTAAGACGGTGTGCCACATTAAAGGTAAATGCCTCCTTTAATCCTGATCTCTGCATCCATTCTTGGTTTTCCGTGGAGAAGCATTTGGTTTTATGCATGGTATGAGTGGGTTAAAATGCATATAGCGTTTGCAGGAAAATGATCACCATTTGTCTCTGGTTGCTTAATGGTAGAACTTGGAAAAAATTACTTGTTATTTTTGTCCAAAAAAAGTTATTTTCCCCCTGAACCATGCACAGCTTTTGTTACTTCCAGATATAATAATGACTGTTATTAATGATCTTCCTTTACATTTATCAAGGGTTGCAAATATGTGGCTCATTAGCAGGGTAAATAATTCAAGAGAGTGACTCATTTTTTTTTACAGTTTGGGGTCTTGAGAGGAGAACATATATACCATTTGGATGTATTTGGCATGGCGTGTTAAAAAGTTGGGACAACCTAAGATTCTATTAAAAACAGTAAATGAACGGTTACAAAATCAAGGCACCTAGAGCAAGCCGGCAGCAGCTAATGAAATACAATAAATTAGCAAACTATGTTAATGTACTTTCTTCCTCTTAAGCTTGTACGTTTCTGGGAAGGGATTCAGTGACAGAATTAGAGATGTAAATTTTCCAGAAACGTTGGATGGAAATGGGAAAACAACAACAACAACAACAACAACAACAACAACAACAACAACAACAACACGTTCCTGAGCTGTAATTCTCAGAAACCCTGGCCAGCACATCTCGTAGCAAAGGATTCTGGGAATTACAGTCCAAGAACATCTGGGTTGCCAATGTTGCTAGACAGAATAGAATGAACAGAAGGGCCCAAGTTTGGTTTCTTTTTTTTTTTTATTTTATTTTTTATTGAACATGAAAAAGAACAAAATAACAATAATAAACAGTAATAGACAATCATAAACAATACAGAGTGCCCCCCACCCCCAAGAAACCGTCCAGTATTCTTGCATCTTCTCTTTCTTCTTCATCTTTTTTTATTTTTTTATTTTTCTTCCAATAGGCTTCTTAAGGTCCTTTACGCCAGAACTGTGTTGGGTTATAAGTTGGTTGTCTCCCTTTCCCTTTTAATAATACATAATCTATAAATTTCCCCCAAACATCATAGAAAATATCTTTTTTTATTTCACCTCTCAAAACTTTTATATTACAAGATAGTTTATCATTTAACGCTATGTCCCACACTTCCTTATACCATTCAGCAATTTTAAGGTCTGATTTCAATTTCCAGTTCCTAGCAATAATCAGTCTAGCTCCTGTCATAAGATTTGCTATTAATTCTTTAGTTTTCACATCATATTCATTAATAGATGGTAATGATAACAAAGCAATTTCCGGTACACATTTAATATCGGTTTGTATTATTTCTCTTATCTCCTCAAAGATCTCTTGCCAGAACTTTTGAACTATTTCACATTCCCACCATAAATGAAAATAGGTACCTGTCTTTTTTTTCGCATTTCCAGCAGAGCTTAGAATATTTTGGATTCATTCTATTCATTCTGACTGGAGTCATATACCATCTTAAAACTAGTTTGAAGTAGTTTTCTTTTATTCTGACTGATAATGACCGTAAAATCCTCAAATTCCAAATTCTTTTCCATTCATCATTATTTATTTCTTTCTCTATGTCTTGTTTCCATAGCTCTCTTATTGTGTCCTGTTCCCTATTCTCAAATGAATCTTGAATTATTTTATATAGTTTACCAACTGTTCCTTTCCCTGTATTTCCTTTCTCTGATTCATATGTTGTCAGAAATTGCTCAAATTTTATATATCCTCTAAGTTGTGTATTTTTCCTAATCCATTCTTTCGTCCAGCTGTCTAACTGGGCGTAATTCAACCAGGACAATTCCTGAGTTTGCAGAATACGTTTGATTTCTTGTTTTGATGTCATCTTTTTAATCCAATCTTTTAGTCTTGCCACTTTCCTTAATTTAAATAAGTCTCCCAATTTCTTCATGTTCGTGGGGAAATTTTCCTGATCGATCACCGCGCCAAGCGGGGAACCTTCCTGTATCAATTTCTTTCCATACTTTTTCCAAGTGAGCAATAGGGAACTTAGAAGAGGGTTTTTAATTGGGTAACTTTTCCTTTTTGGGGGGGAAACTAAATACATATTTATTTATGTCTTCATTTAGTTCCTCTGATTGAAGTTCCCACCATATTAGTTTGGTTTCTGCCCTGCCTGAAACTCTGAAGAGCCACTGCCATGTCAGTGTCAGCAATTATTAGTTATACAAAAGGAACCACTTATGTTCAGCCAGTGTTTTCATATTAAGCAATATCAACCTAAAATGCAGAACTCCCCCCCCCCAAACATGGAATTAAATGGTGGTTCTGTTTTTGGAGACAAATCAGGACCATAGCACATGCAAAAGACCCCCTGGATTTAACAATCCGGTGATGAGTGCCAACATGTGAAACTGGCCTGAATTGTGCATAATCAAATGCAGATGCTTATATGAACCAGCACTAAGAAAACAGCATGTGGTTCAGGATCTACATTTTGGCTGCATCCTTTTAGAAAACTCAGTCAAACAAATTGGGAAATGTTACTTTAAAGGCAGTGTTTCTTTCCCAGGATTGAATGATGCACCTGTCTGTGTCGTAAAAGATCGAGGATACAATGAAGGGCATTTTATTACGCCAGGCCCAGAACATGGTCAATTTTACAGAAACACTGGAACAGCTGTTGATCATTCTCTTCGCAGAACTACTTTGCCCAACCTGGTGCAAATCCAACCCAGACAGAATGTTACAGGTAAGGAGCCACTCTTGCCATTACAAGTGATAGGGGTCTTAGCTTGTTTTTTTCCTTGTAAGGAACATATAATGATCAAATTGGTTTATGACTTTAGACTTCTTGAGAACCACAACTCTGCTTTTGAATGATTTTCTCCTCTTTGGCCTTTTCAGTAGGCATCAGCAGCTAAAAGACCTGGCACCCAAGGCTGGTCTACTGTCTCTGGGCCAAGAGGGCTTTGTATAGAATCACAGAATCATAGAATTGGAAGAGACCTCAAGGGCCATCTAGTCCAACCCCCTGCCATGCAGGAACCCCCATCACAGGATTCCCGACAGATGGTCATCCAGCCTCTGCTTAAAAACCTCCAAAGAAGGAGAATCCACCATCCTCTGTGGCCGCATATTCCACTGCCAAACAGCTCTAACCATCAGAAAGTTCTTCCTAATGTTCAAATGGAATCTCTATTCCTGTACAGTGGAACCTTGACTTACATGCCGCTTGAGTTACAGCATATTTGACTTGCAGCAAGAAGGGGCCTGTTTGACTTGCGTCGTGGGCTCTGACTTACAGCTCGGAGCCCCGGCGCAAGGCCCCAGAATCGGGTGGCAGCCATGACCCAGCACTGCGGCTGCTGCCTACAAACTGCTCCTGCCTTCTTCCTCTCCTCCGGCAGTGGCGGCTTCGGTGAGGCCAGCTCTGAGCTCCTGATAAAGATTTTAAAGTTTTTCAGCAAATGCAGGTATGGTTAAATGTCAAAACTAGCTTTTTTTTTTTTTTAAAAAAAAAACCTCTTTTTTACTCCAGATCATACAAGAGATGAGATAACAGGGCTCACAAAAAGAGCAGGAAACACCCCACTTTTACAGCAAAAGGTAATCAGAAAAGCAATTTCCAGCATTACCCATAATTCAAGCCACCAAGACTAAAAGGGAATGTCTGTTTTCTTTCATTTATTGCATGTATAATTATGCCACTACCACACACTTTGTTCTGTGTTTCTTTAAGCTTACCTGGAAGTTGAGTCATGGCACCTGGATTTCTTTTCTTGAGAGACTGAAACATTTTGACAACATATCCAAGCCACTTTGTCAGTCTCATGAAGCTGCTTGAATGAGCAGCGAAATGTTTCAATCTCTCAAGTAGAGATGGACACGACCAGGAAAAATTACGTTTCGAGTTGTCGTGTGTCGGAGCCGGCCCGTTTCGGCTCGTTTCAGTTTTTCGCGACATTTTCCAAAAATTTGTCGTTTTGTTTGTCGGTTTTTCGTCTGTCGTTAGTACTGGTTTTGGGGGGGCTCCTGGAGGCACCTCTCGGGGGGGTGCCTCCTCTGGCCCGCCATGAAGGGAAAGCGGGCTCCTGGAGGCACCTCTCTGGGGTGGGTGCCTCCTCTGGCCCGCTACAAAATGGCATGCATAGCCAATTGGATATGCATACCATTAAGTTGCAGTTGCAGCAGGCAGAGGCACCTCTCTTTCGGGTGCCTCTGTGACTCACTGCCTGCAGTGCACTTGGGCTGGGGAATGAAGTGAGAGAGAACCCCTACGGGCACCCGCTGTGACTCACTAAGAAGGGAAGTGTACTTGCTGTAGTGCAATGCGAGTACACAGATCTGGCTTGGGGTTAGGGGTTAGCGCAAGGGCTAGGCTTAGGGTTACTGGTAAGGTTAGGGTGAGTTACTGGGGTGCACCTCTGGGTACCTCTCTGACCCACTAAGAAGGACAGTGTACTGGCGTATGGGTTAGGGTTAGGGTTCGGGTTCGGGCTAGGGTTAGTGGCTTTTTATGCCCGACTGGCACATCCCAGAAGTCTCGGTCAAAACCTGGCCAAGTGGCCATGCAATTGGTGGAATGGCTGCAAAAATTTGCATGGTCCACTCCCATGACCAGCCCATCATTGCGCAGGTGTAAAAAATAAAAATAAAATAAAATAAAATAAAATCAATGGAGACGTTTTGTTGCAAGAAAAACCCACTGCTGCTACTGTAAGAATTCAGGCAGTTTTAAAATAGCTATTTTTGCATGTTTCTGTGGTACTTTGGTGTGTTTTTGGACCACGCGATTTCAAAATAAATATTGCGGTCGCCCCATTTTGGATCCCCCGCCCGCACCACATGGCATGGCGACTTGGCGAGACGACGAGGATGCGCAGCCCAGGAGAGGAGAGGGGGGGGAGGCCGGGGACCCCCCCCCCAGAAACCACCCCTCTGGTAGGTGCCCTCACTGAGGCAGGCATATTTTTGCCTGCTTTTTTGGCCGGGAATCGGGTTTTTTTTAACTTTTTTTCTCTGCCGCGCCGCTTGGCGAGTTGCGACTCGACGAGGATGTGCACTTTGCGCAGCCCAGGAGAGGAGAGGGGGGGAGGCCGGGGACCCCCCCCCAAAACCACTCCTCTGGTAGGTGCCCTCAGGCAGGCATATTTTCGCCCCATTTTTGGCCAGGAATCGTTTTTTTTAATTTTTAAAACTTTTTTCCTGTGCCGCTTGGCATCGCGCGATCGCTGCGATGCCAGGAATGACAACGACAAATCAGACCCAATTTTTCTTTAGTCAGTTCGAGTTCGAGTTCTGGCGGAGTAATTGTCGTTACCGTTTACGTTACGTAACGGAAACGAGAAACGGAAACAGAAACGAGAATTTCGCCAAGTCGTGCCCATGTCTACTCTCAAGCAGTCCAGTTGCCATGACTCAACTTCCAGATAAACTCACCTGGATGACTGAGAATCTGCAGAGACATTTTGAAGCTTATATTCCCATCCCAAGATTCTCTCCTCCCTCGGCATCCTGAGCAGGAACATTGCAATCTTTTGTTGCAACAGCTTGTTTAAGTATATTTCTGGCCCTGTTCTCAACCTGCCTTTCCGAAAGATAAGCAGGATCATCAGCTCACTGTTCTCTAGTCTGACAATCTACACTGTTCTCTAGTCGGACAACCCCTACATGGTTTAGCAACTCAACATGAATCTACACAAGATGACATATTTATTGTATTTTCAAACTGCCCAATATATCTGATTGGGTTATATTTTTAAATCATAAAAATCCCATTCCAAAAAGAGGAACAAAACAAGAGGAAAAAACCAACTTTTTAAACCAAATGGTTGTTCAGCAACAGTGTGTGCCGTTTTATAACTGCTCTTGTAAATGGAAGCTTCAACTTCAACAGATATAAACCCAGAGAGTGTCTACAGATGGTTTTCCTCCACCTGGGAGATTCAGGGAGTTGGTATTAGGAATCCTGTTGGCATATGTTTTCCCTGGTGCTCTGAAGATGTCATCAGCTGCCTCAGGAAATTAAAAACGTCTCTCTCTTCCTCACCAGGAGCAAATTTCTGGCTTAAAATCATACCCCATCTCCTTCCACAGCTCACAATGGGTGCTCCAGGACAAAGGGGAGGCCTAGGGATTCCTAGAACCTGGTGGTGTGGAGTGGAGGAATGGAAAGCTTTTAATGCCAAGACCGATGGTGTCATCAGGAACAATGGCATAAACTTATGCCAATAGGATTCAGGCCACTGTGTCATTCTGGGAAGTGTCGTCCTCTAAAATGTGATTAGGATTAGGAGCACTGGAAGCAGCCATCTTGTAGGGATGTTGGGAAGTCTTGAGGTCTGACTCCCAAGTCCAAGTTTTTGGTACCAACTCCTGAGTCCATGCCCCAAGTCCCAACTGTGAGTTCCAATTAAAAATAAGTCTTTTCATCCCAGAAAATGGGAGAGAGATTAGATGGGTTCTGAGTCACAAGTCTAGTGCAAGTCATGGGGGTGGGATCTAAGTTGAGTTGAGTCACCTGTGCAACTCAAGTCCCACAACTTGAGTCCCCATTCCTGCGATCTAGTACCCAAAGGTCAACAGTGTATTCCAGTGCTACCACACCTTAACAGAAAAAAAGTAAGGGAATTGTGTTTTTATACCCATCTTTTTATTTCTGTTGCTTCTCTTTATATGATACTTTTTTTCAGGATGATCCTTTGAGGAAATATCTTGGAGATCATCCAAACAGTAGGACTGCCCCAGACCATCGTCTTTCATCAGGCCAGGCAATGCGTTACAGACCAGAAATCATGGAGAATTTTAATTATACCCCAAGCTATTTGGAGCATGAAATAAAAGTAAGATACAATTACTGATTATATTTCCATATATTCCTGTTTATCATATTTATAAGATATGTACTACCATCAGGTTGCCACCTTGCACACATACCAGAACGCTTACATACATACATACATACATACATACATACATACATACATACATACATACATACATACATACATACATACATACATAGAACAGTACAGTACAGTACAGTACAGTACAGTACAGTACAGTACAGTACAGTGCTGCTATTAGTCTCCAAAGAAGTGGTCTGAGAAAGGGTGAGTCTCAGATTTACTGAGTCCCCTGATGTTGGTGATGTGGCAACCAGTTTGATGGTAGTGGTCTGGCTAGTCCCCTCTCCTGACATGGCTGCTCCATATAGCAGGTGGAGAGGGTGCTGGGACATGGAGAGAGGCTTGTGTGGTTCTGTGGATCTCTCTCTCTCTCTCTCTCTCTCTCTCTCTCTCTCTCTCATTATTTGGTGGCATTGAACTACATGGGGTCCAGCACCCCTAACCCAAGCATTGTTGAAGGAAAAAAACATTGTTGCATTCTCACAATATGCACAGCTATAATGTCCAACACAACCTAAACAGATTTCAACAACAGATCTAACTGAAATTCCTTCATTGACCAGTTCATTTCTCCTCTAGATCCTTGAGAAGCTTCGTGATATTTTACAGACAGACTCCCTTGCGGAGATCCAAGCATGGTTTGGAAAGGCAAGTTTTCAAGGTATGCAGAGAAGTAAAACAAATGTGCACAGATAGAATATGAACTGTTCTTTAGCGATGCGCATAGGAAGCTACATGTGTGATTCATATTAGAAACATCTCTCAAGAGACACATAGATCATGCTTGATCCCCCCACCCCCATCATTCCTTCAAATCCAAAACTCTTCACGACTTCATTTATTTTGGAAGATTTCATCTCACAGCACTGTGATGATTTTGTTTGATAGATGAGTTACATTAAGAACCCTTAATATAAGAATATTCACAGACATATTACGTTAAGAACATTCACATTCCTTTAAATAAATGTTAAGGCAAAAGATCTTAATTTTATTTGCACCATCATACTCCCTTAATGCCTCTTAGATGCCCTAAGTACATCCGATCTTGCCTGATTTCGGAAGCTTAAGCAGGGTCGGCCCTGGTTAGTACTTGGATGGGAGACCACCAGGGAACACCAGGTGCTGTAGGCACCTGGAGTAGGAACTGGCAAGCCACTCCAGTATTCCTGCTAAGAAAACTCTATGGACATGGAGTCACGAAGAGTCGGTCATGACACAACACACAGACACACACTCCCTTAATAAGATTACCAATTCAGGTATCGGTTTGATTCCTTCTGAGATCAGGTTACGCCAAAGCAGTGGTGCTTTCAGGACTAACTTATATCCACAGAGATCTTTCTTCCCTTTTTCTGGAGAAGTTCTGACTACATGTGATAGGCTCTTTAAAACAAATGGAAATTGTTCATAGAAACATCAGAACAACACTAGAACTAGGGGGCACTCCATGAAACGTTTGGGTGCTAGATCTCAAACAAATAAGAGGAAGTACTTTTTTCACCCAGAGGATCACTGGTCTATGGAACTCCCTGCCAGAAGAAGTGGTGACAGCTGTCAGCCTTGACAGCTTTAAGAAAGGATTAGACAAGTTCATGGAGATCAAGAGTATCAATGGCTATCGTTATGGATGCCCAAGGACAACCTCTGGGTTGGAGAGATAGGCAGGATATCTCTCAATGCCATTTGCAGGCAAGCGTAAGCAGGTCAAGACATCTGCTTGGGAATACCCTGAAGCAAATGGTGAGCTGCTGTGTGAGACAGAATGCTGGACTGGATGGGCTGTGGCCTGTTCCAAAAAGGCTGTTCTTATGTTCTTAACATGAAAATACCACTTTTTAAAAAAGGAATAAATACTCTAGAAATGATGCTGTTCAAAAGAGCAAACATTCCAAGGCCTCAAAGAGTCCTGCACTGCCAATTGCTTGTATTATGTTGCAGTGATATTATGCCTATTTTAAAGTTGGAAAGCATTGCTTTTAAACAGAAGCTGCCCCATGTTCCTGGTCTTTCAGAGAAGGAATTTGTGTCGAATTTCATACGGTCTGATATAACCAGCCGAGAGTTGCTAAGTTACCAGCAAAATCCAAGGAAGGAAAATGAGGCAGAGAGGCTGAATTTGCAGGGTCTGCTGAAGCATAAGCAAGGAGTTCAGCAAGGATCATCAGATGATGGTAACCGACTCAGGTAAATATAGAGGACTTGCTGTATACAGCAAGTTAGAAAATTATCATGTGCTTTGCCACATGCCTTGTTTGAGCCTTGGCAAAAGAGATGGGGGAGTGTTGACTCTTCAGATGTTTTGGATTACAACTCTGAGAGGCCTTTGGGTAGTGGGCAGCATATAAATTGTATAGTAGAGTGAATGAGTGAAGTGGGGAGGGGAAAAGGACACCCAGCCTCCACAGGGAATTAAAGAGCTCACATGGCAGTTTCCTTTTTTCCTTCTCATGCAAGAGAGTGGGAGACACGAGTTGCCATTTTCAAAGGGAAGTGCAGGTTAGGATTTTGTTTTTCTTTATATTTATATTTAAATTGTTTTCAACATTCTTATTTTTCAAACCTTTTCTAGTCATGGGGCAGCTAGTCAAGTGTGTATATGGCTACAAATTGCACATTATTATTGACACATTAAAAACACAGAGTAAAATCCAGCTGTTAGTCCACAGCAGAGCAGATTCTACATCCAAGTACCTAAACCATGGTGTGGAGGTGGACTTCTAGCCAACTTCTTTTGTGAGTTTTGGCGTTTTGTGTATACAGCATGTAGTCTATGGGGCCCCAGAAAAAATCATCTGAGTTTTCATTATTTCTTATGGAGAAATTTGCTTTGATATAAGAGTGTTCTGGTTTACAAGCATGTTTCTGGAATGAATTATGCTTGTAAACCAAGGTATTCGTGTACTTTGAATTTCCTTCTGTCTCTTTTTTTCCTCATCATGTTTTAGGTACCTAATATAGTAATGTAAAGTACATAAGCCTTCTTTCTGCCCTTTAGGACCTCAAGCCAAATTTCAGAAGTCAATGAAGGATTCAAACAAGGTATGATTTAAACAGTTCAAACCCAGGGGAAAAATATGTCTTGCTTTCAGGAGACTAAGAAAACTCAAGTATTTTAGTGAAACAAAAATGAAGATCCCTCTCCCAATTCTCTCAACCTGCCAGTTGACATCCTACATCATTACTTTTATGACAACATAAATCATAATATCTGCATTATCAGAAGCATGAAAAGTGATCTTTATAGTTTTCACTTTTAGGGTAATATAGCTGATTTTCAAAATCTCTTTCAGAAAAGGATGGAAGTCGTTTAGTTTCCAGGACTGGAAAAATCAAAATCCCAACTTCAGAGAACCTGCCATTAGAACACACCAGCAGTAGATCTACAATCCATGGAAGTCAGGCCCATTCTCCTGCATCATCACAAAACAGCACCCAGTTGTTATACAGAAAGTCACGCTCTAAGAGGTCACAGAAGACTTGAAGAAACTATCCTCACGTTTAGCACCTGTGAAAGGTAGTGCATAATTTCCAGAACTCCAAAATACATCTGTACTGTAAACAAACCTTTGAAGCTTGCCCATAAGAAGCAACAAACCTGCTGACATTTCAAATACATACAAAATCTCATCCAAAACTTGAATAGTGCACAGAAATGAATAAATTTTGTTGCTGCTATTTAAGAATTCACAATATATCTGATTTTTAACAGAAAATTATTTTTCTTTTTCTTTTTTCTTTTTCTTTCTTCTCTTTCTTTCTTTCTTTCTGTTTCCTTAAATATAGCTGTGTTAGCCTTTTACTTATGCATAAATAGGCAGGATAATTATATCTTTCTTTTTCTAGCCATACCGCCTTGTGTCACACAGGATATCAAAATGGATGGCTTTGCAAACTTCTAGGAAGCTTTAGGTGCATGTACGAAGACTGTAGTGGGATGGAGGCAAAGGCATCCTGTGGGTATGTGTGACCCTGGCCCAGCTATATAGCATGTTCTGCAAAGCAATGTGACAGGCATCAGTTTGGATGGCGAAAAATAATATCTGTGCCCCCAACCCCTCCATTCACCTTCCATCCAATACCCATGTGCACCTGCTCTTTTTGCTCACTTGAGTTCTCCACCAAAACAAGCAGAACCAAAACAAGTCAGAGCAAAGAAACAGGAGACACACAGGACTATTCTGGAGGGGTGGTCACATTTCATGGTACTATAATAAAGCAATGTGGCCCATCTTCAAACTCTTTTATTCAGACATCAACAGCTGAGTCTGCAGTCTTTGGGGTCCTGTCTGTCTGCCGCTACCGAAAAGACTCAGATACACTAATTAAAACAGTCATACATCCATGTCAAACACTTCATAAAAGTGCTCAGACTGCAACCGAATATTCCTGGGCGCATATTTCTGCAGCTTACTCTAGGGAGCCATTAAACATGTCGCTAGAGCTTTGGCTCGTTGTTAAAATGAAAAATGTGCAATGTACAATAAAAATGAACAATTATTTTTGAATGTAAATTATTCTCTCAAAAGGTCAACAATGCTCTAGTACGAAGAATAAAAGCTATTTCTACAAGTAGGCCGTTATTAATATTTTTTAAAAACAAACAGCTCGTTTAAAAGGAACCATGCCATAATGTTCCAGGTGAAAAGTTGTAATAAATTGCATTTGATGGGCAATGCATATCAGCACCCACACCCATGTGGAAGGTTAGTACTGTACTGCAATTGGGTATGAAGGGTGTGCAACCTACAGGCCAAGGGTAGGCAATCTGTTGCCCTCTAAATAAAGCTGGATGGCAGCTCCTGTTATCTCGCCCCCTATGTATTTCTATCTCACCTTTCTCCCTGAAAGGGCTCAAGGTGGCCTAGATCAGAAAACAGTACTTAAAAGCTGAAAACTAGAAATTTTAAAATATTAAAAAGAATTAAACAAGTATTGTATTAAAATAGAAATAAGACCAAGTACCGTACCAAACACTTTGCTGTTGACCAATTTGTTGTTGCTGGAACAAACTGCATATAACTGTATCTCACACAGTTCCTGCAAATGGTCACAACAACATACCATATTGAAGGACCATGTAAATCAGGGCTGTTCAACTTTGAACAGGCCAAGGTCTACTTTTTCTGGCCCAAAGTGCCTGAGGGCTACTACACTAAAGCCTCTACTTACGAATTTTATCCATTCCGAGCACATGCTTATAAGGAAAAACTTTTGTAAGTAGAGCAGCAGTTTCCCATAGGAATACATTAAAAACCAATTAATCTGTTCTAGAGGGAACATATTTCAACGCACCATGGCCCTTGAACTGCCCCGCTTGGCAGAAACAGTGGGCTGGCAGACCCAGAACTTTGCTGGGGCAGTGGTGGTCCTTGGGGTGGGGGAGGAGGGGTGGAAAACTTATCCTCTCACTTTTTTTATCGATGGCCAGCAGGCTACTTTTGAACCCTTCGTGGGCTACTGGTAGCCCCCGATCTACCTGTTGGGCAGGACTGTCATAGACTATCACCAGAATGTGACAACCTGCTGGCTAATTGTGGTGCTTCCTCAGATTACTGATACTGATAATTCTACCTGGAGAGGCCCAAGCTCTCCTGTTGCCTAAGGAAGGATGCAAAGCACAGCCTTCCTGCAGATTGCGTGGCAGCAGAGGCCTCTCTCACCCCATCACTCACTTCAGTGCAAGCCCCATAGCAATGATGACAAGGAGAAAGATGTTAGCTCCATCCCACTACTGCTGTCGAAGAAGTCCCAAAGAAGCAGGAAGGTGGGATGAGGATATGGGGTGTGGGTAATAGCCACCAATTTTCGGCCCCTTCCACTGGGCAGCACTGCTATTGTAATAATCTCTGTCCCCAAATGGTCCTTGGAACCAAGCCATGGTGGCACAGGTGATGAAAAGCTTTGCCCTGTGCCCTTGAAGCCAAAATATGATTAAAACAGCAAATTCTGAATATAAAATTCAACTGTTATCCTTTAAATTCATAACAGCCAGATTTCTACTTAGGTAATGACATACACCAGGGCTGTTCAACTTTGAACAGGCCAAGGTCTACTTTATCTGGCCCAAAGTGCCTGAGGGCTACTATACTAAAACCTCTACTTACGAATTTTATCCATTCCGAGTACATGCTCATAAGTAAAAACTTTTGTAAGTAGAGCAGCGGTTTCCCATAGGAATGGATTGAAAACCAATTAATCTGTTCTGGAGCTAACAGATTTTAATGTGCCATGCCCCTTGAACTGCCCTGCTCGGCTGAGACAGTGGGCTGGCAGACTCAGAACTTTGCTCGGGCAGTGGTGGTCCTTGGGATGGAGGAGGCAGGGGTGGAGAACTTATCCCCTCACTTTTTTAAATTGATGGCTGGTGGGCTACTTTTGAACCCTTCGCGGGCTACCAGTAGCCCGCGGTCTACCTGTTGGGCAGGCCTGATGTAAATCATTACATGAAAGGTGTGATTATTAACCTTAGTTAAAGGCTATATTATTACAGTATATGGTTTATTGTTCATTATTGAATTGAACCAAACTACTTTTCCATATTTATTATTCTGTGAACACACAACATGACACAGTGCATCACCTTGTGTCTTTGTAGATCACAACTTAAGGTACTTAGCCAAAGTATATCAAACAGCATTTCCTCTTGCCCTTTTTTCTAATCTAGAGCTTGATTTCAGTAAAAGATTTTACAAAATGCCTCATATTGTTAGCACATCAGTCAAAAGTGGAACAAGTGATCCTACGTGAGTTGGCTGCCAGATTCTATTTCAAGACAGCTCATTTAATTTAATTAAGGTACTGCTTGGTACACCTTCGGTATGCAATTAAATTACAGGGATACAGGGATTTCAGCAAGAATAAATTTTGCAATTACTCAATCAAGACACTGCTTATCCAACTTGTAGATTATGCAAAAGCAAAGTGTCAAAAGATGATGGGATATAAAAATTACCATTAAGAAGAGACAGTGGAGCTGAAGCTAACAAAAAGAAATTGAAAAAGAAAATTGCAATGGTCTTTATTTAGAAGACATAATGGATCAGCAGGTATAGATGATAGCTGATATATTGATTTGGTACTAGTACTTGCCAAAAGTTTTGACACTGTACCTGATCATAAGTCAGCAGTGCAATGTGTAGTGTCAACATTGCCATTAGTTAAAATTAGGCTGCTGTTTCATACAATAGCCCTCCAGTTGTGGCCAGTTTGTCACCATCTGAACACCCCCAAAACTCTGGACACCCCAAAACCTGTTTTCCAGAGATGGTCGTTTTTTAACTGCTTGAGGTCAGTGGACTTATCTGAGCCACAAATTCTTCTGGGAAAGTGTGTGCTTTGGGTAGGGAAACAACCCATGACTCCATACAAGCAATTTGCCAGGAGAGCCCATGGAAAATGTCCAAGATCAAAAGGTCCTCAAAGACTGGCCATTTGAAAGCACCTTAGTCTGCTGAGAGCAGTTCACTGTTGCTGCTTTATGGAGACATTCCCGAGAAGTGATCTCGAGAAGCAACAACATTAATATGGGGGTTAGAAGGAAGCAGTGGAAGCACTGGGGAGTGGGGGACAAATAAGAGGCAGAAGTATCAGGCGTGGGGGAAGAGACGAAGTAACAAGTGATGCAGATACAGTGCGGAAGAAGAGGTGCCTAAGGGGGTATATTTAAGAAGAATTTGTGCCAAGGGGTCTCCTTCTACTTCTTCAAATGCCATGTCCTCGTAGAACGTTGGCGATCAGTAGCCTGGACTTGTTTCTATTTAAAGCTATTCTCAACAGAGCAGCTGTGTTCACTGCGGACCATTGTCTTAGGTCTTAAGCCAGAATGTTTTTCTACACCCGGGACCACGCTTCCCATCTGTTTTTCCTTGAAAGGATAACCTGCAGCATATGGCATTTCTTATTGTGCACTATGTGTCTAAAATATTGCAATTTTCTTCTTTATGGTATTGAGGATTTCTAGCTTTCTATTCATGTGCTGTAATACAGCACATTCTATTCATGTGCTGTAATACAGCCACAGCTATCCAAAGTATCTTCAGAATTCATCTGTACGTCCACATTTCGAATCCTTCCAGCAAATGGTGGAAGAGAAGGAGTGGGGAAGAGAATTGTTGGAAGTATGGACATAAGTGAGAAGAGGCAGCAACAATGCTACCAATGGAAGCAATGGAGCAGCATCTCCTTTCCTGCCTCAAATGCAAGGAAAACCTGTGCCACATCTGGTGAAATGGTTGAAAGCTTTGAAACCTTACACGCATCAACTATGGCCATCCAGAAATATTGCTAGATGCAACATCTGTCAATCCTAGCCACCTTAGCCAATGTGAAAGTTAAGGGGGGGAGCTACACCAAAAACATCTGAAAGGCCACTAGTGAGCTAAATATGGAATAACAGAACTTTGGGTGGAAGCCATGAGACCGAATTGTTCCAATTTGTAATACACTTGTCAGGCCTCACCAGAAGCATTGTGTTCAGTACTTGGCTCTGTTTTAAGAACAATATAGCCAAACTAAAATGGATTCCCAGGAGAACCACAGAGATGTCAGCAAGGTGGAAGGAAACAAGTCTGATGAGGGAAGGTTGAAGAAGATTGAAGAATGAGTCCATTTGGGCTAGATGAGAGAAGGTTTGGAGAGCAGATGAAATAACTCTTCAAACATCTGAAGGTCTGTTTTCATGATGGAGGGCAAAGACGTTACCTGCTGCCTCAGAAGACTGTACTAGGACCAGTGAGTGTAAGTACCAGGAAAGTACATTTCTTTGAACATCAGGAGAAATGTATTAGTGGTAAGAGCCATTTGACCATGGACTAAGAACTAAGGTTCATTGTGAAGGCAAAATAGACTTATCCTGATTACAGCTCTTCTCGAAGAGGTTAGTGTTAGATTATCTGTTGGGATGCTCTGAATGTCTTGCATTAAGCAGAGATGAAATTAGATGGCTTAAAACAGTCTTCTCTTTTCGCTTTTGTATTCTAGTTATAGTTATTCTAGAATGATTGTTTCTAAGCTTTATTTATCAAATCCGGCTTTATTTAATTATATGTTTATCACTACCCTGCCACTCATAGGCTCATTCTATGGCAGTCTCTCACAAAAAAACCAAACCAAAATATTGAAAGATGGTATCATTTCTTACAGTAACTATATTTTTACATTGAATGCAATTTTAAATGGTCTACGAAAGCCATTGATCAAAGGTAAAAGACTGCTAAGTCACAGTGCCTTTTCACTTCAATATAACTATCAACTCCAGTTAGCTTAGCAAACTTGTTTGCTGATTTTGCAAATCCATTTGCAAGTAAAATACTATGTGGGACCACCACATCAGATTTGTGCTTCAAACTTTTTTAATTTATTTATTACAAAATAAGGCAGCAGTGCCACCTGAAAAGTAAAATAGATTTGGATAATCAAAAGTTGAGACAAAATATTATTAAGGATAAGGTGTTGAATCTTAGTTAGGCCTAGCTTCAACTAGCTTTCTGTTCAGATAGGAAGCTCCCGGCTAGCACTGAGGCAATATATTAGCACTCGGATAGGCCTAGCTCAGACTTCCAGCTGAGGCCTTTATCTCAAAGGTGCCACACTTAAATGTCTGAATTAGAGATGGCCACGAAATGAAAAAAAATTTGTTCTGTTATTCGTTATTTGTTTCATTACGTAATGAAACGAATAACAAAAATTGTGATGAAATTGGAACAAACAGAACAGAACCACGAAAATTAGGTTCGTTACGTTTTGTTTTCGTTAATGGCAACGCGCAATGAAATCAGCTTTTTTTAAAATGTTAAAAAACATCCCGAATATCTATAAAAACCCAGCAATAATTATTTATTCTGCCTGATAATACCTACCAGGGGGCTTGGGGTCAAAACATGCATTTATGTCTTTTCTCATATCGCTGTATTTTTTTTCCTTTAAGGGGAGTTAGGGGACATCAACCCAAAATGGCTTCTAGATGCCTAATATTGATTTCTTGGGTATTAAAATGCCCTGGACATCTGTAAAAACGCAGTGATAATTATTTGAAATTATTACCTACCAGGGGGTTGTGGTCCATAAAACGTTTGTTTTTGTCTTTCTCCCATCGCAATGTATTTTTTCTTTTCCCTTTAAGGATGACATAAAATGAATCCCAGCCACAAGATGGATGCAAGCCATGTGATGGGATCATGTAAATTCTTGGACAATTTCAGCCAATAGCAGGTTGCAGGCTGGGTAGGTCTGGCAGCCACAGAGGGCATAAAAAGCTCTGGCAGCCCCCGTCCTCCTTGCAGTTTGCAGTGGGAGTTAGGGTGGGATTACTGTCTCTGCGACTTGTTACTTTAGGCCAGCCAGGCAGGTGTGTGTCTCTGTGTTCCTGCTGGCTGCATCCTGGCTCTTAGGGGAGAGAAAGAAGAGATTTCTCTTGCAGCCTCCCTGTGTGCGTGCGTACCTCTTGGTGAGTACCCTCCCCTGCCCCGCAGTGCAGTCACTCTGCGGCTGCCTTTGCAGCCTCCCTGCGTACCTAGTCTATACTGTGTCTCTGCCAGCATCATTTTTAAAGTGTTTTCTGGGGCGCTGGGGGATGCCCACACGTGGAAATGCTTTAAAACGCGCAAAAAGTGGGTAAAAATAAAAAACGAAAAAACGAAATGTTTTCAAAAATTTCTGCCCATCTCTAGTCTGAATGTGTCCATATCTCAGAAGATGAAGAATTACAGGATTTGTAGTCCAAAAATATCCAAGAATCTCATGCCTAAAGATATTATCAAATGCTATTAGAGCCTATATAACCCATAGTATTTTATTTGTTGGGGTTTTCAAATACGGGTACATAACAGATCAAGTTAAACTCTTTTAATGTTAGCACAGGTTTTCTTCTTCCTCACTGAGGTATGTATTTTTTATTTAGACTGTTCAAGATTTTACAACGTAATTGAATTTTACAGTAATCTGAAATACTGAGAACTGAAGCCCTTTGAAGATAAAGCATTCTGGTTTCACCCGGCCTTGCAACTTATTAAACCACAGAAAGGAATATTAGAACAAGGAGTTGGAACACAATGCCTGAGAAGGAAGGAAAGCTAAATTGTTTGCTTTCTAAAAGGACAACAACAGTTTACTTCTTTCAAACATTATTGACCAAAGAGCGCCAGAGTACAGGGCTCCATCTTGCATGGAATTTGCAGTGTAAAAGCTCATGTAACACATAAAGAAATCCTTAGAGAAGCACAGAATGTAGTATTTCCTGGTAAACGGGAATATTGGTGTGGCCGGGAGTTGGGATTCTGATCGCACATTCCTGGAGCAGGAGGAAGCTAAATTATAATAGGAAATGGGTCTTGGACCACAAGTAACCAATCATAACCATACTTAGGTCTTTGAGAAATGTGACCACATTCCTCAAATGTATTATTTTAAAAAATGAAAAGGTCACTTTAGGTCCACTAGGGACTGGCAGCTTAAAAAGCATTTTTTTTGAAAGGATATGGATGGTCCAAGACTGCTTGGGGCAACTCAGCATTTGGTAAAATTGTCCCATGCCTTCAAGAGACACAAGGGAACATTCCTAGGCATTTTCCTCAAAACATTTTGAGTGTCGGGGGATACTGAATTTGACCAGAGGAGGTCCCCTGTGGTTCACAGGGCTAGAGGTTACAAGTCTCTACTTTAGACACCTGCAATGGAATCCTATTCAGCAAAGAATACAGATTAATTTCTCTGCTGATTCTACAGTGCCTGTGGAAGAGTGCTAAAGGCACTGGCAGGGGAAGATTTTTGGTAATTAGACTTCCTGTTTCTGTCCGACGTGTGCATAATCCATTTCACTCCATAGAAGCTGAAGGAGCTGGAAGATGTAAGGAAGACGCCTTTAATTACAGATTAGGTCTCTCTCTCAATGATGTCAACAACACCAAATATTTTTGTACTAAACTAAAGACTTCCACGTTCCATCCTGCAGCTTCCATGGAATGAAACAGATTACCTATGGTCAGAAAAGCTGCAGGAAAAGAAGAACATTTTGAACAAAAAAAAAAACCCCACTCTTCCTTGGCCAGTGTTATCATATTTTTTCCTATAACTTATCCAGTAGGATTTTGGGCATTGTTATGTTGACAGAGAGGATGATGGAGGGGTGCTGAAAATATAAAACTCATAATTTCAGTCCAGTATTAGAAATTCAACTGTCATACAGTTAACAAAAGAGTCCTGAAACTACACAAATATTAAGCAAAAATAGAAAATGAGAGATTAGAGGAGCAGAAAGGAATGGAAGAAATAAACATTTCAGTCAATTCGAGGTCCACTAAAATTCTGTTTCAGAGTGAGAAATTTTTCTGTCAACATTAAAAGAAAACTTTATAATAACAAATAAATATCAGCTTCCTTGGGAAACATACAACCCTTTTTAACTGTAGATTTTCTTAGTACATACATATTAAAAATCAAGTATTTTATAGGTATATATATATATAGTCCCACTGTGGTCATGTAAATTTTCGTGCTTGAAGCCAACATAAAAGCGACACATGACCTTATAAGAGCCCTGGAGTCGCTCTGTCTATCGCTCCTGTATATTCTTCATTCAGCTTTCACACTTTGGTATCTGTGGCCCTTGCTCACTAATGAATATCTGATCTTTAGTCACTATCTGAAAGTTCATCTTGAATGATTTCTGAATCTTGGGACTTGCTTGCAGAGACCCCGGTTGCCTCAGTCAGAGGCTTGGCTCCTTTCCGTTGTGGCAAAACTGTGAAAAATGCTTCTTTCCAGTTTCTTTTTTCCAAGTACACAAGAATTATCTCAAATACTGCAACCAAAAGAAGTTATTTTTAAAACAAACAAACAAACAAACAACTATAGATGGAAATCTTTAACAGAATAAGAAATTGATTTATGTTCTGAAACTAAATAAAGGCTAAAACCTTTAAAAGAATATAAATTGCGGCAATGCACAAGTTCCATGACTTGGCACATGACAAGGAATGTAAACTTTGACTCTTTAACTAGCAGCAACTTGCCAACTTGTCTGACTTCCACCACTGTATAGAAGTAATAGCAGTCTTAGGGATTTTAATTGACCAAACAACAACTAAAGTAAGGCAGAATTGTCTTACTGTTTTTCTTATACATATTTTTGAGTAGTTGGTAATACAAGAATGGCATGATGTTTCTTTTGAAAGTACTTGTGAAGTTCTTCCAATATTTCATAGTTTTAGTGATGATCGCTGTCTCTTATGTTTATGAACTCAAGTCTAGAACTAGCATCATAAATAAAGAACAAAATGATGAGAATGCATAGAATCAAGTAATTTACATACAGCCATATATAACATGTTAGGTATACAAGACCCAAGATCCCCTGATACACCAACCACTTTTAGAGATGAATATATAGTAATCTCTGGATAGATGCATCCTTATGTTTGTACAATCTGCATCGCTTATTTCCTACTTTCATCCTTACCATGATTAACTGCCAGAACTTTTCTACTGTTCATTTTCACAAAGATACCCAACGGAAGTTGTGCATGACTGATGCCCTCTTCTTGTGCTCTTTTGTAGGTGAGTCCCTGAGAAGAAGAAAAAAAAGAGAAAAAGTAAGGTAGTTATTATTGGTGAGGTCTTTATAAACCTAAGAGCTCCAGAGCAAGTTAAGGAGTCTTGCTGTCTTCACATTGCTTTACACATCAATGTATGTATATAGAACTGTGTTTATCAGTCCTAACGCTCCATATGATACTGCCTCCTTATTTCTGCCTCCATTACGCTCACATCTTCTATTAATGCTCCTGAATTCATCCACTCACAAATAAACAGAACTACCTGCTCACACATAATTTAAAAAGAGGAAGGAAGGAAGGAAGGAAGGAAGGAAGGAAGGAAGGAAGGAAGGAAGGAAGGAAGGAAGGAAGGAAGGAAGGAAGGAAGGAAGGAAGGAAATAAAACTGTCATGAAGCACAGGTGCTCGACAGAAGTTTTAAAAATGATCCCGAAGAAGCTCAACGGGTATAGCCTAAACTTTTGTCAGGGAATCCCATACAAACCATTAACACTTTCTAAAGAAAGTCCAAGAAGATGGTGGTGATAGATAGTAATAGTAAGCATGACAACCATTCAACTCTTTGCACTACTGGCACATTCTAAACATTTCCGACTTAAGCTTTTGTCCAGCTTTTCCACTTATGTTATAAACACTTTTATCAGGGACTCCATTACGTACTTGGGTCCTCAGTTACTAGCAATACTAAACATGATTAAAAATAACAGAATCACAGATGATGGTCTGCTAATAGCTCTGGCAGCCAGAGATACATTGCTGACACTGCTGCAACTATTTTAGCCATGCAAACCAGCCTAACTAATGAATACAGGGTTATCGAGTCGTTAGGGAATGGTTTCAGGGAGCTAAAGCCGTCACTTAAGACTCTACACTTGTCTCAAATGTTTTTCTGATCAACCCACTTATAGAAGATTCATCACACTCGAAGCGTCTTACATGGGATTCCATTAGGTAACAGCCTGGCTTTTTTAGCATCTTTGTTTCCACACGATTTCTGATTTCCCCCTCCATTCTCACATCGACAAAAGAACTTCATGGAGCACTAGGACACTAGCAACTTGTCTTCATTTTTTTCTCACCTTCTCACAATCATGGAAGTGAGTGCATCTCTACAAGAAGCTCTACTTGAAAGTCTCAGTTTGATTTCTCCACCTCTTTGAATATAATTGGAGATGAGCACTTACTATGGTTCAGTGGGTCAGTGGATCGGGCCCTCGGGTGTTCTGCAAGTGCCCTGCACGCAGCATCCTGTCTCCTCCCACAGGAGCCCTATCAGAACCCGTATTGTGAGCTTCCCACTCCTCTGAGTCAGTGCCCACAAGTGGAGGTGGGGCTCTTGCACAACACTTGTGAGTCTGATCCTCCAACCCACTAATCCATGAAAAAGAACTTGTATTCCTAGAATACAAGCTGAAGTAATAATAAAATAATAATAATAATAATAATAATAATAATAATAATAATAATAATAAATAAATAAATAAATAAATAAATAAATAAATAAATAAATAAATAATAAACTTTATTTTTATGCAGTAAGAGGCTACAAATCTCTGCTCCAAAACAAGCCTTAATAAAATGTCTGATGACCAGGAAAACAACAAACTACCTGTCTGATGTAATGGAAAGAGAATACAAAACAGCATCTTAAAGTAATTAAGTTGTATAACATTCTATATATGCTTAATCAAAAGCAAGTCACAATTTCTTCCCAAGCACGCACAGGATTGCAGCCTCTGTTGATTTACCTTGTGGTGATTGTGATCCACTAATCCTCCAATAATATAGGCTTTAGACTCATCTAGTTCATTCAGAATATCAGGAGAATCTGACGTAAGATACACAAGGTCTTCTTTCTTCACCAGTTCACTATAATGCTCTGATTGAATGTGAACATCCTTCAAAATACAAATATATACAGAAGCTACCTTTAAAATCCCCATGACCTTCAGGTTATATAGGGTGTATTTTCATCTTGATTCTTATGTGAGACATGAATAGCAGCAATGTTGTAAAGATAGCTGTAAGCACTTTGTTGGTCACAGCTAGTTAGGAAAAGGAGGGTCTCTATTGTGACTTTTGGGGGTTATTTATCATATTTGCATCTACTATTATGCCTTCACAAACTCGGTGCCCTCAAATAGGTTTCATTCTACCGTTTGCATCAGCCCTGACTCCCACCCATGGTGTTGGGTTGACAGGCACTGTGGTATACAACAACACAATATTTGTAAAATGCCAGGGTGACTAAGGGGGCTCTGAAACAGCTAAGGAGGAAATGCTTATACAATGTGTGTGTGTGTGTGTGTGTGTGTGTGCGTGTGTGTGTGTATTACTGGAGTGGTTTGCCAGTTCCTACTCCAGGCGCCTACAGCACCTGGTATTCCCTCGTGGTCGCCCATCCAAGTACTAACCAGGGCCGACCCTGCTTAGCTTCCGAAATCAGGCGAGATCGGATGTGCTTACAGTACCAGGCTAGAAATAGAGCAGCAAATCTGGATGAAGGCTGGTCTTCAACATAATAACCTTCTGAATCTCTAATTCAAAAGCCGTGACAAGGTCCTTTATTAGATAACCTCATCTACTTTGGCAACATAGTACTCTTTCAAATAAAAGAAGTCTCCTCCTTCAACTATACTATCATCAGTTCAGATAACTAAACACAAGGTGAAGAGCTTACAAAAGCAATCTCATAAGCCAACAGTGAGGCCGGTAGTTAAGACTAAAGAAACGGGGAGGAAGATTCAATCTTCACTTTTATTTTGAAATTCCCAACACTTTTTACGAATAAACATCAACAATGTCAAAGCTTAGTCAAGTCATGTATTTAAATTGCTCTTACCTTCCAGTTTACCCAACCTTTGTCAGTTTGATTCATGCTGTCTTTCAACTGGCCCCCATGGCTGGTTAAATAAAACTTTTGAAGACAGAAAAGGGGGGGGAGCATAATTACCATTACTAATATTTAACTCATAATTAGCTATTCTATAAGCTATCTACAAATAAATAGTATTTTCAAAGTGTCCAAATGCATTTTCATTCTTCTAATTTTATATGAAAGCAAATTCTAAGACTGCTCAAAAACAGAAGCTCAAAGAGATTTTACATTCTAGACATATTTGGTGTCGGCGGAAACCCAAACCTTCAATACCAATATGACACAAATGCAGTTACATTAGGAACACAGAGACATCTGTATGGTTACTTTCAGATGCAAATGTAAATTTTGTTTAAAACAAGTTTGACAAAAAATATTGTGAAGCTCCATCAATATTAGATATTAAGATTGAATTTCCTATTGATAAGAGCTGCAATTCTACATTTTGCATATGTGACTAAGCAGTGAAACAATACAAAGAAAATATTGCATTGACGTACCTGCACAGGATGGAGGGCTTTACGATTTTCTGCGTAACACCTCTGAATTTGCTTGTGAAGTTTCTTGACATCCTGTATACAACACAATTTGTTTTTATACTGTCCTTCAGAAAAAGCATCACAAAATGCTTTAACCAAGAGAGACGCTAAAGAGAGAGAAAGGACACTTTTAACTAACAAAAGTTATTTCCAAACTGATCAATTATTCTGGGGACAGACTGTTATTATCAACACAAAGAAAGCATGTAAGTCTTACAGTTATAAGCTTCCTTCTTCCACATACCTCTTATACATTACTGGCAAAACATACAACAATAATGATTAAAACAAAGTGAACAGAAGCAGCCATGTTCATCTATCTTAGCATATTGGCAAAAATAAAGGGGGAAAAGAAATAAAAACACAAGTGAGAGGCAATATGTTATGGCACATCAACAGATTTCAGTTGGTCTTTGGTAAAATTTACTTCTTCAGACAAACATGTCCTCTATATTTATACATATCACAAGAGTGGTGAAAGTCATGACCAGTAAAAAAAAAACTGTAGAAAAAAAGTAAATCTAAAGGGATATGTGAGAGTGAGACAGCAGAAACCGTCTATGTAAACAAGTTCTAGTATCTCTAATGGCTTAAACAGAGTAATTGACGGCATGACAGTTCCATGCCTGTGTTAGTAAAGCACCATAATTCATTGGTATCCTTACCCAATCATGACTCTCCCCACCATGAGGATACGTATAAATCAGGCATGTCCAAACTTTGGCCCTCCTGATGTTTTGGACCACAACTCCCAGAATTCTAAGCTTAGATTGCCAATGGCAAAGGACTGAGGGAGTTGCTGTCCAAAACATCTGGAGAGCCGAAGTTTGGACATGCCTGGTATAAATATACAGAACATGTTTTTGCACTCCTTTTATATGAAGTAAATTTTGATCCACAAGAACTCACAACAACAAAAAAAATGTTTTAGTTTTTAAAGTGCCACAATATTTTGCCTTTTCTCCTCTTTCTTCCTTCTTTACTCTCCTCCTCCCCTCTAATTTTCCCAGCAAGGTTAATATAAAGTCAACCTAATCTACGAAGTACACTAACAAACCTGTGATTATTTAGAAGAGGTAGCCATGTTAATTAAGAGATAAAAACATTTTGGCATCGTAAAGACTAAGTGCTATATTTTAATGGAGCTTTCATGGACAAGTTCACTTCCTCAGGCAAATGTCTTTAGATGTATTTTTAATTTTTCTTT
Organism: Phrynocephalus guinanensis; assembly: GCA_037367245.1. Lineage (NCBI taxonomy): Eukaryota > Metazoa > Chordata > Lepidosauria > Squamata > Agamidae > Phrynocephalus > Phrynocephalus guinanensis. The sequence goes on from CM074741.1 coordinate 23,665,972, forward strand.
AACAGGATTTGCTTCTAAATATGAATGCATGTGATGTTAACCCTGTTATTGCTTCCATGATATAAAATCTTTTTAGACTTCTATTTCTAATCAGTGTTAAATGCAATAGAATTATGGGAAGAAAATGAACATTTTTATTCTTAGAATAAGATACTTAAACAAGCCCAAAACATTATCTAAGAAAGACTTCCTGAATTTTTACTGCATACTTGTGATGCTCATCAGGTATCAAGTGTTAAATGTTGTCCACATTAACTACAAAGAAAATATTCCACATTAACGTTGTGCTAACTTTGCTGTCACATAATACAGTATCAATAAAGACCAAACATTAGCAGAAAATGAAGACCTACTTTTTGAAACTGTTTTCTGTGAATCAACAGTTGATTCTATATTGATTTGCCGTCATAGCTTAATAAATCTCTAAAAATAACCAAACCAAAGCACACTAAATAAGCTGCTTCTACACATATTACTTCAATTTACCTTTAACTCCATTATACTGTCAAAACTGCAGTCTATAATAAGGCGAAGGGTACTAGGGTCAACATCTCTATGCATCCTTTTCTTGGTACTTCCTTCATTATTTGACTCCAATTGAGACTGGCGCTCCAGTTTTCTTTTCAAGCGTTTCTCTTTACGTTTCTGCCTGAAACATTTGGAATTTTCAAATATCCAACTATCAACGCAATGTACATTAACATACTACTTCTGCTTCACACATGCCTTCCGGGACTCAGCAGAAACCAATGCCACTTTTTATCTGCTGGACAGAATCTTATCACAAAACACCTTGTGTCCAAGGGAAATTGAGAAAGTAGTTTCCATAATTTTCAGGCCATTCATCATGCACTCAGGTGTGATAACTGAATGCATGACAAGAGTGCAGGACCCAAGTACTATATATCTAATTGTCTGAGAGGCAAATGGAACAATTGCTTACAATTAGAATAGATGCACAATTTGGATTTATGGTGCAAAAGCCCAATAAAATTCTGTCCACTGCCTCATTCACCCAAATAACTGAATGGGTACTGTGTGATATCAAAAAGGAATTAGTGTTCGTAGATTTGGTTGTAGCTAGTAGGGCGTTTTTATCATGAAGGCTGAGAGAGATCTTATGTCTCTCTGCACTCCTACCCTCTGAAAATACCAGCCACAGAGACTGGCGAAACATTAGGAAGAAGAAAAACCTCCAGAACATGGCCAAACAGCACGGAAAACCCACAACAATCAGATCCTGGCTGTGAAAGCCTTCAAGAATACAAACAAGCCGTACTTGCGCAAATCTCTTTGTTCTTCCCACTGCTTCTGTTTCATTAGCTTCTTCCTTTGTCTCTTTGACATGGCTTTAATATTGTCAACTTCTTCCAATGCCGAATCTTTGGATTTTATCTGATCAATGCTGCATATTGATTTTGATTCTACACCAGTGTTCTTGGCTTCTGTAACACTTTCTGGTGGCATTCCTGATGACATGAGCCTTCTATTTAACTTGATGGGTGTCTTCTGGTGCAATCGATTGTAAGATCTAAGTTGCACAATTTCGAATGCCAACACTGCATGCAAAGCAGAATATGTAACATCACAGAAAAGAAAGATACATCTAACAATTAATCCCAGTCAGTCAGTCACCAAACAATAACAAGGAATGTGGAATACTCTTCTCACTACAAAATGTATTATAACTTTAAATCATCAATGCTTAGTAATTACTGCATGAAATAGACAAGAATAATCAAAAGTTATTAATATATGTCTAAGACAAAAAGGGTATTACTCAAATCAGCAAAAAGCACATGTTCAAAATTTAACACAACGGATTTGTCACCTAAAATAAACCAAACAATAGGCAAACAGTGGTACCTCACATCTTCTTTCTGTAATACATACAGCAGTTACACCACATATCTACAGTACTGTATTGATTTCAATCCTAAAAATGTCTTTCTTTTAATGGCATCATTACAGAAATCAGTAACAGTTCTTCGGTCTCAGCCTTTCCATTCCTAGCACCAATTTTTCATATATCTTTTTTTTTCCTTGAGAGAATATCTCCCATAAAATAAATCTGCCAAACCTCAAAAACAGCATAAGAAGCTTGGCTGTTTTGTGATGCACCTAACAAGAGGTAACCTAGCCAGCCTAGCAGTTTGAAAGCCTGTAAATGCAAGTAGATAAATAGGTACCCCCGTAAAAAGCGGGAAGGTAAAACAAAAACAGTGCTTCCTTGCAGCCATGCCAGCCACATGCACAACACTGGCTCTTCAGCTTGAATACGGAGGTGAGCACCGCCCCTAGAGTCGGACACAACTAGCACGCATGTTTTGAGGGGGACCTTTACCTTTACCTAACAAGAGATAAAGCTCTATTTATTTATTCATTTATATTATCTACACTCCTCCCCCACCACACACACACACAAAAAAACCTTTTATACCAGGCTTCTTCTATGACAAGAGCTGAAGGGTGCCAAAAGGCGATTTTTCCAGTTGCCTAAGGAATTTTGCAAGCACCTCTACCCCCACCTCCGACGCCGACGCCCAGATCTTGCCCAGAGATGGGGGGGGGGGGGGAAAAAAAAAAAGAGGAGTAAGACTCGACACCACGGCAAGGGTTGGGTAGAGGGGGCAGAAGGGCGAAAAAAGTCCCACTTTGACCAAAGGAAGTCCAAGACGCCCCCCCCCCCTTGCCACGCCACAGGCGCGCACCTCCTTGCATCCACACGTGCCAACTTCCCCCAAGTCCAGCCAGCAACGTCTCCCACCGCGCGAGCCCACCGCTCCCCCGCAGCCGCACCCCTCGCGGCCACAAGCCAGCAAGACCGAGTGCAGGGAGGCGCCTTCGGATGACATCACGCCCCCCCCGTCGCCGTCGTCGCTGGAGTGTGACGCACGCTTTCCCTCCTGCCGCTCCCTTGTTGGGCAGCGGTTGAGTTGCCGCTTTGCGGCTAAGCGGGTTGCTTGGTTGTGTGTCAGCAGGCGGCAGTTTTTCTAGGATAAAAACTTCGCTGGGGTCCTGCTGACTTTCCTGAATTTCCCGTATTTCCCGTCCCCACACTTCTTCGGGACTAAAATTCCTAGTTTTCTAATTCACTGGCATTGGGTCGACAGAGATCTTGCCAGAAATACAAATTTTAAAACAAAAAATTGAATCGTAGTATAAAGTCATCGCCATCGGCATTATTCCTCTCGTTCCCATTCTACTGATGTTTTAATTGTTGCGTACTTGTTTAATGTATGTTTTATCCTTTGTAAACCGCCCAGAAAAGAGATTTGCTTGTCAGTAATGGGACGGTGTATAAATGGAATAAATAAACAAAAGTGTGCATTTAAAATGATTTGCACGCAAATTTGCACGTTTAAATAAAGTGGGAAAACGGATTTAGGTAATTACTGGAAGCAGCCGTAGCAGTAAAATAATATAGAATATTTCGTGACTTTTTAAAAATCATTTTAAAGCAATGTGGAGCAGCCGATCTTTAAGATCTGTTTTAAAACAATTGCACATGACTAATCCTATGATGGGCCGTTTCATAAGGATGGAGGTCAAAGCATTGAAGTTCCTAGAGGCAACACATAAAGAGGCAACGTCTGTTTCTGCCTCTGACGAGTGACGAGTTACTTTTCAGGACAATGAGAGGAGAGCAAAATGTGGAAAGTAACATAACCAGTAGGGCTTGGTATAGTCCCAGGCATTAAAACCTTTGCTTTTGAAGTTTTTATGCCATTATTATATCAATGCTAAATAGCAAAGGAAGCATTGTTCTGTTCCTCTTTCCAGTTGCAGTATCAGAATTGACCAGAAGAAGCAGAGAATACTTCCATGCTTGTATGGATGGTTAGGTATCATAATGTCTGATTTGTTTTAGCAAAATAATAAAAATAGCTTGTTAACGCAAACCAATCAGCAGTGCATTTGAGTTCCCTTTATGTTCTTTGGGGGCACGCAATTATTAATTATTTGTACAGATTTTCCCTATATATCTGTCTAATATTTGTCTAACGTACTACACCAATAATACTGTTAAATATATGTACAGTGGTACCTCTACTTATGAGATTAATCTGTTCCGAATACATCTCGTAAGTAGAACAACCGTATCTAAAATATAAAAAATAAAAATTGAAAAATTAAAAACAAATTGTAAGTAGGGCAGATCACATCTAAAATTTTTAAGGCAGCAGTTAAAATGCCAACGGCGTTCCGCTCTTAAGTCGAATTGCTCGTAAGTAGACCCTCTCATAAGTAGAGTTACCACTGTACTGTGTTATGAATTTCAGTGATGGATAGCTCAGTGTTCTTAGACTGTATTTCACATATCAGCCCAGATTCGGTTGCTTTGGGCAGTAAAGTGGACTGTAGGACCATTGACTCAACTGAAATCCCATTGATTCAAATAGGCCTATTCTAGTTGCAACTTGCTATGATAAAGTAGTAAGTGAAGGTTAGCGTAAGCCGATTTGAATCCATGAGGCTTATGGAGGAGGAGTTGATTCACTGAGTTTCCACTGATTCAGTGGGCCTACTCTAAGGCAATTTACTACAGCAAGCAACAGAATATTGGTTTCAATAGACCCAGAGTATGACTCAATTTTTATGTGTCAAATGATGCTAAGACTTGGAAAGGTGGGGTTTGTGAGTAGTTATTTCAAAGCGGATTCATGCATTCAGATTCAGTAGTGTAATCTTGCCCCTATGTCTTTAGATGAATATGGTGGTGCTATGCATTTAGGGATTGGCACTACTTTGATTAATGTAAAATACAGTTGATCTCAAGCATGCACACTAGAAAGTGAAACTGTAATGGTTTATTCTGATTAGATGTACTCAGTATGTTATGTAAGTTTTATTTTTTCCAGCGTATCTGTTTAGTTTGAAATGAAACATGTGAAGCTGACAAACATATTTTGGTAGCCAAAATATTTGCATTTTAAATACTGTATACAAATTTGGGCACATTAAACGTTATCTGAATTTTGTATTGGTTTCACCTTTACTTCCTCTTTAGCTGCTTGAATACCATTGTATCTACTAGACTGCAGGAGTTGGAATCCTATTCATTACAACTATCGGCATAACACCTGTGATGTAATTTTCAGCAGTTAATAGCTGTCACTTAAGAAGCTAGTGTAAGCATTTCCTCTTCCACACTGAATAAAGTGATTCATGTGCAATAGAAAATGCCTGCATCAGTTTATTCATTTATTGAAAATTGCTGCTGACAGTTATATTGCTGCTGGCTTCAACACTAGCAGAAATGTAGAATAGAATTCGTGCCACTTCTAGTATTTTTCTTTCTACAGTAACAGGAATTACATCATTCCATAGTTATGACATATTTTCAGTGCTGTTACATGCTGTCAAGTCCCTCCATTGTATGGCCAGTGGCCACTGTATGAATGAGTACTGTATTCTCCCGAAGGTCCTGTTAACTCTTGCAAACTCAAAGCAGACTTTTTGAATTTCCTGCAGTCATCATGTTAGTCGTTACTGTGGCCGTGGGAAATTCAAAAACGTGCTCTTTGTAGCCCCAGTTTACTCTCCAGCCCCGCCACATTTGGGATGCCCAGAGTGGTGTGGCTGGAGAGTAAACTGGGGCTATGAAGGAGCCCGCAAACTGCTGCCTCTCCTTCACCCGGCTCTCTGCATGGAACACAGCGGCGTGCTCCGAGTGGAGGAGGAAATGCAGTGGCTGTGAGCGGGGGGCAATGTCACGTGCCCACAGAAAGGGCACCATGTGCCACCTTTGGCACCTGTACCATAGATTCGCCAACAGTGCTTTTTAGGTGCTCAACATATCTCATATTTGGTCTTCCACTTTTCCTGCTGCCTTCACTTCTAGCACTGTTGCCTTTCCGAGAGGCAATTCTGACTTCTCATGATATGCCTAAAGTAGGACAACCTCAGTTTCAACATTATTGCCCCCAGACATAGTTCAGGCTAAGCTGTCTAGATGTTCTGAGCACATCCGATCTCGCCTGATCTCAGGGTTGGGCCTGGCCAGTACTTGGATGGGTGACCACCAGGGAATACCAGGTGCTGTAGGCACCTGGATAATGATGATGATGATGATGATGATGATGATGATGATGATGATGATGATGATGATGATGATGATGATGAATTGGATTTCTATACCACGCCATCTAGCAGCACAACCACTCTGGCAATCCACTCCAGTATTCCTGCCAAGAAAACTCCATGGACATGGGGTCATGAAGAATCGGTCATGACTGTTAACGACACAACAACAATAATACTTCAGGCTATATTTCATTTAGGGCCCGTTTGTCTTTCTGGCAGTCCAGGGTACCTGAAAATTAAAGCTGCCAATTATAAGCATTGGAAAAAGAATTCCTTCCACTGCAGGAGATACACAACTGTTGGAAAATTTCTCTTTTGTAAAAGGCTTTCTTCCTGCTTTGTTGGAACTCCAGTTTCAATCAGTCTGGATAACCCTCTTTTTTTGGACTCGCCCTTTTGGAATGACAGCATGAAAGACATGACAGTTTTGTCAGGTTGGTGACATTTCACCTACTAAAGGCTTACTTTGGCTTCTGCAAAGAACAAAATGAGAATGCTTTTATTGAACTCCTTTTGGTCAAAGGAAGCACAATTAATTTCATTAAGTGATAATGAAAGGACGTTTATGGCCTGGACTCTGGAAATGTATGACAGGGGTAGGACTTTAACCCCAGAAAACCGGCCAGCAAGGCTTAAATGAAATGTACAGGAAGATAATAATTGCACTTAGTTCATTGGGCAGCAATGTCTTTCGAGAAATACACGTATGATAGTTCTTTGGAAGCTCTGTGTTTTAGCAGAACAATGGTTGTTAGAATTATGTGATGTTGCCCTCTGCTTAGGAACAAATTTGATGTGACAAGGGAGATCAGTTGTGGTTTGGGAACAGAGGCAAGGAAAGGCTGTTGCCCCAATGTCCAGCTTTGGGACCTCCGTTAGGCATCTAATTAGCCATTGTAGGAAGCAGGATTCTGGACTATGTAGACTTCTGATCTGATCCAGCAGGCTGTCAGTAAATTCTTAGATGTAAATGCATTTTAATTTACCTAAGCAACTTGTTAAGTGTTTTGAGGCTATAACACTTGGGGGAAATGTGATTAATCCTGTCTCTAACACTATTTCTCTTATTTAATTTACTCTTCTCCAGAGGTGTTGTTATCTGTCGTTAAGTATGTCACATTGTTTCCAATATAGGAATTAATAAAGTCCAGAATATTTTGTCCAGACCTAGTCAAGTCTTGCAATTTAAAGACTATGTCTTTGGGCCTTTTCACACGACCCCTAAGATCCGCTGGCCACTTAAATTCGGACCAGAGATCTTAGGGGTTCGTTGCTCTTCCTTCCTCCCCACCACTCCGCACCTGTCTGCTGAGGGGAGGGAGGAAGAAAGTGGGGGAGACTCACCTCGGAGGAGCTCCGTTGTGCTGATTCCTTCTCTTTGTTTGCTTTTTTTTCCTCCTGCCCCTTCTCTTAAAGGGGCGGGAGGCAAAAAAAAAAAAAAAACAGAAGCCAGGAGAGCCCCACATTGACCAGATTAAATCCGGACCTGGCGATTTTCACCCTCCTCGAGCAGGTACAAGAAAAGTGCGCTGGGTCGCGCTTAGGTGGGCAGGGTCGCACTTAATTGTCTGCAAACTCCGGAGCTGGTGGGGAAACATTTTTAAGCTCCGGAGCTTGCAGCCATTTGCAGCGGAGCTTAGTCGTGTATAAATGCCCTTTGTTTATAGAGTCAATGCTTCTCCTGTTAGGTGTTCCTCTTTTCTTAAAGCCTTCACTTTTTCCCTAGCATTATTATTATTATTATTATTGGTAGCATGTCTTGTCTTTTCCAAACATGTCCAAAATACAATAGCCCCAATGCTTGACTACGCAGGCACTTGTCCTGCTATTTGATCAACTCTGGAGATTCACTGGTTTGCTCCATTTCCAAGCAACTGTACAACATAACTAACCTGTCCCAGAGCATTCCTATCTGCACCTTAATGGCTCACTCTTGGGGCTCTTGTTTTTTAGATGCAGGTAGAATTGCTGTCTTGATTCAATTCCAGTGTGTATCATGTTGCTACTAATCTGATGCTTTGAAAGGTTTTTATAAAATTCCCTGTCAAAGCATCACTGATGTACTATGTCGGTTAGCAGCCATTAAAAAGAAATGGAAAACTTCCTTTCCCTGTCCTCCAAAGGAGAGATGCAAGTTTTCCATAAGATTGTTAAGAGGCAGGATCATTAAGATTATTAAGGAGCTTATCCAAAGTTACAGCCAGCCAGCCACTTAACAATCTGAGAAATCTTTCCCTAAAGGGAAAAGGTCTTGTCTTTTAAGACAGAAGATCTTAATTGAGCTAAACAGGATCACCTGCAGTGCAGTGTGGTTTCCTTGTCCAGAACTACCCAATCCATGCATGTGGATGCAAAAATGGCACCACATACCTCTGTGCAACATTACATGATCTTATGTTACCCTATACTGTATTCAGCATGTTCCCGCTCACTCCAGTTTGGTCATCTACCCAAACCCTCAATTTAGTCACTTTAGCTTCCAATGAGAATTTGGGCTTGATTTGATCTAGAACTCATTTATTTCTTATTTCTGGCAGCCCATGATATCTGTTTAAGGTCTTATTGAACACTGCATTTCAAAGAAACTGATTTTGCCCTGCCATCTACTACTACAGTCCAGTCTTTAGTGTATTGTAAAACTCTATGGACATGGGGTCACGAAGAGTCGGTCATGACTGTAATGACACAACACACACACACACACACACAAGTGTTGGCATTGGTCTCCAGTGACACATCCTCCTTACACTTTAGAATTTTTTCCCTACTTCCTTCATAGCTGCACTCCCAAGTATCAACCTTCTGATTTCATCACCCTTGTAATCCTGGAGAAAGAATCAACTGCTGTCCTAGGAAGGTGGGTGAGAAAAAGGAACAGTATAGATAGACAAGTGCTTTGAAACCTAATGGTGTCACTTTTCATGGTCTCAAATTGGTTCACTTCTGACTGTGATTTGAGTGCAACTGAAATATGCAATTTAGGGCTGCACGAGTAGAAGTATAAGTGCTCATATATAATAAGTGAAAGTGTGTGTTCACAATTGAATATGGAAATCTGGCAGTACTTCTTGAGATAATTAATCCATACATGAATGCACTGATGTCTTCAAGCTATGAGGATTATTGATAAGAGCTAATGGATATGGACAACAAACGAGGGCTTTTCCAGGTGGGTAGTTGTTCTTCTGAAAGAACCTGTTTTGCTGCAGATGTCATTCTTTTTCATGTTATCCATGTGATGTCTTGGTTGTCTCAATTATATGACAAATGATTGTCTCCTTTAGCTTGTTTTTTCCAGCTAAATACAGTGGACCCTTGTATAACAAACGGTTTGTAGAACATAAAATCTGTACAACATAAAAATTCCGGAGCTAGGGGGAATTTGCTTAACAGAATCGCCTATGGGGCAAATCAGTACAACAGAAAAACGGTCGCGATTAGGGATTACTCTGTTTTGAATGCATTCCTATGGGAAATTTGTATAAAGGAAAAATTGCTTAACAGAATTTCATTTGGAACGAATTAATTCCTTTATACAAGGTGCCACTGTACATGGTTTCTTTTTGTTCTAGGATTGTTAGAGTAGCTGGAATTTAATGCTGTAGCACTTTCTACACCTCTTTTGCCATTGATTTCAGCATCATAAACACCTCTAATTGGAATGTTCTAATTAATATTCAATTAACTGAAAAAAATTCTCCAGAAGATGAGCTACAGGAGGGATGTGAGTTTCAAGCAAGAGTTCCAAGGACCTCTCTTCCAGGGGGAGCATTTTAGGAGATGCAAGTGTTTGAATATAAATGTGGACACAAACACTAGAAAACTCCAATGTTGCTCAGGATGAGCCATGACCAGCTATGTTCACCTGGGGTCCAACTGTTGCCCATCTGATCACAACCACAACAGAAAGAGAAGCGGTTCAAAGAAATGGAGAGAGAATTGCTTTGCCCCATATACTCTGGTGTGGCTTAGAATTTTACCTTTGAGATCCTCGCTTCCAGATCCCAGTGTTTAACTTCTTTTGTTCTTCTCCTATCCCGTGTATCATAATGACGGGCATTTTTCCTAATCAAGACATTAATATTAGCATGTCTTCCAAGATGGTTGCATAGACATTGGATGTAAAGTGCTTAGGACCTTGGGCTTCCCAAATGGCAGCTCTCCCCATGCAATGGACTACCAGGGGTGTCCAAACTTCAGCCCTCCAGACGTATTGGACCACAACTCCCAGAATTCCAAGCTGGTATTGCCAATGACAAAGCACTGTGGGAGTTGTGGTCCAAACATCTGGAGGGCTGACGTTTGGACACCACTAGGTTAATCCATCCTTTGTTTCTTTAACAATCAAACTGTGAGATGGCATAGTGCACAATAGGTCTCCTGGACAGCTCTTGTTTTTAAAAGTACAGTACACATTTCTGATGGCCATGCCTGAGGTCACTCTGGATCTCAGCCAAAATATTGTTAGCTTGACCTGCAGACTGCAGCCTCAGCTGACCTTCAGGTGCTTTTCAAGAACAATGTTGATAATTAAAAGCAGCTGTTCTAGGGAGGGAGTGACCTGAGTATTGAAATGGAAAAAAAAGGAGTGTGATAAGAATGTCACATATTCTGTTTACTACCAGTGGCAAAATACTTGAGAAGGGGAACAATGTGTGGACAAAACCTGTTCTGAAGGGATATGGTATGTTCATGTTAAAGTAGTACCCAAATGTTGCTACAGACTTCACACTTAACAGTGAGGAAGGGAGGAGTAATTTTTAATACAGGGGTATTTGTTCACCATTAACTGTCTTTAGTTTTGATGGTGGTGGTGGTTTTCGGCTGGGCTTCAAATGTTTCCCTAGGTCAAAGGGGATCCTTAGCATGTCTCGAATCCTGGGGGGTGGGATGGGGTGAATAGAAAGGTCAGAATTGAATTGAATTGAATCAAGAATACATAATCAACATGTACACCCACAGAGTAACCCAACAGAAGTTTAGCCAGTATGCTCGTGTTATTTTCCAAATGATGCTACACACTACAGAGACAAATGAAGAATGAGCCATTTTTAATACAGAGCTGCTTGTTCTCCATCGTCTGTGTCTAATTCTGGTGGTGGTGTTTGCTATATTTTCAGAGAGTTGGTACTACCCAAAGAGAATAATTATATATTCAAATGTCTATTAATGAAAGCTACTGGGAACAATAAATGGAATGCTGCAAGTTGCCTCTCTCCTTAATCATTAACTGGGAAGTCCTTCAATGAACTTAGTACCTAAGTCTGGAGTTTGGAATCTGACCTTTACTACATCTAGATAAACATTGTTGTCACCCATTCAGAAGCCCTCTTTTCAGACTTCACTCCAAGCTGAGCAGACTTCATTTCTCCATAGCCTTACATTATTTTCGCAGTATTACCGACCACATCTTAGAAGGGGCTGCCATGATTCTTCTTGCTGTGCTTTTCCCCTGCATCATTTCTACATACTCAGCATCTGTGAAGGGTAAGGTACTTATTTGGATAAACTTTCTTCCTTCGCATTGGGCGAGTGTCTTGCTGTGACCTTTGATTCACTCTGGAGGATGCATTTTGTTCTTGTCAGGCTTTTTATGCCTGCGACTCAAGAGATTCTGGGCAGCCCAAGTGCAACTTTTCTACAATTTGACAAAAATAAGCAGAAAAGCCATTTACAGAATGAATAAGTCTGACTTTGCCTTCCCTAATAGAGAGAGGTGTGAAATTCAAATTTGACTCCACTAACACAGTTGAAAGGGGTTTGAAAGAAGATGGTTTTTCAAACAAAGGCCAGAATGTCCTACTTAGTTGTCTAAGAATAAATAACATTGAATTCAAAGGGTTTTACTTCTGAAATTATACATAAGATAAGATTGGACTGTTAGCTGCTTACTTCCTATATCAGTGATGGTGAACCTATGGCACGGGTGCAAAAGGTGGCACTCGGAGCCCTTTCTGTGGGCACCCAACATTGCCGCTTCATAGCCACCTGTGTACAGGTTAAATTACTGTATTGGCACTTTGCAAAAAAAAAAAAATTAGTGGGTTTTGAATTGCAGTTTGGGCACTCGGTCTCTAAAAGGTTCGCCATCACTGTCCTATATAGTAGCAAACTAAATCACTTCTTTCACTCCGCCCATCCAAAAAAATTCCTATAAATGTACAATTGATGCTTGTTAGTATCATTATAACCTTGGTTCTTCCTGCAAAGACTGTGGGGCATATGAGGGTCTGGTACGGGTACAGAAGTCATTTTTCATGCCTTCAGATTTTTTGTTTTCATACTTCTCTTTATGAATTCATTGTGATTGACCTATGGGTTCTATGTCAAGAGTACTGAATCAGCAGGCATAAAATGCTCATCTAGTTGTGCAATATATTAGAAGGTCACTTAAAATTTTGCCAAGAGAGGGGTCGGGGGAAGGATATTAATTTGATTAAAATTTGTATCTGACAGTCACGATACTACAGTATTTTAAAATTTAAATTTATAAATGTAATCTATTTATGAATCAAATAGGAATACAATACACATAAAAACAGTACAGAAGACCATGACTTGTGAGAGTTCAATCTGCTCTCTAGATGTTGATGGGCAACTTCAAATCCTCTGGTCTCCCTATTTATATATACAGTATTTTTTATTTTTAAAGCAGACTTAATCTGGTGAACCTTTTAAAATATGCGATGTTTTCAAATTCTTCAAATGGCATCTATTTACAAAGAGGCCTGAAAGAAGCAGCATGACCATTCCAACAATGTAGCAAGTCCTCCTGAATTTGCACACAACTGAACATCTTAAATTGCTCTTTCTTACATTGACAAAACTAATGTGTTTAGACAGTCTCTTATCTTTTGCAGGTGGTAAGGTAGGCTGATAGGAAGTCCCTCAGAGTTAGTGACAACTATCTGATGTGAGGTTTTCCTAGAATTCGGATGACATTAGCCATTTTCTATTATTCTATGTACATTAAACACATGAGGAGGGGGGAACATGATTGTCCACCCCCTCCTAGTGTATTTCTGGTATTGGAGGATATTGTGGTTAATTCCCTCTTGGTTAGAGGCAGAAAGTACTAAAAAACTCCAAACCCTACAGCATCAAGCCAACATTAATAAAACAGCTGTAGCAAAGGGAAAACTTGAAGGAGAATAGATAAAAGATCCTAGCTTCCACTCAGCATCTTTGTTCACACAGAGACTAGCCTTCTGCATATAAAAACCACTCTATGGGTAGAAAATAAAGATAAAAGCATCTTTACTTACAGTTTACAATCTTTAATTATTTTAGTTGCAATCAGAAGAGCAAAAGGATAAAAAAAGTACAGTAGATGGATCTCTCAAGTGCATAGTCTGAGAGTCAAGAAGTGGAGGGTGCAAACAAAAGAACTGGAAGCAGACGAACAGGAAGAGGTATTTGGGACAAGGGCTTGCCTCAAACCCAGGGAAAAAGGGACTTTCCTAATTGCTTATTCACAGAAGATGGCCAAGTTAGGTTTTTTTTTTTAAAAAAAAAAAACCTCTCCTCCCACTGAAGCCCTTCACCCAGGCTGCATATAAGATTTTTAAATTTCTACATTGGTTGCCCTCCAGTGTTTGTGGGCAACTTTCCAAACAGGACAGCCCTCTGTATCCATGGAATTACTCTGTATGAGTTGAAAGAACTCTTCCTCTCCTGGATTTAAAATCATGTGAAGATTCCCATGCATCGGAGAACTCATCTTCAGAAAGTCACTTGCATGTAAAGAGGATGAAAAAAAATCTGCGAGGGGACTTAACTGTTCCCTATCCATGTGTTTTGTGTGTATTCATAATACAAGCACCCGAAGAGGCTGATGTAACTTAACTTTTTCAGCATCTCTCTAGTCCCTGTCTAGAAACATTGGGTTGTTATGTTCTTGAGCAAGAATTCAGCCAGGCCCACTGCCTACACAAACAGTAGGCCTGGAATGTAGGAATGCCTAGAAAAGTGGTGATGAACCTTTAGCACTCCAGATGTTCTGGATCACAACTCTCACAGTCCTTTGTCATTGGCAATCTAGACTTGGAATTCTGGGAGTTGTGGTCCAAAACATCTGGAGTGCTGAAGATTCGCCACCACTGGCCTAGAACTAAATATATAATATATATATATATATATATATATATATATATATATATATATATATATATATATATATATATATATATATATATATATATATATATGAATTGCTATATCTGGAATTACGTTCTTCTAAGGACTGGATAACAGAGTAGGAATCCCAGCCATTTTTCAATGGGTTTTTTAAAAAATATCTTACTTAAGATCACCTACAAGACTAAATGTGAGCCGGTTTTGTTTTTGCTTTTAATCCATGCTTTTTAATGGGCTGGAGAATACATTGTAGATAAATGTTTTAAGTCTGAGCAAGATTTTTTTTATTAACTCCCACAATGTGTGGATAAACGTGCTGTGTTTCCTGACTGATCTTCAGGACACAAGAATGTTTATAAGTCTGAATTTTGTTTGTTTGTTTATAAGTCTGAATTTTCAAACATGGGTGTCCACTGAAACATGTATCTTGAATGCTACTGTGAAGTCAGCTGTAATGTGGGTTGTCTGTAACTTAGTCCCCCCCCCGAGATAGAGCACTTACAAATAACAGATTGGGAATCAAATAGTTGGCTGAGGGATCTGAATTGAATGCTTACTTGCTTTCAACAGAACCTGTTTGGCTCCTTGATCTATGCCTAAAGCATGGAGCAGATTGAGGGATAATCTAGAATACAGGTGAAGGGAGCTCTCTTGATGACATCAGCTAAATATAAGCAAGAATCCATTATTGAGCCTGTTATAGTGTAAAGAAGTTGGATTTTCCCTTCCATGGTCAGTGTGTGCTCTGTGTCATTTGGTGGAATTCTACGTAATTTGTAATCCTTTGCAAACTGGCCCAGTTGGTGATTAGATCCCCTGATGTGATCTGGAAATCTGTTTTATTAGATAATATGCAGGCAATGTTAGTTCTCAGCCTTGAACCTTTTTAGAAGAAAAATAGTGAAACAGAGTCCATCATCCTGTGGACACCTCATGAGAAGACAAGGCTCACTGGAAAAATTAATAATGCTAGGAAAAGTTGAAGGTAACAGGAAAACAGGAAAGCCAAGTCAGAGATTGATTGACTTGGTAAAAAGCTTAGCAGGGGTCTTAAAAGACACTCTTTTGGAAGTCACTCATTCACAAGGTTGCCGTACACTGGAAGTGCCTCAACAGTATATCACTGCAACAATGTTAGATGATTTTTGCAACTGTTAAGAATACATATAAAGTTACCATTTTAATTGGGGCAAAAGTTGTAAAACCAAATGGAGGAGAACAAAGTCTTGCAGTACCTTTATGATTTTAAAGAAGATTGCTGTTTTTACTGAAAAAGGCTAACACGGTTACCTTCCTGGAAGATGTAAATGCAGAAGTTCTTTAAGCCCATTGAACAAGGGCTGCTTATATTGAATGTGGAAGTTTAAAAAAATAAGATCACAACTCCTAGAATCACATGTGGACTAGTGGATACTGAACATCCTAGCCTGACAAAATAGCTTTTGCTAGAGTTCCTTCATTCTATCCTGTTAGAAAGGAAACAAACATCCTTATGTTTTATGTGCAGATTCACACTTACTATAATACAGTAACTAGGTTTACGAGCATAATTTGTTCCTGTAACATGCTTGTACCAAAACACTTACAGTGGTACCTCAACTTACGAATTTAATCCATTCTGAATGCATGCTCTTAAGTTGAATGTCTCTTAAGTTGGGGTACCTACCTAAAAAATTGAAAAAAAAATAAGTAAAAAATGAGAATAAATATTTGTAAGTTAAGCAGACCATATCTAAAACGTGTAAGGTGGCAGTTAAAACGGCAACAGTTTTCCGCTCCTAAGTTGAATTGCTCTTAAATCAAGCTGCTCTTAAATCGGGGCACCACTGTATATCAAAGCAAATTTTCCTATAAGAAATAATGGAATCTCAGATGATTCATTCCAGGGCCCCATAGACCACATACTGTACACTACAGATAGGCATGAAACAGAAAAATAGCATTTCATTTTCTCTTGTTTCATTTTTTCATCGTTTTGTTTCATTTTGTAATAAATTTTAAAGTAGTTTTGTTATGAAACAAAACAAAACACTATGCTCCCCTGGGTCCTAAAGGACCAATATGGCAGGGGAGTTTCCTCGAGGTCTTCCCGGTAAGCACCCAAAATTTGGAGAGGTTTGGGGTTCAGGGGGCTGAGTTATGAAGCTCCAAAGGGGGGTCTTTAGGAAAAAAAATATTTCTATTGGAATCGGGACTTCAGAAGCTAAGCCGCGGGCAAGCGTAGCAATCCAAAATCTTCCAATTAGAAAGATTATAAAAATGCACTCAAAAATACAGATTCCGGGCATGTTTCAACTCCAAAGTGGAAGGGTTAGCTTCTTGAAGCTCTTCCCTGTAAGCCCTCAAAATTTAGAAAGGTTTTGGTGCAGGGGTCTGAGTTATGAAGCTTCAAAGGTGGTGCCCCTAGAAAAAAAATCTTTCGAATTGGAATTGGAAGCCAAGCTGCGGTGGTGTTACACTTGCCCAAAGCTTGGCTTCCAAAGTTCTGATTCCAATTAGAAAGATTTTTCCCTAGGGACATCCCCTTTGGAGCTTAATAACTCAGCCCCTGACCCCCAAACTTTTCCAGATTTTGGGGGTTCACAGGGAAGAGCTTGAGGAAGCTCCCCTGCTATTTCCTCTAAGATGAATCATTTTAAGGAAAATGGTGTTTCATTACAAAATGAAATGAAACACATCCTACTGTTTAGTTACCTAACGAAGTAATTCATTACTAATGAAATGATGAAACAGCATTTCGTTTTTCATTTCATGCCCATCTCTACTGTACACACAAAATGCCAAAATTCACATGACCTTGCCCACACCATGGTTTAGGTAACCTGGCTGCAGAGTCTCCTCTGCCTGGGACTAACAACTGGATTTTACTCTGTGTTTTCAATGTGACAATTGATAGCTTTATGCAACCATGACTAGATGATCCATGACAATAAATGGTTTGAAAAATAAGAAATTATGTTGAAAAAAATTAAATAAAAATATAAACAAAAATAATACAAACCCCTAGCCCAGGCCTGCCCAATGTCCGGCCCAGGGGGGGGGGGGCCAAATCCGGCCTGTCAGGCCATTCTAAGTGGCCCGCGGCTGGCTGGCCTGCCCCTCCCTCCCCCTCCTTTCACCCCATTTTTTTTAAAGAAAGTGGGTGGGGCTTGCAGTGGGGTGGCAGGGTTGGGGGGCAACCGGCCACTGACACATTCTCAGCCACCAAATCTGGCCCTCCTTACAAAAAGTTTGGGCACCCCTGCCCTAGCCTGAACTCCTTTTTGAAAACATTCCTGGCTGGTCCAAGGAAACCTCCATTCACTCATTTCTCCTCACTCTGCTTTGGAGGCTGCCTGAGACAGAACATTCCTGACAATCACCCATAATCCAGTGGGGGGGGGAGAGAGAAAGACACCATTGGCTCACTTGTGATCATGTGACTTGCTCCAGTTACTTGTATTGTAAGGCATTGTTTGTTAATCAAGGCAAATTTCAGAAGAAATGTTTGCTTGTCTTGCAAAACACTCTTAAACCAAGTTACTCTTAAATTTGTTTTTTTATTTATTTTATTTTTTATGGATTTATAAACCACCAAGCTTAATTCAAACAACTCCAGGTGGTGTACAACGAAAATTAAAACAACAACAACAAAAACATTTTACATATACTGTATCAAGTAAACATAATAAACACATCATAATAGGGAGTCATGTAGGTGGTGAATAACGTGCAGCACTGCCAAAAGCCTCACGGTAGAGCCGGTCTTTAAAGACCTCTTAAACATTGCCACAGAAAGAAAACCAAGGTATTACTGTATATGTCTATCTATTACCAGTCTGACTTATCAGGTACACAGTGTCATAATTAAGTTAAATTTATGTTACATTAGGATATTCTTTTTCAATTGTACATAATCTGTGTTGATTCACTCAGATTATAGCAAATTATGTACCGTTAACCAAACAAAGTTCAGTAATATTTCAAAATGCTTCAGCTGTGTGAATTGACTTGATAAGATGACATCAAATCATGTGATGTTACCTAGCATTGTATTTAATAATATTTCTCTGAACAGCCGACTATCTACTTGCTGTTCTTTTTTTTTCTTTAAAAGGTTTTCTAATGTTATAAGAATTAGCAAGAGTAAATGTACACTTTCATACTCAGCCAGTGGTTAGAGATGCACATATCATACATGCCAAGAGTACTAATAAAGGGTACACAATCTGACAGCTGCCTCTGCTCAGGCAACATAACTTTCTGTATTATAAGGTATCACGATTTAATTATAGACTGTCATAATGACAGACACTAGTAACCGCCCATTCTTCCCTGCAAGATACCTAGACTGCAGAGGCACTCTTGACCCCGAGTCAATATATCAAAATACTGTACTAGAGTCCTGGTCTAGTGCTATTTAAGGAAATGGGACGCTGAAAAGCATTTGAATGCATTCTGCAGCAATATCAGAAGACAGTTATGTAGTTGATGAGGATAGCAACTAAATAAAAGCAAGTTGTATGGATATCATACTGAATGTGTAGCCTGCATAATTAAATTGTAAAATGCCCAGAGAGTGTTTGAAGCGCTATAGGGCAGTATATAAGCAGAACACTTTTTGTTTTTTAAACTGGTTGATAGCAGTTGATTAATTCTTCTTTATCATTGTTTATTCCTAAGAATTTTGTGTTGATATACAGGTCATTATATCTCTGTCTCCCTCTCTCTGTTTGTGTGTGCATATGTGTATGTGTGTGTGTGTGTGTGTGTGATCAAGAAGAGTTCACAATTGCTATATACCGTATTTTTCCATCTATAAGACGCTCCCATGTATAAGACAATCCCCACTTATCCAACGTAAAATTACTTTTTCACAACCGCATGGTTCTCTCCTTGGCTTACTTCCGTGTATAAGATGACCCTCAATTTTCAGTCTAACAATTTTAGACAAAAATATATTCTTATACATGGAAAAATATTGTACAGTATATCTTGTATCACACATTATTGATTTTATTGGAATGCACTCTCTGGTGTAGAGTCACCGCTTTTTTAAAAAAAATTCTCAACCACTACCACTTATTGGGGGAAGTGAGTCAATCTTATTGAGTGAGCTTTGGTTCCAGCTTTTTAAAGAAATACAACCTGATAAGGCTAAAGATTTTGACATTTCAACAGAAGAAACTGATGTGGCCAGTTTATGTGCACAAAACTCTTCAATTAGAAAATATGTAAAGCAAATACATATTTGCCAAGTGTTCTAGATGCTGTAAATAGATGGTAGATAGATAGAAAAATCTTTATTGTCATTGTCCTATACAGAACAATGAAATTGAAAGAACCTATATCAACTCAAAAACATCCATACAGAAAGTATACCACAACATACCCCACCCCACATTTAACCCTTTTAACCAAATACAGAAGCTCCCTCAGAACCTGCATTCCCCTGCATTCAATAGCTTTTGGATAAAAACTATTTCTCAAGAGGCTGGTCCTGGTCTTTATGAAATCAGAACTTCAGAAGAACCAACCAGGAATTACTTTTATTTTGTTTCAGATCTTAGCTAAGAGTACAGTACTCAATTTGTGAGTAAATTAATGCAATAAGGAACTGGAACAAAATGCTGTGGTGTGGAGTGCTTCTTTTTAAGGTTGCAGCCACACAATAATGTTTTCTTCTTTGATGCTCCTTTCCTGTCTCCTTTTCATCCCTGTAGCTGTCTGTTTTTTCCTAACACAAGTCACTTGGGAATAATAAAAAAGATAAGAAATACGTAATCCAAAAAAAATTGAGACACCAAGATATAAGTATAGTTAATATAAATAAGACATGCCAATTTATAGGGGATAAGTTATTTAAATTAACAATATGATGCATTTCCATTGTAATGGGCAAATCCATGGATCAGTGAAGTGTATTCCTGGCCTTTAGGATGTTGAGTTGCTAATTGTTGACAGGGGCAAGTTCACAGTCCACACTGTGCTGCCTTCTCATGATTTTTTAATTTGGATTTGGACTGGACAGCTTTTTTAAAAAGGATCCCTTTATAAATAGCGAAATAAGCCATTATACCATAGGTCAGCAATGGCGAACCTTTTAGAGACCGAGTGCCCAAACTGCAATTCAAAATCCACTTATTTTTTGCAAAAACAGTTACTTCATGTCCTTCTTTGTTCCACGACTAGTTTTGTACTGTGACAGCGTTGGTCACGATCATGTGGTTTTGTCCCTATTTCAGTGTTCCCATGGTTGTGATAACTTGTCTTGTGACAAGTGTTACCTCACGGTCTTGTACTGTAACAAACACCGAATTTGTCTAGCTTCCTTTTTCCTTTTGGGGGGGGGCCTTAAAAATTATTTTTCGATATTTCGCTTCTGAAAAGTAAAAACAACAACCCAGACACAGTTTTCTGAGAGAAACGAATGTTTTGTTGCATGACAGTCATTATTACACGGTGTCTTGTCTCAGAACAGAAAGCAGGAACAAAGAGTGACAAGGGAAAATCCTACCCTAGCACCAGGTACTGTATTGTCACCCTTAGCACCCATTTTGGGGGCGTGGCCGAGACAAATTTCAGTAGTTGCGGAAGAAACATGAAGTAACATTTTTTTGTACCACTCCTAAGCGCAACACTAACAGAGACAAAACGGACGTGAAGTAACCGCCAAAGTGCCAATGTGGCAATTTAACCTGAATACAGTGGTACCCCAGGTTACAAATGCTTTGGTTGCTATTCTTTGGGAAAGCGAGGATCTAAGAACAGGCTGTTTCTCGATCCTTGCTTTCCCGAAGGGTAGTTCCCCTGTTCTTTGATCCTCTTAATGCTGCTGGATGAAGCCTAATAGTTCATAGGCAGGAGGATGGGGCTTACAGATAAGAGTCAAGGGAGGTAAGTGCTTTTAAAACAAGTATTAATGTACAGTATTAATACAGTGGCCAAGATAGCATTTAGAGAATTTGCTTCAAGGTTCATTTCCTTGAGAAGAAGTACTTATCCTTTCTGATGGCAGCAGTTCAGGCTGCTGGACCAATCTTGGAAGTGTGGGCAAAGACCTGTGCCCTCTAAATTTGGCACCCTGGGGCATTTTGACTGAGCTAGAGTCTTGCTGCTGTCTGACCTTGTGATTTCACAACACAGGGGGTGAACGGCCATAATCCTCATTCATTACTGCACCACAATGTCAGCAGCAGTAAAACATCTGGCTCCCATTTCACCAAGCCAGCTGTATCTCCTGATATGACTTTTTAAAAGACAACCCTTTCTGATTGCCATCCTACATATAACTAAAGACAGTGGTGTCTCCGAGGATGTGAAGAGTATAGTTCTCTCAATAGTAAATAATCTCATGCAGCACCCTGGCTTTTGGGACCCAGATGTCATAGCGTTAGGGTTAGGATTAGGGTTAGGGTTAGGGTTAGGGTTAGGGTTAGGGTTAGGATAGCGGCTGTGAGTCAGAGGTAAACTTGAGCTGTGCTCTCTTTTAAATTCATTGCTTGAGAGAGAGAGAGAGAGAGAGATAATGGTAGTCTATTTGCATTTAGGATAATCACTGACATGGTATTTTACTTTCCCCCCTCTTAACACAGGTCATAATACTGGTCCACGAATAAACAACGACAAGATATATAAATTCACTTATTCCACAGAAGTATTTATCAATAGGGTAAAAGATTTGCCACAGGCGGGTGTGGGTTATCGAATTTCATCTGGAGTGGATGTCAACCTGTTGTGGAGAAATCCCAACAATGATGATGACCAGTTGATCAAAATCACAGTAAGCAGTTGTTAATGAAATGAGATCTAAAACATTTTGCCTGCTGATAATTTTATGGGACAAAAGTCAATTCTCTGTCATATGGTACCAAGACTTCAAATTAATTTTCCCTTTCTCTAGGTAATCAGAATAGTAAACATGGATTGTCTTAAATTTAAGATGCAGTTGTCACCTGTTAGTATTGCAGTGTTAACTTTATTTGAACTATGGCCCATTGAATTTTCTGAGTAAAATTGTAACCTTAACCATATTTGACTGTAAGGACTCAAGAATGGAAATGAAATCATGGGGGGAGACCTTGAAGATTTCCCCAATCCAGTGCTCTTTAGAGAAGCTAGAGCTGCTATATTGTTTATTTTAGCCATTTTGGGTTAGTCCCTGCAATTAATTAGTTCTCCTTCCAGGAAGTGAATTCCTCAGAGATGCATGCCTCAGTGATGTGCCTTTTGCAAGGTAAGCTTGCTTTGCATTGGTGGGGAAAAGCACATCCCATGGCAAAGAGACATCTTTCATCCTTTGAAGGTGCATCCTTTCTACGTATGTGCTAAGCATATCATCTAGTATAAGCTGAAAGAGGAAGAGGTAGCAGGAAGTGAAGTAAAACTTCAAAATACAGTATCATTCTTGATAACAAAGGCCCCGGTCTCATGACAATTTTGCTGCGAAAGACTGCGCAGCAAAAAATCGTGCCTTCACTCCGAAATGCAGTATTTTGGCACCCTGGCCGCACCCCCGGAAGCGCACTTTAACTGCAGCATTTTGTACCACTGCTAGGGGTTGTGTTAAAATACTTGTTATCGATGCACACTTTTAAATGCCTCAAATGAGGTATGACCCCAGAAAATTCGCACCAATTAGATTCTTACCCCCTTTTCTGCCACTTCATGTAGTTCTGCTTTGGTAATCGTTTATGCTACTGAATTGGTGGCATATCGGCATGCTGGCACAATTTTTACTGGCTTTCCACTTGCAATTACAATTGATTTTAAGAAGAAAAACGGCTACCTGGCTGCAACGCAGATATTCGCCACAAGGGAAAAAACAGGGAAAAGATGCACAGTAATCAAGTCGGGACGGACGCAGAGAAGTAAAATACTCCCCTGTCATCAGGGTGCTAACTGCGCATCAAACTTCACGTGATCACCCGAAAAAATAGTACGCATCATATTAAGATGTGCAGATAACGGTAGTGAGACTGGGGCCAAAGAAGGATTTGTCATGTACTAGGCTACACACACACATGTTTGCATGGATGATTGTGTTTTTCTGGAAGACAACATAATTAATCAGTTTGCTTGAGTTTCATCGAGATATCCATTTTTGTATTGCCTACACTAGTTTTTTTTATTATCCCATAGATTGATATTCTGAAGGTTGGCTTCACTTCCTGAGACATATTTTCCTCTCTCTTTAGGTCATACCATATGGCATGCTTAGTAAATATTTAGAAATGGTGCTCTTTCAGATGGTGAAGAATGTCTCTTTGTCACAGTATGCTTGACTAACTTGAAGCATTGTATAACAAATTTCATAACAAATGACAAAAGTGCTTTGTTTCATCACTACATTGTGAGTTTACGGCACAATGCCTCTGATTATGGAGGCATGCATCTCTGAGGAAATTCCTTTGCTGGAGAAGATATTAATTGGAGGAAATACAATTTACCCTTAACGATGAGTTTGACCACTAATTTGTGAAGATCGCAATAGAAGGATGGTTAGCATGATCATTTGGGATGGTGGTAGAAGAGCAAAATCTGCAAGCATATAGGGATAACAAGGCATGAGTACTGAAAACAGAAGGAAAGGAGAACTTAAAATCCTAGTAAGTCATTTCCCTCTGGCAGTGCAATACAGCTGTCTTCATCTGTTTCTCCCTTTTGTTGCTACAGATCACAGATGTAACAGTCGAAAATTTAAAAGAGCGACCTGCAGAGAAAAATATTTTTGAAAGAAAAACGACAGATCATATAATAGGAAAAGAACATATGGTGGCTTTGAAAAGGCCTGTAGTTCTGCACTGGACTCATGGAAAGGTAAGGAAAACTCTTTATTGTAAAGATCAGCCAATTTGTTAGGGAATTTAGAAGTCGGAAATCTTTTGATTTAAGGTCTAGACAATCTTTAATGTAGCAAACACCCACACAGCCAGTAAATAAAAATCTAGAAATGACCTGTTAAATATTTGGGAAGGAAACATTTGGAGCAGTAATAGCAAATCTTTTAGAGACGGAGTGCCCAAACTGCAATTCAAAACCCACTAATCATTCACAAAGTGCCAATACTGTACAGCAATTTAACCTGAACACAGGTGGCTGTGAATGGACAATGTCGGGTGCCCACAGAAAGGGCTCCGAGTGCCACCTTTGGCACCCGTGCCATAGGTTCATCAACACCGATCTAGAGTGACCCCACGCGCAACCTATACAACTGAAGCCATTTGTTCCTGGACGACATTTCCATATTTCCCAAGGCATTGCCGTGCTCTGAAAAAAATTCCCTGCTATTTTCCCCCCCCCAAAAAAGGACCAAAGGTTGGTGAGACAATCCTTGCCTAAGTCAGAACTGCTGACGTTGCACTGTGATGGAAGCAGAGTCAAAAACTATGCAGTTTCACTACCAGATGAGGGATGACGTGTCAGGGGAGGTGAGATGGGATAAGATTTGAGCTTCCTTCCTTACCTATCGCTCGGTCCATTCCTGAAGTGCATTGCATGATACTTGTTCTGTACAAGTACGCAGCTCCCAGCTTCATCGCAAGGCCACAAGACTTTAATGGCACCTGCTACAATGATTCCTCTATTTAGCAGTGAAGTACCAGAAACAGAGAACGTGTTTTTCAATGTGGCAGGAGTGAAGGAGCCAGCCGTTTTCAGCTAATTGAGCACTAGCTAGCTGAAGGTGCAAAGTTTTGTCCTAAGTTCTGATGCAGCAGCATTCTCTGGCAGTTCAAAGGTCACTGTGTAGCTGACACGTCTCGGTACTACAGCTTTACTCATTGCTCTTTTTTTGCCTACTTATACCCTTGGTCAAAGTGCAGGGTGTATGACATCTTTACATTTCTGCTGGGATGGGAAAGAGAAGGGCTCTCATGAAACTGTAAAGCCTTGGGTATGTTTTGTGGCCCTCAAGACCAAAGCATTTTTCAGAAGACCCCTATTAGCATCTCAAGATATAGACATCGGAAGCTTCATTACATTGGGTGAGAGTTAGGCTATTTCTCCATCTGACTAAGTATATCAGCTTGGACTGGCAGCAGCTCTTCACACAAAGAGGCAGACATTATTCATATATGATTGCGAAGGGTTGTACATAAGTCACTGTCTGAGGAAGCGGACTTGTTCATGAAAGCTCCAGTTAAAATAAAGCAATTAGACACTAAGGTGCCACCATGTTTTGGCCTTCTCTATTTCTTGTTCTTCTTTTCTTTTGGCCTGCTCTGACAGTGACTTGTGTGTTTTAAGAGTTGATAAATGACATTAATTGATTTTACGTTTTAATCACTGATACTGTCCATTTTATCAGAATTTAAAGTGATGGCATCGTCAAAACACTGAATACAACTGCTGTGTTGCTACCACTGTTTTGTTTGCTATATTTATGCTTTGAAATGAATTGGCAAGAGGCTGTCCTTCGCTGTGATGCTTTGATACATCCATGCACTGATTTTGTTAGTGCTTTAGACCAAGTTGGGCACAATTAAATGAGAAAGAGGCATAAAGAGTAAGAACTAAGAACAATAATATTTATATTAAAGACTATTGAATCATGAAATTGTATCATCAGGCCTGAATGCTGAGAGGTACCCTTCAAGTGTATTTCATACATATTGTACCTATTAACATAAGATCATAAGAATTACATTTTGTTCTTTTTCTCTCTGTTCCTCACCATACCATCTTTCCTTCCTTTTCTGTTTATCCAGATTAAAAGCTTCTATTCATATGAAAAAGAACCTGCTGTTATCCAGAATCTCAAGAGAGGTCTGGCCAGCTTGTTCCAGATACAGTTGCATTCTGGAGATGCTCGTGAGGTATTGTGCTATATCACTTAAACTTAGCCACCTAAAATGTTCATCGCTGCCATGGAATATATTTTGTGCCCCTTGACCTTATTAGGGTGGCCACTTAACACATTGGTTATTTGAAAAGATAAAACATTGGTTTGTCACAAAAAAAAGAGGATACCGGTTTTAGAACAATTAATGTATGCTAATTTTTTGATAGACTGATGGATTAGGACTCAGGAGGCCTGGTTTCAAATCCCATTCAGCCATGGAAATTAACAGGGAGAGTGGAACTGTTAAGGTCACTGTTAAATATCTTACTTACCATGAGAAAGCCCTGTTAGCTCTAAATTGGTTCTGACTTGATAGCACATAACAACAAACATTAGATAGATAGATAGATAGATAGATAGATAGATAGATAGATAGATAGATAGATAGATAGATAGATAGATAGATCTTACTGGGTAGATGGTGGGTCACCTGCCTGCTTTGTCTTCAGGTTCTAGGTTCAAGACAGGCAACATCAGTATCTCTGTTCTCCTCTCCTGTGGTTCTCTAAGCTTGAAGTTTTCAGACTTGGAAAGGACAACAACGATACAGTCAAACAGATGGTTGTCCTCTGACAGCCCACCAACCAGAAGAATGACCTATGCAGCAAAGCAAATTGGTTCATTGGTTAAAGCGCCACTAGTAAGGGAGTGCCTGGAGAACCTCTGTTGAAGGGCCACTTTGTACCACCCTTTGAAATGGGTTTAAGTGGATGCACATGGCAACGGAGCACCTGTCCAAGTGGTAATTTCAATGGGTTTTTCAGTGTTTGATTCTTGTACTAGAATCCTATTCACATTGTAATTAATTAATTAATGCATGGCATGACAAAGGACTGTGAGAAGAGTTGGGCACAAAAGGCCTCTTGAGATTTCTCACCCTAGTTGAGGGCTGAGAAATCAGAGGCACCATTTTGCCAGATTTCAAAAAAGGAAATTGATGATAATCTAACCTAGATCAAGAGAATGAAACAGGTAGGAAAGTGGTGATTCTTGTTCCCATCCCAGGGTTCTTGATTAAGATCAGGCCTCCTGGGTGTGCAGAATGCTTTTAAAGACCATTCATGCAATTACTAGTTGCATGCAAGGTATCACATCTAGTTTGGCCCCAAATGTCAGAGATGGCATAGCAAATGGGTTGAATATCAGAAACACAAGGAAAAGCACAGATAGAAGGGCAGACATTATATATTAAAGGGGGAACTGAAAGGGCTGAAATTATCTAATTTTCATAAAATTTGGATAGTTAAGCACAGCTATTCTTCTTGCTTATGCTTTTTGCTGTATGTGTTGAGGACTTAATTAGATGTTACATCAAATGCATCTTTCCTTCAATATTAAACATCTTAAAAATGTTAACATTACCAGTTTGGGGGAGGTGATAATTATCCAGATTGCATCAAGTATGGGGGAGAAATTTAGCACTTCTTTCCCCTGCTGTATTCCTATGAAAATGTATTCCTTAAAAATGCTGCTTATATTGGGAAGAAAATCCCTTTTTAGCATCACCTGGAGATTCTCTTTCCCAGAAGGAAATATCGTGTCTAGTCAGCAGGAACTGGCAAACCACTCCAGTATTCCTGCCAAGAAAACTCCATGGATATGGAGTCACGAAGGGTTGGTCACGACTGTAATGACACAAACACACACACACACAGTCAGCTTCTAGGTCAGTAGGTATTTGATGCTCCAACATGACCTGTTTTTGTCATCTGTTCTACAGGTGGATGTCTGCGGGAAATGTAACGTTACGTACCAAGCACGGCAAAATCAAATGACTAAAATTAAGGCTTGCAAATTAGAACGGGCGGGCTTTACGAACCACAATCGGGTATGATATGCTTAACATCTCCTATGCATTCTATTGGCATAATGTCAACTTATGAAACACAACAAAGAATGAAATCCTAGTGGTATTGCTGATCTTGGATTAGGTATGAATTATCGCTTTATGCAGAACTAGAAGGATCTATATTTCTCAATGCTTTGAGAGATGTTCAAGATTTAGTCCTGTGCTGATGGTCCAATACAAGGAATGCTCTGCTTGACCCCATCAAAGAGCCAGCAGGAACAGCACTTCAACTTTATTGTTAGCCAGCACCAGGCTTTGAGGTTTACACAAATAGAGAGAATGGTACCATAGAGCGTCCATTTGTTTCCAAAGCATAGCAAAGAAAAATGCTGAATAAAGAGGCTGCAAGGGTTTGGCTGTCAGAGCCAAAAAAATAGCCATTAGTATGGTCTTCACCTTATCCTTGAGATATATATAAACCAATGTCCTTTATCCTCTAGCAAATTTTGGTTAAAAATTGAATATCCTTCCTAGAATTCCTTTGCAGTACACAACAGTTTGGGGTTTGGGGGTACTTAATGAGAAGATCAAGAGAGAAATGGGGAAAAGAATTGACACCAACAACTCTATGAATGCCAGTCTAGGTTGGAGGACGAACACCATAAAATAGAGCAGATAAAGGACAGTCTATGACACTAAGGAGGTCCTTCTCTCTCTATCTACTTCTTCCCATTCAAAGATATACAATCTTCAGTGGAAGTTGAGTTGCTCTGAGTCACCTCTAGAATAAACATCCATGTATATTTGTGCATTCATTTCCTAACTAAAGAATGGATGTCTGCCAATTCTTCTTACTTAAAAGCAATAACTGTGTAATCATGTATATTCAGCAAACAAGAATAAAGTTTTTCTGCTTTGGGGAGTTATGAGTTGAATGCATTTCTGAATGTTCTGGTCTTCATGAAATTATTTTTCAGCTCTTAGGTGTCAGCAGGAAATCCACTTCAGCTACCATTTATGTACTGGAGGACACTTTTATAAAATCTGTGCGGGCAGAGGAGAACCATGTTTTAAATGCAAATATTCACTGGCCAACTGATGCAAAAATAGTTTCCAAGTAAGATGCTTTGCTTGATTCTTTTGCAGAAAACATTTGATGCTTAAATCAAGGCAGTGATGCTTTCATACCCAGTGTGCTCCCTTTTACTGTTATCATGAATGCAATACAGTATTGCAAACCAAACCAAACCAAACCACAAGTACTTTGAAAGAGATTTAGTATTGTATGACTACTAAACATACCATACTATCTATATTAACTTAACACACTTGTATTATAATTTCACCATTCTGTGCTACTTGGGTTTCCTATTTTTGTTCCATTTGTTAGCTACTGTAAAAGCCATACTCCAAGATCTGAGTGACTTTTCTTTCTTTATACATGTCAGAAGCACCAACAAATTATAATGATATACTGTATAAACATACACTACTAAGCAGGATATAAATGTGATAAAATTCTTACATATAAAAAGGTATATACAATGAATAAGACTGAAAAAGAAAACTAGATGACATTTGCCCACTACTGGACCACATCAATAGCATCCCCATTGCAAACATAAGATCTTCCTCTGTGCATGTTGAAAATTATCGTATATATTGTAACATATGTGAGATGGCTTGTTCTTCTGAGTGAGCTCTCAGAGATAAATATTTTAGAACTGACTTTCTCATAACTCTTCAGAGGTGTCCAGTTAATTCATAGAATCATAGAATCATAGAGTTGGAATAGACCTCAAGCGCCATCCAGCCCAACCCCCTGCCATACAGGAACCCCCATCACAATATTTCTGACAGGTGGCCATCCAGCCTGTGCTTAAAAACTTCCAACTAAGGAGACCCCACCACCCTTTGTGGCAGCATATTCCACTGCCAAACAACTTTAACTGTTTAAATGGAATCTCTTTTCCTGTAGTTTGAAATCATTGCCCCGAGTCCTAGTCTCTGAAGCCTTCAGTGAATTGCTTCACTGTGTGATATAAAATATATAAAGCCCCTGTGTAATATGCATCACTCAACTTCTCATAGCTTGGAATGTGAGAGTCTTCTACAGTGGTGCCTCGTAAGACAAATTTAATTCATTCTACAGGTCATTTCATAGTATGAAAAATTTGTCTTATGGAATGGGGTTTCCCATAGGAATGAATGGAAAAACAATTAACCCATTACAGAGGTTGAAAAAAGGCCAAAAAACCCCAACAAAAAACAAACCCAAACCATTTTTAAGACCTCTTTATAAAGTACACTTTAAAGGCATGCAGAGCCAGCACCACCACTCCCGGAACCTCCCCATCCACAGTGCAATGTAAACATGGACAAAAACAAGCAGCAAAACAATCCCCAGCCTGTTCCCACCCAAAGTGCAATGAAACCAATGCAAAAACACAAAAGAAAGCAAGGAAACTCTAGCTCCCTAAATTTCCAAATGCTAAAAGTCCAAAAAAACCGCTGCAAAAAATGTCCAGAATGGCTCCAAAAATTGATGAAAAAACTCCTCCCAACCCTCCACACAAGTGACAGGGGCACAATGCATCCTGGGTAACTTCTTTCAAAACGTGGAATGGATTTTTGTCTTGCAAAGCATCCCGTAGGGAATTTTCGTCTTGTGAAGCAACCTTATTCCCAGAAATTTTGTTTGTCTGGCGATTTTTTCATCTTACGAGGCATTCGTCTTACAAGGTACCATTGTTGTTTGTATCTGCAAATGCCCATATAAAGTATGCAAAGAGTAGATAGAGTTTGGAGTAAACTAACAATATGTTACCAATGAAAGTGTGCATTCACAATCAAACAACCAAGATTCAACGCTTTGTTTCAACAGGCAGAAACTGGAATTGAAGTCCACAGTAGCTGGCCCAAGAATGATGGTTGGGAAGCAAGTTGCTAGTATTATCAAAGCTCTGGATTCAAATTATGTTGCAATTTCACTAATGGCAGAGCCAGTCTCAGAAAAATGTAAAAGTTGCCCTTCAGTAAGTAAATATTTCTGAGTTCTGTGGTGGTATCAGAACAGCTTGGCAAAATTCACAATGCAGTGTCAGTCTTACACTGTTTTTATTGCCTGTTTTAATTGCTTACTTGCTAATAAAGAGTATTTGCTTTTCTTTTGCTAAGACTTTATTAATTTTGACCTTCGCTTTTTGTTGAGTGTAAATGATTCTTATTACGTTTATGAATCTTTCCCCTGCTCCCATAACTTCCAAGTGTTGTAACATAAAGTTCTATCTGAGGTTATGTAAAGCTTTTTCTGCACCCAAGAAGTTCATAGCCATCTCTTTCTCTGGGTGTGCTTCATAATAAAACATTTAAAATGGCTTTTATATTGTTTCTCATCTGTTTTTGTTTGTTTGGCATCTGTATTTTCTTTATGTATAATGGATATTGTTGCCTCTGCCAATGTTGGTGGATGTATCCCTCAATTTCTGTATTCCTGTCATAGGAGTCATCCCACCAAGTTTCAGTTATTCCCATTAAGTCATATTACCCTCTTGAACTAAGAGTTTCAGTTCTTCGTGTTTGCTACCCATATTCCTGGTAGTGGTGGTGGTGGTGGTGGTGGTGGTGATGATGATGATGATGATGATGATGATACTTTATTGCCAAAGTACATGTGTACAATGAGATTAGCTAAGCCTCCCACATGCACCACCCCCCAACACACTGAATCCCACTCCCAAACATACAGCCTTGTTTGTATATAGACACCAGAGATTATATGATTTGTGGCCTTATTTTCATTGTACATAAAATCTGTAACAAACGGTTTGTATAACATAAAAAAACATAAAAAAATTCCAGAGATAGGGGAAATTTGCTTAACAGAATCGCCTACAGGGTGAATCCGTACAACATAAAATGGTTGCGATTAGGGATTACTCTGTTTTCAATGCATTCCTATGGGAATGTTTGTATAAAGGAAAATTTGCTTAACATAATTTCATTTGGAATGAATTAATTCCTTTATATAAGGTATCACTGTATTAATATTAATGTTATTATGGACCCCCATTAGAACTGTTCAGTTGGTACCTCGTATTGTGCATAACCCTTTGTCTATCTTTACCTATGTGCTTATTTCTCATTCCCCCTTCCAATTCAACGTTAAGCCCACCTAAATATGTTCTTAATGTTGTGACTAAACACATTCTTCCCAGTCTTGGGGGTGCAAACCATCTCTTGCTAGCAGTCCATCTTCTAGAAAGGTTAACCCACGGTTCCAAAAAAACCCAAATCCTTCATTATTTTCCTTTCCTTTTCTATTCCTTTCTCTTCCAAGTACTGGTGGGAGGGATGAAAAAAATTATCGGGGCCCCAAAGTCCTCACGTTTTCTTTCCAGAGCTTCAAAGCCTGATGTGATATTTTGGAAATTGCTCTTGGCCGTCCCCCCCCAACCCCATTTCCACATGGATGAGAAGGAAGGAATATGTATCCATGGGTTTTATGAGTGATGTCAACTCTTCTGTCACATCCCTAATCTATGCCACCAGGAGACAGCAAATCTGGTGGGGGCATGGATCTTCCTGGCATATGTGAGTTTCCATCCCCTGCACTAGGGAGTCTCCTATTACAAATACTCTTCTCTTTATCCTTTTGTAGGGAGTGAGCTCAGTACCTCTCCTTGGCTGAGTTTCAGTCCCTCTCATAGATTATTGCAAGGTCTCATCTTTGGCTTTTATCTCCTTGCTGTCTGCCAGGCAAGACCCTGGAAGTGGTTTTGCAGTTCCACCACTGATGATAGTGTTCTCCTTCTTTTACTCCTAAATGTGACTCTTTTCTATGGTGCTTCTTCCACAAAGGTTACTCTCTGCTCATCATTCTCCTCCTTCACCTTCAAGTACAATAGGAGTATTTAAACTGTGTCTGTCTTTGTTTTTATTGTCAGCTGCTAAATTTCCTAATCCGTTTTTTTAAAAATGAAACCCTGCTGTGACGTTCATTTATGAAGCCATGTATCTTACATTGGCTATAGTTCTGAGTTTCCATATGACATTGTACTGTACTGCAATGTACGCACCAAGTCAGCTTAATAGCTTCCACCTGTCTCCTGGGCCATTAATATACCCCTAATGGTCATTGATCCCCCAGAAACAGCCTGCACCTCATGCATCATTACCTCATTTTGTTTTAGTGATAATTCAGGTAAAATGAACTCTGTAGCAGAGTGGTGCTATTTGTAGGTTGTGTCATCTGTGGCTTAAGTAACACCAACTCTATGCAGATAGGAATATTTTAGCAAAGGCTGAGCTGGCGCTGATGTGGTTTCCCAATTAGGAGAGCTGCAATAAACATTACTGGGGAGAACAGCTGTGCTTTCTCCAATGAATGCTAGTATAGATGTCCCTCAATAACAGAAGCAGAGGCATGTGATATCTTGGGTCAAAATACTCAGTTTCTCTATGGGAGTTTGCTTGAAAGGACACAGCTCAATGTTTTGCTTTTCTCTTGGGTGGCAGATTCATGTGAGTTCTGAAAATGAATGTGATCAATGACCCCAAGGATGCAGTCCGCTATAAAAGCCAATGCCTTTAAGGAAAGTGGAACTTATTTCTGATTACAGGATTGGGCTATAGGATTTA
This sequence comes from Phrynocephalus guinanensis, assembly GCA_037367245.1. NCBI lineage: Eukaryota > Metazoa > Chordata > Lepidosauria > Squamata > Agamidae > Phrynocephalus > Phrynocephalus guinanensis. The sequence goes on from CM074741.1 coordinate 23,699,445, forward strand.
ATATGTTGTTGGGCGATGGCAGTGCCACCCAATGCATGTCTATCTAGACAAGTAACAGCTGAGAAGTTCAATTTCCCACTGTGCCTCCTGGGACTAGAGGCAACCTGTGTAGCTTTGGGCAAGCTGCACAGTCCTAGGGCAGTAGAGAATGGAAAACCACTTCTGAGTATTGTTTACCTGGAAAACTCCAAAAAAAGGATAGCCATAAGTAGAAACTGACATGAGGGCACGTGATGATGATGATGATGATGGTGGTGGTGGTGGTGGTGGTGGTGGTGGTGGTGGTGGTGGTGATGAATAAAAAATACGACTTCTCAAGGAAATGCAGCATAAGCAGAACCAGATAAAGTTTCCCTGGTAGGGGGATTCCATAGTAACACAAGTTACAGAGTGACAGCAAAGTTACGTATTTTGTCCGATGAACGTATGTTCAAAACTGCCTCCCTAATTAAAAATACTTCACAGTTATACCATATTGATATATTTGTCCGCCACCAATCAGTATCCCGTTTTTCTGCAGCTCTTCCAGCAGTGGCAAGATGTCCGAAAACGACTGGAACCTGAACATCTTTCAAAAGCTGATGCTGCAAAAGGCTTTTTGTCCTTTATTCAAAATCTGAGGAAAGCTACAAAAGAAGAAATCCTTCAGATACTGAAAAGTGAAAGTAACACAGAAATACTGTGAGTTAACTTGCTACTCATTCTTGGGAGTTCTAGAATATTAATCGTAAATTTGGGAATACGTTGAAGGAGGATTATGTAGGTTTATTAAGACATGATCTATAAGGAAAAAATTTAGACAAAAACAAACGGGTACAATTTAACAGGAAGTATGTACTTCTGTGGTTCTGTGTGTATTCTGTGTTAGCTCAGAGTGGGCAACCTCATTGAGGTTGCATTTACAAGAGATGGGGTTTATTTAATTATACTTTAATACTGTAAGTTGCCTTGAGGCCCCTTATTGGAAGAAAGGTGGCTTATAAATTAGACAGACAGACAGACAGAAATGTAGAGGGGAAACGTGTGACTAAAGAGGCGAATTCACACACACATATTCTTAAAATCCTCTGGTTATATATGGTAAAGTTTGCTATGTTTAGCTTTTTTAAAAAAGCTTATCATTGAAAAGTTCCAGCACCCTCGAGTGGCCCCAAATGTATTTTTTGAAACCATGTTACAGGGTTCCAGTGGTGAGGGAGGCTATCAAATTATGGCTAAATTATCTCCTCATGCCCCCTGGAAGATACAATGTGACTTATTTATTATTCATTTATCTGGAGTATTTTTACCCTGCTTTCTCCTTGGAAAAGGACCCAAGGTGGCTTACAGTAATAAGCAAAAATATACAGTCTAGTACAATTAAGACATATTCAAGTTTGAGAACAGGGAACTGAGGGACATTAAAGCTACTAGAAAATGCAAGCAGTTAAAGAGAGAGTAAAAATTCCTTGTAAAAGTTATGGGTGATTGAAACTAACATCAAAAACATAGTGTCAATACAATCACACAAGATTATAAGTAGTTATAAGCTCAATGTCTATGTGATCATGTATGGTAGATTCATATAAAAGACACATAACAGGTAACCCATCATTCAGGGAAAGTTTGCCTGAAGAGAAAGGTCTTTGCCTGTTTCGGGAAATATAGCAGAGATGGGGCAGTCCTCACCTCTAGTGGGAGGGAGTTCCAGAGTCTGGGTGCAGCAGCCGAGAAGGCCCTTTAATGTGTTCCCATAAGATGTACCCGTGAGGATGGTGGGATGGAGAGAAAGGCCTCTCCTGATGACCTTAACACCCAAGCCGGTTTGTACTGTGAGAGTTTATCTTTGAGGTAGCTTGGACCCTGTACAGTGCTTTGTAGGTTAAGGTCAGCACTTTAAATTGTGCCCAATAGCTGATTGGCAGCCAGTGGAGCTGCTTTAGTAGAAGTGTAATGTGATCTCAGTATCCCACCCCAATTAGCAATCTGGCTGCTCCATTTTGGAGCCATTGAAGTTTCCTGAGACTTTTCATCAGTAGTCTCACATACAGCGCATTACAGTAGTCTAGCCGGGACGTCACTAGGGCATGTGTCACTGTGACCAGAGCTGGTTTCTCAAGAAACGGACATAACTTGCGTACTAGCCTCAATTGTGCAAATGCACTCCTGGCCATAGTCGTGACCTGGGCATCCAGGCTCAAGGATGAGTCCAAGAGCACACCCAAGCTGTGTACCTGATTTTCTATTGGAGGGTGACCCCATCCAGTACAAGTTGCATCCCTATCCCTTAATCTCCCTTTTGACTGACCAGAAGCACCTCTGTCTTCTCTGGGTTTAGTTTCATTTTGTTCATCCTCATCCAGTTGTGAGGTTGTTTGTTTGTTTAGCGCAGTGGTTAAATGCCTGTTTAATGTGGAGAGTATAAGGAACTGTAGGGGTGCAGGGGGCCATGGCCCAATATTTCTTCACTTGTTTTAGATTATCGATATACTAAATAATACAATTTAAAGCCTGTCTTATTAAAGCAACATGCTGAAAAATGTTATAAAGCTACTCAAACTCACCAGTTATACTGGCATGGAGTTTTTTTAGTTCATCAAAAAGAAAAAAATCTGCCTAGATGCCCCAAGCACATCCGAACTCGCCTGATTTCGGAAGCTAAGCAGGGTCAGCCCTGGTTAATACCTGGATGGGAGACCACCAGGGAATACCAGGTGCTGTAGGCGCCTGGAGTAGGAACTGGCAAACCACTCTTGTATTCATGCCAAGAAAACTCCATGGACATGGGGTCACGAAGAGTCAGTCATGACTGTAACGATGCAACACACACACACAAAGAAAAAGAGGCAGGTAGGAAAAAGCAATATAAGATACATTTCCATATAATTTCTCATATGTTTTTAAATTTAATGTATATATATCATTCAGTCTCTTTCCTTGTCTTGTAGTCCCCAGCTCGTTGATGCTGTGGCCTCTGCACAAACCTTGGCCTCTCTAGAAGCTATGTTGAATTTTCTGGATTTCAAGAACAAGAGTGGGTCTATCCTTCAGGAGCGGTTCCTCTATGCCTGCGGGTTCACGTCTCATCCTAACGAGTTACTACTCAAGTCACTGATTGTAAGTTTCAGTGATTGCAAAGCAAATACCTTATTATTAGAGATGTGCTTTGGACTCAGAATTTATTTGGGAAATGAAGTGACGTAGGGCTATACGATGTACATTTCCAAACCAGTTTGAAGGAAGGCCACTGCAGTGGTCAGATCAAATCAAGTCTCTTTGAACCACTGAACTTTGCTCTGACATTTAGGAGGTTAAAAATCCAGAGCAGTAGAGATCATTTTCAGGGGATGACGAATGACTGACAGCTGGGCAATGGTGCCCAGCTAATGAAGAATAGATATATGGAAAGGCAGAAATTGGGCAAGGAGCAATTGCATGGCTCCAGGGAGGGAGGGAGGGAGGGAAGGAGGAGGGATGAGACTGAGAGAGGAAGCAATTGTCTGCACCCTAGCAGGAGAGCAGTAGTTAATGGCATCAGTGCCCCCTCCCACATGCATATTCCAGGTCAGAGCCATTTATTTTCCTCATTATCATATCTTTTCATCATTTAAACAAACACAAATACATTATGTCCAGCTACTCAAAAAAGAATCAGTTGGACAACAAGTTTAATTTGAAGGAAATTGGTTGTGATTTATGAGACTCATCATACAGGCCAAATCATAATCACTACTAAAAACTATGGGTTTCCTTTTCAGTCAAGACTATAACAAAAAACTCTACTTGTAAACAACAGATTGGTTACATTTTAAATTAATAGTACAACTAGCTATCACATTAAGGGGGATATAAAAAAGCCCTGGCAGAGGCTTGTGATCCAACAGAATGTTCCCATTAGCTGTATGAAGGTGAAGGTTGACCTGGTTATTGGCAGAACTTGGAAAAGTTACTTTTTGTGACTATAACTTCAGGAATCCTCCACTGGAGACTCGGTCCCTCCTGTTCATCCAAATTTGTGTCCCTCTTTTTTGAAATATTATACTGTATATTTTCTAACACACAAAATGCTCTTCACATTTTGTAACGATTAAGCTCCATTTCTGTGCACATTTGAAATGCACATCTGTTTTAGTTGTGTGCTTTTTCAAATGCTCACATGGTTTTGTGCAGGTTTTCCTTTGATAATAGGAATCACAACACAGACCAATATACATATTTCTTATACCTTCATTTCTGTTGGCAATCTTAGGGCATGCAAAATGGGCATTTCTATGAGAAAATCAAAATTCTAAGCATTTCTCTCCCATCCCTGAGAAGGTTGTCCTGTGAGCTGGTGGAAATTATAGCAGACAGATCCAGAGGCATAATTTGTTGGGACCTATCTGTTAGGGTTAAATGGAAGACAGTAACTGATTACAGTGTTCTCCTTATATAACAGAATACATATAACAGCCCGATTGGGAGCAGTGAAATTCGAGAAATGGTTGTCATTATTGCTGGGGCGCTCATCAGAAAGCTGTGTGATATTGGTGGCTGCAAACTGCCTGTGAGTACTTCCCTTCTCTTACTTCCAAAGTTGTGTTTTGAAAACACAATAATAAGATGCTTCCTGTCTAGATGGGTGTTCCTAGACAAGGCCTTTGTCAGACAACCACCCTACCTCATTAATCAAATTGCTCTCTCTCTCTCTCTCTCTCTCTCTCTCTCTCTCTCTGCATTTCAATCCATCTACCGTATATACTCGAGTATAAGTTGACCCGAGTATAAGTCGGGGCCCCTAATTTAAACCCCAAAAAAACTGGGAAAATTTATTGACTCAAGTATAAGCCTGGGTTGGGAAATGCAGCAGGGCCTGGCAACTCCTCCTTTGTGAGCTGTGTGTGTGTGTGATGTTTAAAATGACTTTTAGCCACCGAGGCAAGTGCTTGAGTTGGTGGCTAAAAGTAATTTTAAACATTGTTTTAAAATGACTTTTTAAAAAGTCATTTTAAATATTGGGGGCAGGAGAAGTGGCTCACAATGTTTAAAATGACTTTTAGCAACCGACCCAAACTTGCCTCAGTGGCTAAAAGTATTGACCCGAATATAAGACGAGGACCCCCTTTTTTCAGCCAAAAATTAGGGCTGAAAAACTAGGCTTATATTCGAGTATATATATATTGTATTTTGGGGTGTAGGCTGTTGAGATGTGTGAGGAAGTTGTTCAGTTTGTCTTTCCCGTGTGGCCAGATAACAAAGGTGTCGTCAACATATCTGAGCCAGAGTTTGGGTTTATGTTCGGACTTCTGTAACGCGTTGGTTTCAAAGTGTTCCACAATGGACAAAGATACAAACAGATAGAAGGAGCACCCATGGGATCACCCCTCTCACCGGTCATCGCAAACCTATATATGGAACACTTTGAAACCAACGCGTTACAGAAGTCCGAACATAAACCCAAACTCTGGCTCAGATATGTTGACGACACCTTTGTTATCTGGCCACACGGGAAAGACAAACTGAACAACTTCCTCACACATCTCAACAGCCTACACCCCAAAATACAATTCACTATGGAAATAGAAGCCAACAACCAACTTCCCTTCCTGGACGTCCTAATCTACAAAAAACCCGACGGCTCCTTAGGACATACCATCTACCGGAAAAAAACACATACAAACCGCTACTTAAATGCACAATCACACCACCACCCTGCACAGATCAACTCCGTAGCAAAAAGCCTCATCTCCAGAACCAAACGCCTCGCTGACAAAGACCACCTAAAAACTGAATTACACACTCTCTCGAATGCTTTAATTGCGAACGGATTCCAAAAAAACACCATCACCAAACTAATCCAAAAAGAAACACCCCCCAAGAACCAAGAAACAGAAGAGAACAACGGCACTGCCCTCCTCCCTTACATCAAAGGCACCACAGACAAAATAAGCAAAATTCTCCACAAACACAATATCAAGACAGCCTTTTGCACCGAACAAAAAATAGCCAACATTTTAAGAAACCCCAAAGACAAGATTGAGCTAGAAAACCAAGGAGTCTACGAAATACCATGCAAAGTCTGCCCAGCCACATACATCGGACAGACAAACAGGAGAATAAGCGCACGCATCGCAGAACACAAGAACGCAGTCAAAAAAGAAGAAAAATCTTCCTCTCTCTTCCAGCACATAAAAACAACAGGTCATGAAATTGATTTTAAAAGAACCAAACTCATCTCCAAAACTGAACACTTCAACAGTCGAATAATCATGGAAGCCATTGAAATAGAGAAACACCCAAACAACATGAATAAACGTGATGACACCTCCCGCTTGCCTGACATCTGGAAACTAGCCCTGGTCAACAGACGAGCCTCTGTCACAAAGACTGACACCAGGTCCAAAAGGACACAAGATGCCACCACCTTCCATCCACACCAAACACAAACCCAGACCCTTCCCACAGATGAAACGAAACCACCATCCAATAACAAAACCACGACTGCACCATCTACCGCTACTCCCCACTCCAGCCACCACATGGAGCACACTTACACACGCCAAAAAAACATTGGGAGACCACAGACACGCAGCCAGACCAAAATGAATTCACAAGACACAGGACCCCACTCCACCAAAGCCCAGGATGCTGCCAGAACACCCATCACCAAGGTCGTTAAGAAACAAAAGGCTAATAGACACACATCCAGCACCTCACCCACACATGATGTCTGTAAACAGCCATCTAACCCACCAGCAGTTAAGCCCTTAACGATCGCCTCAGCCACACAGCAGATCACAAAAGAACAAACGAACCTACAATCAACAACAGAGCAAGCAAACCACACACCCCCAGCAGTATTTATAGAAGGACTTCAACTGAGATCACGCTTTGCTTCAAGAAGAAAGAAGCCAGAATACCAGCCTGAAGATGACGAGTGAGACCTCGTCGAAACGTCGCCAAACAACCAGATTTCTACACGGGGAAGAAACCCGAATCCACCCTAACATGCATACCTATACCCGTGAAAATCTACGAAAACAAATATCCGACCTCTACGGGGAGGAAACCTTCCAGCTGACCAGAACCTACGAGAAACTAGAAGTCCGAAGAGCCACCATCTTATGTGACATTGCATTCCTACGCAACTGCCGAGATAAAAATGTGATCCCCACAAGCTTCCAACTGAAATTCCACTCAAAAACCCCATCCAGCGAAAGGATCCTGAAAAGAACAGAACTAGCCCTAATCAGAAACGAACTACACAAGAAAAGATACCTACTAGATCAAACCAACAGAGACCTACTCACTCTCCACCTCAAACTCTGCAACAAAATCCACCCAACACTCTGGAACAAATCCAAGCAACTCGCCGCCTGGAGAGCTGAAACAGAGACATCCCACAAGACAGACATACACACCAACAAACTCCACAAACTGGAAAAACGCCAGAAGCCCAACCCCCCACAGCAGCCCATGAAACAAACAGTTCACAACATATCAGACAGGACACTCACCATCGCAGAGACCAAAGTCCTGTCCAAAGGATTCAACTTTGCAGTCGCCCCCAGACACATCCCCACTGAAAACATCATATGCGGAGTGGAAGCCAGCCTAACCAAAATCAACCCAGATGAAGCCAACAAAATCAGACTCGAAGTCACCAATATCCTCTGCTCCAGCAAACCACCCAGAAGCAATTTACACAAAGAAGAACAAAAAGCCCTCACCAACCTGAGGAAAGACAACAACATAATCATTCTCCCAGCAGACAAAGGCAATGCCACAGTGGTGATGAACACATCTGACTACCAAGCCAAACTATCCAACCTACTACAAGACCCTGCTTACATACCTTTGAACGCAGACCCCACCACCTACCTGGAAAAAACCACCAAAGCCAAAATAAAAGCCTCACCCTTAAGTGAAGAAATCAAGCCAAGCATCATCCCCAGAGAGAAATCATCCAGATGCCCCAAGCTCTACGGCCTCCCCAAGATTCACAAAGAAGGAACACCTCTCAGACCCATAGTCAGCTCCATAGGCTCACCCCTACAAAACCTCGCCAAATTTCTTGCCAAACAACTCCAGCCCTATGCAGAATCCATCACTTCATACGTACAAAAACTCGTTCCACTTCATAGAAATTATAAAGAAACAAGACCTACAACCCAATGACCTACTCGTGAGCTTCGATGTTGTTTCGCTCTTCACACAAGTGCCCATTCAAGAAGCCTTGACAGCTATCCACAACAAATACAACCCCCCCAAGCACATCCTAGATCTGACCAACCACTGCCTAACCAACACATACTTCATCCACAATGGACAAAGATACAAACAGATAGAAGGAGCACCCATGGGATCACCCCTCTCACCGGTCATCGCAAACCTATATATGGAACACTTTGAAACCAACGCATTACAGAAGTCCGAACATAAACCCAAACTCTGGCTCAGATATGTTGACGACACCTTTGTTATCTGGCCACACGGGAAAGACAAACTGAACAACTTCCTCACACATCTCAACAGCCTACACCCCAAAATACAATTCACTATGGAAATAGAAGCCAACAACCAACTTCCCTTCCTGGACGTCCTAATCTACAAAAAACCCGACGGCTCCTTAGGACATACCATCTACCGGAAAAAAACACATACAAACCGCTACTTAAATGCACAATCACACCACCACCCTGCACAGATCAACTCCGTAGCAAAAAGCCTCATCTCCAGAACCAAACGCCTCGCTGACAAAGACCACCTAAAAACTGAATTACACACACTCTCTCGAATGCTTTAATTGCGAACGGATTCCAAAAAAACACCATCACCAAACTAATCCAAAAAGAAACACCCCCCAAGAACCAAGAAACAGAAGAGAACAACGGCACTGCCCTCCTCCCTTACATCAAAGGCACCACAGACAAAATAAGCAAAATTCTCCACAAACACAATATCAAGACAGCCTTTTGCACCGAACAAAAAATAGCCAACATTTTAAGAAACCCCAAAGACAAGATTGAGCTAGAAAACCAAGGAGTCTACGAAATACCATGCAAAGTCTGCCCAGCCACATACATCGGACAGACAAACAGGAGAATAAGCGCACGCATCGCAGAACACAAGAACGCAGTCAAAAAAGAAGAAAAATCTTCCTCTCTTCCAGCACATAAAAACAACAGGTCATGAAATTGATTTTAAAAGAACCAAACTCATCTCCAAAACTGAACACTTCAACAGTCGAATAATCATGGAAGCCATTGAAATAGAGAAACACCCAAACAACATGAATAAACGTGATGACACCTCCCGCTTGCCTGACATCTGGAAACTAGCCCTGGTCAACAGACGAGCCTCTGTCACAAAGACTGACACCAGGTCCAAAAGGACACAAGATGCCACCACCTTCCATCCACACCAAACACAAACCCAGACCCTTCCCACAGATGAACGAAACCACCATCCAATAACAAAACCACGACTGCACCATCTACCGCTACTCCCCACTCCAGCCACCACATGGAGCACACTTACACACACCAAAAAAACATTGGGAGACCACAGACACGCAGCCAGACCAAAATGAATTCACAAGACACAGGACCCCACTCCACCAAAGCCCAGGATGCTGCCAGAACGCCCATCACCAAGGTCGTTAAGAAACAAAAGGCTAATAGACACACATCCAGCACCTCACCCACACAGGATGTCTCTAAACAGCCATCTAACCCACCAGCAGTTAAGCCCTTAATGATCGCCTCAGCCACACAGCAGATCACAAAAGAACAAACAAACCCACAATCAGCAACAGAGCAAGCAAACCACACACCCCCCAGCAGTATTTATAGAAGGACTTCAACTGAGATCACGCTTTGCTTCAAGAAGAAAGAAGCCAGAACACCAGCCTGAAGATGACGAGTGAGACCTCGTCGAAACGTCGCCAAAACAACCAGATTTCTACACGGGAAGAAACCCGAATCCACCCTAACATGCATATATATATATATATATATATATATATATATATATATATATATATATATATATATATATATATATATATATATACAGTATTTGTCTGTCCAAGAGAACTTGGAAATAATTCATTTTAAATTAATGTATATGTATTAATTTACATTTAATATATTAATTTACAAATTACTGTATTCCAGTTTGTTAAATGTTTCAGCAACACATTAATAACTCATTTGTATGAATTTTAAATGAGAAATAAAAGTTTTAGAGTTTAAACTTCTCATTATTTCAGCTTAGTATGGTAATTTCCAGCAAATCTGTGTGGTCTTTTGACATTAAACAATTCAATAAATTAACTAGCAGGTGAGCTAATAAATTAAATTTCTCAGGATGGTTTTAGATAAGTGAGGAAGTAAAGCACCTTAACAGTTTAACATTCATGTGCTGACACGTGTTTCCGTGTCCTCATGTTCAAAATACCATTTTTGTGTTTTACCATAACATCTACTCTTCTTTTTTTATTCCCACGGAAAAATAAATAAAATGAAGTACAACAAAACAAGTACCATACTAAGGAAGAATTTACAGAATAGCTGAACGATATCTTTTGATTAGATATGCAGTACTAGGGTCTCTTTGACATGAAGCACCCAAAGCATACTTCCTTGTTTCCTCTGCCCACTCCTATTGGTATTATATTCTTCTGTACTGCTCCATATACTGTACATGGAACTGTCTTCTAAATATCGATTCCTCTGACTATTTCCCCTGTTCCTTCTCAAGAGCCATTTGTTTAGCAGAACCATTCCCGCACCATTCTTGCTTTGCCATTTTTGCTAAATCAGCATTGTTTATCCTGACTTCCTATTCACAATTTATCCCTGTCTCCTCTGACAATTTTCTGTTCCTAATAGAATGGTTGACAACCAGAATGTATTTGTCAAATCTATATCTATCTATCTATCTATCTATCTATCTATCTATCTATCTATCTATCTATCTATCTATCTATCTATCTATCTATCTATCTATCTATCTGGCTGTCTGGCTTTATTTCTTCAAAATCACTGTTTTGCCAGCTTTTCCAATCGTCCTTTCTAAAACTGCAAACAGGTGGGTTCCTTCTTCTGTGTAACAATGTCTTAGAAGGTGGTGACTTTTTCTTTCCAGGCGGTTATGGAAGCCAAGAAATTAATTCTGGGCAACTTGAACAAAGTAGAGAAACCTGATGACGCGAAGGTCTATCTTTTGGCACTGAAGAATGCCCTTTTGCCTGAAGCCATCCCAGTGCTCCTGAAATACGCAGAGTCAGGAGAAGGACCCATCAGCAATGTTGCTGTAACTGCCTTGCAGAGATATGACTACTCTTTCATAACCAGCGAGGTAAAAAACAAATTAATAGTGCTAGTAAAAGATAAAAATCCACAGTGCTTGAGGACATTTCTGATATTATGTGTAGCCAATAATGATCTCCCATTTAAATAGGAGGGTTTTCTTTTAAGCAACCCAAAATTTTATTACAGGCTTTTTAATTATTTCATTTCTGAATCCAGAAGACTCCGAGTGGCCACACACAGGGAGGTGCAGAAGTCGCTCACGTGCAACTGCGCCTTCTCTGTGGTGGGCCCCTCGCTGTGGAACCATCTTCCGAGTGAGCTGCGCCTTGCACAGTCCCTGCCTGCCTTCAAAAAAGTGCTTAAAACCATGCTTTTTATGGAGGCATTTGGTGACCTTTAATTTATTTAGTTTCATTTAATCTAATTTACTGTGTGTCCCCCCCCCGCACCGTCTTGATGCTTCTTGCTGAGGGTTACCCTCGTTTTTTCTTTGCCTTTTGTGATTTGATTTTTTCTCTTTTGTATTGTATTGTCGATTTTAATCTTGTTGTAATCCGCCCAGAGTTCCATTGGAAGATGGGCAGTATAGAAATATCATAAATAAATAAATAAATAAATAAATAAATAAATAAATAAATAAATAAATAAATAGCAGCTTCAAAAGCAGTCCAAAGTATTTCCCAAGAAGACTCTATGACTGAAGTCCTCTAACAAGATGCAACAAGAGTAGGGCTATTGAATCAGTGGGGATCTGGTGAATCCCCTCCCCCATAAGTCCCATGGCTTCAGTCGGCCTTCTCTAGTTGCAACTCACTATTGGACGGTGGCCATTATGTCTTTGGGAGTCATGGCCATAGTAAGAGACCCTAAGACAGTCTTTCCGGGTGTTGGAAAACAATGCCTGTCATCTTTAGTTTATTGAGCTACAAGCTCTACCATCTCATCTAGGCAGCATGGCAATTGGACCTGGATGCTGGAAATGATGGAAAGAGTGGCCCAGGGCATCTGGAGGGTACCAACCTGAGAAGTCTGCTCTGGAACCTCATCCATTGCTTTGAATAAAAACAGCTCCAGTTAAGTGATAACAGCTGCAGATCATAGAATCATAAAATCATAGACTCATAGAGTTGGAAGAGACCTCAAAGGCCATCCAGTCTAACCCCCTGCCACGCAGGAACCCCATCACAGGACTCCCAACAGATGGCCATCCAGCCTCTGCTTAAAAACCTCCAAAGAAGGAGACTCCATCACCCTCCTTTGTGGCAGAATATTCCATTGCCGAACAGCTCTAACCATCATGAAATTCTTCCTAAAGTTTAAATTGAATCTCTTTTCCTGTAGTTTGAAACCATTGCCCCAAGTCCTAGTCTCTGAAGCTATGGAAAACAAACCTGTTCCCTCTTCAATATATCCTTTCAAATATTTAAACATAGCTATCATATCCCCCGCCCCCTCAGCCTTCTTTTTGAAAGGCTAAACATTCCCAGTTCCCTAAGCCGTTCCTCATAAGACATTTCTTCCAGACCTTCAACTATCCTGGTCGTCCTCCTCTAACTAGAGAGGTACATTGCTATTCTGCCTGTATCCTTGTTACAAGACAGTGGGTGTGGGATCATCCAGCTGGATGTTTATAGTTCTAGACAGATGGGAAGGTATTTTGGGAGGAGGTGATGGGAAGAATTATGGGCAATTGTGTGGTCCCATTTGTTTGGCAATCACTTCTTCAATGTCCTCTCTAGATATGTCCTCTCCATGACTTTAGCCTACAAAACAGACTGCATGTTGGTTAGAGGATATTCCTGATTAATTTCCAACCTCCAGTTTGAGAGAGATGGATTCCTTTTGCTGAGGATTGGTCTTGACATAATATTTGTGAACTTGGGTCCACATGTATACATGTGGTGCCCTCAACAGCCTATCCTGTTTCATCTCACTCCCTTTTCTTGCTCCCACTCTGTTGTCAGATGTGTATATTTAAGGTGATTGACTGGGTTGTATCTCAATTAGGTGAAGAAGACAATGAACAGGATCTATCACCAGAATCATAAAGTGCATGAGAAGACTGTCCGCACCACAGCTGCCGCCATTATTCTCAGCAACAACCCTTCTTTCATGGAAGTTAAGAACCTCCTGCTTTCCATTGGAGAACTGCCACTGGAAATGAATAAGTACATGCTTTCTCTAGTCCTGGACATTCTGCATTTTGAAATGCCTGCCAGGTATATCAGGTTCCATTTGTTATTTATGTATCTCTGAGTGCTTGCACATATAGCATGTGGGAGAACAAGCAGTAGCAGAATAATCTCTCACAGGCACTGGCCCTACCAACAACATGAGCACTCCCATGAGAGCACTTGCTAGCTTGGGAAATTATTGTCCTCAGCATCTGAAAAGAAAAGTTACTGTGGACTCCTTGCTGTAGGACACTGGTGGCGAACCTTCGGTGCTCCAGATGTTTTGGACCACAACTCCCACAATCCTTTGTCATTGGCAATACAGGGTTGGAATTCTGGGAGTTGTAGTCCAAAACTGGTGCCGAAGGTTCACCACCACTCCTCTAGGATGAGTTAACTATGCCATGCGTTAAGAGTGGTATAGGATATGAACCTTGCAGGTCTCACTGTTAAACTGGTTCCCCCTCCCCTTTGGAAAACCTCTCAGGTGTCTTATAGCCATTTTTCTGAAAGAAGTGCCAGGGTGTGCAAGATTGCTGCAATCCATTTGAAGAACAGCATCTTCCCTGTGCAGGATTCATCTGGAAAGGCCAGAAGAAACACAAAGATGAGCAGGACCGTGGGATTTCTTGCAAAGAAGAGCACATTAAGCACATCCAATCTCGCCTGACTTCGGAAGCTAAGCAGGGTCGGCCCTGGTTAGTACTTGGATGGGAGACCACCAGGGAATACCAGATGCTGTAGGCGCCTGGAGTAGGAACTGGCAAGCCACTCCAGTATTCCTGCCAAGAAAACTCCATGGACATGGGGTCACGAAGGGTCGGTCATGACTGTAACGACACAACACACACACACACACACACAATCATTGCCATGGGCCCTGGAAAAATGAAAAGAATTTTGCACTTGCATATGGCACATTTTGCACATGCCCATCGTATCTCAAGAATGCACCATCAGCAAAGTTATGGGGAGAGGGGGACTGATGGGAAAAGAAAGTGAAAAACACTTCTGCTGTGTCCTGCACCTTCAGTCAGGGCAGTTCAAGAGGCGTATGGAAAACAGACTCCCATAAAAAGCAAAAGTTATGTTGTCCATGTTAGGAGTTTGATTCCTCACTGTGCCTCCTTGACAGGGGTTAGACTTGGTGATTCATAGGGTCCTTTCCAGCTCCATCAATCTAAAATTAGATCACATTCCTTGATGTGCCAGCCAACAATTTAAGTACTACAGTACTAGTAAAAAAACTGAGAAAGAGAAACAAAGATTTAAGATGACCTGAAAAGTCTGTGTGGGGGATTGGTCTCTGCTTGGACAAGTTGTCCTCTGTCCAGTGATTTAGTGTGCTGCTGCCAAGCACCAATTTGGAGCCAAGACAAGGAGCCCAAATAAGGAGTCCCCAGAAGGGGGAGCCCACCAGCACCCTCGAAGCCACCTGACAAAGCCCGGAGGGTGACAGTATGCAGTTGGCAAAAGAAAAATCCTCCTTTTCTGGAGAGGAACAGACTGCTGGCCTCACGATAGCCTCGAAGGGAATCAGGCTTGTAGCCAGAACAGGAGGAGGCACACCCCGGGCTCCCAAATCCTTGTCCAGCCTGCTGGGTCTTGTTGGGATGGAGAAGGGCACAGATTGAGGGTGGGTGGGAGCAGCAAGTAACTCAAGCAAGTAACTCAGGCCGTTGCACCTTGGATGGAGAAGGGGAGGAAAGATGCCAGTCCTCGGCTGCCCAGCTGGCCAAGACAGTGCCTTTGCAATGGACATTGGGGATTCTTGCAGGGCAGCCTCCAGCAGGCTGGACTCAGTGGTCTGAGGACCAATCGGCTCCTGCCGGGAGTTCAGCTGGAGCCCTTAGAGTGGTTGTAGCCATAGACCGGTGGGGGCGGGGGAAGGGATGATTCCAGTTGCCTTGGCAGGGCCAGACCAAATGATTTTGAGGGCCTTATGCATGCCATGGGCCAGATGTACTCCACCCCTGCTCAGAGGCATAGCTAGAGCTTCCAGAGCCTAGGGCAACAGTCAGTTTTTGTGGTCCTCGTCATTGCAAATTATAATCTGGATGGCAGGAGGGGGGCAGCAGCAGGGGGGGGTTCTGTAGGCAATTTGGTGCTCCCTAATTGCTGCACCCGGAGTGCCTTGCCCCCCCTTGCCCTCCCCACGCTACGCCCCTGCTCCTGCTAAAAGGCAACCTAATATTTAAACTTTTCATTGTTCTTCATGTTTGTACAAACAAAATCCTTCTTGATATGCTAATCTTTTCATTATGAATCCTAAAAAAAAAAATCCAGGGTTTTCCACTGTAGACTTCTTTGGGGAACTAGATGTCATTCTTCTGTGTTGTTACCTGCTGTCAAGTCACCTCCGACTTTAGGTGACCCTATGGATGAGCCATCTCAAATATGGCCTGTCCTCAGCTCTTGTAAACTGAAGCCTAGAAGTTTGTATGTGCAGAGTGATTTACACATAACAGAATAATAATTAATTTTTGTGGTGATTGAAGATTCCTGGCTTGTTTGTTTCAGTAAAATGATTCGCAAGGCTCTGAAGGACATGCTAATTCATAACTATGACCGATTCTCAAAGATGGGCTCTTCTTCGGCTTTCTCTGGCTACCTGACACGTATGTAACTAACAAACTAAATCATAGATTTCACTGTTATTTTTGAATGGCCAGTTTTACCCAACATGCGCCTCTGTTTAATCAAGGTAGCCCAGATCTTTCCTCAACGTACAGTTTGGACATACTCTACTCTGGTTCTGGTATCTTAAGAAGAAGTAACATGAATATCTTTCTCTTCAACAAACTTGGTCAACTTCATGCTAACCAGGTAAATGCCATGCACTTCTGGAAGTATTAACTCCACAAAAAGAGCTTAGTTTTGTAGCTTGGACCAAATGCAATTTGGTTTGTTCCATCACAGTGTCTTCTAGCAGCTAGTAGGGTCATGTCATGAATGCCAATTATAAACATAGGAAACTGGCTTAGAACATAAGAACATAAGAAGAGCCATGCTGGATCAGGCCAAAGGCACATCTAGTCCAGCTTCCTATATCTCACAGTGGCCCCACCAGGTGTGCCTGGGAGCGCATGAGACTAGTTATCTGTCTCCTGATACCACTCCCCTGCATGTGGCCCTTGAAGTACCCTGATTTTAAGCCTGGGGATTACACATCTCCATCATGGTTTGTAACCTGTGATGGACGATTTTCCTCCAGGAATCTGTCCATTCCCCTTTTGAAGGCATCCAGGCCAGATGCCATCACCACATCCTGTGGCAGGGAGTTCCGCAGACTAACAACACGCTGGGTGAAAAAAGTATTTTCTTTTGTCTGTTCTTACTCTCTCAGCCCTCAATTTGAGTGCATGTCCCCTAGTTCTTGTATTTTGAGAGAGGGAGAAGAGCTTCCCTCTATCCACTTTACTCATGCCCTGGATTATTTTGTACGTCTCTTATAAGACATCTCCTATTTTTCATGTTCAGTATTGTTTATTGTGGCTAGCAAAGTTTTAAGCCTCTCACATCACCTGAACCTTTTACATAGGGATACAAATGCCTGAGCCTTTGCCCAACCTACTCATAAGCAACACAGAACTTGTCTGTTCCATCAGAAGGCCTGATAGCCATTGAGATGTTCAAAGGCCCTTATCAGGGAAGACTAGGCATCTGTTACCAAAAGGAGCTCTGCTTCCCTCCTCATTTGATTGGCCTTGAGGAAATGCAGACCACAAGGTTAAGCAGACCTAACTTAACTTGAACTGAAAGGATGTACAGTATTTGGCTATAACTGTCCATTAGCCTTCATCATTGTCTTCTTTTAGGTCGTGATTGAAGCTCAGGGTCTGGAATCCATAATAGCTGCATCTGCAGATGAAGGAGAAGAAGAACTGGATTCCTTTGCTGGCATGTCAGCAATTGTGTGTGATGTTCAGCTTAGGCCAGTTACTTTTTTCCAAGGATATGGTGATTTAATGTCTAAAATGTTCTCAGCTACTGGAGACCCCATCAATGTTGTAAAAGGACTCATTCTCCTGACAGATTACTCCCAGGTAGGATCTTCATAATGGATGCTTAACTTTCTTCCTAGTGCACAAATCTGTACATCATACTTAGTGTGTTCTGCTCTTATAAGATCCACCCCCAAGGGGGATCAATTGTGTGCCTGTGTCAACTGATCCATCTATCTGCCAATCAGCTATTATTAAAAAAAAATTGGTGGTGGTAGGGAGAGGTATAATGAAAACAAAATCTAAGGCTGTCTTGTGCCTAATAACTTACCTGGAAGTAAGGCCCATTGAATTTGTAAGGTAGGAGTTGATTCCAACAGGACAGGCATATGACTAGGATGGATAATTTTTCAACCAACAAAACTACCTACAATATTATAGTATATAAAATATACAAATAAAGCCAAAATCAAACTAAAAATAATAATGAACAAAAATCAAGAAACAGGAAGTGTATATGAAATTCTTTTCCAGGTCATAACTTCAATCATAACCACAGGGCCAATCCCCGGCGTAGTGGAATTCTCACTGGGTTCAGAAAATATCTCACAAATTACCCAATCCAAGTTTTTGATTGTTATTATTGGTGACGCTGTTGGGTGCATGAGAGACAAACATTAACCCAAGAGCGAGAATACCCCCTTGGCAAACTGATTTCTGAAGAATAATCAGGGCCAGCCCTGGCATTAGGCGGTTGAAGCAGTCACCTCAGTGGCACAGCATTGGGATTGGTGATGGATGGTGCATTCCCTCTCCATTGCCCTTGCTGCTGCTCCCGGGAGGAGTCCAAGCAAATGTAGTAGTGATGAGATGGGAGCAGCACTGCTACATCACCCCTGATACAAACAAAGAAGGAAAACAAGAGAATAAGAATGTATGTGACTCCAGCTGCCATAGCTTCACTTTTCTTTATTAATGTAACCCACCTTTTTGTGTTCCTTGCCTTTCTTGTCGAGATGTGGGCACACAAACACTGCTGCCTGATCATCACATCCAGGTCTGCTTCTCCCTTCTCCAAAGTTAGGGGAGAGAGGAGCATGTGAGTTACATTGGGGGGGGGGGAAGATAAGTAACGGTGGCAGTAGCATCAGGCCACAGAGGCCAAGGAAATCTGCACACATAACATTCCCCCACAAGTAGAGACAAGAAAGGAAGTTTAGATGGTCACATGCTATGTGATATATTACTTGGGTTTCCCAACAGGCAGTTTTCCTAACCACCTCTCCCATAGTGCTTTGAATATACGAGAGGCATCCCTTGTAGCCAGGTGCCACTATGTATAGAGCTGGGTTTTGGCTAGAGATGAAGCCATCTTCTCCTCTGGTGGCTGTACTGAGCAAGACTCATCAAATGGCAAATAGTCATGTGTTATAGAGGGCAGATGACTCATGGCTTCCTGCCAAAAGTAGGGGGATAGCTTAAGCCAGCCTTGGTATTGGTAGCATCAGATAAAAGATGTTTTATGTGTGCCTTTCCAATTGCAAATGTAGAGCTACAGTAGACTGTCCATGCATTGATTGGAACAAAAAAATCCTAATGGTATGCTTCTTTCAAATTTTAGGTAATTCAGCTGCAATCTGGGCTGACCTGCAGCACTGAATTCCAAGGTGGAATAGCCATTGATGTCTCGGGAAAAATGGAATTCAGCCTTTGGTACAGAGAATCTAAGACTATTGTTAAAACTCGGTGCGTTATCTAACATTGGACATAATTAAAGGAAGTGCTTTGAATTATGTTGTTAAATGTTAAACATCAAGAAAATTAAATCTAATTTAGGAATTGGAAACTTAAGTCATTAGATGCATTTTTTTTTTTAAAAAAGGTGAGGACATGCTGTAAAATCAAATCATCAGCGGGCCTGGAAGAAAACAATTCAAGAAAACTAGACAGAAAATAAAGATATTCTGGGAACTTTCCTGAAGGCCTCTAGTGATATGATGTGATGGATACAGTGGTTTCCAGACGATTGGGACCACTACAGGAAAGTTGGCATTTTGCTGCCGGGGAGACAGGACTGGGGAGAATGACATAATTTGATGACATAATGACATATTTCAGCTTGCCTTGGTGTAACTGATGGGAACTGGGGAAATTCAGCTGTGATTTAACAACTTGCTCATTAAACAATTTCTTCTTGCAGAGGTGCAGTGGCACTAGTTGGCAACATTGTTGTGGATGCGTCTTTTGTGAAAGCTGGCATGGAAACGAGTTCTGAAATTGAATCAACACTAGACTTTATTTCCACTGTGCAGTTTTCACAGTATCCATTTTTAGTCTGCATTCAGATGGACAAAAGTGAAAGTCCCTTCAGGTAGGAATTAGAGGGCACTCACTGTTACCTAGCATATTTGTTAGTTTGATGGACATCTACTATATGTCTGGGGATTATTGAATGCCTGCTCTAGGGATCTTTGAAGCCCCCCAGTCACTGTTTTGCTAAGCCCTTTGAGGAGATTGTTTGTCCTCGCAGTGACCTTGACACTATTATCCTAACAAGCTCAGGAGGAGTGTTGGATGCTGTGTCAAGTCCAGCTAAATGTCAGGATCAGTTTTGGCCCGTGTGGCTTATGTATGTATGTATGTATGTATGTATGTATGTATGTATGTATGTATGTATGTATGTATGTATGTATGTATGTATGTATGTATGATTGGCTGGCTGGCTGGCTGGCTGGCTGGATGTTGTCAGACAACTAGTATCTCCAAGGTGCCTTATTTTACTGGGAAGTGGAAAGCATTTTAGAGGAAGTATTCCAAAATATGCCTTTTTTGGAAACTGGGGCAGCCCAAAATAATGCGATCTTTCTCCTTGCTTTGTTTTTCTATTTGCAAGAGGTCTAAATTGATAGCTTTCAGATGAATTTAGAGTTCAGAAGGCCACCTGAAGCTGAGGGCCACCTGAAATTAGGCTAATAGCCACAAAAGGCCCTGGAGCAGGTCCAGGAAATGTGAGCCACTTCAGATGTTCTTCTGGAAGTTGAGTCATGGCAAATGGACTTCTTTTTTGGGGGGGAGTTTGAGAGATTTTCTTGAGAGATCACTCTCTCAAGAAAAGAAGTCCAGTTGTCATGACTCAACACGGCTGAGAATCGTCACAGTCACTTCAGATGTTATTCTATTGCCACTTCAATCATTGACGCTGTTGGGCAGAGCTGTTGGAAGTTGCAATTCCATGGGATCAGAGAGCCATACATTCCCTATGTCATCCCAGAGCCATAGGCTGCCAAGTAGAAAATGCTAGGTGGGGTGGAATTGTACCACACACTACTGGTGCTCTGTCTCATTAAGAAAAGAAATAATGATAAGCATGTTCTGTCACTGAATTTGAACTACATCGTATTTCTTCTTTTTCTTCAGGCAGTACTTAACTAAGTATGAAGGCCTGCCGTCTGGAAAACAGTATACTTCCCGGAAAGGAAAAGTAAGGTTGCTGGAGGGTTCTGAGTACCCGCTTCACCGAGAGAACTCCAACATGTGCAGGAATGCTTTCAGTGACCAGTCTGACTCCTCCGAAAGTTGGTTTTGAGACAAGCATTTGAAGTTTTATTTGGCTGATCAAGACTGTTGTTGATTTTCCCAAGAAGCTGCACTAGTTTAGGGCCTAAATCTATGATGCTTACATCCATGTGAAGAACTTGACGATCAAGGCCCGGAATCAAATACTGAGTGCATGAGCACTATGTTTACATATTTACATGTATTTAAAATATTTGTTTGTCGGTAACAAGCGATGGCAAAAAATTAACGTAATGCAATTCCAGGCACTCGCAGACAACCTAACTAGAAGTGATATGAATATGTGTCCTTGGTTCTTTCAAAGTTTCTCTGGGGGCAGGGGGCGATGGCTGAGATATAGCAGGAGAAGCAGGCAGTTTGATTTGGTGATGTAATGCTGGGCAAATTTTAATTTTTAAAAAAACAATTCTTCCATTTTTTTTCTGCAACTTTTGTTGTGGTTCTTCAACGTCTAGAGACAGAACATGTCTTGGAGGCGGGAAAACATTTTTATTGTACTGCTATCCCATCCACTCCTCATCTAATAGCAGTAATTCAATAAAAGTAAGGAAAGTCAGGGATGCGGAAGACTGGAAACAAATTAATCTTCCTTTCCTCAACGTCACAACTCTGTTCCAAATGGTTGATGCGCCCCAGCTGTTTTTAACAGAATTAAAAATTCACAGCAATTCATTGAGGCTCAGTGCCACTTTGTTGAGAAACAGTATTCACATTTCCTTCAGTTAGAAAATGTGAATACTGTATCTGCAGATTTCACAAGTAGTTTGGAAAATCAGGTAGTAAAAGACAAAAATAACTACTATTTATATATCCATATCTATAGGCAGTGCACTATAGAGAGCTTAACCCATACCAGACCTGCTGCTAAAAAATGATCAGCTTAGGCTATTACTTCACGAACGTCTCGCTGCGCGGCGAGCCGTCATTTCTGTGCGAATTGATCGTTTCTGTCCTCACGCTCCTCCTTTTTGGATGCGGCGCCACCCCGACCACGCCCCCTAAACCGTGCTCCAAGCGGGGCGAGTGATTCCCCTGCCGGAGGCCGGGAATCTTTTTCGCTTCGCATCCCGCTTCGCATCCAAAGTCACGTGTGGCCAGTGATTATATATATTTAAAATTTTTTTTTAGTTACTTTTTCTCCGAAATGCCGATGCATCGATATTTTGGTTAACCCGTTCTTTTGATCTTGCTTTCTGTGCTTACAATATTCCTTGGAGGAGCGATGGTATACACAACAAATGTTGTGTGCTGGTCCACCTAGTGACCCTGACGGAGAACAGCAATTTTTTCACGTCGCCAATGGACGAAGCAATACAAATCGGGAGTAGAAAACAAAGGAACATACAGTTATTCAGCTCTGCCGCAAATGACAGCCGGGTATTGATGCATCGATACGCCGTGGTAGTTTTTTTTAAATATTAAAGAAAGCAGAAACCGGACGTTGCAAGTAAGCTTCCCAATGCGAAGGGAGCACGTGAGGTAGTACTGGATTCGATCCTAAAACTTCGCCTCGTGAGGACAGAGAAAGAGGGGTGGGAGCGAATGGAGACCACGTGACCGCCTTCGCATTCAAAGCGAAGGCAATCCCGCTGCGAAGCGAAGTACTTCGTGAAGTAACGGCCTTAGTAACAGCCATTTTTTAAAAAGCAGATGCTGATGGAAATAGTCTTCTGTAGAGCTTGGTTCTGTGGAGATTCTTGTTTTACTACTGCTCAGCTCATTCTGTTCTGGTTGTATGTGAGCTGTTGTTATTTTTTACCTACATGCAAATTTGTATGTATTTTTATGTGCATTTTTCAAATGTATTTTTGTGCATGCTCCTCAAATGTATGTACTCATCAACTAAAGTATGTTTGTGTGCAACTGAAAAACCGTATAGATTTCTTCATGTACTGTATGTTTCAAAACTGCACATATTGTTGAAATGCACATTGGGTTTGGAAATGTACATAATTCTAACTTCAGATGTCATTTAGTTTCACATTTGGGTTGGGGAAGAGCGAATGTAGTAAATGAAATAATCAGACCAACAAAACCTGATGGTGTTAATTTCTCACTCCATCCCGGCTCCTTGTCTGGATATCTCAGGAAGTAGTTAGCATAGCTCACGCAGGCCTATCATTTGTGTAAACACATCAGAATGGAAAAATTGCAAGAATGTGTGTGCTGTTGCATTGCTTTTTAGCTGGAACAACAAGAAGCAGATTTTTTAAAAAAAACACTCAATGTTGGGAAGATATTTTAGCACACATGATGACAACATTAAAATGTTTTTAAATTAGCATCATATTATGTGTGTGTGTGTGTCTTGCGTCGTTGCAGTTGTGACCGACTCTTCGTGACCCCATGTCCATGGAGTTTTCTTGGCAGGAATACTGGAGTGGTTTGCCAGTTCTTTATACATAAATTTTACATGTTTTATCCTATCTCCAGTGGTTGTGGGGACAGAGAATTGTTCAGAATTTACACAAGCGTATACATTTTTTAAAAAGTAAGTCGTGCTTTGTTCATTGTCCTAGCAAGTCCATGTAAGAGGTAGGCTTAGGCTAGTGTGAAGACATACACGATCTGGAGGAGGTTAATATTTAAAACACAGATTTTGTTGCCCTGGAAGCCAGAAATTGATTTCAGTTGAAATAGACATATGTACCTTTGAGAGATCTTTTCTAAAATAAGATCAGAATGTGTTGACACATCACAAAACTGGATGAAGATATTGAGAACACTTGGAGGAAACATGTGCATTCTCTCCCTCACTCTATTCATGCATTTCAGAGGTATCCAATGATGGGATTGTTTGATAGAAGTGTTAAGACTAGAGATGGGCATTTTATTTATTTATTTTAATATTTGTATACCTCAGCAATTTCCCAAGGGGAACTCTGGGCGGTTTACATAAAACAAACATGTGAAAACCAACAATCAAACTCAAACATAAATGCAATTTTAAAAAGCAGACAAATAGCCTGGCATGAGGCAAAAACCAAATAATAACAGAACATCAAACACAGGGAACACGAAACACATTAGCAATAGCTGAATGCCTCCCTAAATAGCCAAGTTTCCACAGACTTTTTGAATACAGCTAGGGATGGGGCCTGGCGTATCTCGCTTGGCAGTTTGTTCCAACTAGATGGGCCAGCCACCGAGAAGGCCCGGTTGTGAGTGGCAACCTTACGGGCCTCTTGAGGGGTGGCCACCCGGAGCGAGCACGCTGTAGAAGCTCTGGTGGGCTGAGCCACCACTGATCTTTGGGGGATGCACTCTGCCAGATAGTCAGGGCCCAAGCCATGGAGGGTTTTGCAAATCAAAACCAACACCTTGACCGTTATTCGGGAGGCAATGGGCAACCAGTGCAGATGAGCCAGAATTGGGGTGATGCTGTCAAATCTGTCTGCACCAACCACCAACCTGGCTGCTGCGTTCTGAAAGGAAACAATCAGACAGGGTGGTGGCATGATGCGTGTTCTTGCACAGCTCCTGATTGGCCAGCACCAGGGAGGGGAAAAGATGGCATACTGGAGGCTGCTTCTTGGTTGGAATTTCGCCCAACACCAGGTATAGTAAGTTAAGACATTGGTTGATTTTATTCCGGAGGGTGGGACTGGGTTCCAAGCACCAGCTGTGCTATCGTGTTTCATTTCGGAAATATCCTCTTCCAAAACTAAACATCCATCTCTAGTCAAGACCTTTTTACCGTAGAAAAACCACCTTGGAGAAGTGTTTTTATGGCCTTAGTGGAGCAAACATACCCACACACAAATGAGCATGTAAGTATAGAATCTAAAGCGATAGCTTACATGTGGGCTTTTTAAACAAGCAAGCAAACAAAGAAACTAACAAGAGTATAAAGACACAACTCTTTCAGATAAGCATTGCTCGTGATGTAAATTAGACTGGAATATTTCTTAGCCATTTAGCCATCAACCTAGGTTGTGATCAGCATTGTCTTTTCTGTTCAACTAACGGCCTTGGTCTGGAATGGAAAGCAACATGACAGTGTTAATTACTTTATTTGCTTGCAGGTCAGGCTTCTAGGTTTTCAGCAGGACATAATGCATTCTCTGTATTCATTGGCTTAATACTGAGCATGCTAATAATGAAGTTAATGAGTAGGGAAATGATGCAGCTTCACTAGGATAAGAGTTTTATTTTGGCTACCCCGGGGGAATTCCAGGAGAGGAAGAGATGGATGGTACTAAGCAAGATCTTTGGATTAGAGACCTCCTGAAATTATAAACTGCACAAGTCACTTCCTTCTCACACTCGACAATACTATACCTTTCCTGCTATGATATTGCAACTTCTTTCTTCATGCTCTATTTCTAATTAAACTGAGATCCAAGCTGCTAATCAGTGATTGTTATTACAAGACTCTTTAATTATTTGAAACCAGGTTGCCTCCAAGGGATCCATTTTAACACCATCTGAATGAGCGCCAGTTGGTGTTCTTTCATGACTGCTCCTGCTTAGCCTGAGCGATGAGACTGAAGAATCTTAATCATGTTTTGCAGGGTGCTTTGGGATCTATTTTGGCACTTCCATTCTGCTGAGAGTTTTGTCGATTGGTTTTCTAACCCTCTTTCCAATTGCAGCTCCACTACAGCAGCTGCTCAGCCCGGTCCATTAGGCACATTCCATTTCAGTCTTCAGGCACTGCCATAACTACATAAAAGGTTTTAAGATGCTAGAATAGACGCCTTCCAAAGAGGATATTGCATAACTTCTCCTGTAGGAGTACATTTATCTCCCAGCGCTAGGGTTATGGGCACTGGCTGCCTGTGTAGTTCAAAATCTGTGTGTAACATTTATGCCCCCCCCAAACATAGCTACAAAGCACAAACAGCTGATTAATACAGAGAAAGAGCATATGAGCTTACTGTATTAACTGTACAGCATGTCCCAGCACCCTCCCCAGCCACCATGTGAAGGCCAACATGGAAAGACAGGGGTATAGCCAGTCGGCCACCATTGGTGGCAGCCTCATTGCCAATAACAGGGGTCTCAGTAGGTCCAAGACCCAACTTTCCCAAGGCACTTCGGGGGCTGCATAGCAGCACAATATTGTCTGACAGATTAGGGCGAAAACTGTATAACCAAAGTTGTGTTGGTAAACCTATCCAATAAAAGGGAGAAGTTTACAATATTACCAAAGAAGCTTCTCTTTTTGTAAACGAGTAAAAATTATTATTTACTGAGAGAAAGTGTCTGTCCCAGGGTCTCTTGGCAAACTCCGTGGCTAAGTGGATGCCAGATCTTGCAGCTCTTGATTCCCCGTCTAGCACACTGACTGTTACACCACACTGTCTGTTTCTTCACTGACTATTTGTTAGTGGCACGGATCACAGCAGCACGGAAAGGCATATGATGCAGTGGAACTAAGCCCTTCCCAAAGGCAGCAGCTGCTCTGCTCAGTCAGCCCCGGAGCGGAACGCCACCAGCCCCAACTCCTGACTGTGTTTCTTTTAGCTAAATCCAAACAGAGCTGTCAGCAAATGGGAGCTTCAGAAGCCAGCTTTGCTCCTTCAGAAGTGATAAATGTCCTTCTGGATTTTCCCTTGTATCGTAGTCATGCATGTGGTTCTGAAGGTATCTGACCCCAAACAGCTGGACATAATGGGGATTCTAGGAAGATTTTTTAGCTCAACAGCCGGGTATCAGAAGGAAATAGTTTACTTACATGAAGAACCATGTTGTTATGGCAACCCCACAATGAACAAAAATACTGTCACAGCCAAATGCAGCCTAGGCCTACTTATGAAATCATAAAAACTCATGGGACTTCAGAGTTCAGACATTTAAAGCATAAGCTATGCCTATGGAGAAATCAAATGGCAAAAATGGCACCATGAGACACAGCAGGTGTAACTGCTATTCAATTGTTCTCTTAAAATCCCAAAATACATGTAGAAATGTTGCACGCTAAATACATGTGCTAGATGAGTTGCCTTGTTAGTCTGTTGCAGCAAAATACAATTACTGTATATACTCCAATATAAGCCTAGTTTTTCAGCCCTAATTTTGGGCTGAAAAAAGGGGCCCTCGGCTTATATTCGGGTCAATACTTTTAGCCACTGAGGCAAGTCATCTGTGGCTAAAAGTCATTTTAAACATTGCATGCCGCTTCTCATGACCTCCCTCTGCATCACAGGGAAGTGGCACACGATGTTTAAAATGACTTTTAGCCACTGACCCAAGCACTTGCATCAGTGGCTAAAAGTTATTTTAAACATCACACACCCAGCTCACAAAGGAAGAGCTGCCGGGCCCTGCTGCATTTCCCACCCTAGACTTATACTCGAGTCAATACATTTCCCCAGTTTTGGGGGGTTAAATTAGGGGCCTCGACTTATACTCGGGTCGACTTATACTCGAGTATATACGGTAAGGATGCTGTGGCACTTGAAAAACAAACATTTCTTCGGAAGCATGCTTTTATGGCACCACTTGATCAAACAACAGACAAAAGTGCTATAGTTTAGCTTAGTTTTGGTATGCAGGTATATTGTGTTGTCGTCCTCACAGGACGGGAGAATTCAAACAAAAGATCTATCTGTCATGGCAAAATCCTGTTATAGCTTTCCATAAGGCACTAGCAGTAATCCTATTGCTTAATGTGGCAAATTGCACTAGAATACATCTACTGAATGAGTGAAGATTGAGTGATTTAACCTACATTAAATTCCATTGTTTCAAACAGGTTTGCTCTAGTTGGAATGTGTAATACTAAAGTAATTGGCAACTGGAGTAGGCCACTACAATTTTTCTGTTGTCATTATTTTTGTTTTCTTAATTTTCAACTCCACCTTTCTTTAATCTTCATTAGCTACACTTTCAAATATAGGTGAAACTTGAAAAATTAGAGTATCGTGCAAATGTTCATTTATTTGCCACAATCATCACAATTATATCAAAGTAAGGCTTGACATATCTCACTTTGCATATAATGAGTCTATCTCATACATAAGTTTCACCCTTTGAGCTGACATACTGAAATAAATGAACATTTGAACGATATTCTAATTTTTTTGAGTTTCACCTGTGATTACTATTTTCTCACACAAACGTAGAGCCATATTTATTTATTTATTGGGTTTCAATACTGCTCCTCTGACAGCGAGCCATCTATTTAATATTAAATCATCAATGCTTCCTCCAATTTTCCTTCCACTCTCAATTGAGTCTACCATAATTCAGCTTTACTTATAATATGTTCTACATATAGACTGAACATGAAAATAAAATATACCTTTGCCTGAAACCTGTGTCAACTGGAAATAACTGTATCTCCTTCTCCAGAGTATAGGTTAGGCATCAGAGCAATCATATGTTGTAATAAACCTTTTCTTTGTAAATGATACATATTTTTATGATCCTGACATTATTTGGAGTTTGGAGGTACAAATAAATGCTATTGCAAGCATATATACAACAGGCTAACACAAAATGCTGTCTGAAAGTTGGAAGGGAGCCTGCTATGGAACTGTGTACAAATAATAGTGATTTATAAATTCAATTTAAAATGAGTATTTGTCAGCCAAAGGATACCTTCAATCCATGTGTGAGATGGAGTTGGTACAGCAAAGGTCATAAAAAGAAAAAGCCCTTTAGAACTGGTTTTTCAAAGAAGTCTGATCATCGGACAGGAAATCAACGTCTCTACAGTTTATGACATGTGTAGCTTCACTATTCAAGAGGAGACTATTTCAATCTCATGCCTTAAAGTGGTTTGTGCTCAGTACTAGTTAAGCAAGAATGCCCCTGCTCAGCAATACTTTGAAAAACTACTGCTAACTTTAACCTTGTAAATTACACACCTGCTGCTGGCAGAGTAGCAAAAAGTAAAATTAATTTTTAAAAAAACCCTCACAACATAATGTTCTTTCTACTTTTACAACTCCCCCGTATTACAGTGATCCCCCACCTATTGCTTGGGTTAGGGACCCGACCTGACTCGCAATAACTGAAAATCCACGATATGCGGATGCAGGTCGGGTCAGGCCTGAGGCGCCTAGCTGGGGGGTTTTGTATTTACCCCCAGCCTGGCGCTGCCCCAAATGGGCCTGCAAGGGCCTTTCTGGGCCTTTGGGGGGCTCCAGAAGGCTCAGGAAGGCCCCGGCAGGCCCGTTTGGGCCAGTGCCAGTAAGTAAAGGAGGCCTGAAAAAGGCCTTTCCCCCCTTACCCCAGGGGGCCTTTTTTCATATACTGCGATCCCGCAATGTAGTGGGACCGCAGTATATGAACCGCGAATGGGCGGGGGACCACTGTATCAAAATCATACTCTTACTATGCTGTATCTTGCTATGTAGTGCTTTTATAGAACTCTGACTTTTAAAAGGACATGTGCATTTTAGATCATCTTTATCTGTATTCCTTGTTTGGCTGAATGATGAAGTTTAAATTCAAACCCATCTCAAATGAGTGAATTCCATGGCTGCATTGACAGGAATAACAGGACAGTGTTCTATTTTTCTACAGTTCAAGTGCTTGCTCATATCACAATAATCATT
Source organism: Phrynocephalus guinanensis (assembly GCA_037367245.1). NCBI lineage: Eukaryota > Metazoa > Chordata > Lepidosauria > Squamata > Agamidae > Phrynocephalus > Phrynocephalus guinanensis. Next base: position 23,728,925 of record CM074741.1, read on the forward strand.
ATTCAGGGTATGTGCTATCTTTCTTCTCAGAAAGCAATTCAACTGCCCCCACCCCAATAAAATCACTTTAAAAACAAATATAAAAACAAATCACAAAACAACTAGGAAACCATTATATCTATAAAAATGGGTAACTAGCTAAAAATAGGCATTTGAGCCAAGTAAAATGCCTTTTTAGATAGTATTCCTAAAAGCTAGAGAGAAATGCACAAAGCTGCCTTATATTGATTCAAACCATTGGTCCCTTCTGCCTGGTAATGTCCCTTCTGATTGGAAGTGATTCTCCAACGAAACACTCCTGTTTAGATACTAACCAAAATCAGATGTGTTCAGGACAGTATGGAAGTGTATGCTTCTGTTGCACAACAGTGTAAAAACCTTTGCTTATCAGCAAGCACTTATCAACCTGTCTCCAAACTGACTGGCATTTCTGAAAGATGCCTGCTCAAGCTGCATGCTCCCTAGGAGTCAAGACATTTTGCTCTGGAGGTTAAAGGGAACGCCACTACTCCTTGATGGCACAGGATCTTTTTTTAGTAAAGCATCACGCACAACATGCTTGTGACAAGACGGCACATAACAAATACTAACCACAGAATCTATTTCTCCAGGCCCCTGTTTTCACACCTGTACCTGCCCAATCTGTAGTGCTGGTACAAATACTACTGATAGTCAATACTGCCGGCATTTCTATTCCACTTGTCATATTATTTCAATAATGACAGTATTAAGAGTCAGCAGTGTACTGTGCATTTCTACAGACTACAGTTTTTCACTACTGAAATGCTTCATCTGGATCTATTGTTTTGTTTTTTAAAGTAAGATTTTAAGGCTACTGTATATGACAACAGTTAATTGGCTGGTGACACAAGAAGTATTTATATTCTTGCTATTAAGTGCTCTAAACCATCTTGAGTCGCTTATATGGGGGAAAGGTGGCAAATAAATTCAACCAATAATTTATTGTCTGTTGGTATAATTTCATGGGATTAAATGGCAATAACATCAACCTGTGACATTTTTACTTTGATTTGATTCAAAGCATCCTATCCTCCCTTGGGTTCCAAGGCTCTGTAGGGATCCCGTCTGACCTTTGGATTCCTTGCTGGGCGGGGGACTTCAATATCCAAAAATTGCTACTGGATCACTGCTGGCAGTCCTAATCCTGGATGTGGCCATCTGGCAGTGATTTTCAGATATTAAATGTCCCCCTGTTCTTCCTGAGGTCTCCAAAGGCTTCACTAGAGCAAAAAAGAGTTCTAGGGAACATCAGAACATGACATGGGGGGGATAAGAATTTTTCACTCAATTTGAATGAATTATCCTGATATAAAATGTGCAGCAGGTCTTGTCAGAGGACGTTTTGTCTTTATATACCTTATGGGACTCATAAATAGAAGGCACATGTTGAAAATAAAATCTGCAGGTTTTTTTTACTTTATTGATAATCTTGAAGATTAATATGATGTGAATAATTTTTGAAACTGTTCTGTATGTTTACAGGTTTATTATAAAATACATTTTAAAAGAACTCACACAGTATGCTGACTTGTTTAAATATAGTTTATTGAAAAATACATTTGATTTGTCATAACATTCAAAAAATATACAAATGCGTGCCTGTATGCTTACGAAGGTTGAGCGTAAAAGATTAAAAGAATTTATTATATATTCTCATGATCCAAATACAATTAAATTCTTGCTATGTGCAATACACTGGAAGTGCAATTCCCAGAGGTCTTTGCTGAGTTTGCTGTCCTTAAATTCCAAGCTCACAGCATTCTGCAATAGGACCACATCTGACCAATCAAGAACATGCTACAATGTAATCTATTTTAAAAGCAGTTCAATCCCCCAGAAGAGTAAAAAAAAAATCAGCATAATTGTGTTTACATTTTCCATAAGCAGCATTCGATTTCATCAAAACAGTCTTCAAAACATTCTACTCCTTTCATTTTGCTCAACCACACTCAAGTCAAACATGCAACCAACATTCCCTGTCGTGAGCATTGCACTTTCTTTATGTCTCCTTTCTTAAATCCATGACGCATCCATGACTTTAATCATCCTTGTCCAGAAAATGTAGGGGGAGAAGGCAAAGGGAGATACCACCAACATCACAAGAGATCATTTGCGAAGAAAGTCTTTTAGAATCACTACTGTTAGGCAGCCAAAACTTTGGTAGAAATAGTAGCAAAGAAAGAAAAGAAATGATACCATGGCTATAGAAGTATATAGCAAAGGTATCTTTTACTGTGGACAGAAGACAGGAACCCTAAAGAAGATTAAACTTGAACAAACTGTCATCCTTAGCTATATACATCTAGTAAACTATTTCAGGATTGGAATAGCAGCCTCATAAAACATGAGGTGATTTTTACCTGTAACATGTTATCACTGTAATGTGAAACACTATGATTCATTACAAATCAAAAGACAAACTGCTGTGACCTAGAAACTTAAATTCTGCCAGACACTTTTCCTGTCTAGGTGTTATGCCTAAAAATATGCTAAGGGCTATATTTGTGGCTGGGATAGGTACAGTAATGCAAGATTCCCCCTTCCCCAGCATCAATCAGACCTTCAAGTAGGCAATGAAAAGGTCTGAAATGGATTCCATAACAAATTCAGCTCAATGTAGAATTCTGACAACTGGGAGCCCTGCCTTCCATTTCTGATCATGGGGGATCTGTACGCACATTCAGCCAAAGATGCTTGCAGGTTCCTCTTCAACTTCAACACCACTGTGTAACAGTATGACTAACATCTGGAGAGAGAGCATATGTTCTAGGCCAGCGGTGGTGAACCTTTGACACTCCAGATGTTTTGGACACAACTCCCAGTACCCAAGCCTAGATTGCCAATGATGAAGGCCTGTGAGAGTTGTGGTCCAAAACATCTGAAGTGCCGAAGGCTAGCCACCACTGTTTTTCGCTAACATGTATGTGCTCCCATGATGAAGATAGCATTTTACACAGTTTCATCCATAACACCCAAATACAGCTTGTTCTATAAATGTTATTCACTGATTTAATATAATCCACTAAATGGATTAGCCTACAGTGTACACAGCTACTTGAAAGCAAGCCCCATTAAAGTTCACTTATGAGGCTTATTCACAGCTATGCTAGAATGTTTAAGAAAAGAGAAATTTAAATGTTTAGGCATTTCCAGACCAGACAACTATCCTGTTTACACTTTTCTATAGCCAAATTTATATCTCAGTTCCAAAGATCAGTTAATAAATTTAATTTACTTGATCACATGTAATTTATTAAATAATGTTGTTCACCAGCACTTGTGGTAACATAGCATCAGCCATATCAAGTTAGATATTTGGTCTTGATTTGACAACTGTAAATAAATGAAGTGAGAGTGAATAGTATCCAGCACAGGAGCGTAACGGTCAAGACTTCTGTCCACTGATAGAGATAGCAACATATGAAAGCAAGGAAAAATATGACTCTTGATGCCCATAGCTCCCTACCTTCAAACAGAACACAGATGTTTTCAACTTTAAAGCTTGTTTTATTCTTTCTCCCAGAAAAATATTAAGATAAGGCAGATAACTGTAAGGCCACTCTGATTGCTTTATAATCTCTGCAACCACGAGGGGTATAAACTTGGTTATTTTTAGGTGACAGTAGGTTTTGGGGAAAGCTGGACACTACATACCAATTAAAAACCTCCAAGTATATTCCAGACATCTGGTTGCATTTAACTAGCTTGATCATGCTAGTGATATACAGTACTGTACAAAGAACTGGCTTATAGAAAGCCAACAAACTGTTTCATGTAGTACTATGCATGCTTCCAGGCATAACTTCTTCAGGGTCTGAGGCAGACAGATTTTTGCCGCTCTGCTACCTGGCATCCTCCAGCTGCACTGAATCGGCAACATGATACATGAGAGCAAATGCTTCACTACTGAATAATTACCCCTCTCTAAAACATTGAGGCATATGTAGAGCGCCATATTTATCCAATTCCCCTAACCTTTTTTCAGGTTGACTATTTTCAGAAATCTCTGTCTCATCATAAGGATTTGGGACATAATCTTGCCACATGCTGTAAATCCCTGGGATCTGATATAGAAAGATATTCACACTTATGGTTAACTTCCCAGTGAAGTCACTAAGACCATTGCCATGACAAGATTAAATCACATAGGTAACTGCTGTGCTGGCTTGGGTCCAAAGTACTGCGTCAAGAAACTCACCAACTCTTACAGAGTCAAGTTTTCTCTGCAAGCACAGTATGCATGTAGAATTTCACAGTAAAAGTTAAGCACAGTCAGGACTAAATGTTATCAGGACTAAAGTGTCAAAAGAGGAGTATAACGGCTAAATGTAAAAGGGATAAGGCACCTTCCAGTTTATTAACTGTGGAGAGGAGGACATTTCAAGCGTAGTGTACTGTCATCTTGGTATACCTGCTAAATGTATCTTGACTACCCATTTATTAGAATTATAGGAGCACTGTCTTCTTTTGCATCTGGGAAAACAATTCAGGTTTGCCCTGAGAAAATATTTTTTGCAGTTGTGTAAAGCTCTACAAACTTCACAAATGCCATTCTTTATGAGTTTGTTAAAGGTCAAACCTTGATATTATCAGGATTTCTCTTCTGATGGTCTGATGACATGATACTGCACAGTCATCCAAAAGTCTAAGATGCAGTCAGAATCCTCTAGGCAAATATGCCAGGAGATAGCAAAATAGCTGCCTCATGTTTCTGATGACATACAGGTCTACCCCTATTTTCAAGGACACTTGGCAAAGCTTGAGAATTATAGGCCACAAATCCAAGACAAAAGTTAGATGTGCCTCAATCTGTATTGGATGGTGGTGTGTGTCTCTGTGTATGCATGTGTGCAAACCTAACTATAGGATGAATCATCTCTGTGAGCACCAAGATGGAGAAAACAGATGCTATTAGAGTAACTGCTAGTACCTGCAGATATGAGCAAGGTACTTCATTGCCTGTACTGACCAGCAGTCAGAGGGGTGGGGAGGACTACATGCATTTGATCACACAGAAATCTTCTCTGCAGCAGATGGAAGTTGACAAAATAACATGAACACTTTGAGAATCAGGGGACATTTTTATAGAAGAATAGCATCTTCTTTTAAGAAATCTTTTAAACTGAAAACAAAAAAAAACCTCCAGCTTAAATGGAGAACTAGACACTCTACAGAAATCAACAAAGTTTATATTGGCAAGCAACATGCGTTCATTATTTAGAGTTAGGATGACTTCTTTTCATACAGTTATGCTGGATAACTGGAACAACATGTCTGAAATCATTCGCTAACTAGGTATGTACTTCCAGAGCATTTAGTAATGATATTAGAGATTAGAGTTTCTTCACACATGCCAAAGTGTTTGAATGACTACACTGCAACTCTCTGTGCAGGAACCTAGTTTTTAATAGGTTAAACAGACTGAAAGGAGGTGAATCATATTTTTAGCCTGCATGGAACCTATAGCTAGCTGTTAGAAAAATAATACAAATGTATCATAACTAGAGCAATATTTTGAGTAAAAATAATTACATGGAAATGCTCGTATTATACTGTTGCAAATGAAATCATCTATCAAGAATGATCAAAGTTTTAAATTCAAACATGTTCAGGGTTTGAAAAGGAGGCTACAGTCAAAGGACTGTAATAATCCTTATTGTTCTGGATTGTGGCCTAAGAGACATACAACTTTATTTAGAAGTCAGCCATGGGGGCGGGGGTGGGTGGGGAGTAAGGCCAATTTTTGGAGCACCACAGCTTATTTGTCTTGACTATACACTTAAGAAAATAAACATGCCTGTTTGATTTAAACCACAGATGGTCAAGGTGCACACCTCCTGATATTGCTGGATGGTCACCAGCCCAAACTAGTGAAGTCTGAGGAGAAGATTGCTAGGAGTCTCAGACCAAGAAAATCTGGAGGGTCACACTTTGTCCTTCCCTGATTTAAAGTGTAACCAATCAAGTGCTGGACTGTGTTGATGGTCCACCACCTACAGCAGTGCTGGTGAATCTATGGATGCCAAAGATGACACTTGGAGCCCTTTCTGTGGGTACCTGACATCGCCTCTTCAAGCCACCTGTATTCAGGTTAAATTGCTATATTGGCGCTTCGGGAAAATCAGTGGGTTTTGAATCACAGTTTGATTGTCTAAAACAGGGGTCCTCAAAGTTTTCAACCAGTGGGCCGGTCCACCACCACCCAGACACCACTGGGGGCCGGATCCCAGTCCAAAAGCAGCTGCGGAGGCTGCCTTACTCACAAAACAGGGGGTAGGAGGGGGGTTGCAATTGGTCCCAGGGGCCGGATTCAGGACCTTGGGGGGCCGCATCCGGCCCCGGGGCCTTAGGTTGAGGACCCCTGGTCTAAAAGGTTCACCATCACTGACCTCCAGCAATCGGACTATTAGATTAGGTCCAGAAATTGCTGAGTTAATATACTGTGCAAGAGCTTTGATGGGGGAGTGCTTGGCGGAGAAGCATTGCCAACAATATCTAGTTAGAAGCCACATGCCTACAGCAACCTAATGCTGGCTGGAAACTGCCACAACTCCTCTCAATTACAAGAAATGCTAACAAGTACTGTAGTAAGATAATGTGCTTTGGTTGCTGGATTTATCAGCACAACATGATACAGTTGCAGATTATGCCTTATGCTCTGAAGTCCTTTGGTCATTGACATTAATACTGATACAGAAAATCCACAGCACCTTATGATTTGTTAAATAAAAGATCTGTTTCTCTTAAGTTTTGGCATCCTAACATGATAGAGCGCAGCAACATACACACAATCTTTAATATTCTTATTAAGCATCACTTCCTTGCATGGGCGCTACATGTTTCTACTTTTAGATTCTACTACTGTATATCTTTCTTATAGCAGCACAATGCATGTCTTACAACAAATGCAACAAATAAAATAAACTCAACTAGCCAATAATGTTAATGCACTACATGTCAACACACTAATGTTAACATATGTTCATGTAGATCTATCTAACAATGCAGGAAATCTCCCCTGAGAAAAGATGCAAGTCATATTAAAACTTGTTTTGACTTCTCTTGAAGAATTTCCTCAGAATTTCTTCAAAATATTGTAATAGCTTATGAATATCACCCTGAGGACATTATGGAAACTCTTTTCGCCTACCTTGAACTTCCCCAGATGTTTCAGCTGGAGAGATAATACCAAATTCATTCGACTGTCAATTCTGCTAGAATCAAAATGGGCCAACACAACATCTTTTAAAGAAAAGTGGCACCTCATAACTAACAGACATGTTACTGAACTGTCCTGATTTCAGTGAAATCAAGCTGAAAATCTATCGTTTAGCACAGTAAATTATACTAGAGTAGGCCCACTGAACGAATGAAAATTTAGTGAGTCAATTCTTCTGTAAGTTCCATTGATTCAAATGGGCTTTGTCTAGTTGCCACTACATTACAAGTAGAGTTGGCCAACTTGTCTAGTTGTACATTACAAGTAGAGTTGGCCCACTGTTGAATTAATGGAACTTATGAGTGAGTTTAATAATCAAATCCACAATCATTCAATGGGTCTACTATAGCAATACTTACTATGGTAAGCAATAAGTCTTCAGCCATTGTGATGGGAAGAGATGCCTGGAGGACAGGGATGAGTCAAAACTAGCATATTTTTCATAGGTGGTAATGATCTGAGTAGGGCAGGCATGTCCAAACTTTGGCCTTCCTGATGTTTTGGACCCCAACTCCCGGAATCCCAAGTCTGTATTTCCAATGGCAAAGGACTGTGGGTGTTGTTGTACAAAACCTCTGGAGGGCCGACATTTGGACATGCCTGGAGTAGGGGGTATGCCTTACTGTCAAATGCTGGAATGAGGCAACCCTTCCCTACTCAGCCACGAACCATCCTTGGATATTTGACAAAACATGTTCTGTCAATATAAGTGACATAGAAGCTATATCAGGTGAAATGATAGGCTGAGGAGAATCTTAAAGTCAGCATCTGAGATGCAGTACATGGGATAGAAACGATTAACGAGCAATCAGACAACATGGTGTTGTTTTCTTGGGGTATTACTTCTTGTGTCCTATGTACTGTCATTGCCTTTATCAAGTAAACCTTTCCACTTCACGAATGCTCATTAAATTGTTCATTCTTCTGTCTTGATGGAGCTTCAAATTAAATGTTTAAGCTTTGGCTAGATATTTCTCAGGCTTAGGACACTAACAAGTAACAGGTATGTTAACTTTTACAAAATATATTCTGAAACAACTGTCCGAAATGCAAACACTTACAAACAAAACAAAATATCATATACCTAAACTCCTAGACACCAAGGAAAATAAATATTAGTTTTTCCTTTGAAATAAAGGTCTCAAAACAGGATTAATACCCATGAAGTAACCGAATGACATTATGATGTCAATAAGAATACAGCTTCCAACATGGGAATAAAGAGATAAGAAAAGTTCAAGAGTTGAACTGCTTCCTTTTTCAGAACAGATAGGCACCAAATCCTGTCAGGAAAATTTTGTGATGAATATAAATTTATATTCCTTTCTAAGTTTTTAATATTCTTTTCAAGTTGGAGATCAAGGCTCCAGACAGTATCATAATAAGAAACAAAGCAGCAAATTTTAAGTAAAGCAACCAAGGCATGTTTCCAACTGTTTCCACAATCAGTTTTGAGGGGAAACCATGTTAAACATAATGTGAAGATCACTCCCCTAATCCAGCAAAAACTAATCATAATTTAATATTATGATGCTGTTTTCACTTGGCAGTGAGCCCCATTGAACTTAGCCAAAAACCAATTGATATAACATGTGCTGAAAAACATTTAAAGAAATAGAACTTAATTTGAAATTACTTTTATGTCACTTTTACTGTATATACACGCTTTCCCTGAGACAATGGAGTGATGCCTACAATACACGTCAAGTTAATCTTAAGGGTAAGCTACATGTTATACATGATATTGCAAACAAAGCACCCATAGCTACCTTTTAAAGAAAGCAATGGGCAAAAGTAAAGCAAAAGAAAGGGCAGAGAAACAAATAAATGCTTGCTTTCATGTTAACATCTGTGGCTTCTCCACTCAAAGATACTTTTTTATTCTAAAAAACAATACTTGGTGCTTTTTCAAATAGATTTGCATGAATTGCATAGTATCTATATGTACTACACAAAAGTAAAAATTCTTTGACTTCTACATTAAACAAAATGCTTTTACCCAAAATATCACAACTTGTCCATCTACATATGCATAACTAAATTTACACACTGTTAAAATGAGTTGTGTGTGTTTAGCAAACAAGAAAAATGATATTTGTTTTATTCAAAGCATTCTTTAAGAAATACATGAGAAAGCAGCAACAGCTTAACTGAGAGTTTAACATTACCAAGTTGTTTTCAGATTATAAGGGAGGGAAATTCTTGTTCTTTGTACCTGCAAGATAAATCACATACACAAATTTAATTGTTGACTTACTGTATAAAAGTTTCTGGAAAGCATATTAACATTAAATGCCCTATCCGCAACATAATTTGGGTTGGATACTCTGCTTCACTCTGATAATGATACATAATGGTGAATATATATATTCTAAAAGTATATTGCGTAAATCTGGAGACATACAGCCAGGAATCTATTGGTATTTACATAATTTGTCATAGTTAACTGCCACAAAGTGATGAGGTGCTGGGGTGTGTCTTGGGGGTGTTCTGGACACAGGTGTATTGCAAAACACAGATATGGTCTGGCACCTCATCAATTAGCACCAGCAATCACTGACAGTTACACAAACAATGACTGAACAACAACTATGTCTGATAGGACCTTATTCTACATAGTTAGGTCACTGCCTACAATGTACTTCAGCATTTAAAAATAGCTCTGAATTTCCTACATAGATAAGCTTCTCCTCCTTTATTCTCTTCTTCTTTATCACTGGAAAGATGAATTAGCAATGGTCAGTTTCAGTTTCTATAATTCTTAGCTTCCCATTACATATTAAACAAACCAGGATATAGTATAATGAACCTCAAGCTATCTCTAAACATTTGGTTGTTTCTCCAGGTGTCTTTAACTACTGAGAAGTTGCTTTAACCCACAGCTCTAGAGATGCGCATAACAACAAGTTGGGAATCTCAGAAATGGAATCCTGTTTTAAATCCTCCACCCACCTGCCTAGGTCTGAGAGCTTGAGACCCGTTCAGCTTTATTGAGGCTCTAAGTCAGAGATAGCCAACTTGTGTTCCTCCAGGCACTGTTGGTAACAGGATGGGCAGAGGGAAAGACTGAACGAGCAGCAAGTGAAAGGAGAAAAGATGAAGAAGAAAGAAGAATGAGGAAGGAGGGAAAAAGAAGTGGAATGTGTGTGTGTGTGTGTGTGTGTGTGTGTGTGTGTGTGTGTGTGTGTGAGAGAGAGAGAGAGAGAGAGAGAGAGAGAGAGAGAGAGAGAGAGAGAGTGAGAGAGAGCAAGGAACTCCCTGCCACAGGATGTGGTGATGGCATCTGGCCTGGATGCCTTCAAAAGGGGATTGGACAGATTCCTGGAGGAAAACTCCATCACAGGTTACAAACCATGATGGAGATGTGTAATCTTCAGGCCTAAAACCGGGGTACTTCAAGGACCAGATGCAGGGGAGTGGTATCAGGAGACAGATGTCTAATCTCATGTGATCCCAGAGGCATTGGGTGGGGTCACTGTGAGATACAGGAAGCTGGACTAGATGGGCCTTTGGCGTGATCCAGCATGGCTCTTCTTATGTTCTTATGTTCTTATGTTGGACTGCAAGTCCCATATTTCTTCATGCGTTCCCATGGTAGCGATTAGTGGTACTCGCAGTTCCACCACATGTAAAAGGTGACTACTTTATTCACTCCACTCATTGTTTCTTATTATACGTGAATCTGGTCTGCAGTGGTTATTCAAAAATACTACAAACCATAGTTAGGGCGAACACAATGTCTGAAAAGACCGTTGAGCGGTTTAAATAGGAAAGAACTGAGTGGCAAGCAGATGGAAAGCGGAAATGTAGCTGAAAATGAGTTTTTCAGCTGTATTTCTAGACAGGTACATAGCAAGATGTTGTTGGTTTACAGCTCTTTTTATACTGGAGTCCAACTGCATTTAAAAGGCCAGACATTTACCACTCTGATCTGTTAACTGCATTTAGAACAAACAAATGATCTTGTGTACATATAAGTACAGTTTCTGTTTCTGTTTTTCTCTTCTTCCTTTATTTAAATCCTGACTAATATTAATAGTAGTTTCTTCCCATCTGAGAAAGAGGTCTGTACAAAGTGATAGTCAACAACTATATCAAGCCCATAAGAAAATGGAAGAGTTGTCTATATTAAATTCCCTGTTCTTGAAAACTGGACCTGAAACCAACTAAAATAGATACACAAAGAGAAACTGCATGTATAAATGAGCATTGAATGAAAGGAAGGTTCATTTGATCTGAAGTGGAGAGCGAATGCAACAGTGCTTATAATAAAAACAAATGAGGGCCCTTGGAAGGACTCAAATATTCAAGCTAGTTTTAATTACATTTTAATTCTCTGTTGAAGAGTATATCTTAATTAGGTTCCCCCCAAGTCAATTGAGTGTCAACAAGCGTGTGGATAAGGGAGATCCAGTTGACATTGTTTATCTGGACTTTCAGAAGGCTTTCAACAAGGTGCCGCACCAGAGGCTCTTGAATAAACTTGTCAGCTGTGGAATCAAGGGACAGGTCTTGTCCTGGATCAGCAACTGGCTAAGGGACAAGAAACAGAGAGTAGCACTAAATTGACACTTCTCCAAGTGGGGGGAGGTAAAGAGAAGGGGTTCCCCCAAGGTTCAGTATTGGGACCCCTGCTTTTCAACCTCTTCATAAATTATCTAGAAGTAGGAGTAAGTAGCAAGGCAGCCAGATTTGCCAATGACACTAGAGTATACAGGGTAGTAAAAACTGTGAGAGATTGTGAGGAGCTCCAGAGGGATCTCTTGACACTGGGAGACTGGGCAAACCAGTGGCAAATGAATTTCAACATTAGTAAGAGCAGAGTGATGCAGGCTGGGGCAAAAACACCCTATTACATTTATAAACTGATGGGGTCAGAACTCTCTGCAACAAACCAGAAAAGGGACCTTGGTATCCTGGTGGACAGCTCAATGAAGGTGTCAACCCAGTGTGCCACAGCAGTGAAAAAAGCAAACTCAATGCTACGGATCATTAGGAAGGGTATAGAAAATAAGTCACCAAGTGCCATTTTGCCTCTTTATAAATCTATGATGAGGGCCCATCTGGAGTATTATGTACAGTTCTGGTCACCATACATCGAGAAGGATATTATGGAAATGGAAAAACTGCAGAGGAGGGCAACCAGAATGATTAGGGGACTGGAACACCTTCCTTACCATCTGAGGCTGCAACGGCTGGGCCTCTTCACTCTCGAACAATGGCACCTAAGAGGTGACCTGAATGAAGTTTATAAAATCATGCACAGTGTGGACAAAGTAGATAAGGAAAAACTGTTTTCCCTATCACACAACACTAGAACTAGGGGCACCCCATGAAAATTTTGGGTGCTAGATCTCAAACAAAAATAAGTACTTTTTCACCCAGAGGATCACTGGTCTATGGAACTCCCTGCCAGAAGAACTGGTGACAGCTGTCTGCCTTGACAGCTTTAAGAAATGATTGGATAAGTTCATGGAGAACAAAGGTATCAATGGCTATCATGATGGATACTTAAGGACAACGTCCAGGTTGGAGAAAGAGGCAGGATGTCTCTCAATGCTATTTGCAGGGAATCGTAAGCAGGTGAAGACATCTGCTTGGGAACACCCTGAAGCAAATGATGATCCACTGTGTGAGACAGAATGCTGGACTGGATGGGCTGTTCCAGCAAGGCTGTTCTTATGTTCTTAAGTAGGAGTATGGCAAATTAGATGAAATAGTGCAACTCCTGAATTTTTGAAAAAAAGAGTTCAGCTAATAGAAAACTAGAGACATCTAAATTGGCTAGTTTAACCAGATGTTCCACTTCCATTTAGGTGAAAGATTTATTATTCACAAGGTCTCCATTCTCAGGTAGCTGAAGAAAGATGTGTACTTCTATTCTATGCTGAATTTGTGGGATAAACAACCCAGAAAATAAAGGGACAACATAGTGCTGAAAAATCCTTTGCTGATATTAAACCTCGGCCAAAGCAGTTGCTTAGTTTATTCTTGTCTCTCAGATGAAATCAAAGCCAAAGCAGACATTAGTTTAACTGTATTTTTACTACTGCGCTTAGGACTAACTATGCAGTTCTCTTCATGGGGAAGGATGCTTTCCATCTTTAAAATTATGCATTTATCAGATTACTTGGTGCAATAATATGCTAATTTGCAGGTACAGTATTGGTGGAAGTCATGATTTCAACCTTTCTTAAAATCCTGGTAAGACTCCTACACTTTTAATATCTTTGCCTAATGGGAAAAAGCTCAACCTGGGGAATTTCTGTTGTTGAGCAGCTGCTGCTAAAGCCACATGGGAAAGGAGCTGGCAACTCTAGTCTTAGTATGAAGAGTTTCATATGTCACAGAGAAGTGATGAAATTGCAGCTCAGTGGCTGGTGGTATTGCTTTGAAGTTTGTAGCATGAGCCAGGTGGTAATCTGAAATCTCACCACATCTGTGATAGGTTAGAATAATGACACACTTCACAGTATAAACACTCTGTAGTGACTTCCCCAACATAATAGTATATTTGAATTTATCCTGACTGTAGGGACCACTGAAGGGGTAGATCTTATCTTTCAATGATTTCTTCTGCCATGCAATCTGCTTCTAGGCACCCATTTGCTCATTTGCACTCTCCTTTTCCTTTACCTGTCAAATATGCTTTACAGAAATACTTCACTTCCTTTAATCACGTGCTTTGTATATGCAACAATTACTTTTATGAAAATTCCTTGGTTCCTTTGCTCACTATATTGTCAAGCTGTGTAAAATATAAGTATGGCCATTTTGGATGGCTTTAAAAGCATAGAGAAATCAATGAATACTACTACTACTAACAGCTTCTACACCCAATTGCCATGTATTGCTTTCAATACAAAAAAAGTATGTCTCTCCTGTACCAGTTGTTGGGAACATAGGTGAAAGTTTGCTGTTTTACTTATTTAATTTTTTTATTTTTTAGATTTCTATACTGCCCTTCTAGCAATAAGGCTATTGTACTCAGGAACCATCTGTGGCTTTCCCATAAGGTTAGGACGCTACCACACATTGGTTTTTAGTCACTGTGGGAAGAGAATACCTGTACCAGACTTGACAGACCTCTGGTCTAGTTCAGCCTGGCTCATCTCCTGTCTGAATGTGTCAGCTGCATCTACACCATCAGGTGCAAATACACCAATATCCCCCTGCTTCCTATTGCCTCCAACCCATCTATATCCCTAGAAGCAAAGACAGAGCATTCAGCAGGAAATATTCCTGTTAATCATGAACTTCAAGATCACTCTGTTTTTTTTTCTTATCATGTTCAGTTACGCATGCATCCTCTGTACTGTATGTCTATGAAGATTCTTAGTCATCCAGGTGAGTTGATCTGGAAGTTGAGTCATGGCAACTGGACTTCTTTTCTTGAGAGACTGAAACGTTTCTCTGCTCCTCCAAGCAGCTTCGTCAGTCTGAGGAAGCTGTTTGGAGGAGCAGCCAAACGTTTCATTCTCTCAGGAAAAGAAGTCCAGTTGCCATGACTCAACTTCCAGAGATCCTCTGTACTGAACAGATAGACATTTCCACAATTTTCACAAGTGGCAAAGCTCACAGGCACACAAAAACAGGCGCCTTCAACAATGCTTTGCAGAAAGAAAAAAACTCCGACTCCTGTATGAGTTGATCACTTTGAGTAGCAGGCAGGAAAAATTACTTTGGGGAGAGGGGTTGGCACAGCTTCGGGGAGCTGTCATCCAAACCCACCACCACCACCACCACCACCACCACCAAGGAACGCTCCCAAGCTCTGGTGGCAAAATATGCTCAGATGGCACCGGTCGGAGCGGGATGGTAACCAGACCCAAGGACCCCCACTTACGCGCCTCAGCGGCCCTCGGGTGGCTCTCTCTCGCCCATCATCACCGATGCTCCACGACGAAGCGCATGGTGGTGCCGTCGAAGGACGGCGGGGCGACGATCCTGGGGCCCATGGGCTGCGAGGTGATGCTGATCAGCGGCGCTTTCCCTTCGCCGGGGGCGGCGGCTGCTGGCGGCGGGGCCCCTTTGCCCGTGGGCATGTAATAAGGGCTCTCGGCTCCGGGGCTGGCAGAAGCCACGGCGCTGAGCTCGCCGCCGGACTGCTGAGCCACCAGCGGTCCTTGCAAGGCGCCCGCGGACAAGACGGCCGGCGGCAAGAAGCCGGGGTAAATCATATAGGCGGCGGCCGGGGCGCCATAGGTTCCCGCCGCCGTGCCCAGCGCCAGAGGGGACACGGGGAGGGTCATGGGGGCCATGGCAGCTGGCAGTGACGGCGGAGGCTGAGGAGGCGCCTGGGCGGGCAAAGGGACCTCGACGTACTGCCCGGTCTCCGGGTCGAAGAGGCGCCGCTTCTGGGGCGGCGGCTGGACGGGCGTCTCCACCACGTAGCACTGGCCTGTGCTCAGGTCCAGCAGCACCTTGCGCTGCGTCTGGGCCGGAGGGAAAGCGGAGGGCTCGGCCGCGGCCATGGTGGGCGGAGAGAAGCACAGGAGCGGGGCCGCCGACGGCTGGGACGCCCCCGCCAAGGCCGCCGCCAGGGAGAAGGCCTGAGGGAAGACGGGCGCCAGGTCCAGTGGAAGGGCCGCCTGAGGCTGCCGAGGGGCCGGAGCCTGAGGGGCGGCCGCGGCGCGGGTGGGGACGTGGGCCCTGTCCTCGGTGGACGGCGGCGGCGGCCGCCTTGGCCTGGTTGGGGCCGCCCGGGCCCCTTCCTGAGGGGTAGGCCGCCTGGTGGCTGTAGAGGGCGGCGGCCGTCGAGGCTGCGGAGACGAGGCCCGGGCGGACCTCCCCGTCGGCTGAGGCGGCCCTCCCCGCTGGCTCCCCAACCGCCGCCGCCGCCGCCGCCTTGAGCGGGATGGCCAAGTAGTTCCCACAGTCCGGGGGGGCAGCAGCAGCAGCCGCCGTCTTGGGCCCCTGGTCGGCCTCCGCACAACCCCCCGGCCGCCGGTCCCCGAAGAGCTTGGCGGAGCGGGGCCCGGCCTGGCCTTTGAGGCCTCTGGAAGAGGGCGGCGGCGGCGGCGGCGGAGAAGGCTCCTGAGGAAGCGCCGGTGGCTTGGCCTTCTGGGCCTGGGCGGTGTTGGAGGGGAACGGGCCGCGGGGGTCTACCGGAGCTCGACCTCTCTGTGTAGGCCCCGCCGATGGCGACGCCGTCGTGGCGGTGGCGGCCTCCCCACGGAGCCCTGGGCCGCGGGGCCGGTCGCGGGGCAGCGCCAGGCTCTCGAAGGCGGCCGTTTTGGCCGACACCTTCTCTGCGTTCTTGGTGGGGTTGGCGCTGGCCCTGCTGCGGGGCTGGCGTTCCGGGGCAGCCCTGCTGTTGGCGATGGTGCTGTTGGGCGATGCCGCCAACCCACTTTCCTGGTCCTCCGCCTTGGCCCCTGCCGTGGCCTCTTCCCTGCCACTGCCGGGCATGGCTCCCGTGGACCCTTCTTCCCTGGCGATGAGAGACAAGACGTGGCTACCGGTGATGGGCAGCGGGTCACTCTTGCGCTTCCATTCGTTCTTGCTGAAGCTGTAGAGCTCCTCCATACTCCGCACCGCCGCTGTCAGTTTCTCTAGGGCTTGGTGGTTCACAGGGACCGAGGCCTTGGCCACCTCTTCTGGTGGGGATTCCTCTTCTCTGGTGGCCACCAATGGGCCTAACCTTGTTGCTGGTCTCCGCCGTTGCGGGTGGCGGCTGCGATTGATGCCTCCAGGGTACAGATGTTTTGGAGACGATCTTCAGCACAGCTGGCTGGCGAGGGTCACTTTTATTGGGAGCAATTGTAGCCACGGGTAGCCTTCCGGAGGTCCTGTGCACCAAAATTGTCCCCTCTTGGTTGGAAGGCAACATCTTGCCACCACTGCTTGCTTTGGCCCCCATCTCAGAAGTCTTGCTGAATCTCTTGTCCTCTTTGCTGTTGCTCACTGCCTGGCAAGTTATCACCATGGGAGACAGAGGCCTGGGAATGCCTGCTGCCACCAGCTGCCTGGGTTTCTGCTCAGAGTTCCCCTGCTCAGAGTTGACACTGGCCCTGTCACTGTTGTTATCCCCAGACTCATGGCCATAGTTACTCTTGATCAGTTTCCTGACATCTCTCACCTGATGGAGCGGCCCTTGGACCTTAGGCTTGCTTTCTCTGACATCGCGTACCTGAAACTGAGGCACTTTATCCACAGATTCTCCTTTGAATTTTTTTTGTGGTTGACCTCTTGCATCTTCCACTGTCTTGAAAAAGTTTGGGATACTTCCAACTATCTTGGGCGTTAGGAGCTTAGCAATATTGAAAGAGTGATCTTTGTTCTGCTGCACGCTTCCTAAGCTGATCTTGATCTCAGGAGGTTTGGGCTTTAGCATTGTGGTGGCAATTGCAGTCTGAGCTGCTGCATTGGTTGCTGAACAATATTTCGTCACCTGCATGCTGGACTGCTTTTCTTTAGTTTGTTGAATATTTGGAACAAAGAGGCGAGACATCTTAGTTGATTTGCCAGCAGAGATTTCTCCCAAATCAGCCTTCCAGTCACCTCTGGATGAATTTTTCAGTTTTCCTACATGAGCTTTTTCTTCCTTTTTCTCTGCTTCTTTTTCTTTCCATGTTCTAAATGCACTGTTCTGGCTACGGAGAAAAGTTGCCTTGAGTGTTTCAGAAGCACTGTCTTTTATTTTACATGTTTCTTCTATGAATGTTTCAGAAAGGGATCGATCCAAACTAATATTTCCCTCCCTGGGAGTGGATGGCTTGGAGGTGGATGACTTGCTGTCAAAAAACTCCCCCAAATCATCTCCTGTTACAATAGTGTAATCAGAACTGCCTTCTGAATATCTAGAATTCTGCCTCTGCAAACACCCATCCTTTAATTTGTCTTTTACAGTGCTATCTACCTCTTTAGAAGATAAGGAAGTGGACATACCAGAGTATGTGGTGTCGGTGATTTCTCCTCTTTCCATTTTGAATTCATGTTCCAGTTGCATTTTCTTTGAGATAACATTTTGAGAAGGCTAGAGGCAAATTTTGATTTCTTCTGTGTGACTTCCATAGTTTCTGAAGCCATCCCAGTTTGTTTGCAGGCTTCATTGCACAGCTCCTTTGGCAGTGTGTCTGTAACTTCATCTGTGCAACTTGATCCAACAGCAGCATTTTCAGAAGGTTTAGCAGGTCTGGGGACTCCCACATTATTGTTGCTGCTGAAATTCAGAGTCTCTAGCAAAGTAACAACCCGGGACCCTGATTGGATTCGTTTCTCAAAGCAAGCCGGTGTTTCAACATGTGTTATTTCCCCGTCAAGCTTGCTGACAACAAACTCCAAAGCTTTAGTCTGTGATTTATTGGAATGAATGTAGAACTGGTCACTGGTTGTCTTTGTTCCAGTGCTTCTGTTCCACGCATTTGATGCAGTGGTGCTTTTGAAAAGGTTCTGCTCTGCTTTTTGCCCAAGGCTGCCACACTTTAAATCCAAGTAGGTTGACCACCGGTTAATTCCTATGTTATGATCTGAAAGAGACGTGGAAGACTCACTGGAGCTTAGGTTCAAGGTATCAAAGTAGGGATAAGCTAGGCTCCGGAATGCTCGTGCTGTGAGGCTTCTTACTTCTTTATCTGCATCATCCAATTCACTTACCACGCTGGAGGCACCACTTGAATATCCTCCCAGTTCCCGTGCTCTTATGGCTCCACACTTGGTTTGCAACCTTGCAGGAACTGCAATAAATTTTTTTGCATAGTCATGAAACACATCTTGCTTTAAAGTTGCATTTCGTTCATGAGCTGTGGAGACACAGAGGCTCATGTCGCCTTCATGCTTGGCAGCATAAACAATGTTTTGCTTTTCGTGCTGGTTGCTAGGCTCATTTATAGCTTTGGAAGTTGGTTTGATTGATAGGAGTATCTGGCCTGCAGAATTCTCACTCATGTTGCTCGGGTTCTTGGACTGACTTTCTTCCGAGCTGGCGCATTTGTCTGTACTGGGGGTATCATTTTCAGAATTAATGCTGACTATCTCTGTACTGCTGGTATTATCAATACTGTCTGTCTGATTATTGGGATCACTGGTGGTTGTGCTGAGATAACAACTATTGTCTTCCTCTGTCTGTGTATCTGTAAGAGTCTCTTCACTTCCAAAGGAAGCATAATCCACAAAAGAATAAATCACATTGTTGTCCTCAAAGTCCCACCGGGAGGCTAATCCATAATCAAAATCCATATCATGGTCCACTTCACTAAGCTGGATTTCATGGGTTGTAATATAATGTGCTTCATCGTTATTGTTACTGTTGTTTTCAGCGTTGTTGTCGCTGTGTGCTGGCTGGAGCAGCTGTGAAGCATGCTGGCATCTTCCTCGCTGGTTATTCAGACAGATTTCTTTACCGTCGGCATCATCATCTTCATCACTGTCATATCCAAATGAAGAAGAAGATGTTTTCCCCCCTCTTTCCAAGTCATCCATTTTCGGAAAGCATCCTGTTTTTTCTACCGGCGAAGGGCAAGAGGAAGAGGATGATTCTAGGCAGCCATTTGTGTAAAGCTGAATGTTGGAGATACTAGGGGGCAAAGTGTTCTCAGACCCTTCTGGACTGGTGCCCGTGATGCTTCCCCCCACCTCACCAGCTTTCGTCCCCATGGGAGAAGGAGAGCCTTCCATTTTGGATTTATATTCCAGGGATTCTCGATTTCCAGATTCGTCAGCCAGCGTATTGTTAGCCAATCTGTTCCCCTCAGTGATCCTGCAAGGTCCATTTTTAGGTCTGATCAAGGCCACTTTATTTCCATTCCCTGCCAAAGTCAGTTTTAGAGTCTGAGGACTCTCTCCCCTCCCTCCAGGGAAATCATAAATCTCCACATATTTTGATTCCTCGGATGAGGAGGTTGATGGCTCTTGAGAATGTTGCTTCATCACTCCGCGGCTGCTTTCTCCAGCATTCCCGTTTTGAACAGTGATCTGTTCAGTAGGCGATTTTGTAACTGCTTCCATGCCGATCGCTTTGCAAGCCGGCTGAAGGGAACAAAGAGTTTTGGTCCCAGAGCGCTAAGCTGGGAGACATACACGTGTCTTCAGTAGTATCGTTTCAAACTTGACTCCCTGCAGTTTACTGGTAGACCCTGGAGAGACGCCCGAAAGTGCTGGGATAGTAGTAGGGTTGCTGGCTGCTGTTGTCTCTGAAGGGACGAGGGGGGGGGTAGTTGCTGCCGCCGCCGCTGCTTCTGCCCGTGTCTTATTCCAGAGCTATGAAGTACAGTTGTTGGTTTGGCATGAAGAACTGTCAGTCTGAATGCCATTGGTAACAGAAGTAGCAGCAATAGGAGCATCTGCAGCTCAACTTCCCCAGACATCCCAAAATGAAGAGAAAGCAAATGGAAATTCTTATACTTGTAGTTATTTGAAGTAAAGATGGGGGATCTGGTTCGTTATACAGTCATTTTTTAAAGGCTATTAGTAGCTTAGGTGGTTTGGAAACTCTGTAGTTGGTATTAGGTAAAGTACATATTTTTTGCAAGAATTACTACTGTTAAAGGTATAAGTCCCCAAATAATGTTTGCAACAATTAAACGGTGAACTGAGCCTTACAAGGCATTGAACATATCAAACAATTGCACTTGAATGAAAAACATTAAAAAAGCTCAAGTTTCCAATTCATATCCTACTAAGATATATTAATGTGTCTACCTAATAGTTTGAATTTCATGCAAAAACAAAACAAAATTGATTGTTTTCCAGCTCATCCCAAATATTTTTAATGTCCTTCCATACAGATTCTTGCTTCTCCCAAAAATAGATATGGACATCTTAAGGTAACCAGTATGACACATTTAATGAAAAAGATTAATTTAACTAGTTTTAAATTGTACATGTGTTATGAAGCTTCCAGCTCCATAAACTAAGTTAGTTTTATTTGAAACATGTCAGCCAAAATTAATTGTCCTTGAATCCTATTACAGCCAAAGAAACTTAAGCTTCTCTAACTATGGTAAGCTGGAGAGTGTGGCCACCTGTTATAAGTTCTAATCACATTTCAACATAGGATACAAATGCTAATCTTAGGTAACAAATCATTTACCTTTTCTCTGACTTCTGTGGGGTGGGTCCATGCTAGCAAGTACTTCTTTGTAGCTCATAAGAAAAAAATAATTTCATACAGATCTTCAGAGGTCTAGAGGAATCGAAGTTAAAATGTCAAACAGGGTTGGATTTTCATGGCCATTTGGTCAGAATGAAAACTGAGGAGTATTTTTGTAAGATCAGTATAGCTTGCTGGTCAGAACCATTAACTATACATAGACTGTGTGTCATTTCAGCCGATTGAATAAAGTACTATTTTAAACTATTGCATTTGTACATAGCAAAACCAAATGTGTTCCACCATCACTTCTAGCAAGACGCCCAAACAGTTCTAATAAAATGTTCTTCACTATCTTTCTTCTTTCAGTTATTTAAAATGTGAAGCTAGTATTGAGGACAAATTAGAAGCAGACTGTAGACAACAAGTATGTGGAAGATTTAGAAATTAAGGATTAAGTAGAGCTAACTGAACAAGCATACAGTATACTTGCGTAGGAAATATGTGCCAAACTCCTGTGCAATGGTAATGGTACAGATGGTTAATGCCTTCTGGTGGGTGTCCACCAGTCATATACAGTTGTGAAATCAGTTGCATGGCAGACATTACCTCAAAGATTATTTATTTAGAATTTATTTATTTAAAATATTTTTACCTCAGCTTTCTCCTTGGAAAAGGACCCAAGGTGGCTTACAATAATGATGGACAATATACAGCCCAGAACATTTAAGACATAATTTAAGTAACGAGCAGGGAATTAGAAGAGGCATCTTAGAACATTAAAAGATAACATGAAAGCTACAAAGCACACAAAAAGAAAAGAAAAGAAAAATCCATTATGAGGGATGGAGACTATCAGAAAACATTGGTGTTCTTATGAAATCTCATGGTAATCCATCTAAAAAGTAGGTAGTTCCTCATTCAGGGAAAGCTTGCCTTAAAGGGAAGGTATTTTCGTGCTTCCGGAAAGACAGAGATGGGGCAGTCCTGTCCTTCAGTGGGAGGGAGTTCTAAAGTCTGGGAGCAGCAACAGAGAAGGACCTTTCATGTGTTCTTATGAGACGCACCTGTGAAGGTGGTGGGAATAAAAACCTTTAGTGCACTTACCATTTGGTGCATAGTTTTTTTAATAGAACTTTGGCTCTAGATTTGAAAAATGGTTTATGTAGAAGACCTGTGTTTGGAAGAACTATCCCAGAGGTTTGAGTTAAAATCCTTAAGACAGTACTTGCTAGGATAAAAATCAATAAGATAATGAATTTGCATATTTTGTTTCTGTTCATTTAAAAGCCATTTTTTTTCATCAAATGGACTCAGTCTAAAAATATTAGACTAAGCAGAATAAAATGACAGCCCAGCACTAAAAGAGCACACAGCAAAAAAAAAAAAGTTTAAATTTCATGGGCCGAGAAATACGTCATTTTCTAGGCTGAACTTGAAAAGTTTTTGTAGAACATCTGAAAGACTAGAGGAAGCCAGTTGGATCTCAAGGAAAAGTAATTATGGCACTGCCACCAGAAATATCTTGCCCTCATAACCAAAGAGTTAAGATACCTCTGTAAATTGTGAGATAGAGGGGAGCCAAAGTACGGATAACATCCTTTGCTTCCAAGGTGTTAGACCAATGGTTGGGATTTCTGAAGCAGATCTTGAGGTTCACATAGATGAGTATAACAGAATTGTACTTACTACCATTTATTTATTTTATTTATTTTTATACTTGTTGACTATCCGACTTTCCCTCGGGCAGTCTGCTCCCCTTTGTGTTGAAGACATAAATGGCTTTGCCTTGAACATGGTTATTTGAACATGTCACCTTTTCATTTAGCCTTTTCACACGACCCCTAAGATCCGCTGGCCACTTAAATTCGGACCAGAGATCTTAGGGGTTTGTCGCTGTTCCTGCGTTCCCACCCCCTCCGCACTCCTGGCTGCTGGCTGCATGAGGGGAGGGAGAAAAAAAGAAAGAAAAGAATGCCGGCTTACCTCCGTTCTGCCGGTCTCGCTCTGTTCCCGGCAGCATTCAGATCTCTTAAAGGGGCGGGGGGGCAAAAAAACCAACAACAAACAGAAGCCAAGAGAGCCCGGCACTCTCTACGTTAGATTCGCATCAGGGATTTTTCACCCCTGAGAGCAGGTACCTGAAAAGTGTGCTGGAACGCGCTTAGGTGGGCGTGGTCGCACTTAATTTTCTGTAAACTCCGGAGCTGGTGGGGAAACAATTTTAAGCTCCGGAGCTGGGAGCCATTTGCCGCGGAGTTTAGGGGTCGTGTGAAAAGGCTCATTGTTAGCAAATTTTAAAAAGGAATGAACGTTTTTCTTTTATGTGCGAGGCTTCATGTTTTATCCATGGTGATTTTGTTTAATGTGTCTGGGGCAGAAAGAGTTGCTAGTTTTAGTTTTATTTATAGACCATCTTTTTCCCAATAAAGGGATCAAGGTTGATAGACCTATGATTGAAATCTTCAAAAGCTGGTTTTGATACTTAGTTACGACGGATAGAATTATAACCTGCTGAGTAAGATGTAATTGTGCCGCTATAACAGACGTTGGATCCCTTCTTGTTAGAGAAAACATAACTGATATTGAGAAAGAATGGAAGTGCATCTGGATCAGCAATACAAAAATGGTGAGATGTGTGTGCTAAATTTTTGGAGTGTGATAAAAAGAAGTAAAGTGAGATTTACCAGTGGCAGAATATTCATCAAGAAATATAAAATACTAACTTCCTGCTATAGTCTATTGGTACATGGCAATTTAAAAAGAATAGCTGGTTTAAAAAGATTTGCTGACAACAAAATAAGACAATTTAAAGATTATTTAGAGTGAAGATAGCATTTCTAGGAAAGGGATGCTCAGGTTATTTTACATGCAGGACATTCAATCAGAATGAGACACTGAGCCAGTCATACAGCTTTCATAACCTAACAACCGGCAATACAGGATACCCAAATTTGGGAATCAGTTTGAAACACGAATACCACATCGGACCATCTGTGTCTGAGATCAAGCTGGAAAGCTTTCAGTCCTTGGGGAAGCAAAAGGAAAGCATTACAGTTTCACACTTTAGCATCTCATTAAGGGCTGCTTCAAGTTATCTTGGAAAGTCACCTGGGAGAAACACATTTTCCAGGGAAGAAATCAACTGTGAAATTGACAAGAAGGGACCACTGTTTTGTAAAAGATAGACCTGTGGAGCTTCTGCCAATTACTGCCTGGCATCTCTGCATATAAATACAGCACATTTAATATTTTTTTACAACATTCATTCATTTTATTTATATTCCACCTCTCTCCCAATAAAAGGGGTTTTAATGGAATACAAGAAGTACAGAGCAGTGTTATTATTTATTTACCTTTCCATGTTGAAGCTGACAGGTCATTCATGGACTGATTATTTATAGGACCAAGAATTCAGTTACCTTGTGCAGAACAGCCCTCTAGTGTTGAAATACAGTAATTTCTCGTTGCTTTCTTTTAAAAAAGTAGATTATTGTGTGTGTTTAAAAATATGCAACGGCTTATTTTTTCTTTAAAGCTGGCTGGATATATCATTGAGTTATGTACCTGGCTGCAGAGCTATACATCACAGGAGATGGAGCCAGCCTGTCTAGCATCTGGCAACCTGCGCAGTCTAAGGGCACCTTTAGAAGAAAGCAGTGATAAACCACCGAGTACTCTATATCTAGAAAACCCTGGAAAGGGTTGCTGTAAGTCAGTATTGATTGGATGGTATGTAAATATTATTTATTATTACATTTTCTATAGTCATTGCAAGAGTACATTCACCAGTATGGTACCATCCAAGGTGTTATGCCAAAAGAACAATGGTGTAGTTCAGACGACCCCAAACTGTTTTGATAGTCGTTGGCAGGATAAGAGCCAGGTATATTTAGGGTTTTTGAAAAGCCACTGCATTATTTTACAATAATGTAAATTGTTATTTAAATTTTAAGAGACAGATGCCTTTTGCATAGAGTCCATTTGTTACTACGCTGCAATTTAAATTTGATTTCTAACATTTAGTGCCTACAGACACCTGCGTTGTTTTTAACTGAGATGGATTAAAATGAAACTCATGTGCTCCATGCTTCTTTCAACACCACTGGCTTCTGCAAAACTATTTAAATACAATTTCAAATATAATAAAATATATTTCCCAGGTGTCATTTAAAATTCAGTACTAAAATTCAGTTATGAAATTGCTTCCTGCAGTCATAAGAGGGCATGAGTTTTTTCCTTTAAAATAATAAATAAAGTGAAATATTGTAGGTGTAGAGTTACATCAGATGGGATTCCTCAAAGCCCCAGGTCAGATGTGTGCCCACCAGTTTTAAAAAAATTGGAAATCAGTCTTTAAATATTCAGATATTTTAAATTTCAGTTTGCTTCCAGCCTATGATGATTCTGTGAGTTAATGACCTCCAAATAGTCCCCTGCTCAGTTTTTGCAGACTAAAGCCTTATCTTACTGAATGAATCCATTCCAGACTGCACTTGATGAATATGTATGTTAGTCAGTGCATGATCAAATTGCACTATCCAGAAGGGAATGTAGCTGATTTTGCTTTAATCTCTTCAGTTGGTATTGTAAGAACAGCTCCTAAAGCAGCTCCCACATGTTTTGTTAATGTTTCAAAATCACCTTATTTTATTTACTTCCAGCCTCCAAAGAACTCTGTGTGTTCTTTGTGCAAGAAATCCTGCACAGGTGAATTAAACTGCAGTGGAAGTAAATGCAATTGATTGCAGTAGATTAAGGTGCATGATTTTTTTTATTATTATAGATCTCTTAAAATAAAGGAGCTTCTTTATATAAAAAAGGAGCTTCTATGTTTGGCAATGCATTATTTTTATATTGAAGAATTAAAAATACAGATGAAAAGGATAATCCTTCGCCTGCATGGCAAATGCCAGGGTCATTTTAGTAAATTATATTTTGGTGCTGCATGATTTAACCTTTATTGTCTAAATTTACATCTCAAAAGCAACCTACAAGTGGGAGATCTAGCCTAAAAAAAAGAAAGAAATCCCCCTTTCATTTCCTTGCCTATTTGTGCAGTAGGACTTTTGGTCCTGATGAAGAGTTTTACACATGTAGAATACTTATGCATCATTCCTGGGAACCTTCTCAGTTTTGCCTTTCCCTGAAAGGAAGACCCTTTTCCAAGGAGTGGAACTGTAAACCTGGACAGGTTTCAAGATCTTAACCTGTGTGAGATTAAAAGGATTTGGAGGCCTTACATTGCCCCTTAGAATGGGAGACTGCATTTCCTCTTCAGGATGAGGACGGATCAAGTTCTGGCATGTTGTATTACACTGTGCAATGTGCTGTCATGTAACTGAAACTCTGTTAGTGTCAGGGGCAGAAGTACTTGTGAAATAACACATATACAAAAGTACTGCCTTACCCCTCAATCAAATCACACTACTATGCCAGATGGTCTTTGGAAATACTGTATGCTGACCAAGGTAGTGTGAAGTTATGAAATTGTTAACCTTTTACTTTTCTTTCTGCCCTATACTACATTTTATTTAAGAAGAAAAGACCTTTTAAAGGAAGCAGAGCTAATGCCTAGCTTTGTCATGTAAATAGCTTTCCTCTAAGCAAATTAAGAAGTAAACACCTGCCATTCTGATATTCAAATAATTTGTAATGCAGCCATCTAGAATTCACGATGCCTTTGGCATAAAAGAATATTTATAGGAATAGCTGGCTTTCCTGAAATCCAAGGACATAACATTTTAAGTATAAGGCTTTGAATATAAATAATTATGTGTTTGAATGTACAGATACTTATATGACTAATTTTTATACTCAAATAAAGGACAAAAAGCCATTTTTGCAACAAAAAAAAAAAACAGAGCTATATAATTCCAGAGCTTCCTGGGAGGCTTAGGGTATTATGGGAAGTATAGTTTTGCTGCCATAGGCTATACTGTATATAAGGAACCCTTAAAGCTCTATACTTCCCACAATACTCTAAACCTCCCAGGAAGAAAAAGGGTCAGGAATTAGGCACCAGACTACCATTGTATCAGTTTGTGCTCATCTCTGATAAATCAAAATAATGTGCAGGGGCGCTCACTCATACCGCTGTATGCATCGCATACAGGCAAATCCCGTGGTGCAGTGGTTAAATGCCTGTATTGCAGGCAAAACTGTGCTCATGACCTGGGGTTCAATCCCAGCTAGCAGGCTCATGGTTTACTCAGCCTTCCATCCTTCCGAGGTCAGTAAAATGAGTACCTAGCTTGCTGGGGGGGGGGCAATGTGTAGCCTGCATTACTGTAATTAAAACTATAAACTGCTCAGAGACTACTTGAAGTGGTATGGGGCGGTATATAAGTAGAACACTATGCTTTTGCTAAGCAGAACTTTGCTTTATTTCTTTTGGCCCTGGTATCTCAAGGCAATTGACATGTGATACTGAATGCTCTTTCTTCCAGGGAAGCAGGGTCCCTGCAGCTGCTGCTTGCCCAGCAGACGGAAGATGTAGCTGGATGTCTCCCCACTCCTGGTATTCGTGTTAGAGAATAAAAATGCAGCAACACAGGCCCCTTGTGAACTCATGAGTTCAGCCTTTTGGCGCTTAGAATGATTGTCTAAGCACATGTCTTCCCTCATAAAGGAATCATGTCCATATGTCTTTTAAAGAACAGTTTTAAAAGTTCATGTATATTATTTAACTACGCTTGCAATAAGAAAAATGGTAGGAGTCTTAGTTCTTTCTAAGTTGGATACTATATGTCTTGAGACCCATGACTGGCCCTTTCACCTCTAGAAAACAAAGACATTTCCTCTTTGGAGAGAAATGATATCAGAAACCCTAAAAATAGTAATCTAAAGTTGAAGGTGGGTCAACATAGGTCAGAGCAGATAAAGGACAGTCTAGGAAATCTGAAAAGGTCTTCTCTCTCTGGTCTTCTTTCCCATGCAAAGATATGCATCTTCTGGAGTGCGAGCTGAGCTGCAACATGTCAGTGTTAATAGTTCCTTGGAGGCAGGTGATACTACCTGCCAATGGCCTTTGAAACCCTGGCCAAGGGCATGTGTCAGAATGTACTTGGATTATAGGTGGGTCATAAGTGGAGCACTGTCAATGGCTTAGACCAGGGGTCCTCAAAGTTTTCAAACAGTGGGCCGGTCCACCACTCCCCAGACACCACTGGGGGCCGGACCACAGTCCAAAAAAAAGCGCCAACATGGAAAAGGGGGAGGGAGTGGGGGACCTTGCCGTAGCCCTCCCACTTTGAATGCCCTGCTAGCCAGCATGCTGATCATCTGGGCGGTAGTTGGGGGAGTGGGAGAAGCGACATAGCCCACTGCTTTGATCTGCCTCAGCAATAGAAGCAGCTGCGGAGGCTGGCTTACTCGCAAAGCAGGGGGTAGGTGGGGGGGTTGCAATTGGTCTGGGGGCTGGATTCAGGACCTTGAGGGGCCGCATCCGGCCCCGGGGCCTTAGGTTGAGGACCCCTGGCTTAGACAGATGTGATGGCTTGGTTGGAAACGCCCATATTTGCCCAGATAGATATACAGATCTGGTTTAATAACTGGACATACACATTCAGCGGAGGTCCACAACCATATAGCAGCACACATTTTAGCATGATGTTTTTGTGCAGACTGTTTCCACTATATGTTGTGAAAGTAGAGTAGTTCAATGCATGGATTGCAGATAGTATTGAACAAATACAACCACTAATGCTGTTGTACCAAAATACAACTTTCCCCCTCCTTTGTACTGTATACATCTTCCATTTGTACATATTTTGCTCATTCGTTTTTTTAAAAGCATCTGTGGCAGTTTGCACAGATTCTTGCCTTCACCCAAAGAGGTATTTTTTAAAATAACAAATAATATAGATCCTGTTGGTTTCTGGTCTTGAAACAGGAAGTTGTTTGAGATTAAATAGAAACCAAGCTTTTCCCTGCCAAGTGGACAACAGATTCTCTTGCCTATTTTTGGTCTTGGTACCTGAAGTTCATGTACTACAAATCTAGGGGACGTTTCTTCATTGGCTTGTGTTCTTGGGCAAAGAAATTGCTTTACATTGCATGGTGATGAAAAGAAAGATCACACAGTTCTTAAAGCAAAGCCTCTATAAAACCGGGATTTGCTATATATAGACGAGTGCAATAAACACCATTGTGAACAGTTTGCAGTCTGCAGTCAGAGATTAGAGCGGGTGGCACACATGTATGCATGTCTATATTCCATATACCTAGATGCTGCCATCCACGTTTCTAAATTTACTCTTTAATAGATGCACATTAGACACACAGAGATGATATTTGGGCCTTGCACAACATATTCTATAAATAGTAACAAAATGTTACAAGAGTAAACAATACTGTCTCATCTACTCATCTCATTTGCCATTGAACAGCAATAAAATAATTATATAATCCAGAATGAAAATATAATCAAAATTTTCAAGAAATGGAAGCAACTAAAAAGAGAGTTGCACTAAAACAAGTCGGTTAAAGCACAGCAGCAGAGAAAGTGCACGCTCACTTTAAAGAACTTCTGAACAAAATAGTGAGTTGGATTTCTGTCTGCCTATGAAACACACTGTGAAGTTCAAGAGGAAATCATGCCAATTTGCTAATGACCTGACAAATTTATGAGGGTGAAAAATTATGTTGTGGCAGAACATTAGCAGACACCACTAGACCATGGACTTTGTACTTCAGTTGCCTCATAAATGTGAGCTTTTATGTGACTGTACAAGACATCAGTGATTGTGTAATGTGTGCGAATACACTGGACCCTTAGTTTGCAATATAATTCCGCTTGCAGT
Organism: Phrynocephalus guinanensis; assembly: GCA_037367245.1. Classification (NCBI taxonomy): domain Eukaryota; kingdom Metazoa; phylum Chordata; class Lepidosauria; order Squamata; family Agamidae; genus Phrynocephalus; species Phrynocephalus guinanensis. The sequence continues at coordinate 23,759,001 of CM074741.1, forward strand.
TGTAGCTGAAGTGAGGGATGGTTAAATCTACATCCCTGTAGCACCCTTATTAGGATCTATATCCCATTACCAAACCCATTCAGTCTCCAGAGTAAACTAGTTTTAGAGAAAGCTATGAGTGAATTTAGGCAAGCACTCATGTCCAGAAGATATGGTTGAGATTTTCTGAGCTGGCTGATCAGATGTGAGCATCTCCTGGAAAGTGCTGAGTCCTGTCAAACAAATGTAAGAAAATTTAGGCTACTTTTGCTTAAGTTGAATGGTAGTAAACATCAATGGTGGTTGATCACTTCCTTCTGTTGCCCTCTGAATGATTCTAAATAAATCTTTTACTCAGAGCTGAAAAAATGAACTCTTTTGGACTAGAATGTCCAAGGTGTCTGGGACATCTTGACAAAAAAAATATTAAGTTTCTGAAGTTCTGTTTTTATGGTTCACTCTCTAAAATACAGTCAGATAACCTCCCAACCAACCAAATGTATTGCTATTGTAGTTTCCATTTAACTTGTTCTAAGTTCTGTTTATTTTGCAAATTATGAATAAACATAGTTTTTAATGAGTGCTGCTGTGTTTGCGTGATTAAAATGGGCAATTCTACTGGAAGCAACTAGAGTTCAATTTAGGCTAGATCCAGCAGTGAGTGACGATATAACAAAGTTCATTTGTCAGGCTTTGAAAGGTTCATTTTTACTCTTATTTATATATTACATTTCTAATTTTTAAATTATTTTTATTCTTTTCTTGAGGACCAAGCACATACACTTATATTTCATACATCTAGTTCCATATACATTACACAAACTCATTCAGCCTTCCTCATTTATCCCCCCCCCCCCAGCAAGCAATTAATTCCAATATTCCATAATACACAATCTTTTTATTTTTCTTCAATTGGCTTCTCTCTCCCTAAATAGAAACGTTTCACTGTTCATCCAAACAGCTTCATCGGTCTGACCGATGAAGCTGTTTGGATGAACAGCGAAACGTTTCTATCTCTCAAAAAAGAAGTCCAGTAGCCATGACTCAACTCCCAGATAAACACACCTGGATGACTGAGAATCTTCACAGACCTCTCTCCCTAAAAAAATTCTATTTTTATCTGAATCCTTTTTTTTGCTATTTCTGTTAACCAATTTTCTACTTTGTTCCAAAATTTTCTTATTTTCTCACACTTCCATATTATATGCCCAAAAGTGCCCTTTTCTTTCTTACAATGCCAACAGTAGGGCAAAACTCTCTTGTCAATTCTGCTTAATTTCTGTGGGGTATAATACCATTTATGCAACACATTCAACTGCATATCCTTATTTTTTTTTCTTTTTTACATCTCTTGCTCGCTTTATCATAACCTCAATCTTTTCTTTATTTAAATCAACTTCTTCTTCTCAAACATATTTGATTATATTTCTATTCCACCTTTCCAATGAAAGATAAAACTCAAGTTACAAACCTGTACAAAAATAAAAATAGATAAACCTCACTGAGTTTTTTTTGAAAAAATCACAAAATTATATAAATCAGCCACAATGTAAAACCATTAAAATTAAGAAAATCATTGAAATCATTACAACAAAGCTTACAGTTTAAAGCCAACATAGCAGAGCAGGTTATGCCAATCTAAAACGTATCTTTATTTCCTTCTTAAAATCAGAGTGAGAACAGATCACAATTCTGTCAGCCCGATAAAAATGTCCAGATGTTTTTCTCTAACTAAGCCTAAGAGAGGAATTGTATCCTTAACAGCTGGGAAAGTCTGCAAATGTATTCTAATGGTCTGTTGTGTAAAGTTTTAAAGCCACTTCACAATCTTCCAGATGAGCTAAATTAACCAATTAATTAAATTTATAGTCCACCTTTCTCCCTGGAAAACACCCAAGACAATTAATAATTATAAAGTATTTGTGAAGCAGAGAATTATGATCAAAAGCATAATGTAAAAACAAACTAACGCAAAACATAACATCAAAAAACATAACTGTCATAAACCATCATACATGTGGCTCTGTATTCACAGCACTGGTTTCATGCATTCATTTCATTTTGGCCAAAATCATGGCAAGTGTGAGATGAACACAAAGCATACGTGGGAAAATGTAACATATAAACAAGTAACATTTCTCTGGCAAACCCTGTTTCAAAAAAATACAGATTGCATTTTGAATTTCACAAGACTGTCCCTTTCTACCCGTTTAGGTATTCACAAGAGTGACACTTGTTTCAGAAACCCACATCATTTCCCCACTTTCCTACAGCTGAAGTTCTCTGGGCTGAATTTCCTCCTACAACCACTCTCCTTTCCCTAAGCTGCTTTAGCATTCAGTTGACATCCTGATAACCAAGCAGGAGGCCAGGCTTTTAATTTGTTTGCCAGATGCCTGGCCCTTATGCATTTGTGTTATAGACACCGTGGTACTTTCCAAAAATAACAGGTGCGCCCTGTTTTAATCTCTTCCACATTCTGACAGCTGTACACGACACCAGCTCTTCTGTCCTCCTCCAAGAAAGCCGATTGCTTAATGAACCTGGCAGCATGACAACTCTGCTCTACCACAGTGATTCTTAACCTTTTTGGATCGTAGAACACCTTTGAGAATTTGAAGAAAACTATAGGCTTCCTCCCCAGAAAAAATGCATATGAAAATATTTTCCACACATTCTGCCGTGAGGCATGGGCATGGTCCTCCCCACCCCCACCCCAAAAAGAGAGGAAAAACGTATCCACACCCCTGACTCCCCCCAAAAGAAAGCAAATCCTATGCTTAAAAAAAAAGAAAGTGATTTTTGCCTTGGAATTATTCCCAGTTATTTTCTTAATACTTGTCAACAGTTGTGGCACACCTCAGTGCTGCTTAGAGATGGGCTAAAATTCCCGGTTTGCCTGAGGCGGTAACGGGAAAGCATCGAAAATGATTTGTCGTGCTCGTTACTTGCATCGCGGCGATCGCGCAATGCCAAGCGGCACAGAAAAAAAGTTTTTAAAAGTTAAAAAAAAAAAAACCCGATTCCCGGTCCAAAATGGCGACCCGCAATATTTTTTTTGAAATCCTTGCCCAAAACCCCACCAAAGCACCACAGAAACATGCGAAAGTAACCTATTTTAAATGCTTGATTTTTTACAGTACCAGCAGTGGGTTTGTCCGTCCCCCCCCACCTGCGCAACGATGGGCCCAGTTAGGGCATAAAAAGCCCTCCAGTCCGTCACACTATCTTGTTACTTATTTAGGAATTGATATTAATTTAGGCAAAAATAAATAACTCTATGGGGAATGCAGTGTTTACATTTTTGAGGAAGAGTTCCGTACGTTTTATATTTGCTTCAAGTTTTGAGTGGGAATATCTGGATTTATTTTGAAAATATATATTTTATATACACCCATACCCCTTTTGTATCCCAATTTATTATTTACTTGCCAAGGTCCTTTTACCCTGCGCCTACAGTTTTTTTGCTGCTGTTGCTAGCAGCTTATAGTTTTATTCCATTTATTTTCTATTTTACAGTTTATTAGCAAGTGGCAAGCAACATAGGTCCAGTGTCTGACAAAGTGGACGTGTAGTCCACGAAACGTTACATTAAAAATTATTAAAAATATTATACAGTACAGACTGAGTACTAGGCAGAAGTGCACTCACTCAAATTTCTCAAACACATTTGTTTTGGCAACAAGGCTAGGGCTTGTCCTTTAAGTGTGTGTGACTTTGACTGTGAATGTGAAGTGAAGGCAGAAGGACCTTGGTGATGGGGGGGGCCATTTTGAGAGGAGTAGAGGAAGACCCCTCATTCAGATTTGGGGAGGAACGGAATGTCTGTTTCTCCTGCTGCCTCTGAGAGAGGTGGAGGGGAGATGGGATGGATTCAAAACCAAACAACAAAAAAGTACAACAAACAGGCACGTCAGCCAGACCAAGTAGGGTGGCTGGCTGGTTCAGCATCAGCAGATTCAGCAGCACAGCAGACCAAGAGAAAAAAAGAAATGCAAATGCCCCACTTTGTTTGCTTAGGAACTAGCCTTGTTGTGCAGCAAAGTCCATCACCCAGGCATAAACTGTATTTCGCCTGCTCATTTGCGGGACCCGCGCCCACCCGCCCAAAGACTGCCGCTGCGCGCCGCCCACGCAAATGCGCCCGCAAGCCGCAAGTCTCGGTACGTCAAAATGCGCGAAATTAACGGGACCGGCCCAACTAACGACAATGAAAAAAAAATTTTCCAAGTCGTGCCCATCTCTACTGCTGCTATATGTCTGACAAAGTGGACGTGTAGTCCACGAAACGTTACATTAAAATAAAGACTAAAGACTAAATAAAATAAAAACATTAAAGACTAAAATAAGTTAGTCTTTAAGGTGCCACATGTTTTGTGTCTTTTGTTTTGTTTTGTTTTTCTTTGATTTTTGCCTGAAATTAGGAATTACTGTAATTCTCATCACAGCTTCTTCCAAAGTGTTCTGGAAACTATTGCTTGAGATATATTTTCTATACTATTTTCTGTACTACTCTTCCCTAACAGAATTAGAATTCCTAAAGGTTATTGGGAAAATGGGAAGAGTATATCAGCAGATGGCTATGGTGTTTGTAACTCTCTTACACCTCTATGGAGCCTTCTCATCTGATGTACATCATGATAGAGAAGCATCTGTCTATAAGTAGACATCACAGTGTTCAAGTAATGGGCATACCACATGGGTCAGGCAGATCATGAAACTCCTTTGGAATCCCTGACACATCCTAAGGAGGTGAGGCCATAGCATCAACCTCACATCTGCTTAAGGCTGTGATCTTATGGATGTTTCCGTAGGAATATAATCAAGGACAACTGCAGTTTTTGGGGAACCTTTGAACAAGAGGCCCTTCCTACCCATAATTCAGCTTCTTTTGCCCAAAGGAGGATACACAATCTAGGATGCTCTTCCATTCTCCACTTTGAAGCCAGGGAAAAGCCAGCACTTGAATTTAGAAAAAATTCTTTTAAAAAACTGTAAGTACAAAAATTTCCCAACTAGTATCGCCCCTAGCCACCAATTCAAAACTATCATTTTCTAAGCTCTAAGCATCCTGTGAAGTTGGCTCTGGGAATAAATTCCAGCAGATATAGTAGGACCCATTTGTTATTCAACCACTAAGGGCCTGTTTACAAAAGCCAAATTAACCCCATTATACCCCAGTTAAATTGTTTCATAGATTTCCCATCACACAATGCACGGCCATGATCAACTTGCATTCTTAACTAGTGTTATTATTATTTTTGTGGTGTATTTCGGCATTCCCAGGAGAGTTGTTTTATTTTGTATAGATTATGAATTGCTTAATTCTTTATCATTTTATTCTGTGTGAATGTTGCTGTTCATTTGTTCCCTTGGCAAAGGGGTCAGGTTTCTGATCACTGTGGCCACTTCATGGCCGTTGGGCTTGTGCCATTTTTCTCTCTTTTAAATGTATATTGACAAATTGGCTTGTAAGGAGACAGGCAATCCCTTAGACAGCCTTCCTCCTTCCCTTTGAAAGAGGGCTTGAGCAGACGCCTTTCCTGTTTCTTCTCTCTCTTTCTAAAATCCTTGCAAAGGGGTCCAGTTAAGGGAGAAAAGGAGGGGAGGGAAATGGAGAGGAGAGAAAGTTTGGACCTCTCCCATTGCACTGTTGATGTATCAGTTTTGTAGTTATTAGTTTTATAGAGGTCAATTGTTTTTTTTTTCTTTTGTAAAACAATAAAAAAGATGTGGAAAAAAAGGACAGGAGGCTGATTGCCCCAAGAAAAAGTAGATAAATTTATTTATTTTGAATATCTTTACCCCACCTTTCTCCTTGGAAAAGGACCCAAGGTGGCTTACAATAATGAGGGACAATATACAGTCCAGACCATTTAAGACATATTCAAGTTAAGAACAGGGAATTAGAAGACACATCTTAGAACATTAAAATATAACATCAAAGATACAAAGAGCACGCAAAAAGAAAAGAAAAATCCATTATGATGGGGTGGAAAGTAACATAGAAAACACGGGTGTTCCTAATAAATCAGTCAATGCAATCATGCATGGTAATCCATCTAAAAGTCACATCGTAGGTAGTCCCCTGTTAAGAGAAGAGCTTGCCTGAAGAGGAAGGTCTTTGCTTGCTTCCAGAAAGGCTGATACTTCATGTCCATCTCATTGCTGTTCGCAGTACGAAGTAATCTAACTGCACATCCATTGTGGGACGAGGGGAGTTCATCCCGACCACGCCCCCTGAACTGCAATTTAAGCGGGATGTGAGATTCCCCTCCCTGGCTTTGGGAATCTGCTCATCACGCTTCTTGTTCCGAGTTGAGTGCCCGTGAGGTAAGGCCCATCACGCAACGTGCCATTCTCCACCTAATGGCAGGAGTGCGAAGTGCCATTCACCAGTACATTCCCTATGGAGTCAACAACGCAGTGCAGAGAGATTAAAAGGCAAATGCCTCAAACTTAGCTCTGTAACATATTGAAGGCAAGGCTTCGGAGAATCGAAACATTGAAAAACAAGGTTGGGCCAAAAAAAATGGAGAACAAAGGCATGGAATTTCACATCTCATTTTTTCAAGTTGTTTCTTGGCAACTCTACTATCACCTGGTATAGCAACATAAATGATCCACACTTTTTTCTTCCCCACACTCACAATATCCGGGGTATTATGCTCCAAAACCCTGTCTGTCTGTATTTGGAAGTCCCAAAGTAATTTTGACTATTATTATTATTATTATTATTATTATTATTATTATTATTATTATTATTATTATTATTATTATTATTATTATTATTATTATTATTATTATTTCACTTCCCCTGTCCCTCCAATGAGGGGCTTGCTTATTATGCTGCTTCATGATACCAGAAGTTGTGTGTTATGTGTGTTGTGCCTATCACAATCCATTAATAAGAATTTTGAAATTTATATGAATTTTCTGCTGATGAAAGCAATAGTAGAAACCCAGCCCGATATAGATTTAATAAAATGAACAAGAAATCTGAAGTCCCATAATTTTGGAATTTTAATATACAGTGGATCCTCGTATAACAAACGGTTTGTATAACATAACATCTGTACAACATAAAAAATTCCGGAGATAGGGGAAATTTGCTTAACTGAATTGCCTATGGGGCAAATCCGTACAACATAAAAACGGTCGTGATTAGGGATTACTCTGTTTTCAATGCATTCCTATGGGAAATTTGTATAAAGGAAAATTTGCTTAGCAGAATTTCATTGGGAACGAATTAATTCCTTTATACAAGGTGCCACTGTACACTAACTGGCATCTTCTATACTAACAATATCCGAGACATGAATTGTGGGAGAACAACTTGGTCAGTTTTTCTTAACTTGGAAAATTGGTCATTCAAGGTTACAATGAAGGGGGTAATTGGAGCAGCAGCATGCAAGAAACGTGTGTAGCAGCTGCTTTTGTCTGTTAGCCAGCCTTTCTGATCCCGACCAGATGGGTTAATCTGGCCTAAATGGCAGCCAGAGAAGAAATTCATTTATGTGCAGTTGTTCTGTAGCTTCCACAAGCTGAATATACCACTGAGATTCACAATTCTGAACAACCAGAATCTTTTTTTGAGATGCTCTTGCTTTACTGATCTTTATTTTTGCATTGCAGTGTTTGTTTATTTAGCAGTATTATATATGCCGAGAGACAGAATGTATAGTTGTAGGGGAGAGTAGCTTATATACAGACACACATATACACACACAAATACATAATGAGCAAATATGCAAATGTATACAAATATATGCAGAGTTCAAGACTTAAAATTAGCAAATTTAAATCTTCTGTTTAACATTACAGCAAGTAAACACTACAAAAGACAAAATCTGAATTAATGTACATATTGATATATACATATGTACACACACACACGTCAAGATATATGTGTAAATTGGGAAACCAATGGGTGTAAATTGGGGAACCAATGAAGATGTTGGTAGGGTGATGGGGACACCACCAAGAAGCATATGGATATGGCACACCAAGGAGGGCTATTTAAGAAGGGATTCAGGACAGGGGGGGCAGACCTCTGGGAGGATGGCATGGATGGAGGTGGCAGAATTTGAAGGAGAGTGCAGCTGGGGTGGCTGGGAAGTGATATGTCGGCAGGGCCCCTGGACCAGCAAATGGGTGGACCTGATTGCCCTGCAATGTTTACTTACCACAGCTAGGCAGAGGTGCAAAGATCACACCTGCAAGCACAGCTGATGGCAAGCACCCAACACTCTTGTTGTGGCACCCTCTGCCTAGTCTGTTTTTGAGGCATCCCAGACCTCCTGGAGGAGAAACGCATTGCCCGTCCAGCACCAGACACTCATTAAAGACTGTGGGCTTGGCCAAACTAAGGGAAGCAACACTTTATGTTTCTTTGGTGAGTAGACTAACATACTCACATTGTCTCATGTTTGAGTCTAGCATTGTTCAACAAACCTGTTATCGGGGAAACTGACTTGTGATGGAGAAGAAAACTGGAGCCACTCATCCTCACCACCACCAACCACCCCAAGGTCACTGTTCGATGTCATCCCTGTCCCGCCCCTCATGCATATGCAAACCTCTCTCTACTCAGGTGATTCTGTGCGTTGATTCTGCTTTGATTTAAGATTCAAGATGGAGTACAATTAAGGAGCCTCTAGAAATGCAATGTATCGTGCTTGGCTTTGCGTGGCTCTTCTTGGTGTTTCCACATTTCACATTCAGAATTCCTCAGCCTTGCTTCACCGTTTCCTCACATGCCCCTCTTCTTTTGCATCTTTCATCTCATCCCATTTTGAGATGCTCTTGCTGATCTTTTATTTTTGCATTGCAGTGTTGTAGTATGCCCTCCCACCCCCTTTCAGGCAGCGTCCTGAGTGGTGGTATAGCACTAATCCGACAAAAGCTTGGAATGGCAGCCTTCCCACTGCATATGGGAAGTGCCACAATGCTGAATTCGACTCTGGTACAAATCCTCACAACTTCATTTTGGAACGTACAAAAAGGTATGGGAACTCGTTTTTTGAAAAAAGGTACACAAAGCAAAGTAAGACTAATGTCACTTGGAGGCCAGTGAATTTTCTGATAACACTAGTACACAACCTGGTCCTTCAGGTGGAAAAAAATACTGCATCAAGGCTGTTTAAACTCCAAGAGCAAGAATAAAAATTAATTGATGCTTTTCAAAGGAAATAGTGTTTGCTAAAAGCTGCATTTATCTCCATATTTGTGGCGTCATTTCATTGTCAAGTGTTGCTGACCTTTCTCATGAAAGCAAATGCCAAAGGAACATTGTGTCCTAGCTGGCTGAGCTGACTTGCTAGGTAGTACATGGTGGAAGCTTTTGGTAATGACAGCCTGGGAAATTGCCAAGGTACCTGTTGAATCCCAGTAAACTGATTATTCTCCAGAAAACATATTGAGTGTAGAAAACTGTGTTTTTCTGTTAAAGCCAGAAAGAACCTTCTGTTATCTTAAATTTTTAAAAAAAAGATTTATTTTGGCATATAACATGGTGAACTATAGTCCACCTTGTCTGATGCGTGAAAACATATCCCGAGTTACATTTCTATGCACATGAAGAGGTGTGGTTTGTAAACAGTGAAATTAAAGGGAAATAAAGTCTGAAAGTGTAGAGAGCAATCATGAATTATTTTAGTTGTTACAGACATTTAAAATAAAATGAAGTATCAAGTGTAGAGCTGCTGTTCCTTTGGAGTAATTTTTTGATGGATTCTGAATTCACTGCACTGTTGTAAATTTCCTGCTTCCCATTAGTGTCATCTGAGAGACATTTTGCTTAATCCATTGAGTTTGAGCTGCCTTGCTTTGCAGTGGGCACATGGTGAAGTGGTTGACTGATCGCTTTGCCACAGGGTCAGGTTGTAATGAACCTTGGGTAAAAATACACATCTCATCACAAGCTGTCCACCCACGTCTTGGAATTAACAGGAGGACATGTGATTTGGCCTTGGGTTATTTTGAAATTTTAAAGGGGAAAGGGCTAAAGATGGCAGGAAACAGTGGGGGGAAAGCAGTCCTGACTAAAATAAAGGTTGTGGCCAAACCTGTGTACTGTATTACAGTGGTGCCTTATATAAAGGAATTAATTTGTTCCAAATGAAATTCTGTTAAGCAAATTTTCCATTATACAAATTTCCCATAGGAATGCATTGAAAATAGAGTAATCCGTAATTACGACCATTTTATGTTGCATGGATTCGCCCCATAAGCGATTCTGTTAAGCAAATTTCCCCTATCTCCAGAATGTTTTATGTTGTACAGATTTTGTTATACAAACCGTTTGTTATACAAGTGTCCACTGTATATTTCTTTTAGAATTCCTGCATATGAGACACTAAATGATTCTATCAGCCAAATATTTCATTGGCTACACTGGAGAAACTAAAAAAACCATTAAATAAGAGGATGGCCGAACATAGGAGGGGCAACAGCTCAGGACCAGAATCAGCCGTGTACCTTCATTTGAAGGACAAAGGGCACTCATTCAAAGATGAGGATGTACACATATTAGAAAAGAGGTGGTTTGAGAGATGGGCCAGGGAATCTATGCATGTGTGTATTGAAAACCCCTCTCTCAACAGAGTTGGGGAACTTAGACACAATCTGTAGGCTACTTATCAAGCTGTACTTTCACCAGTCCTCAGACAGATCAGAAGCACTTCATACCCCCACCAGCTATGCCATAGGTAAGGACCCATACTTAATGAGTGTTGGGAAATGTTGCATAGGTGGAACTTTCGCACACTCTAGTCTTTGTCGACCTAACAAGTCTATTCAGATCATGGCCCACCTATGAATCTATTCAGGTTATTGTCCAATTTACAAGCCTATTCAGACCAGGGGTGTGTGAAATCAAGGTGAACTATAAAATGGAGGACTCGGCACTAACTTTCCTCAGACTGATGAAGCTGCTTGGATGAGTAGCAGAACATTTCAATCTCTCAAGAAAAAAGTCCAGTAGCCAGGACTCAACTTCCCAGATAAACTCACCTGGATGACTTAGAATCTTCGCAGACATTGTACATATTTGTTATCTTTGTTATCAAAATGCTTGGCAGTGTATTGTTTACATCTTTTCCAATGTCTTTGCTACTGTACATCTTCATGGTTCCATGATGTATTTGTTCTTTTGTGTAGGTAGCCAGTGGCAGGAATATAGCCCAACAATATCTGGAGAACCAGCTGTTTCCCTTCCCTGCCCTATTTGGAGGGTAATCAGTTAGTTTAAGGATAAAGAACCATAAGAAGTGAGAATGGGGCCTTAAAATTCCTCATTAACAATTAGTACTTGGGTGTGCAAATTAAATTAGCACAAAGGTCACAGGTCTGTCTACAGTGATGAGATCGATTGTTACAGCAAGACTGCTATATTAACAATTAGTACTTGGGTGTGCAAATTAAATTAGCACAAAGGTCACAGGTCTGTCTACAGTGGTGAGATCCATTGTTACAGCACTTACCTGGGGTCTGAAAATATTAAAATTATTAAAAGAAAAAAAATAGAAACATATTTTCATGATGTAGTCATCAGAAATGGCCACTAGATGGAGCCAGAGACTATGCTATATAGTAGTTTTATTGTTGAAAAATACATGGTCTCTGACTCCCTCTAATGGCAATTCTGGTAATATATGGTAAAAAATACTTATTTGGGGGGATTTTTGTCTTTTATCATGCTACATATAGCATTCACTATTATCCACAATTTTCAGCATCCATGGGGGAGCTTGGAACCAATTACATCCAAGGATATTAAAATCACTGGCAGAAGTAATTTCATAACCATTGGCAATAATATTTGAGAAGTCCTGGAGAACAGAGGAAGTCCCCATAGACTGGAGGAGGGCGAATGTTGTCCCTATCTTCAAAAGGGAGGGGGAGAGGACCCAAATAACTACTGGCTAGTCAGCTTGACTTTAATTCCTGGCAAGATCCTAGAACAACACAGATTTCTTAAAAACAAGTCATGCTAGACCCAATTTGATCTCTTTCTTTGATAGAATTACAGGCCTGGTGGATGAGGGGAAATGCTGTGAATATTGCTTATCTAGATTTCAGTAAGGCCTTCGATAAGGTTCCCCATGGTATACTTGCAAATAAGTTAGTAGAATGTGGGATAGATAGTGCAATTGTTAGGTTGATTTCTAATTGGTTGACTGATTGCACCCAAAGGGTGATCATTAATGGGTTGTTTTCAGCTTGGATTGAAGTGACCAGTGGGGTGCCCCAGGGTTCTGTTCTAGGTCTGGTGCTATTCAGTATCTTTATTAACGATTTGGAGAAAGGAATAGAGAGTAGGCTGATCAAATTTGCAGATGAAACCAAATAGGGTGGGGTTGCTAATTCCCTAGAGGATAGGATGAAAATCCAAAAGGACCTTGACAGATTAGAGTGCTGAGCCAAAGCTAACAGAATGGGGTTCAACAGAGGGAAATGTAGGGTGGTGCATCTAGGTAAAAAAATGAATTGCACAGATATAGGTTGGGAGACACCTGGCTGGAAAATAGTAACTGTGAAAGGGATCTGGGAGTCTTGGTGGACCACAAATTGAACGTGAGTCAGCAGTGTGATGCGGCGGCCAAGAAAGCCAATGCGATTCTAGTTGCATCAACAGAAGCATAGTGTCTAGATCAAGGGAAGTGATAGTACTCTGCTCTGCTCTGGTCAGACCTCACCTGGAGTACTATGTCCAGTTCTGTGCACCTCAATTTGAAAAGGATATTGACTATCTTGAATAGGTCCAGAGGTGGGCAACCAAGATGATTGAGGATCTAGAAGAAATGTCTTACGAGGAGCGGCTTAGGGAGCTGGGAATGTTTAGCCTTACAAAAAGACTTCACTGTATCCCTCACCACTGCCCAAGTCAGGTTGGGACTGATGGCAGCAGAAGTCCAAAATATCTGGAAGACAAGCAGGTTGTGGAAGGCAGTACTGCAATTTCCGTTGAGAATCCTTGTTTTGCCTGGAGGAGAATGGCTGTTTTAAGACTGGTAAATAACTCACTAAAATACTCAATAGTAGGACATACAGTACAAATAGTTGAGAGCTTTTAGCTGTAGATGAGAACAAATCCATTCTTTCCCTCCTCTTGTTGCTTGTAGGTTTCAGCAGTAACGATCACTTATGTTTTAGAGCAAGAAGAAATGAAAAGTAGGTGAAAGAGACATGATCCATCAGATGGATCATAGTTTTATGTATTCCTGGATATATTTGATGCAGTCCCTGTGCCCTGTTGTCCACCCTTGAGGCATCGTATCCTCAAATGATCATTTTCTATTATTTCAGTGTTATCTGGTGAGTGCAGGTGGAATAACAGATTATTGTATGCTGTATTTCCAAGGCTACACCTATACTGCTCTTAAGAATGCCTGCTCTTGGCTTTACTCTAAACATCCATGTCTGGTAAAAGGTGGCTGGGAAATTCTAGTCTGAAGCTCCCAAAGGAACATACAATGACCTTAATTGATTTACTAATGATCTTTCAATCTGCTGTATCTAAATCTGTCTCCTGGGTTAGGTTGCTTTCAGACTTTCTTCACAGCGCAAGAGATGAGTTATTCTTTGGGATGAGATTAATTCCCAAGGAAACATGGACACTGTTACTTAACATAACCCTCCAGACAGATGGTCTTGCTTGAGTGAGTTATACGCTAGAAGCAGTAATGTGTCAGTTCTAAGTGAAGTGAAATTTCCCATGATAAGGAAGTGTGGTTGAAATTTGTCGATAAAATATTGGATAGCAATATTATTCTGTTGTTTCTGTTGAAGCAAACAACAACAAGAAGAGCATCACCACCAGCAGCAAGACGTATTGTGGTATTTTTTTTTTTGAAAATAACATGTACAGTGGTACCTTGTATAAAGTAATTAATAGGTTCCAAATGAAATTATGTTAAGCAAATTGCCCTTTATACAAATTTCCCATAGGAATGCATTGAAAACAGAGTAATCCCTAATCGCAAAGATTCTGTTCAGCAAATTTCTCCTATCTCCAGAATGTTTTATGTTGTACAGATTTTATGTGATACAAACCGGTACGATTTTATGTGATACAAACCGTTTGTTATACAAGGGTCTACTGTATATGACAACTGGGATTCATTCCCACTTCCTGCAAATAAAGTAAATGGTGGAGGATATAGTAGAATCCAGACATTACCATAATGAATTCTGTCAACTGTTATTAGCTGTAGCTTATCTGGATTGTCATGGGATTTTAATGTTATAGTTGTGAATACTCTTGCTTGCTTCAAAGAGCTCCATGTTCCTCTTCTCCCCCGTTCATCCTCACCCAACAACACTGTGAGTTCTGTTACACTGAGATAGTGTCACTGGCCCAGGTACGAATATATTTGTTTTGCAGTGTTCCTGATTGGTCCTCAAAGTCCCCATGTCTTCCCCACTATGCAGATGGCATAAGGTTAGAATTGGTACGACCAGTGACCAACACTGGCCCAAACCAACACATTCTGAAGCCAATGCTGTTGTGCTGGAGGATCATTGTGGTAGAGACTTTGATAAGTTATTAAACACTGCATGAAAAATTACTTTTAATGCCATTGTTTCCATTGCCATGATTGTGCTTCTCCAAGTTCTAACAGATTCAGAATATAAAAAGGATAACTATAGAAGAATTGTATAACTTTAATATTGAAAATGAAGAAACTGAAAAATTATCTTGGTTCAATAATCCAAATGGAGATTGTAGCCAAGAAATCAGAAGAATGAGGTTTGGGAAAGCAGCTATGAAGTAATTATGAATTATTGTATAAGTAAAATATGTGTCATTTGAGACTAACAACATTCATACTGACCTTTTCAAAAATGAATGTGAAGGTTGGGTTAGACACCCTGGACTGAGAAAGAGAAATAAATGGTTGCCAAGTGTTATTTTTTTAAATGGAAGTTCCTGACTGCATTGAATATTTTGGTATTGATAGTTGTTGTGACTTTTTCGGGCTGTTTGGCTGTGTTCTGGAAGTTTTTCTTCCTGACGTTTCGCCAGACTCTGGTTGGCATCTTCAGAGGGCAAGGAGCTCAGGGAACTAGGAGTTGTCTCTGTGCTCTGGGTTATAATTTGCTACTTATAAAGTTAGTGCTTTATAACCGAGAGCACAGAGAGAACTCCTGCTTCCCTGAGCTCCTTGCCCTCTGAAGATTGCCCCTTCACAGAGTCTGGTGAAATATCAGGAAGAAAAACTTCCAGAACACGGCCAAACAGCCCGAAAACCTCACAACAACAATCAGATCCCGGCCGTGAAAGCCTTCGAGAATACATATTTGGTATTTCTTATGTATTTGGTACTGTAGTCATGGATCCTTTTCGTAGTTTATACTCATGGTTACTAACTCCAATACAGGCTTTTCATTGTTTGAAGCTATCTTGGGGCCTTCTTAAGGAGGAAGGTGGGTTAAAAATAAATAAATAAATAACCAAGCAAGCAAGCACACACACACACACACACACTAGATCAAATCACGCTTGAACTCTTTGTAAAAGCAGAACTGGAGCTTTTGAACTTTGAACAAAAAATAACACTCGCTAGTCAGGATAATGTTGGGGGAAATGGAAGACCGCAAGAAAAAATTAAAAATTGAGCATAAGATGATTTGATTCACCAAAAGAAGGGGCAACCTTTAGCCTGCAACTGTTACGGATAGCAACTTTCTAAAGAAAAACACTAAGCCTTATAAAGGTCCCTTGGGTTCTGAAGTTGCTACTTATAGAACTTTCTGGGGTGGGGGTGAGGGGGGGAGAGAGATCTCATTTGTTAGTGCTGAAACAAATTTTGCATGTGTAAGTTGTACTTTCTAACTAAGTGAAGGTGAGAACAGATGTTTGCACCAGAAATAGGACATTGTGTGATGTACACAGAAGCAGGCTCCTGCATTCACACACCACTTAGACACAAAACTGGTTCCTCTGTGTGGCCAAGGATAACAAGGAAACTAAGAATAACACATGGGATTCTTTGGTTTGTCCTCAGAACTTTGTGTGGTACTGGAGACAGTCAGAGGTCAACCGGCCAAGGATTACCCATAGAGCTTTGAAAGATCTGACCTCCAAATTCTCTCCAGTTACAAGCCACCTTTCTAAACCAATAAACCCTCTTATGTATAAGATCTTTGAAAACATGTGGGGGATTGTGTGCCTATCCCTTGCATCTCAGGTATTTTGCCCAATCTTGTAAATTGTAGTCCTCTCCTCCTCTCCAGTTGCATGCATTTCCCCCTCGCTTTAGAATCATTATAGGGTTGGAAGGTCTGCTAGTCCAACCCCCTGCCCAAGGCTGGAGGCCTCATACCATCCCGGAGAGAGGGATGTCCAATCTTTTCTTGTAAACCTCCAGCGTTGGGCCCCCCACAACATTGGGAAGAAAGCTGTTCCACTTTTTAATGGCTCTCACTGTCAGGAAATTTCTCCTTATTTCCAGGTTTGTTCTCCCTCTGATGAGTTTCCATCCATTGGTTCTTGTCATACCCTCAGGTGCAACTGAGAATAAATCAGTGCCCTCTTCCCTGTGGCAACCCTTCAGATATCGAAAGACTTGCTATCATGTTTCCCCTCAGTCTCCTCTTCATCAGCCTTGTCATTGTCTTTTAGTTCCTTGCATCCATGTCACCCCTAATGCCAGCTTCTTCTCTCCTGTGGACTCAGTGTGCATAGGGAAGTCTAATGCAAGGAAAAGGGGGGGGGGCTTTCCCAAGCCTGGATGTTGCCTCAGTATGATCTCACATCCTCCCCTGTGAAATGGATGTGGCAAAGATAATTATCAGCTGTTGAACTGAAGATGTTACATTACTGTCATTTGCTAGTATTTTTATAATACTGTAGACAGTATTTATTCATTTAAGATACTTGCATACTGCCTGACTTAGTGACAAACACTACTCTGGGGGGTTGACAATAAAAAGAGACATATCCCAACAACCCCAAACCACAAATAAAACATTACACAATTCAACTAAAGTGAACAATCGAGATCTGTGTAAACCTAAAAAGATGGAGGAACCAAGCGGCTTGTTATTTAAACAATATAATGGGATACATAAATATATACTGTCCTGGGTAAACACCTGCCTCCAACATGTAGGTTTATTGATACATTGCACCGGTTTTCCGTTCACTTTAAAGTATACCATCCTCCTGCCGAATGATCACTGTGCAATCAACCATCTGAAATGTTCTTTAACATCTAACAACATCCCATGTTGTTAAAATAAACAACATCTAATGAACCAGCTCATGGAAAACCTATAGCCAGTTGTCTCCTGTTGAAATGCTTCATGGCTCCCTGTGATGGAAAAGTGGTATGGAAAAGTGTACATTGGTGTGACTGACTGTGGGAGTCTTCTCTGTAGCACAGTCGAGCTGCAAGAGCCTAGCACAGTGATGGCGAACCTTTTAGAGACCGAGTGCCCAAACTGCGATTCAGAACCCACTAATTTTTCTGCAAAGCGCCAATACAGCAATTTAACTTGAATGCAAGTGGCTGTGAAGGGGCGATGTTGGGTGCCCACAGAAAGTGCTCCAAGTGCCACCTCTGGCATCCATGCCATAGGTTTGCCAACACTGGCCTAGCACATAGCTGTTTCTGGAATGAATATAAGACAGCATCAGCCTGTGTGGACCTTGCCTTCTGTTGGAGGAAACCCTGGCGTGTCAGCATGGGAATTGCTTCACAGCAACACTACCAGTTTCCTTCCTCTCTTCTCTTGATTGCATTTGCTCTACTTGGGTCAGGATCTCCGTACTGGTTATTTTCTGCTGCATCTGCTCATCTTTCAGCACAAACTGTGTCAACACAGTAAGCAGAACATTACTGTTCTGTTGTTTCATAGTCGAAAGAACTGCTAGCATCAAATCTTCTGTAGCTCTTCTCACAAACAAGCTAATTTTAGTTGTTCAGAATCAAACACTTGTCTGGAGTCTGGACATGTCCAGCATAAAGAGATCTCCAAACTTTTTGGTACCCCCATGACAGTCAGTTTCTCAGCTATCAACGCCATAAAAGACACAAATTACTTTGTGACCTCTCATCCTGAGGCTTGAGGAAATCATTTTCCAATGATGGTTTGGAACTCAATTGTGCACATTCAGAATCCTGTAGTTAACGAAATGTTCAAAATGCTTTGAGAAAACATTAGAAGGGAAGCCATTTGGATAAGCTAAACCAAGGAGGAATTATGATATTTCTAATTTAATACTCGTGATTCTGGGAGCAGTGGTGGAAAAAATATTTTTTTCATACTCTGAGACATACTGTAAAATTGAGGCAGTTCAGTTTCAGGCCTAGGTGGTCATGATCCTCAGATTGGGGAAAAATGCATGGAAAATGGCCATCCTTCAGCCTGGGAGATTTGGCTGCCTAAGGTGATGCCTTCAAAAAGAGATTGGACAGATTCCTGGAGGAAAAGTCCATCACAGGTTACAAACCATGATGGAGATGTGTAATCTCCAGGCTTAAGCCTGGAGAATTACCCTGGTTTTAAAACCAGGGTAATTCAAGGGCCAAATGCAGGGGAGAGGTATCAGGAGACAGATATCTAGTCTCGTGCGCTCCCAGATGCATTTGGTGGGCCCACTGTGAGTTACAGGAAGCTGGACTAGGTGGACCTTTGGCCTGATCCAGCATGGCTCTTCTTATGTTCTTATGTTCTTAGAATTTCTGACTCAATAGCACTTGGGTGAACTATCCCTCTCATTTGTTTCTCATACTGCCCCTCTCCCACAATACATTGCAGGACGAGAAGGAAGGCTGCAGAGGATTGCTAGAGGAGGAGCCTGGCTATGGATACTTGCAGGTGGAATGTACAGTAGAACCCCAGTATCCGCTGGGGATTGGCTCCAAGCCTTCCTGTGGATAATGAAAACTGTGAATAAGAGAGAACACCAAAATGTCCCCAAAACCGCTGTTTTGTGACAATAACTTGCTTTACAGCTGCTGTTTTACAACAGTGGCTTGCTTTACAGCTGTTTGTGGCGGTAGCTTGCTTTACGGCTGCTGTTTTATTACAGTAGCTTGCTTTAGAGCTGCTCTTTGTGACAGTAGCTTGCTTTGCGGCTGCTGAATTATTTATTTATTTATTTCCTCTGCCAACCGTGGATAACTGAATCAGTGGATAATGAGTCTGTGGATATGGGGGTCCTACTGTAATCCCCATGGTGTTTTGCTGGAGAAGGTGCTACCATTGAAGCACTGGAGTAGATGAAGGAAACATTACTTTGGGTCCCTCACATTTGATTCCAGGCTTGGCCTTTTCCTGCTCTGAATTCTTCCTTCTCCTCTAAACTAAGCTTCCAAAAAGAGCATAGTCTGGATTTTTTTCTGGGACCTACCTGAGAAATTTGGCTGCCTGATGTGAAGCAACAAGTAAAGCCCCTTTTCATAATGGCAGATGTCTGTTAGTTATGGTATTTATGTCTGAAACAGAATGTTTCCATGTCCTCTTTCTGTAGCAACAAAAATATAGCAAATAAACAAAAGGTCACTGCCCTTTGACTTTAAATGTGTCCCTGAGTGTGGCTCCCCCCCCCCGCCGCCGCTTTTGCATTAAGAAGCCAAGGTGGCTCACAAAGAAAATAGTGTTGCTATTTGCAATAGGAATAGTACAGCTGTACAGTGGTACCTCGACTTACGAATTTAATCCATTCCGAATGCATGCTCTTAAGTCGAACTACTCTTAAGTCGGGGTACCTATCTAAAAATTTGAAAAAATAAGTTTAAAAATTTTTTAAAATGGAAAAAAATTGTAAGTCCAGCAGACCATATCTAAAATTTTTAAAGTGGCAGTTAAAATGCCAACAGTTTTCCGCTCTGCAGTCGAATTGCTCTTAAGTTGAGCTGCTCTTAAGTCGGGGTACCACTGCATATGTACCTACATGTGGGTAAAGACACATGAATCACTGCACAGCAGTGGTTTGAATCAAATAATTAGCTGGAATGACAACGAAGAGGCCTGGCACGCTTTAAATAGGCAATATGACAAGGCACTGAAACCGGAGTCGTTTAATGTTACCATAGCCACATGCAGAGCTGCAAATATCAAGAAAATAAACAGTTCCCCTGATGAAGTGGCCAAACTGGATTTCGTTGCACCAGGGAAGAGTTAAGTCTTCCCCTTTCTCTTAACCCAAACCAGGGCTTAGAGGGGTCTTACACTGCCAAGCCTCTTTTTCTACCTTATTTGCCCATGTGAATTAGTTGGGGTGGGGGGGCTTGCTTGTGCGCCATCTGTGTTTTGTTTATCTGAATGAGCTTTAATGTGGTCTAATTATAACTCTTCTGAAGTGGGTCGAGAGATCGGCTATGAATAGATGCCATTAAAATAAATAAAAAAAGACTTGATGGACTGCCTGACCTGTTGGCAGAAAGTGAACATGCTGGCCACGTGGGGTCCTTGAACAGCTGTTATCACCTATATGATAATAAATAACCAAAGGAAAAGGACTGGAACACACTGGATTGGGGGCAGGCGGGCACCAAGGGGTAAAAAAATAGAGTACAGCTTAACGTCCATTCACTGAGAAAACCATCCCCAAACTCATCATTTACAATTACATGGTATTATGGGTGCATTTTTACTCCTTTGTCTTTCAAGCACAACTCGGGTACACTCGGCTCCTCCTTACCATGTTTTATCCACACAGCAACCTGGTTAGGTTTTCTAGGCTGAAAGATAGCAACTGATCCAGAATCATCTTAAAAGCTTCCTGGCTGGATAGGGGCATTAGCTCACCATTCTCATTAGCATTCTAAGCACCACACCTCTGTCCTTCTGATCTTTTGTTTGAGGCAAAGATGTTCATAGTTGAACCTAGCACTTTTTATACATAAAATATATGCTGTGGCACTGACCAATTCCCATTCATATGATTTATGTGCCCAAAGTTTCTTAGTTTTTTTTACATATTATATGTGGCATAGACAAAATACAGCTGAATTTAAAAGGTACTGTAATGAACAAAGGCACTTATTACAGGCATTTTGAACCATTACAATGGTACAGTATGTACTTTTTACATGGTCCTCAACATCAAAGACATCATCACATAGTCCAGGAAGTATTATTTTCTGCAGTTACAAGTTTACAACAGTTTCCCCCGCAGATCTGGGATTCCTTCAAAACTCCATGCCCAAGCAGTCCAATTTGCAATGGATGTCTGGGTTTCCTTCATGACCAGTCCAAAAACAAGAGGAAGCAACATGAAGAATGAAGCAAGCTCAGGCTATGATAATCAGATATCTTTTGTCTCCCAACTGAATCCTACTTTCAGCAATATGTTAGCTGTATTGTCTAGTTTTGGCTTCACTCTAACAATCTGTGGAAAAAAATGCAAACACTTTGTGGGACTGCTGCTGTCAAAGAAAAGAAAAGAATGCTAGCAAGTTGACAAAGGTAGCCATAAGGAACACAAAGGGCCTTTTTACACGACCCCTAAGATCCGCTGGCCACTTAAATTCGGACCAGAGATCTTAGGGGTTCGTCGATCTTCCTCTGTCTTCATCTGTCCCCACCCCCCTCCGCACTTCCTGGTTGCTGGCTGCCTGAGGGAGGGAGAAAAAAGAAAGAAAAGACTGCCGGTTTACCTCCGTTTTGTTCCCGGCAGCATTCAGATCTCTTAAAGGGATGGGGCGCAAAAAAAGAACAAAGGAAGCCAGGAGAGCCCCACACTCACTATCCTTACACCGGATCAAATATTTGTCACCATCAAAGACCAGGTACAAGAAAACTGCTGTTTGGTCGCGCTAAAGTGGGTGGGGTCGCACTTAATTGTCTGCAAAGTCCGGAGCTGGTGGGTAAACATTTTAAGGTCCGGACCTTGCAGCCATTTGCGGCGGAGCTTAGGGGTCGTGTATAAACGCCCAAAGAGTGTTTCTTCCCATACCAGTATTATCTCAGAGCTGAATTTGGACAGGCAGAGAGTACAGTTCTTTCTCAATATAAAGGGGGTGGCAAGTCGAAGCAGGGCCTTATCGGCAGTTGCCCCCCAACTCTGGAATGCCCTCCCTGCGGAGATCCGCCTGGCACCAACACTTTTGGCTTTTCGGCGCCAGGCAAAGACTTTCCTGTTTGGCCAGCATTTTAATTAGATTATTTGGTTGGACACATGAGCAGCAGGTTTTTATAATTTATAATTGTACTGTATGTTGTTTTAACTGTACTGTATTTTATAGTTTTAATAATTTTATTGTTTTATAGTTTTTAATACTTGTATGCCATCCAGAGACCTCTTGGTAGTGGGGCGGCTAAAAAATCTTGTAAATAAATAAATAATAAATAAATATGCAGTGAGGGTTATTGTTGTTGTTCCTTAAGTAGTCAAGCAAACATGATTTATTGAGTGTGCTTTTAAACAAGACTCTCTCTTTTTGCCTTGACTGAAATATTTACAGAATTTTGCAGAGGGTATGGACAGAACTAGCAATTTTGGTATTAGGAGGATGCAGCAATGTCTCCTATCCGCTCCATGCTGAAGCATAAGCATAGCATCCCCCCAGGAAAAAAGGAAGAAGAATCTGGTGTCCTTTTAGAAAGAAAATAAAGTTTATCCTTCTGGGAGGCAGACTATAAGGAAGGTGAATAGTGCTGGCCGAAACACTTACTAGTGCATTCACCTCTAGATTTCTAGATGTTTCAAGGGAGTGCTTCCAAACCTTGGGTCCTACAACCACCAGAAATCCTGGCCAGTACAGTTAGTGGTGAAGGCTTTTGGAAATTTTCGTCTGAGAACAACTGGGAGTGGGACCCATGTTTGGCATCTACTCCTCAAAGGTATACAAATCAGAACATTCTGCACTCTTCCAATTGATTTGTCCTGCCCTTTTGATCATTATCTAACATTTCACAGTACAGTAGGACCCCGGTATCCGCTGGGGATTGGTTCTAGGCTTTCCCGTGGATAATGAAAACCGTGGATAAGTGAAAACGCCTGCCCACTCACCCCCAAACTGCTGTTTCCTGACAGTAGCTTGCTTTATGACTGCTGTTTTGAGACAGTAGCTTGCTTTATGGCCACAGATGCTATTTGTGACAATAGCTTGCTTTACAGCTGCTGTTGGTGACAACAGCTTGCTTTACCGCTTGCTTTGTGGCTGGCTGAATTATTTAATTTTTTCCTTTGCCAACCATGGATAACTGAATCAGTGGATGGGGGGTCCTACTGTACATGCGCAAACAATGACTTTCTCATAAACCAAGCACTATTATCATACTTCAAAGTTGCTCTGTGAGCCATAATTTCAAGGCACTTTGGTTAGACCACTCTTTGCAGTGGTGCACATACAGTTCAAAACTATGTCAGAAAAGCATGATTGGGAAGTAGGACAATTTTGTGGCAAACTAAAACAAAGAAAGAGACAAAGCCACCCTGCCTTATAGCCATGGTCAAGAGTGCCATAGCAAACTTTCAGCATTGCACCAATATCAGTGGTGAAACAACCCATCTTGCTGACTCGAGAACGTTTCCTAGTCTGTAAGAAGTTGTGATTCTAATTAGCACAAGAAGAGACTTAGCATTGAAGATCGTGTTCATTTTGACTAAATTCAGCTTATTGGGTATAATATCTCCAGAACTTGGGGGAGGGAATCTTTTTTTAACCCACAGTACCCAGAATCCCACAGCCAGCAGTGCTAATAGCCATGCTGGGTGAGAAATTCTGGGAATTGTAGTCTAAAGAAAATCACAATGTTTCCAAGCTCTGGGATGGGTGGTGGTGGTGGTGGTGGGGAATGAATGTCCTGTGCCTCTTTGAAAGACTGGGAGTGTGAAATCCAATACTGTATGTGACTCCAGATACAGCTCAACAACAGCTCTGTTGCATTTTGCCTCGTTCCAAGAACACCAGGCTGGCATATAGCATCTAGCCAAGAAGTTGAGATCTAAGAAGGAATTTCTCCTTGCAAGACATGTCTTTTGCCATGTTTGGACTTTTAAGTAAATGCTTTGAAAAAGAGGCCGTGCCTTCGAAAGCTTGCATTTTTTTGGGGGGGGGTGTCATTTTACTATTAGCCAGTAAAGGTATCGCCCAGCCTAGTCTTGCTTTTATAACTGTTCACGGCTACACAGCTCCCCGTTTTTTTAAGCAGACCAGCCTTTTATTTTATACAAAATACAAAAAAAAATACAAAATACAAATTACAAAAAAAGACAAAACATCAACAACAATGAACCCCTTCACCAACAGGACCACTCTTCTTATTTTTATTTTTTTACTTTTTTATTTCCAAGCTTTGATTATTTTAGGAATTCACCTCGTTTTCTCACAAAACATGCTACATTCAGGACTAGGGGAAAAACATACTTCCTGCCACTATCTCCCTCTGCCCCTCCCTCCTCCTTGTCCTCTTCCTCTGGGGGGGCAAAGAGATAACCATGGAGTAGTGCCAAATAATAGAGAAGCACGAACCGTGGCTTTTAATACTCCCAACTGAATGCTCCAGGTAAGACTATGCCTCTTGAGAGGATCTCTATTTATAACTGGCCTTCTGATAGGCACGCAGGGCCAGGTGTTAATGTGACAAAGTATTGGTTTTTACCATGGGCCACATGCCTCAACCCAAAATGGAAGATGGCAGAGAGGCGGTTCATTATTCATATCAGCCACTCGGGAGGGGTAAAAGAGGGGAGGATGAGTCAGAAAGAATATACAGTGTCTGATATATTGGACACGGCTCAAGGAGACTGAAAGCCTCATTGTTCTTTCAAATGCATTTATCAAACAGAGACCCTTCTTAGAAGTCTTCATGCAACGAGCGGGGGTGGCATTTCAGATGGCAAGGAAGCAGCTGGCCACAAGCCAAACAGTCAATGTCATGGAAATGCCACTGGCATTCCACGTTCCCCATCTGTTATCTTCTGGGGTTTCTGGTTACACAGATATAAACGACGCTTAAGCCGTGATCTTATTGAAAACAGGAGTGGTTTAAGGAACACTCATGTCACTAGAAGGCAAGCATGTCAAAACAAGCTTTTTCTCTTCCAAATTAAGATAGGCAGCATTATCACGGCAATCCTGCTGTTCTTTGTGGTTTTGACTTATACAGTATATACTCTCTCATCGGGCTAAAGCATTCTTGGGGAGGTTTACAACCTAATTATGTAAGCAATAACTTGCTCCTGGTCCCAGCAAAGAGTGAGCTACCTACAGTACAGGATGGAAGGCAGAGTCAACCTTGAGACAGGTACCTGAACCTGTTGGGACTGAGCTCGGGTTGTGAGCATATGCTTGACTGCACCATGGGGCCCATACTAGACGTTCATGCCTGGAACTGTAGTCTGAAATACTTGATAAATATAGAAGGATTTTTCTACTGCCCATCGGTCCAGTGGTCAGTCTGGACTGTTCACAATGCAAATAACAACAAAAACAAAAAAACCATAGACACTGAAGCAGGATGAATGAAACAGGCAATTTCTCTCCTGTTTTCAGAGCACCCATAGTAAAAATCATACTACATGTTATCTGAAAAGTCTAGTTCCTGCCTGGAACTACACCATGTTCACAGAATAGAATCATACTCATGAATAGAGGCCAGAGAGCCATAAAAGGCAAGACAGCCATAAAATTCACAGGTAGAACTGTTGTTCTATAAATTCCAGTCAATTCCAGTTTTAGAAAAAGTAACTGCAATATTATACTGGAACAAGGAAATTGTCATGAATAAAGCAGTTAATTTTAATAAGCCAATAGAGAAGCAACAAATGTACCTTATGGAAGCAGACTTTAATCAACAAGCAGTAAGCGTGCAAAAGTACAAACATTGTGGAGTTTCAAACACAAAGGCTAGAAATTAAAAGAAGATGAAAACAAGATCAGGCCATTCTCCTCCCCATATTAATTTTAGCAATTGGAGTCATTCCAAAATCTTGGTTACCTATTTAGAACAGTTTTCAAGAACTGCTAGCTTACTCCCAAGAATTCAAAAATCAGTCTTTTTCCAAACATGCCATCTTATTTGCAGATTCTTAGGACCTTATTTTTTAGGCTTGACCCTGTATCTTCTTCTTCTTCTTCTTCTTCTTCTTCTTCTTCTTCTTCTTCTTCTTCTTCTTCTTCTTCTTCTTCTTCTTCTTCTTCTTCTTCCTTCCTTCCTTCCTTCCTTCCTTCCTTCCTTCCTTCCTTCCTTCCTTCCTTCCTTCCTTCCTTTAAGGCCTTAACTATAGAGATTTAAAGATTTATACAATCTGAAGAGAAACCAGAGTATAACTATAGATGTGTAGTGTATCGAACAAAATTTCAAACCAGTAACCAAACCTGAACTATTTGTGCATTTCAGAAATTCAGGGGCTTATGGTTAGGCCATGGTTGAGAACTTGAGGATATGTGGTTCTCTTTTCTTATTGGTGTTGTTGTGTCACTGTTCAGTTCATTGTAGCCATTTCCTGCTTCTCGTTTTCATATATTCTCTGGTCTGGCAGTAGGCAAAATGTCTTGGCAGAAAAAAAAAGTGATGTCACTGTTTAGCCCATCATCTCAACTCAAAGCCCTATGAATCTTCCCATGCAAAGAGATATGCTGTATGTTGTTTTTTCATGGAGATCTGAAAGTGCACAAAATACTGGCATGAATATGGCCAGTGCGTCTCCAAAAGGACACAAGATAAATCAGGCTCCAGTCTGTGTGCCCTCATTTGGATATGGTCCAAACTGAGAGGCAGTGCACAGCCCTGATTTAAAACCCTGTCCTTCAACCCTGAGTCTAAGGCATCCAGAACAGCTAATATCTATATACAATCAGGAAAAACAAGATGGTCTTGCCCCCCTTCCTTTCCCTTTATTTATTTAAAATATTTTAAACCTGACTTTGTCCTTTAAAAGGACCCAAAGTGGCTTACAACAATGAAAAGGCAGTTTTGGATTTGAACACTAAAAGGATCAATGAATGCAACAGGAAAACAAAGCAGAAGCAGCACCAAAACACATTCAATGCAGAAAAATGCAACAATCCATTTCAAATACCCCACTCAGCATTGGTTTTCTCAAGGAACTGCACTCATTCTACTGCCCCCTGAAGGAAGGAATGGCTCCTGTGAGGTGACAGCTAAAGCGGTTACTTCACGTCCATTTTGTCTCTGTTAGTGTTGTGCTTAGGAGCGATACAAAAATGTTACTTCACATCCATCGCACAACTACTGAAATTTGCCTCGACCACACCCCTGGAATGGGTGCTAAGCGTGACAATACTCTACCTGGTGCTGGGGTAGGGTTTTTCCTTGTCACTCTTTGTTCCCGCTTTCTGTTCCGAGACAAGACACCGTGTAGTAACGACTGTCACGCAACAAAAAATTCATTTATCTCAGAACACTGTGTCCAGTTTTTTATTTTATTTTGACTTTTCAGAAGCGAAATATTAAAAAAGAATTTTAACCCCCCCCCAAAGGGGAAAGGAAGCTAAACAAATACAGTGTTTGTCACACTACAAGACCGTGAAGTAACACTTGTCACGAGACATGTTATCATGACCATGGGGACACTGAATCAGGGACAAAACCACATGATCGCAACCATCGCTGTCACGGTACAAAACTAGTCATGGAACAAAGAAGGACGTGAAGTAACCACCTAAGAGAGGAGCTCAACAAAGCTGGTTTTATAATGCAGAGCTGAGAGGGTGATTCTGTGGGCCCATCTCTCCCTGATGAAAGGGCTGCTGTGACAAAGCATGTTTCCTGCATTATCTAATTGATATCTGTCAGAATGGTTACTTCCAAATAGAACTCCCTAGACCACTTGATAATCTCAAGTGGGGCATTTGAGGACACCAACATCGAGAGAGAAAAACATCAGTGAGAAAGCAGGCCTTCTCAGTGGTTGCCCCTCATCTGCAGAATAAACTTCCCCCAGATATATGTTTGGCCCCCACACTTAAAATCATCAAAAGCCCGTTAAAAACTAAAAAGCTCTTTAGGATAGCTTTCCTGGAACCTTGATCATTATTCATCTAACAGCCAAACATCTTTTCTGTACCTCTCATTATGTATAAATTGATTGTAATCAATTTTCACAGCATAATCTTACTTTGATAATACTGAAATTGACTACAGTATAGGTACAGTACGGTATTTTATTTTTATGGTTCTATGTTTAATTTACAGTTGATTAATTTGCACAAAGTGCACTTAATTTGTACTTTGTTATGGTTTGTTGCACATAATTCCTGTTATGTTGTAAAGTGTCCAGAGTACCCCTTCGGCTAGATGGGTGGTATAAAAATCTAGCAAGCAAACAAACAAACAAATAAAATAATTGCAGTCCTTCTCCCTCAGTTATTATCCTCCACACTGCATAAAGGGTGAGGAGGACTGGCTGAGAAACAAACTAGTCAAATTAGAAAATGTGTCAGAAGTCTTTTTGCTTCTAATGTGCAATTTTTCATAAAGACAGATGCAGGGCCAGAGGCTGCTGAGTGCTATGATCAAAGCAGATACAGGTGGACATCTACTGTTTTTCTCTCATGGCAGGGTCCTGAGAAAAGTTTAGAAGTGGAGGGAATTTCCCGATTCGTGCAAGTGGGGGATTTCCTGCTGAAGAAAATACAGCTATAGAAAAGGGATTTTCCTAAGGGTTGCACCAGGGAGCAGGGGGCTACATTTCCCCTCTATACTGCTTTGGTCCTGATTGTCAAGACCTGCCCAACTGGACCTTAAAAACAATGGGAAGCCCTGCATATTTACTGGGATTGTTTTGGGCGAAGGACATGGGCTGAAATCTCAAGGAACTGCTGTGCCTCTCCCAGTCTCCTGGCAAGGAGACAAAACTCAGGGTGAGTTACACTGGAGAAGGAAGTCTGGGTTTTCTGTTAGATGTGGTTTTAAAACCTGGATGCCTCTGTCTATTCACTGGCAGGTGGTTGTACAGTTTCTTTGGTTCATAATGCTGTGTCTTGTGGTTGAGTACAGGCAGCATAGCAGAAATGAATGGAGGATATGCATGGGGACAGCTCTGGTGGGTGCATGCACTTAAGTAATAATACCTGCAGGAAGCACAGTGGGAAGCCAGATTCTCAACATCTGGATCTGCTACCAGGTACCTAAACCACTGAGTTATCCATCCAGTTTATGAACAATTCACCTGAGAGTAAACCTGCTTGGCTGAATTCTTGTTGAGCAGTTACATGAAGGCATAATTGTGGATCATGCTATACATTAAGTAACCCTCGTGGACCTTATTTGTTGCATGTTGAATTGTGCCAATGAATATGGAACAGATAATTTATTTGTAATTTATTTATTTGATATATATACTTTCCATATTGCTACTATGCCCACTTTGGGTGGTTCACAACAAAATAAACAGCAATAGCACATCAAATAATATCCACATAAACCTTACAATATAAAAATCAAAATAGAAATATCAATTAACTAAATTTAAAAAGAAAAGTCAACATAGAAATCAGTTAATAAAAGCAAGGTGGTAGAATCTCTGCACTCTGTTGATGTAGTATCTTGAGATTCCTGCCTAAGCAGCTATGTTTTCAATTACTTCTTAAAAGTCTGCAGTGAAAGTGCCAGGCAGATCTCAGCAGGTGTTTAATTCAAATCTCAACTTTAAGTCTGGTAGTTTTACCTTTAGACTACAAGGTCAAAATAATTCAGACTAACCAAACACAAGGACGTCTTGGAATTGCTCCAACACTGGAAGCATACAAGAGAAATCTGGACAACTGCCTGGCAGATATCCTTTGATTTGTATTCCTGCATGGAATGTGTGTGTGTGTGGGGGGGGGGGGGGGCTAGGCATTGTAGGCCTCTTCTATGCTTCTAATTGGGTGGTGTCTTCCTGTCATGATGGCAACCTTTTTGTGTTGCATTCTGTTTGTGACCATGCAGAGGCTCCTTTTCTTTTCTGGAAGACAGAGTGTTGACTCCTTGGGATTATTTTTGCGATTGATTATGGAATCAGTACATTTAAATGGTGGAAGGTAAAGAGATGCACTTATAAGAGATATAAAGAGAGGAATAGGAAATGGGCTTTTGACAAGTTCCTGTACAGTACAGTAATTGCTTTCTTCTCTCAAAACAGAAATAGGGAGGGATTTTCCCTATTTTTTTCAAGTTAGTATTGATCGTAGTCATCTGATTTAAAACAGCAATTTTGTCACCATAGCCAGATCAAAACTGGTCTTGAGAAGGCTGCATGTTGCCGACCCTGCTTTAGACATCTGTAATCTTTTCTTCCAAGGAGTCTCTGATTGTCTGACCTCTTTCCTCTTCTACTGCTATAAATCCAAAGGGACTATTCTTGAGAGCCGTTTGGACTCGAACTGACTTTTAACCAGTGCAGGGTGATTCAGCTTGATACATGGCCATTGAATGGTTGCTATTTTCCTGTCCTAGATGAGCTCTTTCTCAACTTCTCCTACTTGTTGGAGTGCATCAACAGCTGTGCCTTTACTCAACTTCTCATGCAGTAACTTCTGTTTCCTCATTAGGGTGGAGCCATCATAACCACAGTTCTACACAAGAGGCATGATTTCCTACCAGAGTGGATCGACTAACCTGACAAGGGAGAAAAGGAGTGCAGTTGAATAGTGTATCTTTTAAAAGTAAGTTCTATACATATCTCTGTTAAAATGGTTTTAAGGCAAGGATGAAGGAACTCTCAATTATTAGTTCCCAAAATGGGAGGGGGATCACTACCCTCATGGCCATGAACAAATTCCAAGGGTGTGTGTGAAACTGTGAGATTTCCATAAAGAATGCTTGTTAACATCAGCTTAAACAGATGTTCTATCATAGATTACCGTATTGCTAGATTTTTGGGATTCCTTTAGAAAATGTGTTCTAGATACTTTTGGATTGCAAATTCCAGCATTCCTCACCCTTGGCTTTTTCGATATGGCTGATTTCAGCTGTAGGCCAAATAATTATCCCGAGGACCACATTTTACTAGTTCCTGCTTTAAGCATCCTATTTCTTCTTTAAGTGCATGTTTGTTCTGCAGCCACCTCTTTGGAAGGCATAGGATTTTCACTGGTGAGAATCCACCCGCACAGTTGTATTTTTCCTATACACTGAACAAGTGAAGGGAATCTCAACTTGTGTGAACACAAAACATATTTAAAAACAAGCAGTGTGTTTGTAGCTCTGCGAATAGATCTCCTAAGTCTTACCAACAGAAAGGAGCTTGTTCAGAGTGGGGTAACTCCAGGAGTTTAGGCACTTTGATATGAAGTTATTTGAGAAGCAGTTGAAAGAGCTGGTTGTGTTTAGTTTTGAGAATAGAAGGTTAAGGCTAGGTATCATACTGTTTTTCAGATCAGCAGTGGTTCTCTGAAAATCTGTCATGCAGATGATGGAGCTGGCGTCTTTTATTTTTCTCCAGAAGGCAGGATTGGAACCAGCCAACAGTGAGAAATTGCTGGCATGGCCGTTCTAGCTTGCCTGCAATTTCTGAAGAACTTTTCTTATGAAAAGAATTCTTCGACAGGGGAAATACAGTTTGGAAAACAACTTTCTATTGCTCTTTACACCCGAACAGCAACCACTTTTTAGATGTGTCCTCAGAATCGGAGCTCTGGGCTGGGGTCAGCTGCAACTCTCTGCATCCTCCCTATGGCAAAATTGTGATTTTGCCAAGCTCTGATTGGTGCAGATGGGCTTCAGATCACTAGAGGCATTAATGCGGAGCCTGGGTGGCTAGCTGTCAGAGATGATCTAGTTGCCTTCTGGACTAGGGGGTAGGAGTAGGCAGCAGCTATGATATCTTCTCACTTTGTGGGTATGTGGTTCTATGATGAAGTCTTATATCCCATAAATGAGATGAACGAGAGAATAGAGCATATTGTGTAGAAGCAACAATTGTTTCATTGGATGCAGTTGCCAGTCTCACTTTTTCCTTTCCAAAGAGTAATCCTCAGATGAACTGCTGTTTTGGAACACAGACCAAGAAATTTCCTGCTGCTAGAGAGCTGCGTGTGAGTACAGTTTGAATTTTGGATGGTATTTGAAGTATGAGTGCCCTTAATTGATCAAGACTTCAACTAAGTTGGTGATCTGTTTATGCTCCAAATGGTGCTTATCAAAGAGGAAAGCTTATTTGGATTTTTAGAGATGTACCCATGTAGGTAAGAACAAGGGTCTTATTAGATTGCTTCAGTTGTTATCCCTTGTTCCTGCAGAGTGATTTCAGCTCTCTGTTAGGTAAAAGGGGAGAACTAATGTGGTATGATGGGAAGAAGTTTAGACTACGGACTCATGAAACTTGGATTCAGATTTGTACTCATCCAGGGGAATCACTGTGCAATGATAAACCACTCCTTGGACATCTTATGGTGATGTTCACCATAAGTCAGAAACATGTTGGTGCCATGTAAATAAATGTTTCTCTGGTACAGTTATTCTGGCTAACCCCAGTTTGAGTTAGACTGGTTGAATCAAGCACTGAATGATGTCAACACTAGTATAAATCCAACTGATTCAGTAGGTGAACGTAGCTGAACCTAGCATTTGAATTTCGTCTCTTATATTATTTGTGGCCATTACATTGAGACTAATGATGAAAAGCTTACACGTTAAATGAACATGTGTCAACAGCATGCTGTCTAAAAGTGCTTGAAGCTGGCAGAACTTTGTAAACCATCATATTTGATGGATGGTGAGTTCATACAAGTTTTCTTTTAAAAAACACACCTTATGAGATGTGGAGACAGGAACTTACTTTCAGAAGCAGAAGTAAGTTACATGAAATTGTGAGAAAACGAAACATAGAAGGTATATTTTCAGAGATCTCTAGACATCTGCAGTATAGCTGGTTTTGTATCGAATACTTGGAAACTGGGTGTAAAAGTCTGGTTAAGCCATACATCCAAAATGTCAGGGTGCCGTTTTCCCATTAAATGGCACCAAACCTAGTTACATCTGGGCAGAATCCAGAAATTCCTTGAGTCTTCTCTTCTTATTGAAGAGAAAATCAGGGTCTTGTTTTCTGAACCAGACTTACACAAGCTAGGATCTTTAGATCATACTGGGATAGAACTCCCACAATGTGTGTCTTTTCACCATATTGTGAGGAGATGATGATAATTTCAGGCCAACAAATTTGGGAGCCAGAGGTCAGAAAGCTGTGTCTAAGGCTTCCATGAGAAACAGAGCTAGTCCAAGGCACTTATTAGTTGTTTGAGATGGAATGGTCAATGGCATACTCATGAGCTATCCTAACTGAATCTGCCTTGTAGCTAAAGTCACCACGGTTATTTTGGTACGTGATGAAGAAAAACCCACAAGCACCTCTTCTTTTCAATACTTATTCAACCAAGTACATAATGTTAGCACAAATCATGAGTAGATCCAATTGCTTGGTGTATATGGTATATTTTGCTCACCCAGAAGACCTGGTTTTGTAGTGTTTCTAGTTGCATTTCTGTGTCTTGCTGTTGGCTTGTGCGATGGCCTGTATAGGAAGGATTGTTGGCCACTTCCAGATGCCATCCTAGATGATGTACTGGGCATGCTGTGGGAATCAACTTTTTATTTATTTATTTATTTATTTATTTATTTATTTATTTATTTATTTATTTATTTATTTATTTGTTTGTTTGTTTGTTGTCCATCTAGCTGCAAGGCTTCCCTGAGCAGTTTGTAACTATAAAACACAAAAAATATTTTGTACGACTCCCTTTTGCCTGCCTCTGTTCTTGATGCTCGTAAGGACTACAGCTGCAATTCAATTCGTACATTGGGTTTTCATAAATATTTCTCTCTTCATTTAGTGCTGTAGAAGTAGAGCTGTATCAGTTTCATAGAGCTACAGCATGAAACTGATACACCACCAATCCAAATGCTTACCGTGTCCGGTCAGTTCAGCGCTCTTTCACTTGCTCAATGCTAAAAAAAGAAGGAAGCACGGGAAAATCTTAAAAACCCTAAACCAAGTTGGTGAGGATTTCAGTAGTCCAGGAGGCGGCAGCAGCTCTGGCCCCTTCAGTTCTCTTGCTCTTTTCTGATTAAATAAATATTTGGCTGAATTAATATTTCACAGTGTAGCAATAGATATGAGCCCTAGTAGTGTGAGCCCACGGGCCTTGATAGGGACCCGGAGGTCATCCAGAATCACTGGACTATACAGTAAGACTGGATGGATGGGGTTCCTCAACACAGAACAAACCAGGTCAGTTTCTTGTACAAAAAGCAGTATGCTTATGAGAAAAAGATTCAGGAAAATAAGCCCTATACTTTGTCCCCGGTTTGGATAATTTGATTGCTAAACTGAAGGAGAAGGAAAAAGTACCTTCTCAGTAACAACAGTAAAGCAAAGCAAAGTATTCTGCTTGT
This sequence comes from Phrynocephalus guinanensis, assembly GCA_037367245.1. Lineage (NCBI taxonomy): Eukaryota > Metazoa > Chordata > Lepidosauria > Squamata > Agamidae > Phrynocephalus > Phrynocephalus guinanensis. The sequence continues at coordinate 23,793,282 of CM074741.1, forward strand.
ATACCGCCCCATACCACTTCAAGTAGTCCCTGGGCGGTTTACAGTTTTTAATTACAGTAATGCAGGCTACACATAATCCAGTACTAACTAGGATACAAGGTTTGTGCTGCTTTGGTTTCTTGGTTGCTTTCTCTTCTTCTTTGTCTCTTTATTTGCTATCTAGATTGAAAGGGCTCAATATCATCTCCTAGGAGGTGTGCAGATGCCAGCAATCCTGAATCAGGGTATCAATTACCTCCAAGATATCTCTGTTCTGAACCTGCTAAACTGGGTTATTTTGATCTTGTAGGACAAATGCTCGCACACAAAGGGATCATACAAAATTCATAATTTTTGTCTTAAGGAACCCCTTTTCACCTCATCATTCATGCTTTCTTGTTACTTTTTGTTTATACAAGAGCCCTGCAAGGTTGATGAATGGAGAGGATTGTAACTTGGCAAACAATCATGGAAGCCAAATCAAACAAGCACTGAGTGAATCAAATCCAGTTTCTGATTGAGTGGATTTTTACCCATCCGGTCATACAGTCATTGAACTGTAAGGCCAACCTTTTGGCTTAAAAAATCAACTAACTAAAACCCCCAAGACTGAAACATTATCTTCCTGGAATGTTCAGGTGATTTGTGTGTAGAACATATCCAATGAACAAACCTACATGTAGATGTACATCAAGAAGGATAGGAAAACGTGTTTGTTAGGACTAGGACTCCCTGAATCTCCCAGCCAGGGGAGTCTGGGAGCTGTAGTCCGAAAAAAGCATGTTTTCTGGGCGCTGGCCAAGAGGTAGGTAGGTAGGATTTCCGTCTTACAATTGTCCTGGCCCAGACACATGGACAGGCACACTCTCACTGACAGCATCAGGTGAGGCGTCAGGTGAGGCGAGTCCTTTCCCTACACCCAGCGCGGTGTGTTAATGGACCGCAGGAGAGCCCAAACAGCCCGGGCTGCATTCTCTTGGAACGCCTGTTCTGAAACAGAAAGGCAAAGAAGGGAGGCAGGGAGGGACGGTCCTTGAGGGCCTCCGCGGAGAAACAGGCATTTTCACTTCCTCATTTGCTTGACTCGCCACCCTGAGCAGCAGCAGCAGCAGCAGCAGCAGCAGCAGCAACAACAACAACAACCGCCGCCGCTGCTCGCGGGTGCTGTGAAGTCCCTTCGCAGCGGGGAAGCCAAGCGAAAGCAAGCCCGGCGGCCGCCCCTCTCTGACCTCTCTCTCTCTCTCCCCGCGCCCAGAGCAACTCTGAAGAGCAGCCTCGGCGGCCGGCAGCAGGTGGGCGCGGATGGGCGGCGCCGAGGTGGAAGAGGAGCGGAGGATGAGCTGCCACCAGGATCAGGAGCAGGACCCCCGCTTGGGGCAGCGGGGCGACCCCGAAGAGGAGCTTCAGGCCCTCCCGTAAGTCGCGGCAACCGGCTCTGCGATTGCGCTGGCTAGGCAGAGGGAACCCTCTCCCCTCCCCATCCCCTCCCCCCTCTCCCAGCAGAGCCTGGTGGGGGGGGGGGGCGGCTTGCCATGGACGGTGTTGCCCTGCCGGAGGTTACTGACCCCCGCCCTCCTCAAGGGCCTTTCCCGCGGAGCCATCTTTGGTTTGATGCCTTGCTTGCGAAGGAGGAGGGGGGGGGGAGAGACCCTTTCTGTGCGTGTGGACGCGCGCCCTGTAGTTGTGCACTGGCTGGGGCAGGAGCAAGAGCCATCGTGCTGGAAGGGAGCAGAAAGCCCGCTTTTTTGCTTCTTCCCTTTCATGCCACACAGGGCTGATGTGTGTTATCTCTCGGCTGAAGTTGAACGGCGTAAACGGGAGGAGAAAGCATCTTAGGGAAAATGGCACCTGGTTGCTCTAAAGAAGGGGAACAGCCTTGCCTCCGTTGGGCTGCAAATATTGTACTGTTCATTGACAAGCTGCTGGTGTTGATGCTTTGTGCCAGCAGGGTCACTCCCAACCGAGGGCAACCCAAGTCATGTTTTCAGGGTGTGTGCAATGCTCAACAATTGCTTTTAGCACTGCCATCCAACCCTCCCCACCCCCACCCCATGGGTTTCTGTGAATGAACAGGGATTTCTACTTGGGTTTCCTAAACCCTTGTGGGTCACTTTCAATCACATTAGCTCTCAAAAAGCCTTACCAGTCAATAGTTTGCAGTGTTTCCATGCGTTCAGCCTCTGAACCCCACCACACCTTCTGTAAGTTTTAAAGACTGGAGCAAGCAGAGGAAAAGGAAGTGTTGTTTTCTATATCTGATGTTGTCACAGTAAGAGTATTGGCCAATAATGGCCTATAGGTAACCATACCCCCCAAATCACCTCTTTCCTGTGATGGAATGTTGCCATTTTCACTGAAAGGCTGTAGTTTCTGTTAGCTTGAAGGAAATGCCTTTGCACTTTCTGCAAGAACTATAATGGGACAACTGCAGAGTGTTTATTATCCAGGGCACAATGGCCTGCTTCTAGTCCCATCCCATGATTTCCAAATGGTCACATGTTTCTCACCTCCAGATTTCAAATACCTCAAATTTTTGGATCACAACTTTAATATGGATGCTCAGAATTCAGGCAATTCACTGCTGTCTCAATGTCAATGGAAAATCAGCATGGAGTATAGAGATGGGTAACGCATTACAGCTTAAAACAGGCATGTTTAAACTTCGGCCCTCCAGATGTTTTGGACCACAACTCCCACAGTCCTTTGCCATTGGAAATACAGGCTTGGAATTCTGGGCATTGTGGTCCAAAACATCAAGAGAGTCGAAGTTTGGACATGCCTGGCTTAAAACAAAGCTGGGGGAATTCCAAAATGTAGATGGGGGTTAAATAATTGAATGCCTTGCTGTTCTGCAAAAGTCCCCAAAATAAAGTAATGTTGCATGTAGCTAGGAGGGCAATCAGTGGAAAGACCAGAATCAAAGACTCCTGAAATTCAGCAAATATACCCAACACTCTGAGTCTTCATTTGGCAGAAAATCTGAAATAATTGGACTTCCTTATGGGAAAATACAGAATTTTATTATGACACAAACAGAAATGACTATCTTCGTGTGGATTGTGTTTATATTCCTGAAAGGGAAAGTTAGCAAGGAGACACTACAGGAATGTGGACAGGAATCTGTGAAAGAGTGGGAGATTGAAAGCTTGTGTTTAAGAAAGTATTAGAAATAAAGATGGGATTCTGATTTATGCAGCTGCGTGTTTGGTTATTTATACCTTTTGTAGTAACTGAAAGGTTTTATGTACCTGCAGCTGTATTTCTTATGCTTGTTTATTCTAGCCTTCCTTCAAGGAGTTCAGGGTAAGATACAGTATTTTTTACTCTTATTTCAGAACAATCCTGTCAGGTAGGTGACGATCCCAAGATCATTCAGAGAGCCTCAAAGTAGATTAAGGGATAGCTTTTAAGGAAATGAAGTAATGAAACAACACTGGTGGTGTGTAAACACTCTGGTCATAAGAAGCAAGTAGCTTTGGAAGAGTATAACAAAAACGTCAAGCTGCTTGGTGGAAGGAAATATATTTTGATACAGAGTAGGAGGCTTGGAATGCCTTTAAGATAAACTTGTTTAATATAACATGCCTTTCATATACTCAGGCAAGGATGAGAAGTAAATAGTTCAAGATCTACTAGCTGGTCTTTTTGTGATTTGTAAAGGATTAGTGAGGATTTCAGACTCCGAACTGCTTAACAGTATCTGCTACAAATCAATGCTTTCTTTATGCTGCATCCCCAAGTTAGAATATTGAAATAATAATTTTAAAAAATTGCAGTAGCAAGAGAGCTTCTGATAACAGAAGTGATTTTTTGTATGGAATGGGCTATAAGCTCTGTTTTGTTTGGGTAATTCTAATCATATATAATAATTTGCTCTAAGCATAGGTGGACCTTGGAGTTCTAGTAAAACACAACAAAAGAAAGGCACACAAAAAACCCTCCTGCCTTCTGCAAGCTTGGTCACCCCAGGCCTGGCCTAGAGCCTACGTTGTCTGATACATCTCTGGTGTATAAAAGTTGATGCTACAATATGTCAGTGAAGATTCTCAGTCATCCAGGTGAGTTTAACTGGAAGTTGAGTCATGGCAACTGGACTCGGGTAAATTTTTCTTGAGAGATTGAAAAATTTCATAAGATGAACAATGGTCTGTTTCAGATCAGGGTGACAAGAGGTCTTCGTGAGCTATAAAATGGAGGACTCATGAGTAGCTTTTCTCAGACTGATGAAGCTGTTTGGATGATCAGCAAAACGTTTCAATCTCTCAAGAAAAAGAAGTCCAGTTGCCACGACTCAACTTCTAGATTGATGCTACAATCTATTCATATTTCTTGTAGTACAGAATACAGTATGTCTTGCAGTATCAAGGTGTCATGGTTACTCCTCCTGTTTTAGGGTTTGGTTGTTGTTTGTTGTTTTTCTTCTTTGTATGTGTGCCTTTTCTACATGCCAGCTTGGTTGGTCAATGGAAATAAAGTCACAATAATAGCTTTTTTATGTCTTTTTATTGATAACATTCTTCAATTATACATTTTTTATCCTCTTTAAGGTTACATTTCCCCCCTCTTATCATCCCCCCTCCCCCTATTTCATTATTTTCAGTCTTTTTCTCTCAGCCAGGGGCACAAGGTCTGGAGCTTCCACCGAATGTCTTTGATCTCTTCTTCCTCTATCCATCTCTGGTACACAGTCCATTTCTCCTTGATTTTCTCTATTTTGTCTTTCCACGGCATATCTTGGTCAATAATAAAAATTACATCTGATTGAATGATATCAAACAAATAATTATGCCATTTCTTTTCAGTCCATTTGCTCTTGTCTTTCCATCCTGCCGCTATGACTGCTTTGCCTGCTAATACCATTGCTTTTAGTAGTTCTGTCTGCTTCTTTTCTATTATATCTATTCCAATTGAACTTAAGCACATTAGTTCAGCATCTATTTTTATATTTATTGGGAGTAACATATTTATTTTATTAACAATCATTTCCCAAAATTTTTTAACTTCCGAACACTCCCACCACATGTGAGAATACCATCCTTTTGTTTCTTTGCAGTGCCAACAATTGGGATTTAGTCCTGAGAACATATTTGCTAGCATGGCAGGGGTTCTGTACCATTTAGTAAAGAATTTCAATTCTAGTTCCTTAAATTTGTATAGTTTTATTTTAGTAATTCCATTCATTAAGCTTATAGCTTTTTGCTCTGGTATTTGCATTTCTATCTCCCATTTTTTTTGTAATTGTTTAATTGCATGATCCTTGTCCGTAGTCATTTTCTTATATATGACACCTGCTAGTCCTCTTTTATTTTGATTCATTATTCTGTATATTTCTTCTATCGGTTCTTCTGTACCTATATCCCTTTCTTCGATTAATTTATAAGCCTTCTTATATAGGCCAGCTATTTTTAGCCAATATTGTGGGCCTATTTCCCTCTCTAACTCTGAAATTGTTTTCAACACTTCTCCATTGTACAAATCTTTTATTCTTCTAAATCCTTTTTGCCTGAGTAAATCCCACCATCCAGGATCTGTATTGTCTTTTTCTAATGTTTCTATTGGTGCCCATCTAGATATACCTTTTAACCATTTTGGTTGCCACTTCTTCCAAATTTTCAAAGTGTTTCTCCTAGGTCCCTTTTCTAATTCGTCTTCTCTACTTGCCTTATTTGTAAATATACCAAATTTTCCTACCCCTTTGTTTGCCTCATTTTCAAATCTGACCCATTTAGAGCTCTCGCCTTCTATTTCTAAGAATGTTTTCAACTGAAAGGCTTCATAGTAGCTTGCTATATCTGGTACGCCCCACCCTAATTCTGAGTTATGTCTATGGATTGTACTTTTAGAGATTCTAGTATTTGAACTGCCAAAAATCCATTTCCTTATTTTTACATTCCATTTTTCTATTCTTTGTTTGGTGATTTCCAATGGTAGGACTTGAAATAGGTATATTAATTTTGGTAACCAAAATATTTGTACACTTCTAATTCTAGATGTTACATTTAAAGGGTCCCTTTTCCATCTTTTCTTATCTCTTATTATTTTCTTCCAAACTTTGTTGTAATTTACTTCCACTATTTTATTAATATTCTGAAATATTTCTATACCTAAATATCTAAATCTCTTCACTCCCAATCCTATTTTAATTAGTCTATTAATTTCTTTTTTGTCATCTAAACTCACATTATGATACATTACTTCTGATTTTGTCATATTGATTTTTAAACCTGAAGTTATTTCAAAGTCTTCTAATATCACCTTAATTTCCTTAATTCCTTCCTTTGGATTGCACATTATTATAATTATGTCGTCCGCAAACAGATTGATCTTCATCTCTTCTTTCCCTATTTTACAACCTTCTATCCTTCCTGAATTTCTAATTCTTTCGGCTAATTGTTCTATTGCCATTATAAATAAAAAGGGTGAGAGTGGACAGCCTTGTCTTACTCCCCTTGTGATAGGGAATTGTTCAGTGTGCTCACTATTTATTCGGACTACAGCTGAACTATCTTTATAGATTTCTTTTATTGTTTTTATAAACCTTTGGCCCATACCATATTTCGTCATTACACACCATAAAAATTCATGAGACAGAGTGTCAAAGGCTTTATATACATCTAATTTAAGTAGTCCTAATTTCTTACATTGACCATGACTTAATACATTTAGTATATTCCTAATTGGGTGGGCTATACTTCTATTTTTCACAAACCCATACTGATCTTCCTTTATTAATTGTGGGATAATATTTTTAAGCCTATTTGCCATTATTTTGGCAAAAATCTTATAATCTTGATTTAGTAGACTTATTGGTCTGTAAGAACCCAGTTCCTTTGGGTCCCTCTGTGGTTTTAATAGTATTGTTATTTCTGCCTTCCTCCACGTGTTGGGTGCCTTCCCTCCTTTTATTATATTATTAAAAACTTCTTGCAGTTCTGGTATCAAGATTCCCTTCATTTCCTTATAAAACTCTGGTGTAAACCCGTCTATACCTGGTGACTTACCTACTCTTAATCCCTTTATTACCTGTTCTATTTCTTGCAATGTTATTTCTGCCTCAAGGCCCTCTTTCTCTTTCTCTTTGAGTTTAATTCCTATTAATTCTTCATACTCTCCGGTATCTTTTTTCTTATATAAAGTCTTATAAAAATTCATAAAGGCTTCTTTAATCTCTTTCGGGTTGTGTGTTATATTCCTGTTTATTCTAATAGCTTTCACTTTTTTTGCTTTTCCCTCTTAATTTTTAAATATTTTGCTAATCTTTTAACTGATCTTATTGTATTTCTCTGAAATTCATCCTTTACCATGACTTGTTTTTTCCAAAGTGATTTTAAATCAAGGGAGTCTAATTGCTTTTTTAATTCTGTAATTTTCCTGCTTCTAGCCTGACAGAATGTCTGCAATTGTTGTGCTTGCAATTCCTCCAATTCTTGTATCTTCTCTTTTTTTGCCATGTACCATCCTTTTTTTATTTCCTTCTCTTTCATTATGCAATACCCTCTGATGACAGATTTTGCAGCATCCCATAATATGTCTGTAGTGACTGTTCCTCTATTTTCCTGAAAGTAAAATTTTATTTGGTCTTCCATATATTTTCTATCCTTTTCTTTAGACATAATCATATTATTGTATCTCCACCATCTTTTGGGTTGATCTCCATTTACTACTATTTCTACACTAATGGGCGCATGGTCTGATATCCATATTGGATGTGTAGTTATTCCTTTTAGTTCCCATCTGCTAGATTCATTAAGAATTATGTAATCCAAGCATGAGGCTGTTTTATGTCTGCTGGAAAAATATGTTGGTTGTGGAGTTAAGCCTAGTATTTCATGTGCTTCTTTTAAAGCCCATTGTTTCCACTTAATTATATTACTTTTCGTAAAGTCTATATTAAAATCTCCTGTTATTATTACTTCTCCTTCTGCTAATTTCTGTATCTTTTTAAAGATTTTTATCAGAAATCGTTTTTGCCCTTTATTCGGGGCATATATATTTACTAATGTTATTACTTTGCCTTCAAATAAACATTTAACTAAGAGATATCTACCCTCCCCATTTGGAATTACTTCTTTTAACTTAATATCATATTTCCTATGTACCAAAATAACTACTCCCATTGCCTTGGAATTGCTTCTTGCCTCTGCTATTACTTTCCACGTTGGGTCTTTTAACAATGGTTTCTTGTCTCTCTTTCCTTTGTGTGTTTCCTGGAGGAACAAGATATCTATATTCTGCTGTTTTGTAAAGCTGGAAAGTCTATATCTTTTTAAATCCGAACTTAACCCATTAACGTTCAGTGTCAGCACCTTCAGACTTCTAACCATATTCTGTTATTCTAGGCTTCCCTCCCCCCACACACTGAGAGTTTGTTTTTATTCTTTTAACCATTCTCCCCTTCCTTCCCCCTCTCCCCTCTTTCCCTCCCTTCCCTCCCCTAGATGTAGAGCTTCTGTTTGGGGAAAAAAATTTCATCCTCTCTCTACACCTCCAGGTGTGCCCACCTCCCCTCTGTCTTTTTAATCCATTATTAGTCCCATATTTATTTATGACCTTTCACTTCCGTTAAAGTCCTTCGTCTGAACGCATCCTTTGTCTCTTTTCTTTGCGCGTAGAGGGTCCTTCTTCTCCTTCCTCTTCGTCCATTGATGTCTGGTCTTCCACGTCTCTGGTATCAAGCTTCAGTTTCACCAGTAGCTTTGCTGCTTCTTGTGGATTTCTCGTGAGTAATCTCTTTCCCTCTTTGAAAATGGCTATGGAAGTTGGATATATCCAGCTAAATTTTATCTTGTTTTGATGAAGCTTCTGGGCATATGGTTTCATGAGACTTTTTTGTTTCAGTGTCTCCGGGAAAAAATCTCTTCTAACAAAGATTTTCTTCCCCTTGAAATTGAGTTCTTTCATTTTCTTTAAGGCCAGAAATACCTGCTGCTGAGTTTTCTCTCTTGCAAATTTTACTATCACTGGGCGTGGTTCACCCCCTGTTCTTATACTCTGCAGCCTGTGTGCTCTCTCCAATTCTCCTTCCAGCTCTATTCCTTGTTCAGAGAGCCAGTTCACAATGCATTGTTCCAAATTCCTTTGATCTATATCTTCTGAAATCCCATAAATTATTAGGTTCGCTCTTCTCATTCTATCTGAGAGTTCTGCAGTTAATTTCTTTAATTGTGTTATTTGCTCTGTATTCTTTAAGGCCATTTGCTTTGCTTGCATTGCTTCATCCCGGATTCCTTTCATTTCTATATTAATCTGTTGGATCTCTTGTTTTATCTCTGCAATGTCTTTAGTTATTTTCTCCTGTGAAGCTAACAGAAGAGTTTGGAATTGAGCCATTTGCTCTGACAACACCTTAATTGTAGTCGCCATTCGACAGTTAGGCTTTCTTATCTAAAGAGTTCCGATAGCTTCTCCTTACCCGAATAGCTGCTGTTTTCCAGAACACCTTGTTCTTCGTAGCTTTAGGCACAGTTCCAGCTATTTTCAGACACTTTTAGCAAGCTAATTGCTTTCTTTTAGGTCATAAATCTTTCGTTTATACGGAGCGGGGGAGCAACGGCGTCTGCTTCTCAGGGCATGCGCACACCTCTCCTCATCACAATAATAGCTTGTTGTTGCAAGCTTTTAAAGGCATTTGTGTTTTAATTATGATGAGGAGTTTAAAGATAAAGATTAGGGCTTTATCAAGATCAGGGTTTTCTCTTGCACAGCAAGTATTTAAGTAGCACAGAAAAGTTGGAGGAGTACATTAGCGCCGGTTATTGCTCTTGTGATTGCTTATGGGCTCCTTTAGGTATCCATGAGTTAACTTTGCTAACACGGTCATTGCTGCAGAGCTGAAAATCTGCAAAACATTTTTTTTCAAAGTAGGGATGAAATGCTGGATGGCTCAGTGGTATCTGGCTATGGAATCAGAGGCTGACAATGTTATTTATCACTACCTCCTTGACATGGGCGGACTCAGTAATCCACAGAAGCTCTTCCAACTCTGTAGTTCAAAGGTTATATTACAACATTACTCTGCCATACTGTGATGTCCCATAAAACAGAAACCTGATTATTGATATTGCACATATTATTTCCCAAAGGAGATACTCTTATCAAATGTCCATAAAGGTATCTGTCTCTTCCATATCATTGACGCCGGCCTTCATGCTCTCCATATATGTGACTTCACAAGTTTAAGCATCCTTATTAATACAGGTGTATATTTTCAGTCTTTTGGAACACTTTGGTTCCAAGTTTGGGGGATGTTAAGAAATTCCCGGAAGTCAGGGTGGATACAAATCAAGGATTTTTATAAAAATCAAAGTGATTTAAATCATGATTTAAATTTAAATTTTTATATAAATGCAATTTTTGTTTAAATAATAAAAATACAATTCTGTTTAAATAATGATTTAAATCAATTTTATTTAAAAATAATTTATTTTTATGTACTTTGCTAGAAGGGTATGAGATTGTGAGATTTTTGTTTCAGTTGGTAGGGAAGTAAAGTCTAGCAAGATGTTCTGATTGCCAGGTCTCTGTATTTTGTTAGTTTTTCCAGTTCTTTATCTTGAACTCTTTTGTTGCATTCTCAAGTAATCAGTGCTGTTAGAGAACCAGTGCAGGCTACTTACACTTACAGGCTACCCAAGAGCCAATGAATATGTGGTATAAAACTGATATTTCATTCGGCATTTCATTCTGTTGCCAATATATGTCTGAAGAAGTGGACTTGATCCATGAACATTTACATTAAAATATAATAGTTATTCTTTAAGCTGCCACATGTTTTTGTCTTTTGTGTTTTGATGAAAACCTGTGAATTAGGCCCTAAAAAGCTGCTGGTGGTCAGATAATACAGTATTGCAGCTATAGAGAGGTTGACTTGATGTCATAGCACAGGACTGTTTAACTTTGAACAGGCCAAGGTCTACTTTTTCTGGCCCAAAGTGCCTGAGGGCTACTACATTAAAACTTCTACTTACAAATTTTATCCGTTCCGAGCACAAGCTCACAAGTAAAAACTTTTGTAAGTAGAGCAGTGGTTTCCCATAGGAATGTATTGAAAACCAATTAATATGTTCGGGAGGGAACAGATTTCAATGCGCCATGGCCCCTGAACTGCCCTGCTCGGCTGAGACAGTGGGCTGGCAGACCCAGAACTTCGCTGGGGCAGTGCTGGTCCTTGGGATGGGGGAGGGAGGGGTGGAGAACTTATCCCCTCACTTTTTGTATTGATGGCTGGCAGGCTACTTTTGAACCCTTCGTGGGCTACCAGTAGCCCGCGGTCTACCTGTTGGGCAGGCCTGTAATAGCACATCTCTCTTGATATAAATATTAGCTTTCATCTACAGGGAACATGCTCTTAAAATGAACGTTAAAGTTATCACAAATGGTACATGTGATCTTCAGGTTGGAAGTCACTAGTTCTAATCATTGTGTTACTGTAATTTGTTTATTTTGCAGTAATTAAGGCTTATTTGCATTAGCTGAAGGCAGAGGGAAAAGAGGGAGATCAAATGTAAGACTGATTGTATAAATTAAGACATAACGATGAATTTGCAAAAAAATGAGCGGACCTTTTAACAGTGTATTAGAGATCACCCATTCATAATAGCACCTTACAATAACAAGACTTATTTAAGTTACAGTATAACTAGGAATACTGTAGCTCCATTTGTTTTGGGCCAGAGGTGTGTTGCTGTTACACCACATTGATACAGGGGCCAGGTGGCTCTGAACTTAGGTGTGCTATCTACTTAGGGCAGCCACTTAGTTATGAACTAGAGGCCATTAAGTCATTTCCAATTGATGATGGCCTTTTTTCCTAGGCATCAAGTACAGTATTCAGAAGTGGTTTACCAGTCCTTTGCTCCCGTGGCTCTCTGAGGCTGACTGTTCTCCCGGGAAGGCCCAGGGAGGAGTCAAACTCACTGAACTATCAAGCCAGCTGGTGGCAGCCACTTACATATCACTAAAAAGGAGGGCATTCATCACTGAGGAGGAGGATAAAAGAGAGCATTGATGTTCCTGACACGGTGTATGTTAATATATAAGTTCAGATGCAAAAATATTAACAATACTGTAATAATAATGTGGAAGGGACTGAGTTAGCTGACTTGTATATCTGCCCAGTCTCTTGTCTATTTGTTCACTGTGTGTGCGCAACATCATGGTCCCGGACTCTTCCTTTATGGTTTTTCGTCTTACTGTATATCAGGCCTCATCATCACACCATAAACCACGGGGAAGAGTATCAAATGGAGGACTGTCATCTAACAGCCCTTCAAATTAGGAATGGTCCTTCTGAATAGCAGGCATGTGGCCACCCTCTTTGTACTAAACAGACCAGGGGTGTGTAGCCCTCTGGTATTTGTTTTCTTAAATTCTATTCCTTTTGAATAGTGAGGAAGAAAATTCCCTTTAAAATTTGCAACTGCAAGATCAATTGATGGTTGTTTTTGTTTTGTTTTTTTGTTTTGCAAAAAGCACAAGGCTTTTGTTAGTGTGCATATTTTGATTGAGCTAGTTTGTTTCATTCTGTTACCTGGACAGATGGCTGAATTGTGATACCCTTTAGTATTTGGTGGAGGTAGGGAAAATATTCAGTCTGTGGTGACTTTTGACCTAGTTGGTCAAGATACAAGAGAGAAGGTTTTGTGATGCAGAACAATGAACCAACTTACCACAACATGAAGTAATTAGGTGCTTCTTCTGACCTGCCAAGAGTATGATTCATTGCACAACATTCACAGCACAGGCCTGTGTTTCCCACAGTGCTGGGCTGTGTGCATCTCAGTGACATGGTCTTCTCCCTGCAGAACATAAGAACCCTCGCTCGGCAGCTAGGACATTCCATTTCATTCTGATGCCATTGCTACTCAGTATTGACTGAGTGGAAGACACAGTAGGGTTAGAATGCAAGACCGGAATTTGGGAGACCTGGGTTCAAATCCCCACAGCTCTGAAACTCACTAGATGAATTTGAGACAGTCAATGGGGAGTTCCCAAAAAAAGCATTGTCAGATGTCCAATCACAAGTGGCAGCAGCTGTTGGAGGACCCCCCCCCAGCCATGCTTGGACTAGGGACTTAAAAACCCCTCTTCCAATTTGCTCAGACAATTGCCGTCCACTCTGGGTTGGTGCAGGGTTTCCAGTTACCAGGAAAGAGCCAACTGGAGTACAGCTTAGCTCAACAGAGTTCCTTTCAACCTTCTGCAGAAGCTGTGGGGTCTCTGTGTGTTTAGTAAGCAGATTCACTGAAATGGACAAGTGCGGTTGACATAAAACCAGTTGTTATCTCCAGCTAGAGTAGATCAATTGGATTAGCTACTGAGCTTTGAATCCGTGCTTGCAAAAATCACATTGGTTCAGCGGGCATATTCTAATTCAGACTACATCTGGATCCAGACCTCTGTGTCTTCCCAGTAAAACCAAATCAAAACGTGCTCTGCTTTTATACCTCCCCATAGCACTTAAAGCATTCCCTGGGCAGTTCACTATTTATGCAGTCTACCGATTGCTCCCTGCCCCCAGCAAGCTGGGTACTCATTTTACCGACCTTGGAAGGATAGAAGGCTGAGTCAACCACGAGCTGGCTACCTGGAATTGAATCCCAGTTCATGAGCACCATTTTATCTGCAGTACAGCCATTTAACCATTGCACCACAGGGCTCCTATGTAACCAAATCAAGTGATGTTTTACACCAGTGGTGGCCAAACTTTGGCCCTCCAGATGTTTTGGACCACAACTCCCGCATTCCTTTGCCATTGGCAATACAGGCTTGGAATTCTGGGAGTTCTGGTTCAAAACATCTGGAGGGCCAAAGTTTGGCCACCACTGTTTTACACAATGTAAATGTCTAAGCTGGGAAGTTTTGTTGCCTTGTTGATGGGGAATTTCTAGGTGAGATGCATAAATCAGTATTGACCTGAAAGAGTGAGTGCATATGGTGAGAAACAGTGTGTGTCTCTGTGTGTATGGTGGGGAGGTAGGTGATGTGACATAGTGTTAAGAGAGGCACAAGACAGGATGTTTCTGGGCCGCTAACACAACCATTGTTGCCAGAAAAATGCAGGTGATAAATTAATTGGATAAGACAAGAGAGACAGAGGTTCTTAGCAATATGATTTATTGGTTTGCCTATACTGAAAAGAGTTATTACCTCACCACAAGAAGGGCTTGTAATGTTTCATTCTGGGTGTATTCAGTGACAGGTGTGTACTTCCCTAAAGTAAACCACAACATCTGGGAGGGCCAGGTGTCAAATGGAACAGAAAAGCCAAACCGTGCCAAGTAGGTGCCACCTGTTGCTTAAAATACAGGCAGTTGAGAAATCTCTATTGCTCAGAGCATGGACTTTCTCAGATGGCTTTTTACAGCTCTCCCTGTGCTTTTCATGAGTCTGGGGCAATATTTGCCATTATTCTGTTATGCTTAACAAAATGAGCAATAGAGGGAGATCAGGAGTGGATAAAACAATGCTGCTCTTTCTCTTCCTCTTCCTGAAGTAGCAGTGAACGTCCTTGCACTTGGTTTGGGTCACGGCCTTACTTGTATGCTGGCAGCAGTAATTAGCAGTTGTAGTGATGCCAAATGTAATTAAACACTACATTGTTGAATGCCTTTAATGGCTCATTGGTACTGGGAAGAATCCTGGCCTTTGCTAGTATGTCTTTCCAGAAGATCTTGAAAGGTAGCCATCTAGAAGAGAGGCAGCATCTGTTCTCGGCCATCCGAGAGTGTAGGACACGTTAACAATGGGCTCCAGCTACAGGAAGCTGGATTTTCAGTTGAATATAAAGAAAAACATCCTAACGCAAGGATGTCCACACTTCTGCCCTCCAGATGTTTTGGACCACAACTCCCACAGTCCTTTGCCATTGGAAATATAGGCTTGGAATTCTGGGAGTTGTGGTCCAAAACATCAGGAGGGCTGAAGTTTGGACATGCCTGTCCTAACGGTTAGAACAGTATGGCAATGGAACCAATTGCTTTGGGAGGTGGTGGTGAGTGCTACAGTGTTGGAGACATTCAAGAGAAAATGGCGCAAGCACCTGTCAGGTCTACGTTGATTTGGATTCTTGCATAGAGCAAGGGGTTGGACTTTATAGGACACTTTCATCTCAGTTATTCTATGCTTCTCTGACCTAAGATAACTGATCAGTGCTGGCCCTGATCTCCAGTCACTACATGGAACATTTAATATTGAATTTCAGGACTACCTTTGATTAATTTATGCACAGTCATTATTTTAACACGAGCAGCTTGCAGCTTGCATGATCTCTTCAAATGAGCTGAGTAGATGGAAGAAGAGAGAGTCTTGAAACTTGAAAACGGCTGGGGCAGGATATGTATTTGTAATGAGTTGCTGGGAAAAGTGTTACTTACTCTGGCTAAGTACCTAAGTACAGTACATGAAAGATGCTTACACAGAGCAGAATTGCCCTTTTCCACCGGGAAAAGAGATGACTAAAGTACTGTATATTGTGGCTTCATCCTGGTTGTTGTTGTTTTTCTTTGAATTTACGAACATTATCTGCGTACATAGTACATGCTCTCCAAAAGAGGAAGCATAGTGCAGTACAGACACTTCTTGAAGAGAAGCCTTTTGGGAAGTACCAATTTAGAAAGTCGCTGAGATGGGTTGAAAATATTTTGTGCAGTTGAGACCACTGGTTGACACAGGGGAACACAGATAGGGGCGGGTTCTACCATTATGCTGAATTAGTGAGCTGCTTCCGGTTGCTAATTTGGGGTGTCGTGAAAAGCACTGGCCGCCAGCAAAGCAGAAGACTCTGCAGTCAATGGCAGGCAGGAGCAGAAAAGAGATGGGCAGAGCCAGGAGCAGAGTAGGTGTTCATATATGCACACAGGCAAACAAGCATTCACAGACAAAGGGAGAGACACATGTTGTAGATACCTGCATTCCTTGCATCTTTCCATTCAGCTCATAATTTAAAGAAAGTATGGTTGAGTTTGCAGAGATCTGCCACAAACAAATAACCATGGCATCAAACAATCCCCGTTCTGCTTCACGAAGATATGAAAGCAGACTAATATGTATTATGGCAACTGAGCCATCTTGCATAGTTTTCTTCTTTTGCCTAAAGTATTCTAAAAATTCTTTATTTTATTTCATTTAATCTGTTTTTCTAGTTGTGGTGCAGGAGTAAGATAAGGACACAGCATCCCTATGCCTGTTTATTCAAAATCTTATTTCATCATTGCTCTGGTTTTTGTGATTTCAGGAGATAAAACCCATGTTTAAAACTGCCACAACTAGAAACTTACTTTCGTTTTTTCTTCTTCTCCAAGTTTGGATCCCCAGCAAGTTAACATTTCTACTGCTATACACTGGTACTTCTTAAGACAAATGCCTTGTAAGACACACACAAAAAAAAAACTCGTAGGAAGAAAAAAAATCCCACAAATAGGCATGCTTTGAATGACAAAAAAAAATCCCTATGGCAGACCTGCACAACAAGTTGACTGCGGGCTACTGGTAGCCCCTGAAGGGTTAAATAGAAGCTTGCAGTCTGCCAGCTGAAATCCCCCCTCCCTCCTCCCAGATGATCAGCGCTGCATGCTGGGAAGAAGCAGCCCAAAGGGCCGCGGAGAAGACTCCCGTTTGTTCCCTCCTCTGCCAGAGGCTTTGTTGTGCGGCGAACAGAAAAGATGGTGTATCTAGGGGTAGAAGTGGCGGTGGAGTCCCCCTTTCCCTCCCTCCCCAGCCAGAAGATTGTCGCCCCAGGAGCGCGTGGGGGGTAGAAGGGAGGCTGAGTCCTCCTTTCCCTCCATCCCCAGCCAGAAGATTGGCAGCGGCACAGGCAAAGGACCGGGTGGGAGACCCCACTCCGCCCAGATGCCCCACCCAGAAACGGGGGTTGCAGAGTTACAGCTGCCCCCACTCTCCCTCTAACTGCATCCATGATGCCGGGCCCAATCCTCTGCTGTGGGCTCACGGGAGAGCAAAAAACAGGCTGGGTGGGGGAGATTGGAGCACAAGGACCGCAGGGGATCCCCCACAGTAAATCCCCACCCTTGCCATCTGGGAGGGGTGGCAGGGATCTGCCATGGTCCCCCTGTCCCGGATCTCCCCCCGCCCAACCTGGTTCCCACTTCCCCCCGAGCCCACGGAGGAGGATCAGGCCCAGCACCACAACTGTGGATGGTGGGTCGCCGGGGGAGGACAGCTGGAGGCAGCTGCAGCTCCGCTGCTCACCCGGTCCCTCCCTGCTGCCACTGCCACCCACACCACCAGTTGCCACCCTGCCCCCACCAGATCACCCCCAGCACCACGGCCATGGGTGGGGGGCGATGGGGGAGGAGAGCCAGAGGCAGCTGCACCTCCACTGCCCCCCGAACCTCTGGGCGAGGTGCCTGGGTGGAGCAGGGTTCCCAACCTGGTCCCTCACCTCTGCCACTGCCGCTGGTCGCTGCTGCTGCCCCTGCCAGATTGGGCCCAGCACCATGGCCACGGGTGGGGAGTGATGGGGGAGGAGAGTCGGTAGCCACCGCTGTGATTTGCGCACAATTAAGGTCAACTGTGGGGGGACATTCATCACGGTCAGGTGGGCTGTTCAAACTTGGATAACCCTGCCCTATGGGATACTTTGCAAGACAAAAACCATTCCGCATGTGCCCGGGGGAGGGGGAGTTATTTTTGTCTTTATTCTAGCCTCAGGAATTGATTAATCCATTCCCAATGCATTTCTATGGGAAACCAAGTTTCTTAAGACAATTTTTTTCATAAAACAAAGCAACCTTTAGCCTCCGGAACAGATTAATCCATTTCCAATGCATTCCTATGGGAAACCGCATTTCATAGAACAAACTTTTCTTAAAACAAATTAAATTTGTTTTAAGAGGTACCATTTTATTCTGTGCTTCCATAGAATTATAAGCACAAAAAGGATGAGTATGATCTCACACCTAGAACAAATGTTACCTTAGACAACGGATGTTGCTTCACCTGCCTTTTATTAATTCAGTTTATTCCACTTATGAACTGCTGTACAATATTTATGTATGATTTATCTTTGTGTTATATGATATGTTTGGTCATAAGATTGCCCAGCTTGGATCCTATCATCACTGTATCTTTAACATGTGACTTAAGCTTAGTAGATGCTTGAGCTCTTTGTCTTTGCATATTTAAGAATGAACAAATAAGCAAAAATGAATACAGTTCTGACAGTGTGGCCAGTGTTACAGGTGAAGAT
Source organism: Phrynocephalus guinanensis (assembly GCA_037367245.1). Taxonomy (NCBI): domain Eukaryota; kingdom Metazoa; phylum Chordata; class Lepidosauria; order Squamata; family Agamidae; genus Phrynocephalus; species Phrynocephalus guinanensis. The sequence continues at coordinate 23,811,469 of CM074741.1, forward strand.
GAACTTTGTATTTTTGTTTCAGCTCTTTAGTTGCAGAGCTCTACTGATGTGGATCACCTGAGTAGCCTCTCCCAAAATCCTCTCCTGGATCATATACTGACTGGTGCTTGACACACAAGTTCCAGAACTCTTTTTGGAAATGTGCTGTCTTGTACCTTTCTGCAGCTGCCAAACAAAGTTTTGCTCTGCAGCTTAAAATTTACAGTGTAGCATTTAACCGGCCTTGAACTTTGATGTCTTGGTAGGTGGTACCATGATTGTCTTACTCGTCATGCAGCGGAAGCCCTTCTTCTTTCCAACGGCAAAGATGGAAGCTATCTCCTGAGGAAAAGCAAAGGCGAAAATGTTTTCTCTCTCTCAGTCAGGTAAAGTGCTCAGAGCATCTTTCATATTATTGCATGGGAACCTCAGTGTTGAAATCAAGGCATGTGCCCTGTTCTCTGTCCTACTGCTATCACATCCTGAGTTACTGAGTAAAAGAAGCAGGGTCTTTACTCTGATTATTGTAGTTCCCGCTGTAACCGGGCTCTCTGTCTCTTTGTCTGTCCCACTCCACTTGTTACGGAGTATATTATAATAATAAAACGGAAGCAAATCAGATATAAAGAGAGTGGGATCATGTCTTAGAGATCTTTGACAGTTCCCCAGGATTATGGACATCTTCATAAATAACAAAGGTGGACAGAATATACACCAATATACAGTGGACCCTCATATAACAAATGGTTTGTATAACACAAAATGTACAATATAAATTTTCCGGAGATAGGGGAAATTTGCTTAACAGAATCGCCTATGGGGCAAATCTGTACAACATAAAAATGGTTGCTATTAGGGATCACTCTGTTTTCAGTGCATTCCTATGGGAGATTTGTATAAAGGAAAATTTACTTAACATAATTTCATTTGGAACAAATTAATTCCTTTATAGAAGGTACCACTGTACACTGTAACCGCTTTCTTTCTTTTTGTTTCAGAGCGAAGGATTCTGTGAAACATTTTCATGTCGAGTTCACGGGCTCCTCGTACAAGTTTGGCTTCAACGAATTTGTGAGCTTGAAAGACTTGATTATGCATTTTGCCAATCAGCCTTTAATTGGCAGCGAGACAGGTGACTTGCGTTGGATTTTATTATTCTAGCTTGTTATTATTAGTTTCTGTTAGGGGGGCTTTGTATGTGTGTGTGTGCCCATGTGTTTAACTTTTGTTTGCTGTACTCTAATAGTTAGGAAGCTTTTCCTGATATTCAGCCGAATATTCTCTTAACTTGAACCCTTTGTTGTGTGTCCTGCTCTCTGGGAAGACCGAGAACAGATCCTGACCCTCCTCTGTATGACAGCCCTTCAAATATTTGGGGAAGCGCTAATAGCTTTTGGGGGGTTAGGCCAGATATTTGAGGAGAGTTTTCAGTTTTCACCAGTACCACCAGAGAGTTTTCGTAGTCAAGTGGACATTTGATCCCAGGTTTCCTGGGCCCTAGTCTGATCCTTTATCCACTACACCAGGCATGACCAAACTTCGACCCTCTAGATGTTTTGGACCACAGCTCCCAGAATTCCAAGCCTATATTCCCAATGGCAAAGGACTGTGGGAGTTGTGGTCCAAAACATCTGGAGGGCCAAAGTTTGGACATGCCTGCGCTACACACTGTCTACGCATTATAAGAAATCCATTGCTTTGCCGAACACTTTTTGAACTACAGATAAAGGCCTCCTGCTACCTAAAGGACGTCGGATAACAAAGAAGTTGTTAAGCTAGTGAAGTGGTTCTCAACCTTGGGTCCCTGGATGTTCTTGGACTACAACTCCCAGAAATCCTGGCCAGCTTAGCTAGTGCTGAAGACTTTAGGAGGCATGTCCAAACTTTGGCCCTGCTGATGTTTTGGACCACAACTCCCAGAATTCCAAGCCTGTATTTCCAATGGCAAAGGACTGTGGGAGTTGTGGTCCAAAACATCTGGAGGGCCAAAGTTTGGACATGCCAGAGCTGGGGAAGCAAGCTTGAGGACCACTGAGCTAGTGAGAACTGTGCTTAATCGAAGAAACAATCAGTTGCTTTCACATTCATAAAAGGAGACTGGAGATAAAAGCCAGACAAGTAAAAGTCCCTTTAAATTAGTGAACCCCACATCCAGTGCACTCTTTGAGAGCTCTTGGTCCCTTGGAAAGCTGTATAAGGGTGTGACTACACAGAGGTATGAGGCAGATTTACCACTCCGTGGTATTTAAATAACTGCCATGGTTGACTTAAGGGGTAAAGTGAATTCCCATACTATGTACCGCTCTGCATCATCAGCATAGGGGCATGACCAGCAAGAACCCTAAAGGACTAATATTGACAATCATACAAGCCAAAAACAGCACAAAATAGTGTGAGTAGAAATGCTATTTTAAAAAACCTAAGGTTTTTAAAATAACCACTTTCTCATGCCCCAAAATTAGATCTTTTCACAGCTAGCATCAACATTATGTAATAGATGGAATAAATATTAAAAGCCACAGTGAGAAACAGAGCACAAACAGACAAATACTAGTCTAGTCACTTCCTTGTGGTGCAGTGGTTAAATGCCTGTACTGCAGGTAAAACTGTGCTCACGACCTGGGGTTCAATCTCAGGTAGTAGGCTCAAGGTTCACTCAGCCTTCCATCCTTCCGAGGTCGGTAAAATGAGTACCCAGCTTGCTGGGGGGGGGGGCAATGTGTAGCCTGCACACTGTAATTAAATTTGTAAACCGCCCAGAGACTAATTAAAGTGGTACAGGGCGGTATATAAGCAGAACACTTTGCTTCCTAAGAAGCCAAGTTAAAAGTTGCTCCCTGCCTAGTCTTCTTGGAATTGTTTTGAATCCTCTCAGACCCCCTTTGAAAGAGTAATAAACTGCATACGTAAGACTATACATGTTGTAAATAAATAAAATGTGGGTGTGTGGGAAGAGCCAGTCACTGACTGGTTGCGTACACTTTGGTTTGACTGCACCCCCAACAGCTCTGTGGAAATGCTATGCTGAGGCATTCACCAGGCTTCAACATATTTAAAACATGGACTGTAGAAGGGGCAAGAGAGCTTTTTCATTCTCTCTCTCTCTCCATGGCTTCAGAGACTAGGACTCGGGGCAATGGTTTCAAACTACAGGAAAAGAGATTCCATTTGAACATTCGGAAGAACTTCCTGACGGTTATAGCTGTTCGGCAGTGGAATAGGCTGCCATGGAGAATGGTGGAATCTCCTTCTCTTGAGGTTTTTAAGCAGAGGCTGGATGGCCACCTGTCGGAAATATTGTGATGGGGGTTCCTGCATGGCAGGGGGTTGGACTAGATGGCCCTTGAGGTCTCTTCCAACTCTATGATTCTATGATTCTCTCTCTCTCTCTCTCTCTCACACACACACACACACACGCACACGCACACGCACACACACACACACACACACACACACACACACACACACACACACAGAGAGAGAGAGAGAGAGAGAGGGAGTGTTTTTGTCTTCTTTTTACTTTATTTTTGCCTGATATGAAATTCATGGGTGATTTTGGGCTACTTACTTCATGTTGCTTTGAGGATAAAGGTAGCTCCTACATGCTGCCCTGAATTCAGATGAGGGAGAAGGCCATGCTGTAACTAATGAATAAACACAAATGTCCCTTCCTCTGGTGGACCAAGAACGTTTATGAGTGGAAAAAGTTCTTCTACACCAGATCCTTCAGATTCAACACTTGTGTTGTTTGGACAATTATCCAAGTCTTGGCAGCAGTAGCTAGTTCGATTTGACTTTACTGGCATTATTGCACACACTGCATTTGAGATAAATGATTTTTTTACTGCAGTTAAGAATTCTTAAATTTGAATAGGTAATCAAAGATCAATAACAAAAAGAACGAAGAGGAAAGAAATGCATTGGGCAACGGTACAGTAATTTTTTTTAACTACTGCTGTCCGGGCCAGAAATGGTTTAAGCCCTTTGAAGTGTCATATCTATTTCCTGACATGAGTGTTAAATCTGCATTGATGTGGCCTTAGCTGACTTACTGGCCTGAAACTTGAGCTCTGTTGTTAAGCAGCTCCTAAATTGGTTTGTTATTTCACACAAGAGATGCCCCGGGTCTCTTTGATAGACAAGTCCAGCTCAGAAGAAGAAGAGCAAGAAGAAGGCCATTACCAGCTTGTTCTGTGACAAATAAGATTAACAGGGGTGTAACTTAAAAACACCCAACAACCTTGCTGTCTGAAGAAAGTGTGGTCTAGACCAGTGGTTCCCAACCTTGGGTGACCCAAGTTGGACTATAGTTCCTGGAAATCCTGGCCAACACAGCAAATGGCAAAGGCTTCTGGAGTTGGACTCCAACAACACTTGGGTTATCCAAGGTTGGCTATATGGGCAATATTGACTTCAGCAGTATTGCCCATATAGCCTTGGTTAAAGGGTCCACATGCCCATGCTATTTTTCATGCTGCCAACACCCTCTGTCCTCCTGTCTTCAAAACAAAGGCAGACTCTTGGCTTTGTGGGTTTAGTTAAGTATAAATGAGTGTTTCCTTGCTTAGTAAGGGATAGTTGATAATGGGAGGATTACAAGTCAGCAGGGTGCTTTAAGATGATTCCTCCTCCCCACTCTTTGTTCTATTCATTTTATTCTTCCATTTTGGGAATACTATCTGATGAAGTGGGCTCTGGTTCATAACTTATTATAGTGTGATAAACTTGTTCATCATTAACATTCCGCAAGACACTTTGTTGTTGCCGCTGCAACAGGTTGTGGAAAACAGAAAAGCTCAGTGTGACACCAGAGCCCCCAACTTTGGGTGGTTTAATATGTTTATTTCCTCTCAGTTGAGGGGCAATTGTATGATCCAAGTATAAATCTTCTCAGTGCTCCCTGCAAATATTGTTTCCCAACGTAAAAGAAAATAGACTTCGTATATGGCCAGACGCCTGTTAAGTATCAGCCACTTGGTCCAGTTCTGGTTTTCATCTGGCTGGGAGACAAGTTGGATGCTATTGAGCTCCATGGATAAAATGTGGGAGTAAGTAAATTCAAATAAAGTCAAAAAGTCTAGTCTTGTTGCAAACCGCCCAGAATGGCCTTGATAGCCAGATGGGTGGTATATAAATAAAATAAAATCAGTCAGTCAGTCAACTCCCCTACCCCTCAAGATGTAGTCCACCTGGATTGTGTCTTGTCCAAGCTCTGTGGACATCTTCTGGGTCTTGTGCAACCCTGGTGTTTTTTAAAAGGAAACATACTGGAAATGTTTTTGCATAATAAATATGCATTAGGAGCTTTTTTTAAAAAAAAGCTGGAAATGCAACAGTTTATTTGTAGTTAGTTTTTAATACTGCGTTGTTTGTACTCCATTAGTTCTGTCCCAGCCCCTCCACTACCACCTTTCCTGCCATCTGTTATATCCATTAACAGTTAAAGAGTTGGCACCATGTGATATCAGTGAATCTGATCTGCAGTGATGAATGATAGACTTGCTTTGTCGCTTCCCAGCTCCCTAATCAGATTCTGCTAGCTCTGTGAAACTGCTTTCATCTATCTAAAAGGACAGTACCACCAGCTGGAAAAGAGGTGTTAAAACCTCACAATACGGATGAACTTGTGCCCTTCCAGTTCGTTTTCTAAATGAAGCAATACACCGGAAACCGAGGCTGACACCGGAGATAAATTATTGCTGATTTCAAACACAGGTGGCCCTGAAACTACAAAACCCAGAGGATTAGAAACTGGATTAATGGATGTAGTGTAATTCCCCCTTTATCTTAACAGAAAGCCCCAACTTTCTTTTACTGATTAGCAGTAAGTAGAAGCAGGCTGTTCTCCACAATTCGGTCATTATAAAAGAACACAACTGTGACTGGTGCAAAGTGACTAAAATGACTGACACAATGGTCTCATGGAATCATAGAATCATAGAGTTGGCAGAGACCTCAAGGGCCATCCAATCCAACCCCATGCCATGCAGGAACCCCCATCACAGGACTCCCGACAGATGGCCATCCAGCCTCTGCTTAAAAACCTCCAAAGGAGACTCCACCACCCTCTGTAGCAGCATATTCCACTGCTGAACAGTTGTAACTGTCATGACGTTCTTCCTAATGTTCAAATGGAATCTCTTTTCCTGTAGTTTGAAACCATTGCTGTGTCCTAATCTCTGAAGCCATGGAAAACAAACCTGTTCCCTATCAAAAATGGGTGTAGCACCCGGCTGTTGAGGAGAAATTAGTAGCTATGCCTCAGGTTCTCCTCAAGGCATAGATTCCTTGAGGAGAACCTGCTTCCCTGTCTGAAGATGGGGAAGCTGTTGTGTATAGGTATTTATTTCAGTTTATTTTGCTTCTTCACATGAGACAGAATCCTCAACAGAGTGTGTCTCTCGCATGGAATTCGATTGTGATTAAAGCAGGCTCCACTCCTCAGGCAGTTCCCTTAATATATTTTGTTTCAATATGAGTTAAATCACAACTGAACAAGACTGAAATTTTGCACATTGAATGGACTGGCACAATTATTCAAGCATTCCAATTGCAGTGACAGTATTTTAAGAGGGGCAAAAAAAGAGAGAGTAATGCTCCAGATTAATGTTGGCTTTGAGTTTGGGGGTTCTTCAGTGTACCTCTGTCCAGTGACTCTGCCTTCTCAGTGCCATTGTCACCAGCGACTGCTGCTCCTCATGTCCTTTCTCATGATAACTAGAGCTGGTTTGTATGTCAGGGAGAGAGCCAACAAGCAAACATGACTGGAATTTATATAGAACTGCCTGAACCACTCTCAGGGTCCCAACACCAAGAAAGGCCTGAAAAACATCAACCAGAAATCAGACCTTCTCCATAGTTGCCCCTCATCTATAGAATACATTGCCCCTTGATCTATGCTTAGGCTCCCACACTTAAAATCTTTAAAAGCCAGTTAAACACTTGGCTTTATAAGGCAGCTCTCCCAGAATCTTAATCATAATCTCTATACCTTTAACACCTAGAAATCTCTTTTCTTCGCCTCTTGTTATGTAAGACTCAGTTCTTACTGAAATTGATTACAGTTACTTTCATTTTTATGGCTGTATCTTTAACTTAATGTTGGTCAAATTTGTAATTTATTTGTCATTGTTTGGTGTTTATTATTCCTATTTTGTTATGTTTTAAACCACCCAGAGTAGCTTTTGAGCTAGAGGGCGGGTATGCAAATAAAATAAAATAAATAGATTTCCTGTTTTACCAGGCCATTCACCCTTTTCCCAGTATGAGGGGCAAGCAAACAAGCAGGTTGCCAGCAATGAAGATACGCAGGAGATCTATCAGCTTTTTGGCAAGCCAGTAGAACCCACTGGAAGTTGGAATGATCCCCTTCCCAACTGCAGTTCGTGTGTGTCCAAAAATGTATTTTGTAGGGGTTGGAAATTCACAGTTGCTGCTTTTTGAGGTTCATTTAACTTAGAGTTACATGGTACTGTTAGTTGAGTAAAGCGTTCCGTGATTTTGGGAGATTTTGATCACATGCTATCTTGATTACTGTGAAGATTCTTTGTTATTGGCTCAGGTGGAGAATTGACAACGCTCCTACTGCCATAATAAATATCTGGCAAAACAAACAAACAAACAAACCTAAATTGTTGACTCGAGTCTAATGAGATGAATGCTGAAGAACAGGCAGGCTTTAGATGTAACCACTGAACAATAGATCACTGCTTTCTTCTGTTGCACTTTGTATATAAGTATGTAAAACTAAAACAAAAGCATCTTATGTACTGCCATAAGAGCTGTCATCGTTGGTGCAACAAAACACTCAGGAAACCCCCAGCCAATGCTGAATCTCTTTGAAAAATCGCAAGGGGAAAATTTCAAGTGCATTGATACCCGTCAAGTTTTTGTGCACTTTCCACTTGGGCAGGTGGGGGGGATGATGACAGATGAATCAGCAATTATTTTTTATTTAGGCACCCTGATTGTACTGAAGTGTCCCTATCCCAGAAAAGTCGAAGAACCTTCCATTTATGAGTCTGTTCGGGTTCACACAGCAATGCAGACGGGGAGAACGGAACTTGATCTTGTCCCTAGCGCACCCTCGGTGAGTTCGTCTTCTGCTGGTGAGCTGGAAGAAATGTCGGGTGGTTGCCAGAGGATATTTTTATTTGAGTGGTGCAGATGTGTGGTTTTACAGCACAACTCCAGAAAGCCCTCTCATTTCCACTGCAGTCTGAACCCTCAAATTTCCACTTGCCTTCTTTTCATATCTTACTGTGGAAATCTGATTACGTTTGGGTAAAAGTCTTGGAGAGAAAGCGTCACCGACATTTCAAAACTGTGGTCAGAAGCCTCTTCTTGGGAATTGCATTCTGATAACCCCAAATTGTGTAGAACAGGGCTGTCTAACTTTGAACAGGCTAAGTTCTACTTTTTTCTGGCCCAAAGTGCCTAAGGGCTGCTGCACGAATACCTCTACTCATGAGTTTTAACCATTCCAAGCACATGCTTGTAAGTAAAAATACTGTATTTGTAAATAGAGCAGCGGTTTCCCATAGGAATGCATTGAAATCCAAATGCATTCCTATGGGAAGGCTGACCATGCATATACTTCCCTTGCACCTGCTCAATCCTCTGGCCAGTGGGGGGAGCAGGGGACCACGCCATGGCCCTTGAACTGCCCCGCTCGGCTGAGGCAGTGGGCTGGCAAACTGAGAACTTTGCTGGGGCAGTGGTGGTCCTTGGGATGCAGGAGGGAGGGGTGGAGAACTTATCCCCTCACTTTTTAATTGGTGGCTGGCGGGCTACTTTTGAACCCTTCGGTCTACCTGTTGTGCAGGCCTGGTGTAGAACATATGTAGAAAGTACAGGGGACATCAGCGGGTGGAGAAATCACTTATTAGCTTTCTACTTGTTGGATCAAAAGTCTTCTGTCCACAGAAGCAGCCCAGGAAGCAGATTTTGAATACAATTCTGATTGGAAAAAAATCAGAAAATATTGTTTTCCTTGTAGAAGCTATTTTCTTTGCAGGATGTGTTGTTATTCCCCAAAAGACTCTGAAAAATAAAACTCGTTGTGCCTGTGTCTTTAGATATTCTGTGATCATTTCACATATATAATGTGGCTGGCCAGCGTGGCTGTTTCAGCAGTTATTGCCACATTACCTCACGTGTACAATGTACAATGGGCACATTGTGTAAAGCCAGACAGTGTTCCATTGATTTGTGGGCTATTTAAAACTGGAAACATCGTATCTTTGGATAGCAGCTGTTCAGAGCATAGTAGCTTTAATCTGTGATTAAATCTGTGAAAAGGGATGCCCCTTTTCATCAAAGTGAATAGAATTACCTTGTCTGTTTACCTCAGATGTTCACAGGACCCATGGTCTTAGCAGAGAACCCAGTGGTTGAAATCCAATAACAAGTCACAACTAGATTAGGCCCATTGAATCATTGGAACTTATGTAAATATTGACTCACCAAATACCTCCTGATTCAGGGAGGTTAGTCTAGTTGTGGGTTACTGATGGATTGTAACTAGTGGCCCAGTTGTGAATTCGATTGGGCCTTCTTTACTTGGACTGGACTAAATGATCTCTATAGGGTCCTTTCCAGTTTTAAGACCTAATTATAAAAAAGAAGGTGAATGGATGGTTTTGGGTTGAAAAACCTAACAACTATTTTGCTAGCAATTCTAAGATTGCATCAAGACCCATAGTCCTTTCGCCCCTCCCCAATCTCCTGCTCATTTCCCCCCCACTCGTGGTTGACCTTCACATTTTTCATTACAGTTAGCCACCAAAGAAGGCTACCTGACAAAACAAGGTCGAATAGTTAAGGTAAGAAACACCCAATGCTTCTCTGTATCCTTCCTTCTCCATATACAGGCAGAATGTGAAAACATTTATATGTATTTAGCATTTTGTGCGATTGGAGAGAGAGAAAATGATAGAATCTGTAATACTGAACTGATGTTCTCGTGCAGAAGAATTTGGTGGAGAGACTCTCACTTGGCAAACTGAGATGGGTCCCATATGCTACTGTTTTGAAGTCTCCTGGAAGAGGGACAATAGTTCATTATTTTATTGGAAAATAATATCTTGTTATAGATACTGCCTTTGCAACAGGAATGATATCATGCATCATCATCAGTAGATGTCTGATAAAGAGTTTTCCCCCAATTTTGGGGACACGTACACACATTGAGTAATTAAGCAAAGTATTATTTCAGTGCCCATGATACCCTTTTCAGTTCTGATGTGCTTATACTCCTCAAATCTATTTTCTTTATTTTTTTTCAGAATTGGAAGACTAGGTGGTTTACATTGCATAGGAATGAGCTGAAATATTATAAAGACCAGACGGTGAGTGGACAAGTGAAACTAGGACATGTCTTTTAATTAGTTGCAAATTCATTCTCTCTCTCTCTCTCTCTCTCTCTCTCTCTCTCTCTCTCTCTGTGTGTGTGTGTGTGTGTGTGTGTGTGTGTGTGTGTGTGTGAGAGAGAGAGAGAGAGAGAGAGAGAGAGAGAGCAAAACACTGCGGAATAAAAAATTAGTTTACTTTTCTTAGGGTAAGTATTGTACATGTATAAGAAGTGAAAGTGCAGATCACCAAATAACAAACTTGCTGTTGTGTTGAATACAGCGATTATTCCTCTGCATGATTATTTCGCATGGGTATGTGGGAAGTTCTGCTCATTAAAAACCAAAACAGATTGTTTAAAAAATAAATTTATGTTCAAGTCCACAGAACCAATCAGAGCTCTTGACTTAACAGAATGCTCGGCAGTTCAGTTTGACTATTCACAGGACAAAGTCAACTGTTTCTGGTAAGTTGAGACTGTAATATAACTTTGGATGCCTGTCTGGGAGAAATGTGAATACTTCTGAACCATCATGTATCAAGGCAACAAATCTATTACTTTTTTTCTTCTCAAAAGACGCTCTGGTCAATGGCTAGCTTTTTCATTTCCTACCTGTGGTGCCATCCTAGCCCCATAATCCACTCTCTTTCTCCTGAAATATTTAGACACCTTTCCATTTTCCCCAACAGCATTACACATGCCAGTTGGCACCTCCCAACGACATCCATCTTAGTTCTAATCTTAGCTCTACTTTCTTCTAAGTATTCCCCAATATGGTGCCCTGCAGACGAGTTAAACCTGCTCGCTGGGGGTGATGTGAGTTGTAGTCCAACACACCCACAGGACACCCAGTTGGAGAAAGTTGGTGAATGTTCATGTATTCAATTTCTCCCTATCTTTCAACAACAACAACAACAACAAATTCCCATCTAACACATCTAAGTGAAAAACAGGTTAAAAACAGATTTTAAATAGTTGAAAACTAAACTAAAAAATTAGTTAGATTATAAAACAATTGAACTCATAATTTTAAAAAAACTCATACTAATCAACATTAATTCAGAGGGGATACCCTGAAATAGACCCTTCTCAGATCTTTGTTGATAAACCTTTGAGATGTTTTACGTATAAAAAGTTTTACTTGGGTTATGCTTTTGTTGCCTGTAGTCTAGCTTCTTCATATGTATTTCATTAACTGCTTCCAACTACCTGTTTGGACACATATTTAAAGTACTTGTGTGTGTGTGTGTGTGTGTGTCATTACAGTTGTGACCAACTCTTCGTGACTCCATGTCCATGGAGTGTTCTTGGCAGGAATACTGGAGTGGTTTGCCAGTTTCTATTCCAGGTGCCTACAGCACCTGGTATTCCCTGGTGGTCACCCATCCAAGTACTAACCAGCCTGCTCTCTAAGACCTTACAGATCAAAAGAGACACACTTATAACATTTCTAGTTCTCATTTGGGGGATCCCAGACTGACTTCCCCTGAGGATTGTGAACTGCTGATGGGAGGGGATAGATTCATCCAGATTTTTATTTTTAATCTATAGACACATTTCCTTATTATGCTGCACTGTTTTGGTCATTTATAAAGGGGGGAAAGTACATTATCTGCGTATAGATTCCTATTTGGAAGAAAAGTGGGATACATTTTCTTTGTTTTGCTTAACTTCCCATTTAGCTTTACTTTGCTGCATGGGTGAAATTGGACACGGGTGTTATCAGGAACTGTTTTTGTTCGTGTCAGTGACACCTACCCTTTATAATCTTTTTTAAATAGTTTAGTATTCCCACTGAGGACATATTATCTCTATGCAAAGACTGGAGTAGAAGCTGATGAATGGATCAAGATATTACAGTGGAAGCTGGTAAGAGTTTCTGTTTCACAACGTTTTCTTGCTTCTTCTTGAGTGTTCACTTAGGCCCTTTGTACACGACCCCTAAACTCCGCCGCAAATGGCTCCCAGCTCCGGAGCTTAGAATTGTTTCCCCACCAACTCCGGAGTTTACAGATAATTAAGTGCGACCACGCCCACCTAAGCGCGTCCCAGCGCACCTTTCAGGAACCTGCTCTTGGAGCGTGAAAAATCCCAGATCCGGATGTAACCTAGAGTGCTGGGCTCTCCTGGCTTCTGTTTGTTGTTGTTTTGCCCCCCGCCCCTTTAAGAGATCTGAATGCTGCCCGGAACAGAGCGAGACCAGCAGAACGGAGGTGAGCCTGCATTTTTTTCTTCCCTTTTTTTCTCCCTCCCCTCACGCAGACAGCAGCCAGGGGTGCAGAGGGGGTGGGAACATAGGAACAGCGACAAACCCCTAAGATCTCTGGTCCGAATTTAAGTGGCCAGCGGATCTTAGGGGTCGCGTGAAAAGGCCCTTACTTTGTTGATGATGAGAGACCACATTTTATGCTGAGAGAGAGGTGAGGTGGAATTACCCCCATTTTAAAAAGGGAGCAGGGAATCAACAAGTTAAGAACAGTGATGGTGGCGTGGTAGTTTTTTTTTCAAGGGTAAAACCAAATCACAAAGGGCATGGAAATTAATGATAGTAAAAGCACCCTTATGCATCTGAGTGCCTGCTAGAGTTTTTTTTAAGCAAGAGTCCTGGTGAATCAAGGTCCTGCTGGATCTAGCCAAGCACCATCACAATGGCCAACCAGGTACTTATGGGACATCCAGCAGTATCCCCAGTCCAGACATTGTGAGCAAAGATGATAGGAACTAGAGTCCATTGGAGTCCTGAACATCTGAATGGTAACCAGGTGTGGGATGTCTGTAGGTGAGTATGGGGATAACATTTCAAACAGAAAGTAGATTCAGGGAACAGACCACGCCACAGAGGAAGGGCAAAGTACACCCAAGGTGTTTGGCCAGTCATAATTGGATAGTGGAATAGATTATCATGTAATTCGTGCATCAATAGGGAGTGGGACTTGATGAGCCTTGGAATCTGTTCCAGTGCTATATCACTAAACGCAGTGATGAGTGAGTTCATGGCGCCTGATTTCTTACTGCCTGCTATAATAGTCCCCTAACCACATCACAACCCATATATCATGGCCCCACTATATTGTGGGACTGTAATAAATAGACCTTGTCCCTGCCACTCTCATCACCCCCACCAATGTCCCCACCACCCCATCACCCCCTCCGCTATCTCTGCCATCACCACAAGTGGCACAGCCATTGCCCCCCTCACCGCATGCCAACGTCACTGTCTCCCTCCAAGGCGGCTTTGGAGACGGGGGTGATGGTACAGGCGGCAGAGCGAGGGGGTGACGGCGTCTCCATATCACAGATTTCTGTTTATCTCTGGTGGGTTGGGAACCTAACCCCTGCAATAAATGGGGAACTACCATATCATATTGCTGGTCTTTTCTCTTGGACTTGTTCCATGAAAGCCAGCATTAAAATATAGCAGTTAGTCCTTAAGCTGTATGTATGTATGTATGTATGTATGTATGTATGTATGTATGTATGTATGTATGTATGTATGTATTTTATTTCCTTTTGTTTATCGTGTTGCTTGCACAAACAGGCTATCATTTCCAAATTCCAGTTGGTGCTTCTTTATTAAACTTTTATGCAAAAAGAGCATATCCTATTTTGAATGTATGCCTGGTACTGCGCTGGTCATACTGGCACTTCTAGCTAACTGGTAACAGAAATGTGTGTCCCTCTGGCTGTCAGCTTGTGGCTGCTTTTGCTGTTCGCCATCCTAGCCAGTGGTGGGGGACGATGGGAACTGTGAGCTAACATGCAGAGGGTTGGTAGGAAATGTTTCTCAAGCTGAACTATTAGACCAACATGGAAACAGTCGCGTGTGTTTTTTGTTTTGTTTTCCTTTGATTTTTGCCTGAAATTCTTGAAAAGACTAACATGGCTACCCTCTCTGAAACCATAATAGAGACTTTGATGTACTGTATCTAGCATATTTGTTCTTTATACAGTGGTACCTTGTATAAAGTAACTAATTCGTTCCAAATGAAATTGTGTTAAGCAAATTTTCCTTTATACAAATTTCCCATAGGAATGCATTGAAAACGGAGTAATCCCTAATCACAAATATTTTTATGTTGTATAGATTTGCCCCATAGACGATGCTGTTAAGCAAATTTCCCCTATCTCCAGAATTTTTCATGTTGTACAGATTTTATGTTACACAAACTGTTATACAAGGGTCCACTGTACATTTACCTCCCATTCATATATCTAAAAGTTCTTTCCATTTCGCTTTTGTCTAGTCACAGATAAGGAGACAATCCCGAGCGTGCAATGCCACCCTGAGGCCATAGCTCTTTCAGGATCCACACAGGCTCAAACGAAGGCACCCCCAACCCCAACCCCAAGAACGGCTGTTCGGTTCAGACCATCCAGCACTCTTTTGCCGCTAAGACCATTCTGGACTGCTCTCCCCTCTGGAAATATGCGACCTGTGTTGGAGATCATAATCCTTTCCCTTCAGCATCTAATATGCAGAAAATTGTTGTCCAGACTGTCTAGCCACTGAAAAAATGACAATTTTTGTAACTCCCTTTTCAAGTCATCTTAGCCGTCGAGAGCAGGAATAGATCTTGATGTGACCATGATGGATATTTCATTTTCTGTGGCAACCTCCAGTAGCTGTAATAGGAGGAAGAGGGACCCCAGCTTTTGCTGCTCTACGTCTCTTCTTCCTATGTGAACGGTTTCAGTGCATCTGACTCACAAAAGGAATATCACACTGTATGATCTTAAGGGTCGTTGTACAGCTTGAGCCGAAGAACAGATTTTGGCTGGATTCATCCTTTGACATTTGGCAAACTCTGCTTATTCTGAATCCTTGACATTGTGTTCTCCAGGACAAGGGATTGATATATGTGCCTACAAATTTTAAGGAAAATCTATGCATTGTAAGCAATTGCGAATGTACATCAGCTGGACTACACCAAAGCCTTGTCTGGACTCGCACCCTGTTTCTGACAGTGAGCAAACAGAGGCCTAAAAGACACAAAGTTGGCAAAGGTTTATATTGGCACAAGTGTGTGTCCTACTATGGTGTCCTGTGTCAATTAACTCAAAACCTCGACCGTACAATTTTAAAGGCCAATGTCAAGGCACAAGGTGTCGCAACAGTTGTGCTTGGAAAAATAAGGTTGATGATATCCAGGGTCAATATGCATAATGAAAACATTTTGTATAAGCATGTGAATAGATATAATTAGGCTTAATGTTAAGAATAGTCATCTAAACAGACCTATGCAGTACAGTGGTCCCCTGCCCTTTCGCGGTTCATATACTGTGGTCCCGCTATACCCCGAAAGGGCTTGAGGGAGGGGGAAAATGTTAGGGTTTTTAAACCTCCCCCCCCTTCCCCAGGCCCCGGGCTCCAGCTGATTGGCATTGGGGTGGGGGAGAAAAACCTTGTTTCCCCACCCCAGCACCAATCAGCTGAAGCCAGGGGCTTGGGGAAGGGGAAAAAAGGTTTTAAAAGCCTGGGCTTTTTAAACCTTTCCTCCCCCTTCCCCAAGCCCTGGGCACCAACTGTCGCTGGGGTGGGGATATAAAGGTTTTTCTCCCCCACCCCAGCGGCAATCAGCTGGAGCCTGGGGCTGGAGGGGGGGGCTAACATGCCTCCATGGACCACAGTATATGCTCATGGTGAGATGCCCCTGCATCTCACGGGGGGGGGGGGGGGGGAGAGAAGCAGCGCACAATGTTTAAAATGACTTTAAGCAACGGAGTCAAGTGCTTGGCTCCATTGCTTAAAAACATTTTAAACATCGCAGGTCCCCCCCAGGCCTGACCGGATCTGCATCTGCATATCACGGATTTTCAATGATTGCGGGCCAGTTTGGGTCCCTAACCCCCACAATAGATGGGGGTTACTGTAAAATAGCTGGTGGAACAAATCCTGCCATGTTTATTTTAACCTCCCCCCCCCCCGTTCTGCTTTTCAATCCTTGTACACCACCATTTTCATGATATGTCTGTGTGCCTTTCAGTATTTAATGTTCTGCATTAGAAGTGAAACATTTCAAAATATACTGTGACTACAGGGGACCCCTGACTTACAATGGCTCACTTTACAAACCCCACCATCCCATTTTACAACCATTCCAGTCTTTGCTAATGCTTCCCTCCTAGCATCCAACACTTGCTTTTCTGACCACTGTGATCCGTGCCATAAACTGGTGCATTTACATCACAAAATGAGTAGAGGTAGGAGGGGAGCAGTCAGCAAGCAAGATAGATTAATGAGTTGGGGTGAAGTGAGGAGTAGATTAAAAGGAGCAAGCAAGGTGTGGAAAGATGTCTTGCATTTGCATACAAGGCATGAAAACTCCAGGGACCAAATCTCAGTTTTAACCTAGATGACAATTCCTTTTGAGAACAACTGTATCATAATTTGTACCTTTTGTGTAGCGTTTCTAATAAACTGAGAGCAATACCAAAATACTAAACCAGTCTCTATGGGATGGTAATGGAATGGCACAATTCCCATACATTTTTAGTGCCCCAGAATTTTTCTGAAATATTCCTTGGTTAAACTGCTGCCCTTTAGCCAAAACTGTGCTCATGACCTGGGGTTCAATCCCAGGAATGTTTAGCCTACATAATTAAGCCACCCAGATAGTGCTTTAAGCACTATGGGGCAGTATATAAGCAGCATGTTAGCTTTTATTGCTTTCGCATCTTCTCTGAAGTGATAGGTTGATGCCATAATGTTTGGCCAATGCTCAGATACTTGTGCAGCATTTTGTATTAAGTGGAAGTGTCTTTATCGAAAAAGTGAAAGAAACCGAGTAATCATACATGTGCCTACCCATTGAGTTCATCTTCGTTGGTTCACTATGGTTTCTCCCAAGTTAGGGGAGGGAGAATTATAGACTAAACTTCCCTGCACTACACCCTGCTGTTTGTATTTTGGAAATGACCTGTATTAAGTTTCAAACAAACATCTATGTGCATTTTTAATCCAATATGATTGGATCTGTAAACTACCATTAACTGAAAAGTACAGTTTCCCAAATCATATTTTTTTAAAAAAATCCTTTGCCTTCACAAAACAAAAGAAGCTAATATTTCCAAGACAACTTTCAGAGCCTTAATCCTGTTTGCTTAAGCGATTAAGGTCAATTGCACAATAAGCCTCTCCTTCATGTGCTCAGTCTCACAAGTGGTTGTAGAACTGGGCACTTGTTCATAGGATGGGGTGGGGATGCAGCCAGAAAAGGAAAAAACCCAACACACTGTGCAATTGTCTTACAGTTTTCTTAGGTTGAACTAAGACAATTGAACTATGAACTAACATAGTTGTGCTTACCATAGACTAATAAAAGTCAATGAAACTTAATTTACTCATTTTCATTGATTTTGGTTGGTTTGAAGTATAACACTGGGACAACTCCAAGTAACATCTCACCCAATCATGCATATAAACACTATACTTCAATTTTAATTACTGGTGCTCTGTTTAGCTACACAAAAGGAGCTACCCTCAGATGGTGGGAGGAAATGGATTAAGCATGAATGTTTTTCAAAGAAAAAAAATCCTCATTCTTTTTTTCTGCTTCATATGTTACATCTATCATTTTCCCTTTAAACAGTATTGATTGCTAGTGAACTGTAGGTACCTCTCCTTTTGCTCAGATAATTTATCCTTGCTTTTCCTTACTCAAGTGGGATAAACAGATGCTGAAGAAATATATTGCACAAGGGCTTGGAGGGGCTCTGCAGCATCAGTGAAAAGCAATTGCTGGCTTGCCTCGCCTTTTAATGCACCGAGAAACACTTTAAAAATCCCAGTGTTTGCATCTCTCATGTGACTCTGGAAATTAATGAGTGAAAGTAAGCCTGTCAAATACTTACAAAGTACCGATGGCATCTGGCTGAGTGTATGCTTTACTTTGAACAGCAGAGTGAGAACTGCAAGAAGCTCTTATTTTAAAAAAATTATGGTACTTTAGGACGTAAAAGTAACGGAGACATTCCTGAATTTCATTATTCTTCTGTCAAGAAATAATACACAATGAGAAGTCAATGCAGTGCTCAAATTGGTTTTGCATCTGTTTAGTAAACAGAAGGCTGTTTACTATTCACAACATGTCAGGCCAAATATTTATACTGTCCACAATCTGCAGACTAGCAACCCAATACCCTCTTTTTCTTGAGGTTCGTCAGGATCCATGCAAAGATCTCTTGCAGCAGTTTCCTGCTATAAAACAAAGTAGAACTTGTCAGTAGCCAAATGTGTTGAGGCACTGCTTGATCTCCAGCTCACAGCAGAAACCAGAGGTTGCCCTGTTTCAGCAAATGGAGTTTCCCTTTGCACAAGGGGGTATTGCCTAAATCTCAAGGGGAAAAATAAGTGTATATAAAAAGTGATGAGAATAAACAGAATTTTGGCTCTGGTAGGTTACTTTAAACCAGTGGTTCTCAACCTTCCTAATGCCGCAACCCTTCAATACAGTTCCTCATATGTTGACCCCTTGCCCTGCTCGGAAGAGGCCACAAGCCCCCTTTGGCAGGCCACTGCCGCAGGTGCCATTGAGAACTTTCCTCTATAGCAGTGGTTCCCAACCTGGGGGCCGGGACCCCTTTGGGGGTCACAGGGGTTGCTATGAGCCAGTGAAGAAAAAGGCACAAATGGCTTGGGTCTGGAGGAGGAGGGAGAGGAAGGGGGGAAAGAGTGAGTTACAGCTTGATAGGCTGGAAGGGATGTCAGTCAATTGCACCGGAGACTGTGATTGGCTGAGGGTGCCTGTAGAAGGAAGTTCTTTTTGGCAGTGGCCTGCCAAAGGTGGCTTGTGACCTCTTCCAAGCAGGACAAGGGGTCACCACAACATAAGGAATTGTATTAAAGAGTCATGGCATTAGGAAGGTTGGGAACCACTGCTCTACAGGCACCCTCAGCCAAACACAGCCGCCATTGCCATTGACTGACATCCCCTCCAACCTATCAAGCTGTAACTCGCTCTTTCCCCCCCCTTCCTCCCACAGACCCAAGCCGTTTGTGCCTTTTTCTTCACTGGCCCATGGCGACCTCTATGAAATGGTCATTCGACCCCCAAAGGGGTCCCGACCCTCAGGTTGAGAACCATTGCTTTAAACTATCTTTGTACATAAGCATTGCATGGCTGCTTTCAGGTTATTTTCTCCCAGACCAGAACTGTGCATATCTAGAAAGACAACCAAGAGGGCCCTATATCTGATCAAACCTGAACTATCACCCAAGGCAAAAAATGTTGACACTGAGGCTGTGCGACTTCAGGGACATCATGAGAAGGCAGGATTCTCTGGAAAGACAACAGTGCTGGGAAAGATGGGGGCAGCAGGAAAAGAGGAAGACCAAATATGAAATGGATTGACTCCCTTAAAGACCAACAGGCTTGAATCTAGAAAAGCTGTGTATGTGTGGGGGGGGCTGCCAAGGAGAGGCCATTTTAGAGGTTGCTCACTCACAGGACCCCATGAGTCGGAGGCAAATGTATGTCATATATTAACAATTGAACTTACAACCTGCCACAGCCTAGATTTTTTTTCTAGGTGTATGAACTTTCAAAGATTAAAAGCTCACAATCTTTTTTTATTCCATCCTTCAATTATTTGTTTGCTGGAACTACAGAAAAACTGTTCAGAGGCAAAGGTGGATTTTTATGCTATGTATTTTCACCAATGATAACCCACAAATATATTGTCACTTTCATGCTTCCCTTCTCCAAGCAAAAACATGGCCCAAATTGATAACGCAAGCAAGCTATAATGCAGCTTTGGAAGCTCTTCCTCTGGCCATCATCAGGCTACACATCTCATCCACTCGTTTATTTGGGTTTGCTTCAGGACAAGCACAGAAAAAGGATCCAGACCATTGCCACCGTTACACTTGTTCAGGCATCAAATTAAAACCGGCATGAAATGAAGATTTTAACCACAATGCATTATAGAACAGATCATTGATTGGTTTGATCTTTGTGTAAAAAAAGGCTGAAGAAGAACAGAACTGCTGTGAATGTGTTTGAAGAAAGACCTAAGGTTATTGATATTTAGCTCTCCAAACAATGAGTCACTGATTGTTTATAATACTAGCAAATTCTTTAAAAAACCACTCCAAGATCATGTGAAAATACATTTTCTGTTCCCAATGTATAGTATAGGATGGTAACTTAGAAGAGAGAGAAAATGCACCAATACAGTGAGGGGGGTGCTGTGGGTGGCATATTTTGTGTAGCCTGAGGTTAACTCCACAGGAGTCATTATAGATGCTCCCCGCCAGACCCCTCAGTTCAACCTAAGCAGTTGCAGCCATAACCTAAGTCTCTTCTTCATACCATAGCTCACATATCTCGTCCTCCCTTTACAAACAGACTGATCTTTCGCTTCAGATTTAGCATTATGTACAGTTTGAAAGCTTAGGGTAATAAGAGATAATTGGAATTTCCTCCAAGACCACTGTGATGGGCTGTTGAAACCACTGCCTGTTGGACTGGGAGAGATACTGCAGTCTGGTGATGAACCTGGGTTTAAGAGACCTCCACGACTTGCCAGAGCTCTTCAAACAAGGGAGCAAGTTCTTTTTCCAAGTTTATGATCAATCCTGTAAACAAAACAAACAAACAAAATAGGAACAGGGGGAGGTGACAGAACAAAACCTGTCGGTCCATCACACTAAGGAGATCATTTTGTCAAAAAGAACGGATCCCTCCCTCCCTCCATCAAGAGAACTAGAACTGAAAATTTCACATAGTTAAACATTTTACTTCAGCTTATTTTTGTTTGAAAAGTGAGCACTACAAGAGAGGACACACAGCTGACGGATATAAACTAGGTTCTGTGCAGAAGATGTCAGGTTACATACAGTACTGGTAGCAGAGAAGCTTTTAATCTACCTTTGCTCTTGTGGTGAAACCAGACACTAAAGCATGATATTAAGTCACCACCTTAAGAAACTCTATCACACAGAAGTATTGCCTAAGTAGCCCTCTCAGCCTGAGAAAGAGGACACAAGAGTTGATCCTTGTACTTGATACTCTGGCTATCCAGTTTGTTGGTGTGTCAAATTGCCCATCTCTGCGCTCCCATTTTTGACATATTACACTGCCACAATTGTTTTGTTAAAAACATTTTCATGTACTGTCACGTCTACAACCTGAGAAGGGCACTGTCTGCCTGTTTGATGCAACTGAAATTTAAATGAGATCTTCATGCCTTTTTGACAAACAGTGGCACATGTTACATTTTAAATCTATTACTGAAGGCTGCAGAAATGTCTCATGCTCTAACCATACCTGTATTGGCACTGCTGCTTGCAATGAAACTCACCACCAAAGGTAACCTATTGAACTGAATGACCTGCAAGAGAAGAGACACAGTGACTTCAAAATCCAATGCAGTAATTTTGGGACTGGCAGTTCACAAAGCCTGCTATGTATATAATTCAGTTCAACAGACCAGAAAGAACTAGATATTCTTGGCTATTCCTCCTGTGAAAGGGGTTATTTTGAATGGCATTGATGTGATACATTAAATACACAAACTTGGGATACTATGCCATGTGTTATTTTATGAAAACAGGATTATGGTGAACCTGGCAGCGGCCAGGAAAGCCAATGTGATTCTTGGTTGCATCAACAGAACCATAGTGTCTAGATCAAGGGAAGTGATAGTACCACTCTATTCTGCCCACCTGGAGTACTGTGTCCAGTTCTGTGAGCCTCAATTTAAAAAGGATGTTGACAACCTCAAGCGGGTGCAGAGGAGGGCGACCAGGATAGTTAAAGGTCTGGAGAAAATGTCTTATGAGGAATGGCTTAGGGAACTGGGAATGTTTGAAGCTATGATTAAATATTTGAAAGGATGTCATATTGAAGAGGGAACAGGTTTGTTTTCTATGGCTTCAGAGACTAGGACTCGGGGCAATGGTTTCAAACTACTGGAAAAGAGATTCCATTTGAACATTAGGAAGAACTTCATAACAGTTAGAGCTGTTCGGCAGTGGAATATGCTGCCACGGAGGGTGGTGGAGTCTCCTTCTTTGAAGGGTTTTAAGCAGAGGCTGGATGGCCATCTGTTGGAAATATTGTGATGGAGTTCCTGCATGGCAGGGGGTTGAACTGGATGGCCCTTGAGGTCTCTTCCAACTCTATGATTCTATGATTCAAAGTGATAACCATGAAAACACCGGTTCCACCAAACAGCATAGCACATAGGTAGTGCAGTGTTGCCCACAGCTGTAAAAACCATCTAATTAGATTTTGAAAGTCCAATAAGAGATGCTCTGCTATAAAGAAGGCAAAAACAGATAGCAACCAAATCACCACCCAGTGTAAAGTTTAAATCTCGACCCTTCCAAATTCATTTGTTAACCAACTGTTGAACTCAAGCCTTACCTGATATGTGTTGTAATAACAGATGATACTCTTGTTCTTGGAAAGTCCCAGTTTGCTGCCCTGGTCTGTTGCAAGTGCAAAAGTGGACAAGAAACCAGGTCGAAGGGCATGCTCTGGTGCATTATCATTGGCAACTAGAACAAGAGAACACTTTGCATCTGACTTCTATATATTTTTCCATATATGTACATTTTGACAAGTTTACAATGGCAGGGAAAGCCCTGTTCTCTTGGATGGTGTCATCCATGCTCCAGCCCGTACACCATGCCCTGCCACCACCAATCTACAGATCAATGAAAGTGGATGTGCTTTTAAAGAAATAAAATATTCCATAAGCCAAGGTCTTAGAATCAGAGAGTATGGCCATCTATACAGCTAGGGGAGACATGAGGATATCAGAGACTATGGCCATCTATACAGCTAGGGGAGACATGAGGATATCACACTATTGCATAAATGGGCTCATGTCAACCTTGAATGATGCCCTTTTTAATTAGAAATGAAATGTCTGCTGATGCATTCTAATTTTATAAAGCAACAGTGTTATGGAAATATGACAGGTCAGTTTCTTTCAGTTCCTAAGATATGTTCTGAAAACCATTGTGTTATTTTGCACACAGCCTTGAATAATGCTTGGGCTTCAGTTTTCACTGATGTAACACAAAGGAAAACTAGCTCATATAGTTACCCAAGAGCAAAGGACCAAGGAAGGAGCTGACACACAGCTTCCTCTGTCTTAATATCCTCCCCTCACGTCATAGTCAGGAAAAGGCATCAGTGGGTATTGTACTTCCTGCCAACCCACATTCAAGTTGGATGTCAACAGGAGAAGGGAATGTCTAACCTAGTGTGTAGAAAGGAAGGAGACACTGGGTTTTGCAATTGTATGCTCATGTTAAGTCTTGCAAGCTGTGTTTTTAACAAATACCAGAAGCTAAAAATGTTCATTATAGTGCATGTTTATCTACAGTAGATTAGGAGATCATAAGGTCTCCAAGCCCATATTTGTGCTATCCCCCAATCAATGGCCAACAGGGAAAAGGAAAGAAAAACTACTCATAAAAATCCCTACATGTGACTATTCTCCCTTGAAATGTGACACAGTGCCCCCATTCCGATCATTTAAGTTTTTCAAAACAGGAAGTGGATTGCTTGTCATTTTTAGTTCACGTTGAGATTGGAGCAGCTTCCAGTGGGCCTCGGTTATCGCAATTTGGTTGCTGGGGCTTTGCTGCTTTATTTCTATCTAGATATACACAGCTAGACTTACCTTTGATAACAGGCACGCCGTCTCTATCTGACACTACAATAGCATGAAGTCCTTCAACGCTGGAAATTAAAGAGAAAAACTGCTCAGGAATCTGTGGACAAGCACCTGGGGCTGAACTGCCAGGCATTTTGACAATTTACTCTTTCTATATTCATACCAGAGCACTGCAAATTTAAAATTATGTAGAGATATGAAATATAGGTAAAATTAAAAACAGATTAAAATGTTAAGATAATTGTACTGTAAATTTATTTGGTGACTGATCAGTTTAACAATTATAATTGATAACTAATTAAAAAATACTGTATTCTATTAATAGACTTCCCAACAGAACCTGAATGTATTCATTTGAGAAGCTGTCACAGGCACGTTGCTTCAACCAAGATACAACCCTCTCAACAATAAACTTTCTTCCACGTGATTGAAAGATTCCGGCCAGATGTAGGTCCAACTCTGATGATAAACAAAACTTGGCCTACCAAGATAGCTATGAAAACCTATGTATTCCCCCACCCCCAAATCCAATGAAGGAATACTCGGTGGAGTTTTAACATTTCAATGCAATGTTAGCACCTCTGCAGCCATCTACTAGAAATTCAGCATTGCTAAAACTGATGTTGCAATGGTGTGCTTTGTATGTGCTTTCAGAAAATACTTCCACATTCAAGAGAGTGGCATGTATAAGAGATACCTCTTCCCTTCCCTGGCAGTGTATCTCTAGCACATCACTTCAGAGAGCCCTCTAACATTAAAGAAAATATTATCAGGAAGAGGGTTGAACCCAGCAAGAGGAGTGGCGTGAAAGCACTGTTGTTAAGTCCCGTTCAACAGGTCCTACCCTAGTCAAGACTTTATATACAAAATGAAATTAAAGTAAGATCTACTGTAATAAACAGAACTTATCTCCTGCGAAAACATTTAAAACTGGACTGAAACCTCAGTACTGATTTACTGATATACCTTACCTTGGTAGCTTTTTATACAAGGATCTTTTCAGCTCCTAGAGGATGAAAAAGCAAGCAAGCAGGTGGGTGTTTATTTTTAAGCCACTGATATAATTAATATACAAGTGATCATGCATTTTTATTCTATAGATACAGTATTAATCTAGATTTAGGAAAAGGGAAGGAAAACACTCCAGGGACATATTTCCTCAGGAATAACCTGCTGGGAGCCATATCTCAGTGTTAAGAGGCAGGATCAGATGCTAAAATAAGTAAGACCGTCCTGTTTTACTCTTTTATTTTTCTCCTATCCTCTTTTCTCTTTCTATCTCTTCCTCCCCAGCCAATGGACTTCCATGGGAAAGAACATAACCGGAGAAGAACTTCTGGATGACTCAGTGGTTTAAGCATCTGGCTGCGGAAACAGAGGTTGGGAGTTTGATTCACTACTCTGCCTCTTAGACAGAGGTTGGACTTAATGATCAACACATTCTCTTCCAGCTTTGCAGTTGTGAGATTACATAAGATTCTAAGTATTTCATGTCAACAGTATGAAGTGAGAGCTGCTAAAATAAGGCCAAGGTCTTCAGACTGCTCAACACCTTGAATTAGAGTACATTTATACTTGATTTCAGAAGCATAACTACTCACTGGAATGGCCAGTAATTTAGCTTCTAGTACAACTTTCTGTCAACGTTTTGTACAAGTTATTCTAAACATGCATTATATATTTATACGTACATCTGCCATGTTGTTCTAGAAGTTATGATCAAATGAACTGTGAAGATCACTGGAAAAATAAAATGAAACACTTTGTGATAGTATGACAAAGTAGAGAAAATGACCAGCATTTCTTTCCTGGTTCTACTACTTTTTGTTTTTGAAGATCATGAAGCTTTACCTAAGAAATCAAATCTTGTTCCCACAAGACAGCGTAGCTCTGCAACCTATGACACCCAACTCACAGATTTTCCATAAGTATTTGATAGGTAGCTGGGGAAGGGAGGGAAAGGGTGTTGACAAATATAGACCTCTAGTTGTACTCAGCCAGTGTCCTGTGAATCTCTTTTATTTTTCAGATTTTTTATCTGAGAATGTCATAACCTCCTCTCCTAACTCTGCACAATAAAACTGATATGACCGGCAAGCGATACATTCCTTTCAGTCTAACCTAAGATAATGCTTTAGAAGCTATCCAACATCAAGACAGGCTATTGATCCAGCCACTCACTCTTGTTCATTTTGAGCAAAAGCTGCTCTCCAGGATATCAGGAAGTGAAATTCCAAGCTTATGAGTGAGGAGCATGTGATCCTCTAGATGAGTGGTTCTCAATCTGTGGGTCCCCAGATGTTCCTGGACTGCAACTCCCAGACGCCTCCACTACTTGCTGTGCTAGAAGGGATTTCTGGGAGTTGCAGTCCAGGAACATCTGGAGAACCACAGGTTGAGAACCACTGCTCCAGATGCCTGTCACTTGCCTCATTATTGACTAAGTTGCCTAGGGTACTTGGTACCTGCAGTCCCACCTCCAGATCCACTCAGCCTTTTAAACTGGAATGTTTGGGAAGAAACCTGGAAATGTTCACGTGCTATGAAAATTGTGCTGTGGTCACTTGTTTCACGGACTGTAAAACAGAAACATCTTCTTAGCCCAAGCATTCTCATTTGCTGCTTTTCATCACGCAGTTCTCATTCCTTATGGGGACTAATGGGATTTATAGTCTATAAGGAAGGCACCAGGTTAAAGCCGCATCCCCCGCCACAGTGGCACCCAAACTGCAAGCACAACCCTGAGGCTACCACACCATCTAGGAGGTGGCACATGGAACATATGGCGGTGGCACATGGAACATAAGCCACTGGAAGAGGCTTATTCTCGCCTGGAAGAGACAACTCCTTCTCTGAGCAGAAGAAAAAGGGGTGTGAAACCTTTGGTCCTCCATCTGCTTCAGGCGGCCATCCCCATCATAAACGCGCCCCTGTGATGGGCATTTCAGGCCAGATCACTAGAAAGGCCAAAGGGAAAGGAAGCCGAGAAAGGAGACCGCCAGCCCTTGGCTGCCTTCGTCCCCTCCTGGGGCGACGCCACCAGCTTTGTGACAGACCCACAACAGCCACGTCCGGCCCCCAAGGAGAAACTCCGCCCCCGTGGACCCCCTTTACCAACCTCCACTCTCTTCCGGGATCCAGGTTTCCGCGGTCCTCCCGCAACCTACGGCAGCATCCCCCTTTAAGCCTCTCCCGTCATATGACTAGCCGAAGCGGCGCCTGTCACGTGACTCAAGGCGGCTTCCTTCGCCCCTCCTCACACCCCCCCCCCTTCCGCATTAGCGGCCGGGACGCGACCCTAGAGGTAGCAAAGAGAAAGAGTTGTCTCTACGGAATCTTCGCGTGCAGTTGAGAGGTGTTTTTTTCCCCTCCCAGTCTACGCTGCAGCCGTGCTTGACTTCAGGTAAAACCGCCCGCAACCCGAGATGTGGTTTGTTTGGAAGTACAATAATTATTGTTATTTCTCCTGCGGATGGAGATTGGATGGCATACATTAAACAAATTTGCGGGGCACGGGCGGGAATGCGTACCTTTCACTGGATGTTTTTAAAAGCGTGGTTTATACTGTATTTACATTGTATTATAATGTAAGTTGAGTTAGTTTGCTGCCCTTGCTTTTAACTTTGGTTACTGTTTAGTTTGTTGTCTAATATATGGTGTGATCCGCCCCGAGTGCCCTTGCTGCCAGATGGGCGGTATAAAAATAAAAATAAAAATAAATAAATAAATAAATAAATAAATAAATAAATAAATAAATAAATAAATAAATAAATAAATAAATGTCTGTTTGTCTGATTTTTTTTGGAGTTTTTCTAAACTGGTGCCCTGCCTGGGGATGAAAAAGGGTTGTAGCCAGCCACGCCTGGAGAACACCAAGTTGGAAAAGGTTACTGCAAGTGTATTTTGGGTGGATTATCCATTGCAATGAGGAATTGCAATGGGAAAGAGAAAGATCAAACCTTGGATGACAGATGAAATTCTGGACCTCATATAGATGGTACAAGAGAGATGGAAAATAGAGACCCTGTAATTAATATATAAGCAACTGCAGAAAGAAATACGGCGGAAACTAAGAATGGCAAAGGAAGAAAAACTTTAAAAGGAATGTAGCGAAATTGAAGAATTGGATGCTAAGCATGATTCATTTAACATGTATAAGAAAATAAGGCAAGCAGCAGGTTTGTATAACAAATGAGGCTAAATGAAGAGAAATGAGTGTATGACAGACGGCACATGGACTCCTAAAGTGTTCAAGAATACCCGTTTATGTTATCTGCCCTCAGTTTGGAATGGAGGTATAGTGACCCTAATAGGGCTTTCAAGGTAAGTGAAATATTTAAGTAGTGGTTTTACTGGTTCCTCTTCCCTGTCAGTTTCCATGGCTGAGCAGGGACTTGAACTCAAGACCTCCTGAGTCCTGGTCCTTCACTGGATCCACTACACTGAGTATCTGTACCAATATACTATATAGCAATCCACAATCAAGCAGTTATTATTGATACAAGAGTAGAATCTGTGGCTCCTCTGATAGTGTACTCAAAACTAAAACAGGTTTAAGCTACTATTTATTTATTTATTTCCATTTTTATACCGCCCGACTTTCCCGAAGGAACTCTGGATTGTTTGGGATTGAAAGTGATGCTTCAGCAGCCTGTGGTCCTGAAAAGGTTATTGTAAGCAAATCATTTCAGGATACAATTGCATATCCTTGCTAGTGGAAAAGATCAAAAGAACAGAGAGGCTCTAAGCCAAGGTTTCCCAACCTGGGGGTTGGCTTCTAAGGGGGGTCACAGTATTTATTGGAAACAACTGTGGGTTGCCTTACATCTTCCTTGACCTTTTAGAGTGGGTTATTCAAGTTAGGATGTATCTGTGTATATATGCATGAGAAACAGGCCATTTTGGGGGAGAAAGCAGTTTCTACTTTCTGAGAAAGGATTACTTTACCCCATTAAAAATGCCTTTTATGCAAACATAGCAGGGGGGTTGCAATCAGTTGTTTACTATAAAAGTGGTTGTGAATTTAAAAAAGTTAGGAACTGCTGCTGCACTAGGTCAACCCAATAACGTGTATGATTGGTACCAGACTCAAGCCCACAAGCCCTTTCCTACAAAAATCCACACCAGTATCCTAAATAAAATTGTGGGTGGAGAGGG
This sequence comes from Phrynocephalus guinanensis, assembly GCA_037367245.1. Classification (NCBI taxonomy): domain Eukaryota; kingdom Metazoa; phylum Chordata; class Lepidosauria; order Squamata; family Agamidae; genus Phrynocephalus; species Phrynocephalus guinanensis. Next base: position 23,840,588 of record CM074741.1, read on the forward strand.
AGACTTTTTCACATATGGAGCATTGACAAATAGGTCAGTTCTCTGGGGGGTTTCTCTCCACTAAACAGAAAGGGGGAGATGGAGGAGTTCAGGTTCCGGTTACTCTGCAGTGAGACAATTTGATAAGTGCTGTAGCTTATCAAGTTGAGTTCCTCCAGAGAAAAGGGACCCTAAGAGGGTAAGTTTTCTTGGAGAGGAAATGAAGAAAAGGCAGTGTCTGCAGACCATGAAGGGAATGGCAGTGAACTTCTGTGGAAGCTGGAAAATACTTTATATCCCACTGGAGGAAAACCAATGCCGCTGGGCGAAGGCAGCAGCTGACAGTATCAGAGAACTGTAGAAAGCTGTAAATATTTGGCGTGTCTTGAGTAAAACTGCTTTTATTCCTCTGTCTCTCTATGCAAAGCTCCTCCTTGGTGATTTGGAATCTTTTCTTCAAACAAGCATTAAGCATTGTGGAAGCGACTTTTGGCAAAGAGGTGTGAATGTTTTGAAAAACAAGCACATATCTGAAGAAGTGATCTTTCTCACATTTATTTTATGAATTTGCCTATTGCTTTTTTGTGGGCCAGCAGAGAAAAAATCCTCTTGAGAAATCTGCTTTTTGCTTTGTGCTTTCTGTATGTGGTGGATTTAAAGACACAGTTTAAGGGTAGTGTTTGGAAATCTGTTTTTCAAAGTAATGCTTATTTGACCATGGATTGACTTGTGTTTTGAAAATAACTGGTGAATATTCTGTTCCCCACCTCTTTGGTTCTTTCTTTTTTTAAATTGTCACATCCCTCTATACCCCTCCCGTTTGGAAACTGAGTGGCAGAAACTACAATTACAAGCAATATTCTCTCTTTGTTGTGGGCTACAAGAGCACAGTGAATTAGGGAAACTTAACAGAAGAAGAGTTTGCCAACATAATCCTATGTGGACTACAAAAAATAATAGACATTTATACATCACAGATGGACCCATCCTCTGAAAATAGAGATTTTTTAACCCTGATAAGGACACAGAAGCAGAACAGAGAGCTGATTTTAGTCTACAGATAACTACAATAAGAATTATGCAGGATGACCTTGTGAAAAAAACAGAAATTAGTCTTGATCAGGATATAGAGCCAGAAAGGAGAGCTGATTTTAATCTGCAGACAAATACAAGATTGATGCAGGATAAATCTCTGGCTATGCGAAATTCATGAAGCAAGATAAACACATCTGCTTTACTCAATATGGATATAAAAGATAGAAGAGTTTGGGATTCTTTCAGTAGATCAACTATCAAGATCACTATCAAGGTAAAAGAACAGTTTATGAAGGTAACAAATGGCAGGAAAAGGGAAAATTCAAAAAGAGAATTTTTGGCTTAGTGAATCGATTACATAACACAGGCCTGCCCAACAGGTAGACCGTGGGCTACTGGTAGCCTGTGAAGGGTTCAAAAGTAGCCCACTGGCCATCAATAAAAAAAGTGAGGTGATAAGTTCTCCACCCCTCCCTCCCCCCTCCCAAGGACCAGCACTGCCCCAGCAAAGTTCTGGGTCTGCCAGCCAACTGTCTCAGCCAAGCGGGGTAGTTCAAGGGCCATGGTGCATTGAAATATGTTCCCTCCATAACAGATTAATTGGTTTTCAATGCATTCCTATGGGAAACCTCTGCTCTACTTACAAAAGTTTGTACTTATGAGCATGTGGTCAGAACAGATAAAATTCGTAAGTAGAAGTTTTAGTGCAGTAGCCCTCAGGCATTTTGGGCCAAAAAAGTAGACCTTGGCCTGTTCAAAGTTGAACAGTCCTGACATAACAGATTGTTTTCTGTATTTTGATTGTCTAAAGCAGTGTTGGCAAACCTATGGCAGGGTACCAAAGGTGGCGCTCAGAGCCCTTTCTGCGGGCACCAACATCGCCCCTTCACCTGCATTCAGGTTAAATTGCTGTATTGGCACTTTGAAAAAAATTAGTGGGTTTTGAATTGCAGTTTGGGCACTCGGTCTCTAAAAGGTTTACCATCACTTATCTAAAGCTACTAGTTGATTTGCATGATATGGGTAATTGAAAATGGTAATGTGTAGACCAACCTGAAATATAAATATGAATTTGTTAGATCCTTAAAAGAGTAGTGGTATTTAGGCACAGATAAGAACTTCTATGCATAAAATGAAACCGGTAGACCAGGAAGTAGCTCTACTATAATAGCTCATAAAGTACTAACTTGAATTAGAGATGGCTTTTGAAATTAGGTCCTCTTTGGAAGAATAGGTAAATATACCATGGATTATATTTGGAATATATACAGTATAGTTAGCTAAAATGTATCCTAAGTTGTTTAGTATTGAAGAATTAAACATTGAGATTGAATATACTGTTGAGATTAGACAGGCTATATTTTTGTATTAGAAAACAGATGTAAGTAAAGACAGATAGATAGAACATGGATGAGATGGTAAGGAAACGTAGTATGAAAGTATGGTTCCTTTAAGTTGGGAAAGGAGATATGAATTATATTGGGCTGAAATGTTGAGGAAATTGTGATTGAATTGGTAACATGACAGGAGACAAGCAACATATTTATTTAGTTTAGTGGAGAAAAGAAATAAATGTTTTTAAAAAGAAAGGGGGAGATGGCAAAGATAGCAGGGTACGAAAGGTTGGTCACGACTGTAACGACACAACACACACACTCTTTCTTCTAGTTTGTATACAGTGTACCTCAACTTACGAATTTAATCCGTTCCGAATGCATGCTCTTAAGTCGAACTACTCTTAAGTCAGGGTACCTATCTGAAAAATTGAAAAAATAAGTTAAAAAATTTAAAAAATGAAAAAAATTGTAAGTTGAGCAGACCATATCTGAAACTTGTAAGGCGGTAGTTAAAACACCAACATTTTCTTCTCTTAAGTTGAATTGCTCTTAAGTTGAGCCGCTCTTAAGTCGGGGCACCTTCTGAAATGTTTGAAGAGCTTTGCCTTATGAGCATCTAAGGAGTGACATTTTAATTCTTAAGTCACTAGTATTCCAGAATACAAGTTTGCTTCCCTTTCTGTGCTGTGTAATTATGCTGTACATATGCAAGCCTGAGTGAACTGAGAGGAGGTGTATCTTCCGTAAGGACTCCATGAAATTCATTTTGGCCTAGGACCCAGCTAGTAGTTCGGTTCCTTAAAAAGAGACAGAAATGAAGGCAGAGCCGTGTTTAACTTATTTTTAATTAACTTATTCCATATAAGGAGCAGTATCAAGATTTTAGAGGAACAGTAGTTTAAATTTGAAGATAAATTACAGAGTTTACCAAAATATAGTCATCCAGGTAAGAACGATTTCAAATACAGTTTTTATGTCTTTAAATTGTAAGTCTACCTAAATGGTGATCTTTTTAAAAAGCAATCTTAGCTTGAATGGCTTGTTCACTCATCTTCAAGCAGTGGGGAATAAAATAACATCAACAGTGTCTTTATGGGAATCTTAGAAATCATAACGGTCCTTGATTGAAATATATAGGGGTACTAAAACACTGTTTAACAATTAAAAACTATTGATTATTTCTGTTACTATTGACATAGTTAAGAATATAACACATTTGAGGATTTCTTTTCACAAAGCAGAAGACAACAACATTCAGTTCAATGGGACTTGCTCCCACGTAGATATGAACAGGATGGCAGGCTCTGTTCTGTTCCAAACTGGACAGTCAACCACATCACTTAGCTTCTCCATATCCTTAATTTTAAAAAGATGACCCTTTACAGAACCTTGCATTTTATATTCTAGGTAACAATCTTCTTTTTTAGTATTGCAGCTTGAATTAATGTTCTCAAAATGCAATTGGCACCCTATAATAAGGCATCCTAGGTTGCCTGCTTGCAGCAAAAGCCCCAACTGTTTTCACCTGCATTGACTGGCTTCCTTGTGATTTTTTTTCTGTTCTTCTCTTACTGCTGCACTTCTTTCTAAAATATCCTCCCCTTAGATTTAGTCAAATGATTCAGAAATCAGAATCACAAGGGCTGGATCTAGATGTGCTTGCATGGGATCCCTAGTAATTATATGCTGCCACTGAGGGAAATGAATTTCATTAATTTACCCTTTCCCTAGAAAATGTGCTTTGGAAAAATGAGAGGACCTCATACAACACTGCGGGAGGTGACTACAGTGGTGAAGGAGAAATTCACTTTCTTTTGTTTTCCAGGGGGCCCAGTCCCCCCCCCCCCCGGCAATAAGTGTCCTTCATTTTGCAGAGCATCTGGTCTTAACCAACCCTATAAATACTGCAAATACTGCAAATAATAATAATAATAATAATAATAATAATAATAATAATAATAATAATAATAATAATAATAATAATAATAATTCACATTTAGGGGGATAAAGTGATAGTGCAGTTTGGAACAGGAATGTATGAGAATACATCCTTGTATATACTGCCTAATCACCTCACAAGGCCAAAGTAAATAAAAATTCACTGTAGATGTAAGCTTTTATCATGCCAGTGCCTCTAGGTAAGAGAAGGTAAAATGGATCATCCACACTGAAAATAATTTTATTTTGATATAAGTCTGATAATACATTACATACATTACAAATCTACACCTAAATAAAATATTTTCTTTGTTACAACACCACCTGAATTTCAATTGAAGGGCTTCCTTTATAAGCTTGTAAAGCATAATTAACAAATGTTAGAGCTCTTGTCTTATTAGCATTTCCAGGAGTAGCACACAGCTCCTTGAGGTTTTTTTTTTAAACCAGGAAAGAGACCTATACAGCAGTTCATTCCTACTGCATTTTCTTAAAAATAACTCACTGATGCCGATTAAGCTCCCTGTCAAGTTAAATGTTGTAGATTTTGACATGCTTTATGACATCTCCGCAACGCATCAGTATTTTACTATGAGATTGTCATCAACATTCAGCAATTACCGGTAGTCTGAAAACATCGTTTCATCTGTGGAACATCAAATGTTACTTCACAGTTTAGTAAAAAAAAAAAGGGGGGATGCTTGTTTATATTCAGATGCCTAGGAAAAGCAGTGGTACATGGTATGTTCTTTGAAGGATGAACCCTGAAAAAAAAAACCCAGTGTGTACCCACCCACAGGCCCTATGCAGAGGTAGAGTTTAGACATCAACATTGTATATGGAATACCTAAACAGTGGTTAAAGAGTAGCCAAACACAAGGATGTGAAGCCACTGATTAAAACGGTTAATGCAATCCATGGTTTACAATGTCTGTATAACATCTTAAATCAGCCATGTCCAAACTTCAGCCCTCCAGATGTTTTGGAACACAACTCCCACAGTGCCATTGGCATTCTAAGCTTAGAATTCTGGGAGGGTGGTCCAAAACATCAGGAGGGCCGAAGTCTGGGCATATCTGCTCTAAGTTAAAGGTGTGATCAAGACAGTTTCCTTCCTTATCTTCTTTCAACATGGCAGGCAAGTTTTATATTCGGGGAGCAGACTTGAGCTTGGCAAATTGAATTATAGTTTCATTGTATGTGGTTACTAACCAAAATTCACGCAGCAAACCGTGGCTGGTGTTACACAAAACTATTACAAGCTACAGTGGACTATGATGGGAAAAGGTAAGGGAACAGAGAAACATGCTTTATTCCATATTATGACACCAAAATCCCTATTGCTTAAGATACTCTGTACAGACATGTAGCAATAAAATATTAAACAATCACAAATTTGAAATATAAAGCTGCAAAACATATTATATATCTATCCAAACAGAGTAACATGAACCTTAAGTAGACCTCAGATCAACAGATGTTGGTGCAAAGAACTGAAAGACAAAACAATGCAGCTTTACAAAATAATTTAAAAATCTGCAACACTGAAGTCATCCTTAATATAAGGTATAAGTAGGGTTTGTAAAAGCAAGATTGCAACCAAGCTTGGTCACTGACCTCTGAAACATGCTGTTGTCTTGTAAATTAGAAAAGCCATTGCAGCATCAATTATTTATTTATTTTTATAATTCTATACCGCACCGATTTTTCCAAAGGAACTCTGGGCGGTTTACATAGAAATCAACACAAAACAAACGTCAAAATCTAAGCAGAGAATAAAAATCAAACCAATAATACAATAAAAATGAGAAATAAGGAACCTGGCAATAGCCCCCCCCCAAAAAAAACCCCACATGGGCAATATGTTAATAATATACAGAGCCCAGTTTACCTGGGATTTCTGTTCTGCAGCCTTTATACATTCCAAAAGGTCTGGAATGGAAAATTGATTCATAAGTCTTATTGAGAGAAGTGACATTAAACAGAGCCAACTATCACCAATACTAAACTTACAAAAGTGTTGCAAATAGTATTCATTCTCTATAAATGCATATTCTGCCTCTGCAAAGTCTCAAATACAGATGTGTAGTTGTCTACATATTTGTTAACAGCTTTCCCTTTGTTTTTAGATCAGCCCTCTCGGAGTAGAGGAGAAATCATCAGGGTAATGCTGTATCAAAAACCGATACAAGATGAACTTGCTCTTTTGCTAATGTCTGCCATATATAAAGCAAAACATTTGCAAAGCAGCAGTTATGAAAGACAGGGATATAACCAGAATTGCACATGTCAGGGGAAAACCTTTAGCTCCATAACAATAATTTCCTATGCAACCTGTATATAGCAGGATCCCTGTATGGGGGGAGGAATCAGTTCTAAGCCCCCCAGATGTGAAAAATCAGTGGATAGTAGTGAACTCTACATAAAATTGTCCTTAGCTTCTTCTAGTGGCCAGCGTTGGTAATTACATCATGGAAATATGTATTTCTCGTGTTTTTCTTTTAATATTTTCAGACTGTGGATATGATGGGCCTACTATAGTACTGTTTTGGTGTACACTAGGTGCCTCAAGCTGCCTCTCCCCAACCAAATTGGTTGAAACAGCTGAAAAAATAATGTAGATTCCAAGTCATAGTACTAATGGGATGTTTGATAATCTTGAAATCAAATCTCTACTGCACATTGTGAATGATGGTGTATTGTTTATTTAAGGCCAGATTCTTTAACACTTGGTATGTATCTGAAGAGTATTAAAGGGAAAAGATCTGGAACATAACAGCAATAGTAAAGTGAAAGAATTCATTATCAGTTGCCCACCTCTATCACAAGGTTTCCGTTACCATAGCTAAAGGGAGTAAGTTTATTGGGCTCCGTATCTGGTGTACTTATAGAAAAGAGGATGCAACAATGAATACTATGAATAGCTGCACAACATTCAAAATGACAATTTCTTTAAAAAAAGTATGCTGCAACAAATATATTCTTTAGAGCCATCTTGAGTCCTCCTCCTATTGGGGGAAAGATGGACTATAAATGACACAAATAAATAAGGTAGCAGATTAAGGAACCACCAGTTCAGTGCAAGGACCATGCTTAAGTCTATGCAGTTTCACCAAAATTCACTTCACTAAGCACGCTTAAGAAATTGCACACTAAAGGAGCACAGAATTATACATTATTCAAGAGATCTGTGATTGAATCCTATCTTTGCTTTTATATAAATATGTCAAACTCAGTTGTTGTTTTTACACAAAAGGGTAGGACTTCATGGAACCTTCTAGATGCTCTTTTATGGAACTAGTCTCTTACCTTTGGCTATGCAACCTAGGATGGCTTGGCATTGTGGTCTATTGGATTCGGAAGGGTCACATGAACTCAGGTGACCTTCAACTTACTCCAGGGAAGACTACTGTGCCTGGCTTTCTAATAAGCCTGAAATTCTGTCACCACACAATCAGGGCAAACATATTTCAATGAACCAGTCTGTTTTCCATTGCCTATGCTCTCAGTGTGGAATCCCTGTTAAAAGTCCCATAGAACACACTGGGGGCCATGGATGTAGTTTACCTTCAGGAGAACAGTCAGTTTTTTCAAATTTGCCTCACGACTCTTGGAGCATGGCTTTCCTGACTGCGAAAGAGCCATTCTGAGGAACTTAACAGTGGAAGAGAAGGCTCATATGCAGCTGCACAAGAAAACAGAAAAATAGCCCAAAATTTAAACAAACATTCAGTCAAGGAATCCTTGCGAAAAGGCCATTTGCAGAGGTGAGATTAACTGTGATGACATATCCAGGGTTCCAATCATATACATATTTATTCAGACACACTTAAGTCAACACTGCTTGTTTACTCAGAATGAAGTAGAGAATCCTCTATAAAATTAGCATTTTCCAGATTCATACAAGTTGCTGTTTTTGCAAAACGTTTCTTTACAGACAGAAACTCAACAGGTATGACATCACTGGCTGTGTCTCACTCACTCAGGACGCTTCTGAGTGTTTCTATAAACTGTGCAAAGTGTAACTCTTCAGAGGTTTCTGCACCACAACTACCAGCGTTCCTCATCCCTTCTTATGGGTGTTGCAGTTCAATGCTTGAGAGTGCAGCATTTATCTAACCCTTCCAGGAAAGTAAGAGAAGCCAAGGGTGTTGGAGATGAAATTTAACCTTATGATATCACATGTAATTTCAAAGTACCACCCCCTCCTTTTGCAATTTGACATGGAGGGGTGATCTTTCAAATAAATTAAATGCAAAGTGTTCAAATAAATCTACCAGGTAACAGAGATCATAGGAAATCTGCATTGGTTATCATATAGCACTCCAGTACCGCTAAAGTAGGTGATCACCTTCTACCACTTGTTATGGCACTGCTTATATGACTGGTATTCATTTGCATGGGGAAGGGAAAGGGAGAAAATCCATTACTGTGCATGATATCTGATGCTCATATTTAAGCTTTAATCTGAAACTCAGCGAGAATCCCTAGAAATTATCTTCCCACTAAATTATACTACTTGTAGAACTCAGAAGTCAATCTATGCCAGGATTCCTTTTAATCTGCAGTACATATCATGGCAAAATCAGCCATGATCCTGAGAACGCTGCCACCAAAATCACTCTGTGGACTTTTGGATGATTAGTTATGCTCCATGTGTCAAGTAAGGCTTTTGTTCCATAGTCAGCGATTAAAGTCATGTGTTCATGTGGTCCTCTCAAACAAGGCTCATGGCCCAACAAAACACTTAAATCTTTAATTTACACACACACACACACACAAATACCTTGACCACCACCAACAGTTGAGTAGCTTTACTGAAAAAGGAAAGGAAATCAGCTAATGTATTACCGCACTTGAAAGTGATATTTTGATTATACATCCTGGAATAACATTTAACTGTAAATGAATCTGCACAGTGTTCTTAGATAAGCCTTTAGAATAAACGGTATGGAAAATTAAAGAAATACGTTTCTTCCTTTTCCAATATTAATTAATCGAGTCAGAAGACAGATTGAATTGTCAGGCACCATCTTGCATTTTTAGTTTCAGTTGACTAGACACATTTTTCTTATGATCTCTTAGAATCAGATCGCTTCTCTTTTATAGGGATACCCAAGTGTTCTCTACAAGCTTCCCATGAACACCTCCTCTGTAACTTCTTTGCTAGTGTCATTGCTAGTGTCATTTGCTAGTGTCATTGGGCAGAATCACATAATTTCAGTGACAGCAGCAGTTCAAAACCAGCACAACTTAAAAGGATGAGCAAAAGGGTTGAAAGGCACAAGGCTGAAGTTTAGGAGTAACTCCTCTAATGAACAAGCTTTTGACAGCAGTTTTGTTAAAGTGCCAGCATTGTAATCTTAACAAAACTGCTATGCCCTCCAATGAACTGTTTTTTTAAACAACTAATTTTACTCCCTGTCTGTATAACAGTGAAAGAGGCCTATGAATTAAGCATGCATGTTGATTTGGTGCACAGTCCAGTAAGCTCCATGCCTTTGATATCAGAATAATTTGTTTGCAACCAAAGGCTAAGTCGAGGGAGAGAAAAGTACAGCAGCAGTAGCAGCACTGGTTTTATTACAGATTGCTTTCTTCTAGAACCCAAAACCAGTATGATGTACCTGCACATTTCTCTTTTTGGGGTGTCTGTATTTCACCTCCCAAGCAGCATGCTGGAACAGATTTCAGTTTTGTCTCTGCTTAGAGAAAGAATTAAAACTTCAGAAGTGACTGACGCTTCTCCAGCAGGCTGCTTTATCTAAACATTTTCATTATAAATCTGCATGGCCTTGAAAACAACAGTCAAGTTCCTCCAGGCTAGAACTATATGCAAAGAAATTAAAGTAGCTCTTTCCCCCCCTTTTAGTTCCACACACCTGACAGCAGAAGAAGGAATGATGTAATATTTATTCCATCCACGAGATTAAAAGTTTCAATGCCTCTAGATGCCTTTGAGATTTTCTTAACATTTTTATATACACACACACGTGTTCTTTTCCCACACATATTTACATGGCAAGTATTTTAAGGAGGAGAACCACTATGTCTACATCTCTACAAGTATAGCCAGCATCTCTGAACTGCTGCTTCCTTGCAGAAGAGTTCACAGAAGCCCCAGGAGTATAATGTAAAGGACAGTTCAATGATGTAACAAACCGTGTCATATATTTCAGACTAAGTAAAGAGGCTAATAAATGATATTGGAACTTCAGGATAAGGTTTCTGGAAACAGCTACACAGTAGAGTTTTACATCCCTCTTTTTTTTTAAGCTGTCGTGACGGCACAGTATTTTCCCAGTTTACAGATTTTTTTTCCTTTTTATACATATAGGGAATATGTACTTTGGAGAAGTACAAGCAAGAATCTAGCTCATCCTCCTCGGTAGATGCTGGTCAATCGTTCTAGTTCTTTGCAGTTGTCCATGGAGATGGCTTCTGCTTTCCTTCGGAGACGTTCATCTCGATACACTTTAGCTGCATATAGCAAATCTGTTTCTTTTTGTGTGTGCAAAAAAAGAAGCAAATGTTAGAAAGGTCACAGCTAAATAATATTATCCAATTATTTCATGTTACACCTGGCCACTACTAAATTAAAATGATCCAGAATCAAAGCACCACCTTCTGCAAGATGCCATCTTGAAGGAAGAAAAAACACTAAGCTGCAGGGCTGACCACATCCAATTAACAAAGCCCATTGAGATACCAAGCTTCATGGCACTTAAAAGGTAGGATAATCAAGAAAGGCACCAAGGCTATTCATGGGATCTGCACTAGAAGAAAGTATGGAGGCTACCATCCCACTATGGCTGTCCCTTTCCCTTCTTTTTTTGTCCATTATACTGCCATTGGCTGCTCAACATCGCCTGTTGCCCTTGTCTTAAGATAGCACACTACGGCTGTCCCTTCCCCTTCTTTGTCCATTATACTGCCAATGGCTGCTCAACACTGCTTGTTGCCCTTGTCTTAAAATAGCACATCCTTCCTGTAGCTGGCAGGCAACAAAGACCTCCCAATAACAATCTCTTCTGTTTGGTTGGAGTTATCAAGAGACAGCCCCTCCTTGCATGTAGGTTCTTTCACATTTTGGCTGGCATAGACAAACGAGTTAACATGTCTCTCCTCAGCTGGAGAACAACAAGATCTGGTGATCTACATGGGCCATATCTGAATTCCACATAGCAATGACAACTTTGATAGGTGAACAGAGGAAGAGAGTTCATTTGAAGTCCACCTTTGATGGCGCCTTCCATAAGCAGCAATACATATTTAGCATATTTGAAGTGTTTAAAACACTTTGCAAACATTACATTGGCATTTCCTGTTACACAACGCATCTATGGAGTTAGAGGTTCAGAGAATAAGGCCACCAAGTGGGATAAAATATGTGTTTATAAACTGAATACATTTCAAATCACACTATACAATACTATGTTCTACTTATTGATTAAAAACAATGGTGTACAATGTTGCTCTGGGCAGGTGTGAAGTGACCCAACTGGGCAAACATCTCCACATAGGCACCAGGGGCTTCCTTATGCTACCTTCTCTTCGGATCCAAGCCAAAATATTGTTTCACTTAAAGCAGTAGTTCCCAACCTTGGTCCTCATATATTCTTCGACTACAATCCCCAGAAATTCTGGCCAGCACAGCTAGTGGTGAAGGCTTCTAGGGGTTTTAGTGCAGCAACATTGGGGGACACAAGGTTAGGCACCACAGACCGCAAGTTATAAGATAGTTCAGCAGATGTTTAAAAAACAATGTGCATCAGTAACAATATGTATAAAAAGGAAAAAAACAATAAAGTCAACTTACTTTGCTGCCTCTCCTTCCAACAGTTATTTCGGATGTTCGACACGTAGTCTTCTTCAACACTCTTTTCTATCTTCTGCAAACTTGCGCCTTTGTATTCATTTTTAAAGTCTTTGTTAACATAATAGGCAACACCCAAGTTTTCTGTCTGCATCTGAATGGTCTGCCCTGTACCCCTGAAAAGAGACCCCAAACTGATGGTCAGCTCCTGTGATCATCTCAAACTAAGGATTAGCATCAATAAACAAAATTAACAAACAAAAGTAATATTATCAAATCTGCTGCAACATGGATAAATGCTACCATTAAAGTCTCCAAACACACACCACACAGGCAACATGCAACCTCTTAAGCGGTGACATAATTTTTTCTCTTTTACAGCTTCAGATACTGTGAATAACTTATTGCTTCCCATTTCTCTAGTTTTCTTTCAACACTTTTTTTGAAGTGACATCTAGATGAAGGAATTAACCAAGTCAATAATATTCAGAATTGTGTTTGTTTTGTGAAGTCACTATTTTTCTAAAGGAATACGGGTGTATATTGTAGAATTCTAAATGAGTGTTAAAGACATTTCTATCACATCTTTCCTCAAATGAGCTCTGGCCAGTGTAGTATTATAGTTATTCTCACAACAATCTTGTGTCATGAGTTAGAGTGAGAAGGAGAGAGAGATGATTTACTTTAAATCATCCAGATTAAACCAAGTGAATTCTGTGACTGAGCACGGAGCCAAATCTAAAACTCCCAAGGCTCCTTCAGCCCACTCACTGTCTCCATGAACATGACCTTTAAATGTTTGAGTACTACTACTTTTATTTATTTATTTATTTATTTATTTATTTATTTATTTATTTATTTATTTATTTATTTATTTATTTGTTTGTTTGTTTGTGGTGAGGGAACTCAGTGGTATAGAATGCTCACCGTCTGTGGAAAGAAAACCTAATACAGGCATACCCAAACTTCGGCCCTCCAGATGTTTTGGACCACAACTCCCACAGTCCTTTGCCATTGGAAATACAGGCTTGGAATTCTGGGAGTTGTGGTCCAAAACATCAGGAGGGCTGAAGTTTGGGTATGCCTGACCTAATAAAAAGGTGGAAAAGATAATGGAACAGAGTAGCTGGAAGTGGAGGAAGACACAAAGATGCAAAACACATACACACAAAAACCTGATCCACCTTATGGTCTGTATAGATCATTTCTGGGCTGAGGCAAAGAAGCTACTTTAAAACGTCTTCAGGGACTGAAGTCAGGCTTTCCATCCAACAGAAACCAGTGGAGAAATCCACAATCCTAATGGGGGTTAATTGGACTGGGCAAAAATTCATTCATTCATTCATTCATTCATTCATTCAACTTACATGCCACCCACGGTACTCGAAGGTCTCATTATGCAAATTTAACTACTTACGATCTTGGATATAACGAATATGGAGGATTAGACACCATCAGCTGGCTCAGCAGAGAAACAAGGATCAACACAATAATTGGCATCAACTGAATGAACATTGAGAAGCCACCCTGGAAAATGAAACATCAATCCGTTAGAAAAATCATACGATACTTGGTTGGGTTTTTTTCCCCACTTGAAAGGATCTAGTTCGTCCAATCACCCTACTTTCTGGTCTGCTCCAGGCTTTCCTTAAAGCTTCTGAAGGATATTGTACCAGCTGACAAAGCTGATGATGTAATCTTTTGTTGTATTCCTTTGTATCCTGCATCTCTTTTTATATCATTAAACTTGCTCATTTTCCTTCTGCTCTTAATCTTGAGCAAGTTTGTGAATGTATTTTTCTTGGTATCCTAACAAAATAAAAATACTCTAGAACACATTTTAAAGAATAATCAACAGTTCAAGTGACCACAAAACTTTTCAAATGACAGCAACGGCTCCAACTCTTCCACAAATCTAGGTGTTTTTCCCTCAACTTAAAACCATTTTGAACAGGTAATTTTTTCCCTTTAGGGTCCCATGTAGATTTGAACAATACTGTATTAGCTAAAACAGATGTGATGTCATTCTGTGTGTTCTGAACTCAATTTTGGATACAATCTACCTCCAAATATATTTCATATGTAGTCTTGTTCTGTTGCTTGGATAACATTTCAACCCTTGGGGCATATCATCTCTTTTTTTAAAAAAAAAATCCAACTATTTAAGGACCCTAACTCTACTAAGATTCCCTCCTTAATTTTGTTTCAGTTCAGCCAAATATACCAGATGTTTTTATACTGCAGGAAAGGAATCTCAAAAGCAGAACCTTCTTTGGTAAATATAATTATCAGTGCTTTCATATGATGGAACGAATCTGTCACTCTTTGTACAGCAGCAGTCCCCATCTCTACAGCAATTAGTCATAAATAACTAAGCATCTGAAATGCAAACTTAATTTTAGCATTGTAAGGTATAGGAAAATAATTTAAGAAAATGCCCGTTTAATCTAGTCTGGAAATCTAAACTTGTAAAATGGCAAGTTCTGCTACTTAGCAATATTGTGCCCCATGAGTGGTGAAGTGCATCTATGTTGTGGCGCATAACTTAATTCTCACTGCAGGGCTACTTTGGCAACTACACTCACAAGACGACAGGGCATGTACACATTTAATAGCTTAGTGAAACAAATAATTTCAGCAAACATACTTCCTTTGGGTCTACCCGCACTTAATTCAGGGGTGACGTATCTTGGACAGGGGTGGGAAAAACCACCACTTGTGGCAAACTGGATGGTGCCAAAGGCATGACCATACCTGAGGTGAAGCACCAGCTAGAGGTTCTTCAAAACCAGGACCCTGATGAAGAACTCGACTCTTAATTCTCCTCTTTCTCCATGTATACAAGGGGAAGGAACTAAATGGCACTTATACAAGTCAAATGACTCAAAAGATGGTAGCTCATGCAGCCAGCTTAGGAAATCCCTACTGTTATTGTTGATCTGTAATGGAGATACACTTGCCTTTGCTAGCCTGGAAGAAAGATGGGGACTAATCAGGGAAACTCTATCAACTGGATCATCTTCATTGTTGACCTCAAGTATTACTTATCTGTGAGTATGCCACAATGCCCAGAGAAGCTTGGATTCTAGCAGGAATAGCAATAACTATTAGTATTAGAATTTCTATGTTAATGTTTCTTTATAGCTAGTTATTTCAGAGGCACTGTCAAGGGCAACCCAACTGGATGATATGCTACTTTTTAATTTTACTCCATGACATAATATCTGGGAAATATAGGACTGAGTAAAACTCTGGTAAACACAAAACATACATCACCCCTCTCCTCTTCTCTTTCATGTCCACTGTGACGATGCTGATTATGATGACTGTAGCTAGACCGTCCATTGGAAAAGGAATGTACACTACCTATGAAGCAAGAAATTATCAAATGGCTATATTTACAAGTCAGTAAACAAAATGCACACAATTTAAGGGAAGCAGTCAGAGGTAATATTTGTAGCAATAGACCCTACTGTGGCAATATCAAACAGCATAGTACAAATACTGCAAATATTCTTGCTGTTTTCAAGAAAAGCATATACTGTAATAGTTTACCTTTGTGTTTATTGGATTTTTAGCTCCTGAAAAGTAAAGTAAGCTTTCAGGCTCCACAAATCTGTTCTTCAGAAGTGAGAAAAGCAAACTATTTTTCACATTTTCTAGGAGCACAAAGATTGCACTCCTGAGGGTGGAGCTGATTTACTTTTTAAACCAATGTTTATGTACTACAGTATTAAGGTTACAATGACCCCCCACCATTTTGCGGTTCAGGTACCGCGGTCCCACTACATCGCGGGATCGCAGTACCTGCACCGCTGGGGGGGGGGGGGGGTGATCGGGTCGCTCCGCGCACCCCCGCACCTCCGAGAAGCCGTGGGGGGGGCTGCGCGGAGCGAACACGTCGCTCTCCGTCGCCCCCCCCGGTGCTTCCGAAAGGTCTTGCAGCCACCCGGGAGGGCTGCGCGGAGCGATCGGGTTGCTCTCCACGCCCCCCCGGGCGCCTCCGAAAGGCCTCGCAGGTGCCCGGGAGGGCTGCAGAGAGCGATCGGGTCGCTCTCTGCCCCCCCCCCCCGGTGCCTCCGAGGCTTTTGGGACAGGCGTGCGATTGCCCTCCCATCCCCAGGCCCCCCACCCATTTCCGCATCTCGCGGATTTTCGTGGATCGCGGGTGGGGTGGGTCCCTAACCTCCGCGATCGGCAGGGGGTTACTGTACTACTGTAGGCTTTTTAATAATTGCAAATTGTGTAATTCAGCAAATCTATTTATAATTAAAATTCTCTTGTGACAAAAACTGAGTAAAAAAGGATTTTTCAAAAGAACATTATGGGTCTGAGGGACCCCTCAAAATAGGGCAATGTTGCCTGTGTCCCCCTTGACAGGGGAAAACTACATTAATATGGGGTGTGTGCGTGCACTCTCTCTCTCTCTCACTATGTTGGAGGTCAAAAAATTATCCTGGAGGCTGTCCACTCGGGTACAGAAAAAAATCAAACTGCATTTGTGAATTAAGTCTGAGTAATGAACACCTTGATTCAGTGGGTCAATACCTGTTGGGAACGCCCCTCCAAAGAACATATTGAAGAGGTCTTCGGGAGTAATATCAGCTTCACAGCCCCTGTGGAAGTTAAATCTACCATTGCTGGAGTGACTGCATGGATCTTCACTGCCTGTGAGGTCATATTGTTTTCGTTTTTCTGGGTTGCTTAGCACGGCATATGCATTTCCAATCTCTGAAAGGCAGGGCATCAGGGAGTGGAGGAGAAAGAAAGAGAGTTTAGAAATACGGTATATAGATGCAACAAATGAATGCTGTGCTGTAATTTTGATCGTTCATAGGCTAGACAGTCAATCACATCCCTTGACTGTACTGTGCTGTCCCACATAGTACACAAATAACATGAAGCACGATATTTATGGATTGTTTTGTGCTACACTGTTCAAAGGGAAACATCTCCTGCCCTCCACTGCTTCCCTTTGAGAGCAACTGGGAAACAAACCTAGGACATTGCTATGGTAACAAGGTCAGCAGGTATCAACGCAAAGGGTGCTGAGTAACACCAAACTTGTCCTGCCACGCTGACTTGATTTTTTAAAAATGCTTTTCTTTTAAATGTCGACCTTCCTGAGATATCACAAAGTGTTGCTTAAAACTGTTTTTTTAAACAGTTTGTTATGCATCTCCAGCCTTGAAACATACCCACTCACAACACGTTTGATTGTGAATAAGGATGCCCAGGAACAAAGAAACTAAAGTAAGGCACCAGAAGAACCTGGAGTTTGTTTTGAGCGAAACTTTGTATTCTCTAGTTGTTACGGAACCTAAAGTTGAGTTATGAATATTTATGAAATGGTATCTGTTTAACCAATCAAATAGTCTGTAGCTGGGGCTAAAGAGTATATAAACAGATGGGTATACAAATGACAGATAGGGTCTGGTTAGGGATTGGATAGGAACTGTTTAGGGAACAGCTGAATAAGAAAATGAACATAATTGGTTTTGTGTTTAAAATTAAAGAAAAATAAAAGCCTCAGGTGAATAGTATGTTGTGATGACTCTTTTATTTGGTAACTTAAATAAACTACAGTGTTATTTTGAAACGTTAAAGCAGGTGTCAGTCCCTGTTTATTGATTAGCTAAATCAGAATTGTTTTGGGTAATGGTGGCAGCACAAAAGGAACCAGGTCACAACACAGTTATAATGAATGGCAGGGGTTTCTAAAATCCAGGTTTGTCACACTAGTTCCGAATGGCATTGACAAGGGTCTGTTTCTTTTCTTCTCGCCTTCCTGCAAACACTACAGCTCAGAATGGAAGGCTGGAACATGTCTCTGCACCATTTCTAGTTTGTGTCCTATCCATATTCAGAGGTAAGAATTCCCCTAGTGGCCCCTTCTGCCCCCCCCCCCACACACTCCTCCTGGAATTAGTAAAAGCACCTACGAACCTCTGAAATCCTATCTGCTACCTTTACACTCAGAATACATTACTTCCTGTCAACTTCCATCCTGGTTCATTCTAACTGCAGGTGCTTTTAAAAGAACACAGGTTTTAGTTTGTAAACAAACTGAGGGGGTAACACCAGTGGGTTCTTTTCCTACTATTCTCCACACCAGAAAAGCGAACCAGTCACAATTTCTCCTTCCTTATTTTGTTCCCAGAAGTGGCTTAAGTGACGAACAAAAATGACTGGGTTGTGAAGTGGTACTCTCCTAGCAGAATGTGAAGAAATGGCAATAGATTTTTTTTTAATTGGAAGGGGGGGTTCTGAAAATAGATCTTGTTATATGGTGATGGCAAATTCCCAGGGAAGAGGGAACAGCATTTAGTTTTTAGAGACAAACTAAGGCTAGGGAACACTTCTGTTTGGAGTATTAGTCTGAGGAGAAAGCAGGCGTCATTTCTTCATCTAATCTCCAGCCAGTCAGTGGCAGTTCTGCTAGTCCTGCTGACTAGAAAAAAATAATATTTTTCTGCCAAGCTGAGGCATAATTTGTAGATTCCCAGGTATGTGAATTACTCACACAACCATTTAGACTGCACTTGTATTTTGTGCATGAAATACTGAAGCCATCATACAAACATTGGTACTTTTCTTTTTGTCCAGGTCTTTCCCCCCCAAGATAAGTATATAGTTTGCTGTTTCTATAATCTACTGTTTGCTACCTTTATTTACAAGGATCTGAACACACTGAGCTGGAACCAAATAACTGTGTGAACAAAATTAGCCACAAGTGTTATAAATGCCTCTGCAAGCACTATTGTATATATTGTGGTTGTTATTGTTTTTAAATCTTTATGGGGGTTTGTTTGGGTAAGTTGATGCTACAATCTATTGTATACCACCCAGAGTTCCCGAGGGAAAATTGGGCGGTTAAGAAGCATATAAATAAATAAATAAATAAATAAATAAATAAATAAATTGGATAAGACTCTACAATATTAGAATGGGCAGCATGCAGAAGCTGTGATCGTAATAGCATTGTTGTGTTTAGTTTCATTCTTCTCACATATCTAGGTCAGACTTGAATACTATCTGGTTCTCCATAAGCTAAGACTGCAACTCCCTCAACTGTGGGTAAGACAGCTGTCTAGGATGATGAAGATTGCAATCCAATAACATCTGAAGAGCCACTACCTTTGCTCTAATATAAGGTGAAAAACATCTTTGGTCATTGAAAGGTACTATTATAATTAAAAAGGGCACATTTGGATCTAAATTGCCATGATAAGCAGTAGATCGTGGAGCAAGTATACGCAGTAGCACAAGAACGTAGGTGGCAGAGACGCACCACTGCTGTCCTGAAAACTTCTATCTCATCTTAAAGTGAATTAGGAATATTACTTTTAAATGCTTCTGTTGCTCCTGGTGCATGGTTTTTGTCTGGATGAAACTTCAGAGCAAGCTTTCGATAAGCTTTCTTCAGGTCCTCTTCACCTGCATCTTTGGATACTCCAAGGACTTCATAGTAATTTCTACATTTTTTTATACTGCCGGAGAGCAAGAAATCATTGTTAAAAGACACAAAACTCGATGCAAAACTTCGAAACACAATCTGAAAAAATCATTTTTCATAACTTTAGAGCTATTAAATATAGTCTCAATTGATACTGTTTTAGTAACAGAGTCACTGCACTTGTTTTTCTTTATATTTATTTTACTAGTTATGGGCTAAATTCAATTTTCTAAAGCCAACTACAGTCGATCCATTGAATCATGGCATTCACACAAATGTTGACTTACCAGAAATCTATTGATTCAATGAGTCTATGCTAGTTGGGCTAATAATGAATCCCTATATTATCAGATACAAAAAAGATGTATCTGATTTCATTAAGAAAAGCTTTAACAACAAATGATAAACAAGTAATGATTAATAAAATATTCATTAATTTTAATAAAACTGGTTTAAACAGCCGTGTTATCCAAATATTGACAGTATATAAAGTCATTATTTTCCATGTTTTAGAAAAAAAAGATGATCTTAAATACATTTATAAACATATGTTTCTATGCTTTTAATTTATATCTAGGTGTATTATTAATTTTACTCTTGGACAAACACTGAAAACTAAAGAATCCCTAAATCAGAGATGCAGAGCCAATATTACATTTACTTGAAATATTTAAGTTGACAGCAGTTTGATCTTCAGTTGAGTTATTACTTCACTATTCACACTACTCACAATAGCTAGGCCAATGTCAGGTCGGTAATGTAACAACCAAGAAAGATGTGGCTTCAGACACTACAGACTACAAAGATAACACTCCTGGAACAAATAAGTGAATGAACCAGAAAAACAATAGCAGTTTTCAGGCAAAGCTCTCTTTCTTTGTTGTGCTAATCAAAGATTTTAATGGAAATACAATACAATTTCTCGAGACTTTGGTTGAGTCATGAAATGATTCTTTAATTATTATTAACAAGCGACTCATAAGAGGAGCCCTATTGAATTACACCAAAGGTCTAGCAAATTCAGCATTCTTTTCCCACCGGTTCAAGTCATATGCCACAAGAAGCATACAAGAAGAACATGAGAACAACAGTTGACTTTTGTTTAGATCCCCATTAGAGGGTATACAAAGGTAAAGTGCACTGATCCTGGAGGGAATACACAGTATAATTTCTTCAAGGAGAAAAGTGTGCTCTTTACCCAGTCCCACCTTAGCTCCTTCTTTCAAAGGGACGAGAGTGTGCTGATGGCAAACTCATGTAACTTTTGAAGGAACACTGATCTTCAGGCCAACTGGTTTTGAAAGGACACAGAGAAGTAGCACAACATGGTGCGGAAGCTCCTCATTGCATCAACAGCTCTTAAATCTATCAAGACTCCATTTTTTTTTACCACTAAGCTGCAGAACTAATCACCTCTGCAAGCAGAAAACGTCTTTCAGTAGACTACACAGTTGCAACCTTTAACAATTCACCTTTCCTCCTAGAACAGCAATTCCCAATTTTGGGTCCCCAGACGTTCTTGGATTAAGATTCTCAGAAGCCTTCACCATTAGGTTTCTGGGAGTTGTATTCCAAGAACATCTGGAGACCCAAGGGTGGGAACTGCTGTCCAAGAGCCTTGCACACATCTGTACAATCTGCTCCAGGGGACGGGGGAACCCTCCAGAATAGATTTAGAAAGAGATGGGAGAGAGAATCACTAAGAATTGCTCACCACCTCACCTTGCTGATTAAAGCCTTTTGTTGGTAGCGGGAATTCAATAAACCATGAAAAGCATCAATAGAGGAAGCGATATCTCCTGTTAACTTCCACACAACTACAGCTAACTGCACTTGGCTAGAAAGCTAACTTCATCAATCTTTTCAGAAGGCATCTATCTCACCAGAGTGCTTTACGCAACAAAATGCTTACTAAGCTTTTCTTGCTGTTTCTCCCTAACCATTTAGCACTTACGCAATCAGTAGAGAACTATTGCATCTTGCACTGTTCCCAACTGAGCCAAATTGTCACTCAGCAACACTCTGTTGAAGAGCTACAGCAATTTGCTTTTGTGTACATTCTCTTGTGTATAATACAGAGGGAGCAAAAAAAGGTTTAAGGACATCTTCACCTTGAATACACCTTGTAAAGTATTATAAAGTACAGGAGAGGGCATTGTAATGATCAGTCACCAGTGAATGGAATTTGTTTATAGTGCCCTCTTCCTGTATTCTGTAACATTTTTATTCAGACAGTCAAGGTACAGAGGAACAGATAAATAAATGTTATGGATGTTGCTGTGACTCTTATATGCTGAAACTGCAGGAGAGCTGCTGAAGTGAAGTAATTTTGAGTCCAGAACAGGAGATTCAGTAAAACGAAATGCCTCTTATAAATCTGTGGCTAGACAGATTTATAACACATTTCAGAATCTGTCCCTATGTATATTTCGCATGTGCCCATCACCTATAGCAATTTCACTACATATTTAGAAGGATCTCGGCTGTTATTTATTTGTACAGGCTTTTCTTAACTATTGCATCTACTATCCCATAGGATACCAGGTTTCAGGCTGGTAACACCAGTTCTTTTTCAGCATCCCAAAACCCAAAAGAGCTTTCAGACACCAAATCCACAAGGTTGGCTCTTGCTGTCACTGATGACAGCACTTTCCCCAGTGCTGCAACTTCAATACAGTTGTCCCCTGCCCTTTCGCGGTTCATATACTGCGGTCCCACTATATCATGGGTCCACACCGCAGTATATGAAAAAAGCCCCCTTGAGGTAAGGAGGAAAGGCCTTCCCAGGCCCTTCGGAGGTCCCAAAAGTGCTTCCCCAGCAAACGGGAAGTGACTTCTGGTAAACCAGAAGTGACCTCCAGATCACTAGAAAGCACTTTTGGGGCCCCTGGGGGACTGGAACGTCCCTTGCAGGCCCATTTGGAGCAGTGCCAGGCCTGGGGTAAGTATAAGAGCCCCCTGAGAGCCCGCCCAGTCCTGACCTGACCCAGCATCCACATATTGCGGATTTTCAATTATTGTGGGTTGGGTCGGGTCCCTAACCCCTGCAATAGGTGGGGCTTTACTGTACTGTAAGTGACAGTCTTACTCCAAACGTTTGCTGAAGTGTTGAAACGGAGTATATTGTGCTCTCAATTTACCCAACACTTCTAAGTATGGGATCCAATCTGAAGGCTCTTAGAGACTATTGATAATGTAGCCTAAAGGCAGAGCTAAATAAGAAATCAGCTGATACAAAAATACCTTTGTACTCCTTCCACTTGGTCTTTGGTGTAGGGCTTCCCACTTTCACCTGTAGCAGATGCACTGCCATCCTTCATATTGTTAGGTTTATTCTGATCACTGCCACTTGCAGGCTTTCGGCAGTAAGCACCACTCCCGGCAGCACTCCCATTTTTCATAATTGCTTCCAGCAGCACTATGCAGAAAAGAGTACAAGCTACATTAATACAGATACCAGCCATACATGAGATACAATGCATGAAAGGCAGGCCCTTACAAAAGCAATCCTGTTCCTAAAAGGCCGTTGGTGTACCATTTCATACAGCGATGCTATACAGTACATGTATGTAGTCCCACTGTCATCATCATCATCATCATCATCATCATCATCATCATCATCATCATCATCATCATCATCATCACTGTTGCAAAGAAATACATTTCTTTTTACATGCCTAGAGTAAACAAACACCAGTTTGGCCTTCTTCAGGTTCTAGACAACATCAGCTCTAAACACACTGATTGTCTCTGATTTTAGAAGCCAAGGAGGTCAGAACTGGCTCAGACAGAGCTAACAAGCAAGCTTGCTTGAAACCACAGACAGCCACTAGCAGTTGGAGTTGACAATAACTGGAGGAGATGGACCCATGGTCTGACTCAGTATAAGACAGCTTCCTGTGCAAATGTTTATATTCCCGTCTCCTCAAATATACAGGTTACACCTCGAAGGTGTCTCGAAGGATGTGTAATCCGTTCTTCCTCCCAATACTTAGTCTCACAATCCTTCTGAAAGATCAGCTAGCTGCAGAAAATAAATATCAACTAGAAGAAAATCCAGATGAATTGCTGACTGAACAGGAAGCACTGCTTCCTCCTAAGTAGCAACATGCAATAACCTAAAGAACTTACAAAGCAAAATCATTTTTCTGGCCAATACTTGCCTGCATTGGCTCATGCTGTGCGCTTCTATAATTACAGCAGGCAAAGTCTAGCCCTCCAGCTATGACTGGATTTCATTCTCCAGTGTTTCTCTCCACTTGTTATACTGTACTGGCTAGAGCTTATAGAAAGTGAAAGTGATATCTCAGTTCCCCTTCAAAAGGTCACATTGGGTTTTCAAACTACAATGGTCCCCCACCCTTTTGCGGTTCATATACTGTGGTCCTGCTATATCGCGGGACCACAGTATATGGGAAAAGGCCCCCTGGGTTAAGGGGGGAAAGGGCTGTTTCAGGCCCCCCATACTTACCCCCAACCGGGCGCTGTCCCGAATGGGCCTGCGAGGGCCTTCCCAGGCCTTCTGGAGGCCCCAAAAGGGCATCCCTGTGAACCAGAAGTAACTTCCGGATCGCCAAAACTCATTTCTGAGGCCTCCGGTAAGTACAAGAGCCCCCAGCTAGGCGCCCCAGGGCTGACCTGACCTGCACCCGCATATCGCAGATTTCCAATTATCGCGGGTTGGGTCAAGCCCCTAATCCCCGCAATAGGTGGGGGGTCACTGTACAGACAGAACAGACGGTCAACACATCCTCAAAACAATGTTTATAAATAAGGGGGGGGGGGTTTAAAGAGAACATTTTAGAATGACAAATTCATTCAAAATGATCTGGGTAGGAACTGGTAATCTGGACTATTATAGATACTGTACCATGTAAGAGATGCTTTAGTGCTACAGAAACACCACAGAAAGCAATATTTAACACTGCTATCTGCTGGGGGAGGACTGTATATGTATCGACATATACTGCTCTATGTGTAGTAACAACAGAATTACCCCATCATATATAAAGCTGCCCTGAGCAGCAGGGCCATTATCCAGATGTGCTTGATCCCACTGCTTCTTCCAGAACTGGGAACATTGCTTACGTTGGTTTGCCCTGAAATCTTGCTGCAAGGGGCTAGGATACCTTGGGGTTTAGCCTTCTGACATCACATAGGATGGCAGGAAGAAGGAGAGGCGAAGGAAGCTCCATTTCCAGTTGGAAAGAAGTCCGAATACAAGACTAACTGATTGGAGCATAGAAAGAACTTTATATTCCAAAGAAGACAGTGCACAAGGAGGCTGGTTCCACTCTTTTTTGGACTTCCAAATTATTTATTTATTACATTTTCACACTATTATTTTTAGTCCACTGTGTTTTTTAATAGATGTTGTAGAGCTTTGAGATACTCTGCATTAATGGTATAGTTTTTGGTTTCTGAATTCTTGAGCAGCCCTGGGAGAACTGACACGCCAATGGATGGGCAGAAACCAAATAAACTTGGAAAAATATGCCTCTGATGTGAACTGTTTTCACTAGAGGGGATGGCCTTAACTCCAGAAAAATCAATGTCGGTGACTTCATTTAATCAGTAGTGGCAGTTTCTGGAAATTAAAGGAAATTTGGGGACATTGAGATAGATGTTTGGAAATGTATCGTTTCTGGGGGAGGGGGGACACACTATGTCTGCTGACATTATGAGACTTATATAGGGCATGTTAAGTGTTGGATTCCAGCTATTAAATTCCAACAGCCTTTAAGGTCCTAGACAAGTTCTATAGGCTCATAGGCAATGAGCAAACATAGGCAACATTCAAAGAGCTCCATCTTAGAAAAGCTGGAGATACAGTATTCTTCCTAGTCTAAGAAACAAAATAAAATAAAATGATACACACTTGCCTGATTATGATGACAAAGCCCTCACTAGAGATGGGCACGACTTAGCGGTATTCCCGTTTCCGTTTCCGTTACTCGTATCCGTTACTCTACGGAAACGGTAACGGGAATTACTCCGCCAGAATTCGAGCTCGAACCGACGAACGAACAATTTGGTCTGATTTGTCGTGCTCGTTACTTGCACGCGGCGATCGCGCAATGCCAAGCGGCACAGAAAAAAAGTTTTTAAAAGTTAAAAAAAAACCGATTCCCGGCCCTAAAAGTAGGCGAAAACTGTCTGAGGGCACCTACCAGGTCAGAACGGTGTTTTATTTGGGGGGGGGGTTTCCCCGCCCCCCTCTCCTTGGCTCCTGCTCCTGCTGCGCTGCTGGTACCAGGCTGGGAGGGCGCATCCATTTGCCATGCAGTGCGGGGGATCCCAAATGGCGACCGCAATTTTTTTTTTGAAATCGTTGCCCAAAACCCCACCAAAGCACCACAGAAACATGCGAAAATTAGCTATTTTAAATGCTTGAATTTTTACAGTAGCAGCAGTGGGTTTTTCTTGCAAAAAAAGAGTCTCCGTTGATTTTATTTTATTTTATTTTATTACACCTGCACATTCGCAATGATGGGCTCGCCCATGGGAGTGGACCATGCAAATTTTCCACCAATCGCATGGCCACTTGGCCAGGTTGACCACAGAGACTTCTGGGATGTGCCAATCGGGCATAAACAGCCCACTAATCGTAGCCCAAACCCGAACCCTAAGCCTAACCCATATGCCAGTACACTGTCCTTCTAAGTGGGTCAGAGAGGCACCCAGAGGTGCACCCCAATACTCACCCTAACCTCACCTAGCCCTTGCGCTAACCCGTCTTAACCCTAAGCCAGATCTACTTGCATTGCACTACATGCAAGTACGTGAGACACAGCGGGTGCAAAGAGTCTGCCAGTCCGTCACTTGTGGCTCTGGCTGACTCCTGCAGCTCCCTCCAGGAGCCTGCTACCCCCCCCCAAACCAGTACTAACGACAACGAAAAAACAAACCGACTAATTTTTGCGAAATTTCGCGAAAAACGGAAACGAGCCGAAACGGACTGCCTCCGACACACGACAACTCGAAAACGTCATTTTCCCTAGTCGTGCCCATCTCTAGCCCTCACTCATCCAGTGAAATAGATTTTATGTTAAGAGATCTAGGCAGCTAGTTCAGCAAATTCTTCATCATGCAGACCTGTCTATCTTCTAAGTTTTAAATGTAGACAGAGATTGCCACGTGGGCACCTTTTATAGAAATGATTTTTCCTATGTACATTTTTTCCTATGTAAACTGAATTTCAATGTTTAAAAAACAAACACGAAGACCCCCTCAAGGCAGTTTACAAAAAACACTTAGATGTTGACGAATGGAAATACAACAAATTACAATGTTAAAACCAATTACATATGAATGGCAATGTGTCAATACAGTCAAGTCAGGAGTTTTATTCCCCACTGTGCATTCCAGAAGAATAGCCAGTTCCAGAAGCCCCCCCCCAAAAAAAGAATGGAACAAACCAATACTGAGTACTCTTTTATTTAATTTCATTGGTTTATATACCACCCTTTTAGCATAATGCATTACCCTTGGCAGCTAACAAATAAACAAAGGAAGAAAAAACAACATTAAGATCATAAAATAAACAGGGCAATACCAATACAGTACCTAGAAGACCCTGAAAATGGCAATGCTAATGTAAAGCTGACTTTCCTTGGCAGTTACTTACTATAATGTGCCTAAAGAGAACGGTCTTTGCATGCTGGCAAAAGGAAGTTCCTCTCTGCATGAGATGTACATGTGAAGACTGCAAGACTAAGAGAAAGGCCTCCTCTAAAGATACTAAAACTCAGGGAAGTTCATTTAGAGCAGGCATGTCCAAAGTCAGGCCCAGGGCCCAAATGCAGCCCATTTTCACATTCTGAGCGGCCTGCAGCTTCTTCTCCCCACCTGCTCAGCCTGTCATGCATCCCCACCAGCTGGCCCCTCCCCATACCGGATGCAGGCATTAGCTTGCAGTTTTATGGTTTGCTTGCCCTCTCTGCCTCTGCCCATCCCCCCAGCAACCGGCCCATCCTACCCACTCCCAGCTCCATTGCTGCAGCATCCTCCCGGCCTCCTTGCATATTATAGAAACTTGTCCAAAATCCGGCCCAGGGGCCAAATGCAGCTGAATGGTCGGCCCCCACACATTTTCACCTCACCAAATCTGGACCTCCTTGCAAAAAGTTTGGACACTCCTGATTTAGAGACATGAATGGACCACTGGAATAATAATATAAGAAATGTTTAAAAGCGCAACCACAATGTGATTTCAAGTTAATTTCGATTCGTGGTAACCCTTTTCAGGATTTTCCATTTAATTACTCAGAGGTGTTTTACCTTTTCATTCTTCCAGGGTACCCGGGAACCCAGCAGCTTGCCCAAGGTCATCTCTACTCACAGGAAGCAGAGGAATTGGGGCACTGAATTCTCAATTTCAGGGTCCTCAGCCAAATTCCTAAACCACTGAGGTATCTAACATTTGAACACATTTCATTCTAGCCTATATGTAATGTACTGTACAACTTTATTACATGTACTTAACAGTCATCATAGGCATCCTTCAGTCTCAAGAGACTATGTATTGTGCTCTGTATAGAAGATGTAAAGCAACATCTAGTGTGGCTAAAAAGACCAGGTAACTGCCTCTTCTCATGTTGTTTCTACACTGCATACAAAGCTGAAACAGCCTCTTCAGAGCACAAGGCCTGGGTAGATTAATATGGAGGTTGCAACTGTTATCCAAGCAGCAATCCCCCCTCTCCATATCGCTGGAATATTCAAATGGAATGGCAGAGTCGATACAATTATGGCAGAGCCGATAAGATTAGTTCCAGCTGCGTTGCAGGAGTTGCCAGAACATGATTGTACACAGCCATGAACTGCCTCCAGGACTCTGGCTCTGGATTTTGCCTCGAGCTTAACTCCTGAAGCCCTTTCCAGAAATGGATATAGCCACTAAGTAGTGGAGGTTTAAAATCAGAGTTTTCCTTCTCCTAGAAGATGGTTCATCTGTTTTATCTGCTATTGGGGCATAAAGCCCTCTTCCGCCTTCAAAACCATTGGCCATCTTCTCCTGTAACCCTGGGAAGGGGCCCTTACAAGGTTCCACCAGCCGAGGTGCTACCAGCCGGGCCAGCAGGACCAAGGTTTTTAAAGGAGGTATTACTCCTCCAATGCTCCCTCTCGCTCCAGGACTCCTGCTCCAGATTTTGCCTCGAGGGTAACTCCTAAAGCCTTCCCCATAGATGAGTATAGCCACAAGGCAACTGAGGTTCAAGACTGAAGTTTTCCCCCCCCCCCCCCCCCGTGAATTGCCTTTTGAGACTAAAAACACCAGCTTGTCAGCTCCCAATGGCAGTTGAAATAGAACGATGAGGCAGTCAGTGCCAGGTGGCAGTTGTAAACAAAAATGCTAGTGGTTGTAAGAGCCAACAATGGACAGTGGATAGACAGTAATAGATGAAAATAGTGTTAAAAGTCTTCAGATGTCTTCAGATGTTAAAGTCACTCAAAAACACACACAAGAAAATGAAAATGAATGGGAGGAGCAGTTAGACACTTTGTGTTATGTGTCAGTCATCTTGTTGGTAACGTAACAGTAAGCGCTAGTGAATTCCATAGGGCTTATTCCCAGTTAAGAGGATATAGGACTGAAGTCTTCCTGAGGAGTCCTATTTAAGCCAATGGTATCTCTTTTCAATTAAACATTGAAACAACACGGTTGCCTGTGTTTTATTTATTTTCTCTGTGTTAGTTTTATGACATATTTTCTAGGCTAAAATTAACAGAAAGAAGACTGTACAGTATTACTCACATCAATAAAATATGATGTGCAAACCCAGTAAATATTACACAGAACAATACGAGCTGCCTAAGTGTTTGATTTAGTTTTTAAGTTACAACAGGGATTTCCTGTACTTGATTGAGATCTTTCTAGCCTGAAGGCTACATAACTCTGCCTTCATCCAACAAGTTATTTATACTTGTGAAAAAAGCCCTGAGTTTCAAAAATGTGCCATTCTCTTTCCACATAAGCCCAACTACAAGTATAATATTGATATGTTTCATTATGTAAAAGAATACTCTTACCATTTGAGGCTACAAGGAAGAATGAAACAATTAAGTGATTAGACTCAAAGAGGAATATATCAAGTAAACAACAAAGCCCTCATTTTCTAATATGATGTAATATACCTAAAACTTGCAGTCTTTGTGTCACAAAAAGTTGTCATTCAATGCTCTGAAATATTTTGCAAAACATCCTGTGCATTTTGTATACCTTTCCACTACAGCTGTCTCTGTTTATAAATTGCCAGTAATCTGCTCTGCATACTGAACAATATTGCCAATGATACATTTCCCTCCCCAACAGGCTTATAATACAATATAAATTGCCAAAATGAAAGTCGAGGCAATAAAATTTCATCTTGAAAGTACCAAGTAAGGCTACAATCCTATATACATTGCCCATGGAATAGGTGCCACTTAACCCAGTGGGACATTTTTCTAAGTAAATATTCTTACAGTTATGCTCCTCAATTCTTTATAACCATGCCACTTTAATGTTTTCAAATAAACTGATGCTTTGGAGCCCCATCAGAATCCTGTACTCTCTGCAACCATAAGAAATTTAAAAACGATTTTAAAATTGGATGCAACTTCATTCATTTTCAAATTCTGTAAAACCAAGAGAATGCAACAAAAACTATTACAAAGTTTTTTAAAACGGTGAATGTAATACAGAACAAGCTAGCAGAAAAGAGTCACACACTTGAGATTACAGGCATTTAGCAGAAGTAGGCCATGCCCTTTCAAATAAACTGTCTTGAAATTCTTGTTCGAAAATATAAAGCTTTTTTTAATCACAGTGAGTGCAAAGGGTCTTGATGAGGGATGCTGATTGGAGAATATTTATGCAACTTCCAGCTTTATAATCATATTATTCTGACTAAAGAAGAACCATTAAATGTAATCTGAAGGAAAGTTACTGTTACAATTCTGTTTCTTCAAAAGTATGGTTGCATTGCAAAATAACGAAGAATGGTAGTTGGCTTTTAGTAAAGTCCATAGTGACAATGAATAATCACTTTCAGGCTGTTAGGAGAAGGCTGCATCTGAACATATACGGTAACTTGAAAATGGATTCTCCCCATTTTCCTTTTGAAGATATTTTCCTTTTGAAGATTCGAGATACCTGGCCTTTTGCTTACTGGGCCCATTATATGTGCAAAATGCTATGCTGATGATGAGGAGCTACGAGGGATTAGCTTTCTTCTTTAAACGTGGCAGGACATTTAATGCCTTACCTGTCCTATCTCTGAATATGACAAAAACTTCCTTGGGCACACAAACACAGGATTATGGGATTTTACTGAAGCATTTTCTCTTCTATGGCTTACTTGTGCCTGCTAAATGCCCTCATCTTGAATAGGCCTGCACCAGCTGCGAGTCTAGGTGTAGCACTACAAACAAACCACCTGGGACGGACTTTCATAAGCTACATAAAGATATTTTTGGAAGGGCTCAAGGACATCTACAGAACGATCTTTCAGCATCAGATATACTATCCTGGAGCGAAAAAAAAGGTAGCTGACTGCCCAGAGAGAATTTGATGCCCCATATATTTTTGAAGAAAACTGAATTCACATTGGATGATCTGGCAACGTGTTTTGGTCAAGAGTAAAACCAGATTTGACCAACCAGCTTGCATGTTTTGCATTAGACAACAGACAGATCCCTAAGCTCACGTCAGCACTGTTTTCAGAAACAGCGAGCCATCATTAAAAAAAATCTTAGTATGCTGGCAAAGGAATAATTTGAAACCTGCATGCCTTCCAGCAGTTCAGTCACTCTGCCTCTCCCTCTTGAGACTGAAGTTCAGCTGCAGACCTGAAGGTTACCACAAGCCTTAGTACATGGGCATTTCTGTCTCTCATCTCATCCCCTAATCCAGTGTATCCAAACTTCGACACTCCAGATGTTTTAGACCACAACTCCCATAGTCTTTTGCCATTGGCAACACAGGCTTGGAATTCTGGGAGTTGTGGTCCAAAACATCTCAAGGGCTGAAGTTTGGACATCCCTGCCATAATCTCTCATACCACCTAGCTTGATGATTTCCATGAACTACATTTTAGCCAATCCTGCTAAAAATATTGCATTCTGTTTTTACTCATGAATAAACAGACTGTAACTAAGAACTAAAAGCAAGCGAGATTAACACAACTGACATAGGGAAACCACTCTACAATTTTTATAAAAATGAAATGTGTAGCTAAATATCCCCAACACTATTATGAATTTTATAGCTATTAGTAATGATATATAAAGAAATATTGTAAACATGCCACTTAAGCTCTCCTTATGAGGAAAGGCTAAAACATTTGGGGCTCTTCAGTTTGGAAAAAAGGCGCCTGAGGGAAGATATGATTGCGACATACAAAATGATGCAGGACATGAGTAAAGTGGATAGAGGGACTCTCTTCTCCCTCTCACAAAATACCAGAACTAGGGGACATCCACTCAAACTGAGGGCTGGGAGAGTAAGAACAGACAAAAGAAAATATTTTTTCACCCAGCATGTTGTTAGTCTGTGGAACTCCCTGTCACAGGGGGTGGTGATGGCAATTGGCATGGATGCCTTCAAAAGGGGATTGGACAGATTTCTGGAGGAAAAGTGCATCACAGGTTACAAACTATGATGGAGATGCCTAATTTCCAGGCTTAAAACCAGGGTACTTCAAGGAACAGATGCAGGGGAGTGGTATGAAGAGACAGATATCTAGTCTCGTGCGCTCCCAGACGCATTTGGTGGGGCCACTGTGAGATACAGGAAGCTGGACTAGATGGGCTTTTGACCTGATCCAGCATGGCTCTTCTTATGTTCTTATGTTCTGTTTATATCCTTAGAATCCCCCCGTCCTGTGTAGGGAATCCTTGTGATATGAATTTTAAAAAATAAATTTAAAAAAGACGATTAACACAACAGGAAGAAAAAAACTTAGAATGTTCTTCATGCACTGGGTGAGCACTGTCCAGATGGCAAGAGACTGACAGGTAAGCAATCCACTCTGAGATAAGATGTGAGCAGATTAGAAAACCCTTTTTAAATTAAAGGTGTAGGACCTGGATGCAGTGTTTCTTGGGAGAACAGACCTCAAAGTTCCACACAAACACATATGCACTTTTACATTTCAACCATTCCGGCTACAGACCAATTTGAAATCTGCTTCGCAAAAAGGAGAACAATTATGCAAAATCTACACATAAAAGTGAATATGGGGGTTAGGAATAAGAAAATAACAAAGCCAAGAGATGTAAAGAAGGAGAAGGTGATAACTACTGCCATGCGAGGACATCCCAGTCCTCCTAAGGAATTTCATATTGGTCAAGTTCAATACCCTGAGATGCTAAGATTGTCACTTAAAAAGAAGCAAACTTTGACTCATAAAATTCACAAAATATATGCTTAAAGTAGGCGAGCAAGTAGTGTGGTGGAGACCAAGGAGACTTTTCAGTAGTCAGACCTTAAGTGCTACTATATAATTTGTAATCAACATTCACCTCCCCATGCTACTCTAATTTCATAAGAATCTTGGAAATCAAAATTTGCCTGTGACACCTAAACTGTTCCTCTGTAATACATTAAATACATTAAAAGATGGGAGAGACATCTGGCCATACTGACTGGCTGCGATTATGGACTGGACAAGGGCTAATAGGCTGAAATTGAACCCTGATAAGATGGAGACATGTTGTTGGGAGGAAACCCTGATTAGGTAGCAGACTACTTACCTGGCCTAGATAGGGCCACACTTCCCCCTGAAAGATCAGGTTCAAAATGTTGGGTGTATTCCTTCACCTGATCCTCTCAAGGGAGAATCAGATATTGGCTGTGGCCAGCTCTGCCTTTTTCTCATCTGAGGCAGATGGCACACCCCAACAACACTGGCTCGTGCCTTGGTTATCTTGAGGATTGACTACTGCAATGCTTTCTACACGGGGCTGCCCTTGAAGGCAAGCCATAAGCTGCATTAAGTACAAAACACAGTAGCCAGGCTGGTGTCAGCAGTATCAAAATGCAACCATTATCTCATCTGTCCTGGTGCATTTGCTCTGGCTGCCAGTATGCTTATTTATTTATTTCACATTTATATATACCGTGTCTATTCCCACCAGGCCAAATTCAAGGTGTTTAGGTGGACAAAGTCATAAATGGGTCTGGACCGTGCTATTTATGTGAGTGCCTCTCCCTCAAAACAACCTTCCATCTCAACCGTACATCTCCATTTGAGGTTACAGGTGGCCACTCCAAGGCCCAGAAATGAAGGACTAGGAACCGTCCCTTCTCTGTGATTGCCATCTCATTATGGAACTCTCTCCCAGTTGAGGTGCAACTAGATCTTTCCCTCCTTGCTTTCAGAAAACCACCGAAGACCTAGCTTTTTACACAGGCCTTTTAAGGCCTTACCTCAGATTAACAAGTGGTTTTGCTGGGTGTTTTTTTTTAACTATTGTGTCTCTCTCTTCCACACTGTCATTTGTTATTCAATATTTATAGTTAGCATGAAATTGGGTCTCTTTTGTTTGTTATTTTTAAAGTAGATATTTATTGCTGAATTTTATTACTGAATTTTATTTATGCTAATGCTATTTATGTTAGTGATATTGTAAGCCACTTTGATTAGTTGTCTAGGCAGTAGACAAGTGGGATAAAACTTTAAATAAATTTCAAAACTACAATTAAATTAAAAAACACGGCTCAGTGTCCTCCCAGAAACTAATCCTCCGGGGTGCCATTACAATGCTTGTGACACTTGAACAAGACCAAAACACCTGAGAATAAATCTCATTGATCTGGTTACATAACAGAGGACTGTGCTGCATAACTAGCTTTTCTACTATGTAAATAAGATGAAGGCTCTAATTACAATAGGTACAACCCACCCACTTGCAACCGCCTTCCAACAAAACTATATTTAAAAGAAAATGATGAGTAGCTACTCATTTTCTTCCTGGGTCAGGTTACCTTGCATTTTAGCAGCTATTCCCCAAGAAGTACAGGGATGGGAAACTATTATAATAGAACATCCCAGTGCAATCCTACACATGTTTATGCTGATGTAAATCCCACAAAGGTCAATGGGAGTTATTCCTTAATAAGTATGCTTAAAATTACACAATCACTAATTATTCTAACGAGCCTAGATGCCCTAAGCACACCCGATCTCGCCTGATTTTGAAAGCTAAGCAGGGTCAGCCCTGGTTAGTACTTGGATAGGAGACCACCAGGGAATACCAGGTGCTGTAGGTGCCGAACTGGCAAGCCACTCCAGTATTCCTGCCAAGAAAACTCCATGGACATGAGGTCACGGAGAGTAGGTCACGACTGTAACAACACAACACACACACACAATTATTCTACAGGAATTAGGCAAGAAGACTACATGAGTTGTTAAACAAGGAAGTATACCGTTCAGATGTCAAATATTAGTAGTAAGCTTAGAACACAATCCTGTGTACACTCACTTGGAAATAAAACTCATTCAGTCATACAGATTATAATGAAGATAGGACAAACTCCATATTGAGGTCATATCATTACAGACCAACCAAATGCTTCTGGATACACAAGTTAGCCTGTTAGCAGCAGATCCTGCAGGAGAGATTTATGCCACGAGATACTAGACTTCATTCATCCAAGTACAGTACATTAAATGACTACATTGACTTTCTTTACCTAATTTATCACTTCATGTTAACTCCACTCCAGACAATATAAGGCAGCCTGGTAACTTGATCATCTTTGAAAAGGTAAGGATTTCAAGATCAGCAACCATCCCTTCCCTCACACCTTGTACTGTCGCTTGTTTTTAACATCTCATCTGGTGAAACAACGGTTACCTCCAAAAGCCTTTTATTGCGCCTGCCTCCACTTTTTAATTTACTTTACAACTTGGGTTGGCTTATAAAGGTATAATCTCAGCAAAGAGTTTGAAATTAGAGATGGGCATGAAGTCAAACGTTGTACTACAGGTGCCTGCCCCGCGTCCTGGCCTGAGTGGCCAGCTGCTGGAAGAGGCAGGAAAGGCAAGTACTGCATCTGCGACTGGACAGTTGCAGACAAACTTGGATGAACAGGCATGAATCACTTCATGCTCATCTCCCATTTGGAATTTATTTTGTGCTAAAACAATTATCACTGCTTTTAACCATAAGGAAACACTTTTCTCGGCCTAACACTCATAGGAACTGGGGGGGGGGGGGGGGGAGGAATATGCCTTATTCCTTTAGTCATACAATTGGTCCTCCCAGTTCAGCACTACCAACCATGCCTGGCCACTGCTCTTTGGGGCTTTAAGGCAGAATTCTCTCCTAGCCCTACTTGAGTTTTACTTGTGGTTTCCTATTCAAGCGCAGATCAGAAATAAGCCTGTCTAGGACCATCCGGTAGAACTTGGAAAGCACCTGTCTTTCCAGCAGCAAATTATCCTATCTCACGCAGTTGTAAGCAGTACTGAGGAAATGAACATAATGCATTTTAAACATCCCCTGTGCAAATGCTATGGTGATCACGGCTTCACATCAACCAAATGAAAGAGAAAAGCCAGTACCTTCTGTGCCATGAAAGAGTGACAAGCAAATGGAAACATTATCGTTTTGTACACATGGAGGCAGGCGCTGGACTGGGGCTGGGGGGGTGGGGGGTCCAAGGCAGGAGGTGTCAATAAGATGAGACCACATCATCATCCGCTTCGTATTCCTTCCTTGCCTTTTAACCTTTAGGCAACCCCCACAGGGCTCCATCCTCCCCAGGCACCCCAGGCTTCCTTACACTAATACACAAAGGGGCCGGCCATCCCATAATGGCCCCAATTCTACTGATTCGAGGTCCCTGGCGCGGGGATCTCCAGGAGAGGGGGATGTTCCCAAATAAAAAAGGGTTGTCCCTCCCTTCTGCGTCCCCGTCCCCTCCCCGGGGGGCGAGTGGTGGTGGAGGTGGGGGGGTTTCATGTGCTCCCAGGAAGCCGGCAGGGAGGCGCGGGCGTCCCCGTCCACCCGTGTCCCCCACCCACCCCCTCCCAGGGCAGGCTCCCCCCAGAACCGACGGCGGGTGGCCGCGGACGGAGCCCAAGGGGGCGGCCGGGGCGCGCCACTTGCCTCGGGCGGTGTCGGTCGGGTAGAGCTTCTGGGCCTTGGTGAGGAAGCGCACCGCCCGCTCCCGGTGGCCGGCCTCCAGGGCCTGGCGGGCGATCCCGAGGCATCTCTCCGCCTCGTCGCGGTTCCCTTCCATGGGGGGCCTCTCCTCCTCCTCCTTCTCCTTCTCCTCCTGCTGCTGCTGCTGCCGCCGCCGCCGCCGCCGCCCGCCGCACCGCAGAGAGAAGGGGCCGGACGGGGCCAGAGCGGCGAGGAGGCCACCACCCGCACCCACCGACGGCCGAAGGCTGGGCGCGTGTGTGTCTTGGGTCCGGGCGCGGGCCCCCGCGAGCCTTTCCGGGAATCACTCCCTGCCGGTCTGGCCGGCGGCGCCCCTCGCCTGCATCGCCGATCGCCCGGAGACGGCCTGCTCCAGCCGCCGCCGCTCCGGAGGCTCGCTTCTTCCGGGCACCGACTCGGCAACCGGCCGCAGGGACCGCTGTGCGCACGCGCCGAGGCCAGCTGGGCCGAAAACGAGCAGGCGGGTCCCGACGTCGTAATTCCGAGGCTTCCCCCCCCCCGCAGGCCCGCCCGGCCGCCCCCCCCCTCCGGGCACCGCTTGTTCCCGTCTCGCCGCGTTCCGCAGGCGTCGAGGTGTGCGCTTCGGCACAGGCACTTTTCACATTTCCCACTCGTTACCGGCGTATTCTTCTTTATAAACCACTTTGATTTTTTTTAAATCATGGAAACGGTGTTGATGTAATTATATATAAACTTATATCACATGTAATTTCAAAGTACCGCACCCTCCTTTTGCAATATGACATGGAGGGGTGATCTTTCAAATAAATTAAATGCATGGTGTTCAAATAAATCTACCAGGTAACGGCAAACATGGGAAATATGCATTAGTTATCATATAGCACTCTAGTACCGCTAAATTAGGCTACCACCTTCTAGCACTTGTTATGGCACTGCTTATATGACTGGTATTCATTTGCATGGGGAAGGGAAGGGAAGGAAATCCATTACTGTGCATGATATCTGATGCTCATATATTTAAGCTTTAATCTGAAACTCAGCGAGAATCCCTAGAAATTATCTTCCCACTAAATTATACTACTTGTAGAACTCAGAAATCAATCTATGCCAGGATTCCTTTTAATCTGCAGTACATATCATGGCAAAATCAGCCATGATCCTGAGAACGCTGCCACCAAAATCACTCTGTGGACTTTTGTATGATTAGTTATGCTCCATGTGTCAAGTAAGGCTTTTGTTCCATAGTCAGCCATTAAAGTCATGTGTTCATGTGGTCCTCTCAAACAAGGCTCATGGCCCAACAAACCACTTAAATATTTAATTTACACACACACACACACACACACCTCCCGTCTTTCCAGAGGAACTCCGGGCGGTTAACAATGGCAGTAAACAAGAACAAATATCGAACACACAATACAACAGAAGGCAAAGGGAAAATAAGATAAAAAGGACAAAATAATCGACAAGATAACCGGCAATTGGATTATTATTCATGAGGGTGCTTTGGTTGTTGTTTTTCTAATATAATTGTTCTCCAAAGGCCCAGCTGGAAGGCAACTCACCACAATTAAGTCTTAAAAGCAGTATTCAAAGATTCATACATTTGGTTTGTCATTCAACTGTTGAGAATTGCAAAAGCTCATCCTAACAACTTTAAGGTGTTGACCTTAAAGGTGCAACTGGGCTTATGCTGTACTGAAGCAGGGGTCATCCCAACCAATGCTGGTAAGAGGAAACTTATTTCCACTAGCCCGCTGGGAGTCCAGTTTGAGAAAGGGCCATATAAAGCACCACCTAAGCCAGGCACCTACAGCTGTGGTAGCCCATTTGCCCACCTTCTCACTGCAGCAGTGGAAGAACTGGGCTGTAAAAGCAGCTCCCACTGGCTCATCTTCCCTTTCGTCCCTCTTCTTGCATGCGCCTCTTTCAAGGCACACCTAATCCATTTCCTCGAGACTCCTAGCTTCCTTTACCAGCAGATGACTCTGTGGGTGGTATTAGAAGCAGTCATGAACTTCCTGTGGCATTTATTGCACAACAGATTAAATAATGCAGTCTGGGGAAAACCTACACTACTAAAAGAGAAGTAGACCTCAATGCATACCCTGGCAAGTCTCACATGAAATGCTGTAGTAACGCTAAATTTTATGAAAAGAAAAGCTCCACAACTGCATTTACTTTGTAGAGTTGAGTTAGTTACTACGGTGAAGCCAAAGCATGCTGTGGCTCTGTATGACAAATGTTAGCTTACAAAGTTATTTGCAAAAATCAATACATGACCTTAAGGAAATAGGTTTTATCTTCCAAAAGTTTACTTCCAATGCACTTAGTCAAAACTTATACAATCAATTTTCATTTCAAGTGACAATCCTACTTCTATTGATGTAAGGACCATTTTAGCACCAACTTTGTGCAGTAATATCCTGGCTTAAGAGAGTTTTGCAAACTTTTCTTCTATATTTTGCCTTGATCAACAAGCCATGTCCTGCAATACAAGCACTGGAGCAGGTCACATGATCCCAAGACTCCCTCCCTCCTGGATTGTGGGGAACTGTCTGTAACTTTGTCTCAGGCAAGCCACCAATCCAAAGGGAGGAGTGAGGTCTACCTTGCACCAGCCAGGAACATTTTCAAGGGTGAGTGTAGATTAGGGTTCTATTCTTTATACAGTATGTGTGTGTGTGTGTATATATATATAACAACTTGTTTTTAACATCCTTTTTTATTTTTCAAACCATTTCAAGCCATGGGTCAACTAGTCAAGTGTGTACAGGGCTATAAATTGCATTTTATTATTGTCACACTAAAAACAGAGGAAAATCCAGTTGTTAGTCCCAAGCAGAGCAGATTCCTTAGCCGGGACCCTAAAACATGGTGTGGACATGGACTTGTAGCCAACTTCTTTTGTGAATGTTGCCATTTTGTGTGTGCAGTATGTGATCTATGTGACCCAGAAAAAAATTGTTTCCATTTCTTATGGGGAAATTTGTTTTGAGCCCCGTGGCGGTGGTTAAATGCCTGTACTGCAGGTAAAACTCTGCTCACGACCTGCGGTTCAATCCCAGGTAGCAGGTTCCTGGTTGGCTCAGCCTTTCATCCTTCCGAGGTCGGGAAAATGAGTACCCAGCTTGCTTGGGGGGGGGGGGATGTGTAG
Organism: Phrynocephalus guinanensis; assembly: GCA_037367245.1. Lineage (NCBI taxonomy): Eukaryota > Metazoa > Chordata > Lepidosauria > Squamata > Agamidae > Phrynocephalus > Phrynocephalus guinanensis. Next base: position 23,880,427 of record CM074741.1, read on the forward strand.
CCTGCATACTGTAATTAAAACTGTAAACCGCCCAGAGACTACTTGAAGTGGTATGGGGCAGTAAATAAGCAGGACACTTTTGCTTTGCTTTACAACCATGTTTCCTGTTCGATTTATGCTCGTAAACCAAGGTATTACTGTTTTTGTTAAGAGCAGTACATTAAGTTATACACCCATGTACCTTGGTATTTTCTCAAGCAACTTCCAACTTCTCTGGGTACAATTTAGAAATCACTAAAAATGCTTAAGAATTCTAATTTGCTTTTTTGATAATCAACATGCTTAGCATTTGCTTTTTCAGTATGCAATACATTCCCAGTACAGTCAATGTAGATTATCAGACAATAAAACAAAAAAGCTTCCAAGATATAGCCTCTGCACATTAGCCACATCGTCAATGAAATGCACAGCACTTTCAAGACTTGAAAAGTGAACTTTCTTCTCAACAGCAATATAATAATGGGGTTACCCTCCAATTGAAAAAAATCAGGTATGCCCGGATCACAGCAGTGGGCAGGCGCACATTTGCACAATTAAGGCTAGTATGCGAGTTAAGCCGCTTTCTTGAGAAACCAGCTTTGGCCACAGTGACACATGCCCTAGTGATGTCCCAGGTAGACAACTGTAATGCAATCTATGTGGGACTACTGATGAGACGTTTCAGGAAACTTCAGTGGGTCCAAAATGCAGCAGCCAGACTGCTGATTGGAGCAGGGTACAGAGATCACATTACATCCCTATTAAAACAGCTCCACTGGCTGCCAATCAGCTATCAGCACAATTCAAGGGGCTGACCTTGACCTACAAAGCACTGTACAACCTGGGTCCTAGTTACCTCAAAGATTGAATGTCACAGTATGAACCCACTCGGGTGTTAAGGTCATCTGGAGTGGCTCTTCTCTCCATCCCATCATCCTCATAGATACATCTCGTGGGAACCCATGAAAGGGCCTTCTTGACTACTGTGCCCACTCTGGAACTCCCTCCCACTAGAGGCCAGGACTGTCTCATTTTTCTTTTGTCCTTCCGGAAACAGGCAAAGACCTTTCTCTTCAGGAAAGCTTTCTCTGAATGGACTACCATTATGTGTCTTTTATATGAATCTATAGGTTCACATAGACTTTGTGTTTATAACTACTTATAACCTTGTAGCTTTAATGTAATGTTGTCTATTAATGCTGTAAGATGTCCTTCAATTCCTTATTCTCAATACTTCGACATGTATTAATTGTATTGGACTATATATTATCCCTCATTACTTTAAGCTGCCTTGGGTCCTTTTCCAAGGAGAAAAGGCGGGGAAAAATACTCTAAAATAAATAAATAATGCAAGAAAACACCACATTTACCAAAGTAAATTAACATACTAGGACTTCTGAGTAATCTGAAAAGTTAATCTTTAAATAGAGTGGGTAGCTGGGGGTTGTAGTCTGAAACATGCTTACATTGCGGCAGCTAAAGTACAGGCAAGAAAGAGCATTGCAGCCTAATGCATATACTTATTAACCACACTATTTTCAAGGATACAGCATGACCCCCATATCTGCTAGGGACTGGTTTCAAGCCCCCCCCCCATGGATACAGAAAACAAGTTAATAGCAAACTAGAAGTAAAAGGAAAAAAACCAGAAAATTTATACACAAGGAAAGTTTCTGAATTGTTTAATAAAAATGTTTTTAATACTTGCAGACCATGGATACTGATTTCACAAATAAGGGTGTCCTACTGTATTGTCATGTGCGCTCCATTAATCTGTATACTTTAACTGCAGTTCTATATGAAACCAATAGCAGCACTTGCATCTTTTTTGATAGCGGGGGGGGGGGGCACAACATCACAGTAAATATCTTAAAAAAGACATTTGTTTTCAAATCCTGTTTATTCTATATTAAGACTCAACACAGCCCCAACTTATCATGCACTTGGCCAGCAAGCTAATCATGGCTCAAGCAACACAGTTACTGCTTAACCAGAGCAGGAATTTCATAGTGATATAACATTTAAGTCATTCATCAGAGTGGAACTAGGGTTTGTACAATAAACCAGTGCTGTATCTGCTTCTTTAAATCTGCATATTTTAACTACAAGAGATTCACACTGTTATCACAGTTTGGCACCTCCAGATGTTTTTACTTCAATAAAATCAGTGCTAGTGACAAGAATCTTTTGTAGTTAAACTGCATAGTGCATAAGCATACAATTTACTGATTAGCAACAATGTCAAGTTTCATTAAAATTCAACAGATCTAAAAACAGTTAAGAACCACCACAGACAACAGCTTCTCTGAAGCCATATAATGCTTAAATAAGGTTAAGACTTCAATGTAGTTTTGGTTTCTTTAAAAGCTTGATGGGCTCCATCATCAAGGTTACAGAAAGGCAAAAATGTGTTTCATGAATGCAATCCGCTAGAAATCCACTAACATTGGACAACTGAGTATTTTAAAGTCCAAAGTTATCAAGGAATCCTTTAAACTGTTTTCTGTTGTCCCTTCTTTCCAATGAGAGATTTATGGATGTGTGGAATTACACCTGAGAGAAAGAAAGAGAAGTTATTAATTTGCTCCCATCACATTAGCTCATACCAGAAAAACAGTATCTCTGGTTATGTCAAATGACAGCAGTCAAGCATGCAGTTACCTCCACCAGCAATTGTTGCTTTGATTAGTGAATCCAGTTCTTCATCGCCTCTTATTGCAAGCTGCAAATGGCGAGGAGTAATACGCTTAACCTTCAAGTCTTTGGATGCATTTCCTGCTAGCTCAAGAACCTACAATGATTTTTAAACCATGTCAACAGATGTTTTTGAAGAGTTTAAATACACCATTAACTTGTAACTGACACACTGTTATCAAGAATATATTAATAACACAAGCAGGCCATTTCTTATACCTACATGTCTCTTTTCCAAATAACAAGTCACTAAAGAACTTCTGAAATTCACTGGAAAAAATCCAGATCACTTTACAGTTGTATTTCACAAATACCCAGAAGTCAGTTTTTTTGCTAAATGTTTCTCTATATCAAACGTATATGCTCAAATCAACTTAAATTATTAAGTAAGTGATACGAGAAAACTAAAGCTGCACTATACTGAGTTAAAAAGTGTTCTGCTTATATACTGCCCCAGACTATGTCAATTAGTCTCTGGCCGGCTTACAGTTTTTATTTACAGTATGCAGGCTACACATTACTCATTTTACCAACCTCAGAAGGATGGAAGGCTGAGTCAACCATGCCATGCGCCTGCTACCTCATGTTGTGAGCAGTTTTACTTGCAGTACAGGTATTTAACCTCTGCACCACTGGGGTTATCTTACTCATGAGTAGCCAGTGCAAATTCTGGAGATAGCTCTCCTTCTTTAAGACAGGACTCACCCATACCATCCCACAGAACTGTACTTTTTCTATATAAGGGATTACCTCTTCCTACAAGGCTACAAACTAGATCTTGTTTAATTGCAGTCTTGCTTTTTTTTTGGGGGGGGGGAGTGTTGCATTCTCTTCAGCCATCAATTTGGAATATATTCTTTAAAGGACATGTTGCTGCCTTTAAAGGACATGTAGTAGCCAAGAGTAGTCATTCACAATTCACAAGGATTTTATGATATTTTGGAGGTTTCACTGCACTGCATTATTACTGATGGGAAATTTTTGCTGGAGCAAAAAAATGCATATTATAAATCAGAACTTTAACAGTACACAGCTGCTTCTTTTCTCCGTAAACACTTACCTCAGCTGTGAGGTACTCCAGGATAGCAGCACTGTAAACAGCAGCAGTGGCCCCCACACGTCCATGACTGGTAGTCCTTGATTTCAGATGCCGGTGAATTCGTCCAACAGGAAACTTTGTATATGACAAAAAAGTTACAGCCTAAATAAATCCTTGCCAACTGCAACATATAAACACACCTAGTATACAGACTACTGTAACAAGCGTAAAAGACAGTGGATAGATAACCTTTCTCCCCTTTCCAGAAATGCAAGAAAAAGAGGATGAGACTCTTAACAAAAAGCCACCCCACCCTGTCCGTCCCCCCATGCATGTCTACCTGTAAGCCTGCTCTCTGAGAACGGGACACCGTCTTGGTCTTGGTTTTTCCAGAGTCTTTCCCAGCTTTACCACCAGCCTAACGGACGAGGAATGGGACAAGAGAAGGCGATACAAGCCATGAGGATCTGGCATTCTCATCACCACGCGCTGCCCAGTCGCGCCCGTTTCAAAAGAGATAAAAGCCAGGCGCTTGCGACCCAGGTGCGATTTAAAATTCAGAATCCGGAAGACACCGGGACAAGGCCCGCGCATGCCCAGTCGACACTCGGCAGCTTTCGGCATTCTCCGCCGCAGCACAACGTGCATTACGCGCATGCGCTCACTACCGGCGCGCCCGCGCGCCCTCCCTCCCCTCACCAGAAGGCGCATGCGCCGTAGCAACCCCTAGCCAGACGCTGCATTCGTGCCGCGTGGAACCGCGCCCCTTCCTAGGATAATTTCCCAATCCCTGCTCGTTGGGTTCTGCTTGCCTCCGTCAGAGAGAACCTTAGCGGCACGAGGCGTACGTTGCCCTCAGTGGGCCACGCACTCCCAACGGCCACCCTCAGGGCGCGGTCGCGGTGGGGGGCGAGCGCTTCGTTTTCTCTCCGCCTCAGTCTTTTTTGCTTCGCCACTTACCATCTCGAACGAGGCCTCTTGACGCGCGGAGGCAGCCACTCGGAGGCCTTATTCCCTCCCGCCCGGCCAGCCAGGAATTCCCCGCTGGTGCGCCGACGCCAGTTCAAAACTGCCTCCACTCCCGCCTTCCGCGAGCTCTTTATAGCCCTTTCTAACGTTCTCACATCCGGGAACCCGAAACAAAACTCTAGCCAATCGGCACCAAGAGGCGGGTCCTCCTGCGCTCCGAGAGGACCAATAAGAAGTTGGGTGGCTGGGTGAGTGGGTGGGGCGGGGGGCGGGGAAATCAGGCTGTTAAGGGGGCAGGGAAAACTCCGGCTGCGCCTCTCTTGGAGCCCCGCCCACCCTGTTAAAGGGCGCCGCTTCTCTCAGCCCAGGAGGAAGGTGTTCGGCGTCCTGTGTTCAGATGATCGGAGCTCATCTTCAAGACTCAAACGCAGGAAAAGGACCCATCTCCTCTTCTCCGCCTTCAGCAGACACATCTATTTGCTGCTGCATTTGTTTTTTTAAAAAAAGCTTGAAATCACTGCCTATTTACTAAACAATTTGACTGTTTCAGTATTGATACAAAAGTTGAATTGGATCGGGGAGGAGGAGGGGGGGATATAATTTTAAAAACGAAACGAAGCTTGATTGCAAAATAGCTTGCTGTCTTCTCTGTAAAGCAAAAATCTCCTTTGTTGTAGAAAATATACAGGCGCTTGTCTTTATTTCTTCCCAGACTCCACGTGTTCCGCAAGAAACGTTATACAAGTGGTACCTTGTATAAAGGAATTAATTTGTTCCAAATGAAATTATGTTAAGCAAATTTTCCTTTATACAAATTTCCCATAGGAATGCATTGAAAACGGAGTAATCCCATTTTTATGTTGTACAGATTCACCCCATAGGTGATTATGTTAAGCAAATTTCCCCTATCTCTAGAATTTTTTATGTTGTACAGATTTTATGTTATACAAACTGTTTGTTATACAAGGGTTCACTGTATATGCTGCTTGCAAAGAAGCTGTATTTCCCATAACATTTCCTGTAGCAGTCCAGCTGGAAGGCAGTCTAAAGTAGTCAAGATGCCTGAGGGACAATTCTACTGACATTTGATTAACTGATGCTGTGCTAAACGTAGACCTCTCTTAGTCTAGGAATTTTGGAGACTAAGAAAATCCTGGTCTTACAATGACTGCGAGAACAGTTGCATCACAATGGCTCTAATAATTTTTTTTTAAATGACAATTTGTATTGATGACAGTTTACAACCATTTCACCATATCTGTCAGAACTGTGGTTTGGTTCACAGAGCGTTACACCTGTAGATGAAAGAAGGAAAGGCATAATCAGAGGGATAGGATGGAATAAAAGGTCAAGGAACTGCAAGCATTTATTTATGTCTTAACAGTATTTGGGCAAGTAACACAATCCCAGGAAGGTACCAAAAGAAGGGAATGGCAAACCACTTCAGAATACCCTACCTGGAAAACACCAGAAAGGGTTGTCATAACTCAGAATTTGCCTGATGGCACATTATTTTTATTCTTAACAGTGATAATTAGCAAACACTAGCTGGGCGGTGACAGACACCCCAATAAAGATGAGCTGATGAACAGTGAGATAATAGTCTTTTGTCTCCACGTAAGTCACAGAAGTGAATGTCTTGCTAGATTTAACCCTCTTGTTAGCTGGATTAAGCTGTTGCCAGATGAAATATATGTGTTTGAAATCCTATTTGTGTAAATTTTCATATTGCTGGGACTGTCATACCCACAGAGTACCAACATGATCTAGAACACATTTGTTTCCCAGAATCACTCCTAAAAGCCTATTCTTATATGGTTTATTTATTGGCATTCCTGGCAATATTTCATCAAGATTTCAATAATTTACAATCCACCATCAATCAGAGCCTAAAACATCTGTGCAACAGGTTCACTTTACAGTTAATACAGTTACACTCATAGGACCTGTCCAAAGAGTATTTATACATATACAATATACACTGAACAATAGAAGGGGGAACATCCAGTATCATTTAGTAACGAAACCCACATTAACTGGAAATTCTGGTCCAATTTGTTGTGCCATCAAGTCACCTTCCAATTTATGGTGGCCTTTTGAGTGAATAATAGTCAACAAATCTTCTCAGCTCTTGTAAATCGAAGGATTTGGTTCCTTTGTAGTCAATCTATCTCATATTTGCTGTTCTTTCTCTGTTGCTATCAACTTTCCCCAGCATGATTGTCTTATACAGAAAATTATTGTCTTTCTCATCTCATGATGGACCCAAAGTAGGGCAGCCTAGGTTTCATCATTTTCATCTACAGATATATGCATAATTTGCATTAAGAGCCACTTGTTAATCTTTGTGACAGTCCAGGGTATTTGAGAAGCTCTTCTCTAGTATCATATTTCAAATCTGCTACTACTGGTAGTGCAGTTTGCATGAAGGGAGCAGTATAGAAAAATAAATAAATAATTTTATTCCTCTCAGTTTTTTCGATTTTTCAGCTTTCACACCCATACATTGTGGCTGGGAATACAATAGTATCGATCAGCTTGTTCTTGGTCCCCAGTGACATATCCTTATACTTGATAATGATGTACTTCATTGTTATCCTTCCTAGTCTCAATCTTCTTTTGATTTCTTGGCTGCAGTCTAATGTCAATGCTAAAGTTGTGTTCTTCTGTAGTCATGTCTTTTTTATTTCAGTGGTCTAATAAACAATATACAGTGGTACCCCAACTTACGACACGTCCGACATATGGAAATCCCGACTTACGAGTGTGATTCCATTGTTTTTTTAAATCTCACTGCCTTAGGAGTAAAAGATAGGGTTTCCCCAACTTGTGAATTTATTTCGTTTTTGAAAACTGTTTCTCCCATGGTGCTTTGTGTTTGGGAGGTTTTAAAATACCCGCACCATTTTATTTATTTATTTATTTATTTATTTATTTATTTATTTATTTACAAGATTTTTAGCCGCCCCATTACCTGCACTTCTCTAATGCGAGAAAGGTAGGTTGATTTTTCCTCTGTTATTTTTATATACTGAACTGTATTTTTTTGGCATGTTTGCCGGTGGAGGGTGTGTGTGTCTTTATATTCAGTTTTTAAACAACCTGCACTTTACCCCTCAATCAGGCACTTTGCGGGGGAAAGCGCAGCTTGTTTAAAATGTCTTTGAGCCACCGAGCCAAGTGTTTGCCTCAGTGGCTTAAAGACATTTTAAACCACCTGCTGCTCCCCCTCCCCACTGGGCGTGTTGGGGAGAGAAGCGGCGGGTGGTTTAAAATGTCTTTAGCCACCGAGGCAACCACTGGGCTTGGTAGCTTAAAGACATTTTAAACCACCCGCTGCTCCTCCAACACACACACCGGGCATGTTAGGGGGGGAGAAGTGGCGGATGGTTTAAAATGTCTTTAGCCATGGATACAAGTGGTTGCCTCGATGGCTAAAGACATTTTAAGCCACCTGTCACTTTTCTCCCCCCCCCCCCCATGCACCCCGTGGCGGGGGGGGGGAGCTGCGGCTAGTTTAAAGCGGTTACCCATAGGAATGCATTGAAATCCAGACTGAGGGATGGGGCTAAGAGATGAACTAGTACAGACTCAGATTGTCTTCCCTTATTGAGTTTCCTTATTGGGAGAAAGGTGGCATATAATACAAACAAATAGACATACTGTATGCTCATCCCTCACTGTCACAACCCTGCCCCTCACTATTGCTTCTATGGTATAGTATCCATAACTTCTGCATTACTTTTATCAGACATTCCTATTTATTATAAATCCATACTAGAGACCAAAGACACCAGAAATAATTGAAAACTCCCATCAGATCCTGCAGTTCAGTATTTTGTTCTTCAGTTGTTTCTTTGGGCCCATAACAATCTTTGGGAATATGTTCTTTCTAATGGATATATTTAAGCCTTGGCTTTCTCAAAATGATCCTATGGAAGGGTCAATATGCCCCCACGGTATATGGCAGTTGCCTCTGAAAAGTTTTCTAGAGAGAGGTGGGGAATTTATCATTGATCTTTTCGATATCAACAAGAAATAAAGCAAAAGCAAAATAAATTACAATAAAGATGACAAAAACATTGTGGCAGCTTAAAGACTAACTGCTGTATTTTAGTATAAGCTTCTGTGGAACCACTTTAGACATAGGAGTGAGACTACAGAGACTACTGTATGGCAAAACTTTCATGCAGGGCTGTAATATAAAGAGATAGTGTTTGGTTGGTAGAGATAAGTTGCAGATTGTGTGAATCAATTTTGCACCTGGTAATAACTTAAGACTCCTGTTTGATATTCAGTTCTTTTACTGTGAAGCTTTGTTCTGTAAACAGAAACAATGTCTTCCTGCACAGCCACTGTCACCCAGGAAACTACTGCTGATAAGCCTTCAAGGCAGATCAGTGGGTAGAACAGATGGCAGGTAATCTCAGTCCTTGATCTTCTTTGGAGTCTCTTCACTGAAACCATGAGGTAGAGCAAGTTTTTCACCTCTTTCATTACCCTGTTGCCCTCAGGAACCACACAGATTGCTGTCCTATTGCAATATTCAAATAACACTGAGGTGGTTATCCGTTTAGTTCTTATGTAAGGAATTGATACCACCTCAGGCAGCAAAATTATTTGGACAAATGGCTTCTTTCCTCTTCTTTAAGAGGGCTTTTTAAAAGTTGGCCTTGGAAGATGGCTGAAATCCTGTTGAGAAGCTATGCTAGTTTAACTTGATACAAGCCCATGGGGGTCACAACTGTGCCAAAGGCAGATGTACTATTGCAAAGCATCCCTGCCAGTTGCCCAATGGACCAAATGCACTCCTTGTTGCCAGGTTAGAACTATCACATTTATAATGGACCTTACATTATGTTATGCACCAATGTACAGAATTCTGACTAGTAAGTATAATAATTCTTGTTCTTCACAACCTATCAAGGTACAGTAATGTTCAGATCCTGAACTAAAAGGGAACACTGGCTGTGTGAGTTCTTCTGTTTGCACAACTGACAGAATCTGAATGAATTTGTGCAATGAATTCAAAATGTGGATGGCTATGTGCAAATGTGCACTGAAATGCACATCTAATTGCAAGGACCAAGTACATTTTTCCTTTATAATTCAAACCTTGTGATTTATTAACCGGCAGCACGTGTTATGTGAACTAATATCTAACTAGCATATGACCTTTGTACAGCATTTGTTTCTAAATTTATGCATTCCTGTTATGTGTGTGTAATTGATCACATGTAACTCTTGATCATACATGGATGTATTAATATGTTAACACCTGAATGTGATATTATGTCTACTCAACCTTACGTGTCCAAAGCATGTACATTACAATGAAAAACAAGGAGAAATAGATATAAACACGATCAAATTAGTTGCAGTGAGAAATAAGGCCATCAAACAATCTCAACGAAGAAACTTTATTTCATACCTTTTCTCTCATATACCAATGTCAATACTCCCTTTGTCTTGTCACTTGACTATTTAGATAATGACATCTTTAAATAAAAACAGAAATAAAGTGTTAGCCTTAATAGTCTTTATTTATTTCCTCGCTTTTTGCTTCACTGCCACCAACTTTTTACTGCCCCTTGTACCATTACTGTTCCTTGCCCCTGGCCCTTTCACAGGCTATTGACAAGTACTGCTTCCAAGTTTTCTCTTTCGCTATCGGCATCTGGTTTCTCTAGTAAATTAATGCTTTCAGACTGATTTTAAATTGAAAAAAGGTAAAAGAAGTTTATTACAAAGTAGAATCAAACTCATAAAGGGTAACGTGTTTAGGTGCAAACAAAAGGAAGAATATATATGAAAATTAGGTTACAGGAAAAGCTGATTACGTGTACACCCAGTTCCTAAGTTTACAGACATTCATCACTTGGTTTTCCTCACAGAAGTTCTCAAATCCTATCTCTCAGTCTCATTCAGTGTTAATTCCCTATCTATCATTTTCCTCAGTAAGTAAGCCCCTCTCCGACTAATTCAGTACTGGACTGAGCCTTAACTCTCCTCAGGCTCCTCCCTCAAACTCTCTCATTGGTCCACAAACCACCAATCTAATATACACTTCTAATGAATTATTCAACACAAAGGGGTAAAGACCACACTCCTATATGTGTGTGTGTGCTGGCCCTTTTACCCAGGCCCTTATAATAACCTCTGCATGGCCAACCTTCCTGTTTCGAATGCAGCACCACTCCGTTTGAATAAAACTAATGAGGCCTATTTCTAAGTTTTACATTCTTTCAGTGCAATATTTAATTTTCTCTGTCACTTCTCCTTCTCTCAGACAAAGCTCTGTAAAACCCTCACCAGTGATCTCTGAACCCACGGACTGATTTCAGAACTAAATGGATTTCATCCCTCCAACTCACTCTCTTTCTGACATGTACTCCCTCCTTAACTGATTTCCTTTCAGACAATTAAAACCATTCTCACCAACATACCATGTTCCTCATTCACCCTTCCCATTTCATACCAAACCAATGCATTCCAAGTAAATTCTTCTTCTTCTTCTTCTTCTTCTTCTTCTTCTTCTTCTTCTTCTTCTTCTTCTTCTTCTTCTTCTTCTTCTTCTTCTTCTTCTTCTTCTTCTTCTTCTTCTTCTTTGTCCCACTTGGTGGTGGGGTCCACTGTTCTTGTTTTGACCTTCCACTTGGTGCAGTCATGGGCTAAGTCCAGGTGAAGCCCTCTCCCTCTCACAAAATACCAGAACTAGGGGACATCCACTCAAATTGAGAGTTGGGAGAGTGAGAACACAAAATAAAGTATTGTTTTTACCCAGCGTGTTGTTTGTCTGTGGAACTCCCTGCCACAGGATGTGGTAATGGCATCTGGCCTGGATGCCTTCAAAAAGGGATTGGACAGATTCCAGTGATAAAACATGCATATGTAGGAGGCACCTGTGGGTCCCAATATATTTCTGAAAGCCTATATCTTTTCATGAAGCATCTTCTTTGATATGGGGCATAGAATGCTCCAGGTGATCTCTGGAAATGCCTTTGAGAATGAATCAGGTTTGCTATAAATTGCTGAGCAATGTGGATGTTAAGAGGCTGTATTGCCACACGATGGCAGCACAGTATAATGAGAGATCTTGATAATGGAACTTGCATTTCAATAATGGTAGCCATACCTAAACAGATAGCCCGCCTAAACGGATCCAATCTTACCTGATTTTGGAAGCTAAGCAGGATCAACCCTGGTTAGTACTTGGGTGGGATTCCACCAGGGAGTACCAGGTGCTGTAGGCGCCTGGAGTAGGAACTGGAAAGCCACTCCAGTATTCCTGCCAAGAAAACTCCATGGACATGGGGTCACGAAGAGTCAGTCACAACTGTAACTACACAACACACACACACAGGCATTGATACCTGTTGAATACAGATGTAAAAGAGGTGATTATTTTTATTTATGCTGAATGGCAGACCGCAATGTATACTATCTATCTATACAGAAACTATAACAGGAAAAATACCCTTTTGAAGAGGAGGAATCCTATGAAGAGGAATCGTATGATGAAGAATCTGTATTTCTGAAAAGTGAAATGAAAACTACTGTGAAAGCAGGAGGAAGAAATAAATCACCAGGGGTGAATTATTAGAGCCACACTCTCTCTTCTGAGTTGGTCACTTGCAAAATAAAACACTTGAGATTGTCAAGTTGAAAATGTTCTTATTCCAGTCCACCTACCTCAAGTATTACAATGTTTCAATACAGTGGACCCTTGTATAACAAATGGTTTGTATAGCATAAAATTTGTACAACATAAAAATTCCGGAGAAAAGGGAAATTTGCTTAACAGAATCATCTATGGGGCGAATCCATACAACATAAAATGGTCACGATTAGAGATTACTCTGTTTTCAATGCATTCTATGAGAAATTTGTATAAAGGAAAATTTGCTTAACATAATTTTATTTGGAATGAATTAATTCCTTTATACAAGGTACCACTGTATTCCATTAATCATATCAGTTTTCTTCTGCTGATATGACTATTAATTCCTAAATAAGATTATTCATCTTAGCCAGGTGTCTTAGCTTCTGACTTGAATAATGTGTCAGGAAAAACTTCCTAACTGTTAGAGCAGTACATCAATGGAACCAATTACCTTAAGAGGTGGTGAGTGCTCCAACACTGGGGGAATTCAAGAGAAATTTGGACAGCCATTGGGCAGATATCCTTTGATTTGTATTCCTGCATGGAGGAGGGGGTTGGACTTGATGTCCTTATAAGCCCATTCCAAATTCACTTTTCTATGGTTCTACGATTGACTCTAGCTTTTTGTTGCTATTACTCTCTGCTTCCTTGACACACTCAAATCCCCTTGAAATGTTGATGTGTGGACTTAAGAGGGGTTTTTGGCTTACATTACAATCAGTAGAATATAGCTTTGTTCACATTTGCTTAGCAATGGGGTAACTGTTAAGAAGAACCTAGAGCCTAAATTACATCTTGTTGCTAGAGAATTAGCCAAACACATGAAGGTTAATAAATATGCATATATAAAACAGCTATAGGCATATGTTGGGTTGAGTAAATTGAAGCAAAGTTAAGGAAGTATTTTTCTAAGTTTATTTGTGACAGTTAAAAAAACACTGTTTGCGAATTCTCTACAGCTAAACTTGTCTCTCTTCTTCTGCAGGATTGTTCCTCCATCATTTCATAAACTTATTGAGAAGAGTTGCACATATTGAGTATGTGTCTGTCATAAAACCAAAATTTTATTGGGATTAGGGAACAAAATTTTTATAAAGTAAATAAACGACTTTGGAAAGGTTACATTTTTGGACTACAGCATCTGGAATCCTTCAACCAATGTAGCTCATAAATCAGTAGAAGAAACAATATCAAGGACTGTCAACAGGACAAGAAAAGATGCGGGACTCAATACCAAAGGGATCTAAGAGAAGAGGGAGAGGGAGGTGAAACAGGCAAGCAGGCTGTGCTTCGCTGGAGTGAAAAGCTGGCTAACAAAGAAGCACACAAGAGCAAGGAAGACCATGAGATCAGTTTTGGTACAACGGAAACCCACAGGAAGGAGCCGAGCAGGTACGGAGGACTTCTCAAAGGCTAACCTTCCTCACAGGATTAAGAAACCACGCTCTTCCGAGTGGCACAAATGGGAGGTGAGTGATCAGAGCTGGGAATTGGGGGTGCTTTTTATTTCACGGGTCCTCTCCCTGCCTCCAAGCACCTTCCACAATAGACTAATATTTTGTTATTGAAGAACTTGGGAAGCCATGTTACAATGTCTTGTTATTAGAAGGTAGAATCTCTATACATTCTGTAAAAAAAAAAGAAAGACAGAAAAGAAAAAGAAAAGCCACCTGTTATTTTGGCTGTTGAAGACAAAAAAGTAGCCCAAATATAAGTAGCAGAAACCATAACCGTCTTTGTAAAAGAAAAAAAATGTAAATTTTGGGAACTTGTTGCATTGTCTGCTGTGTTGTTACATGTACTTTCCTATACTGTATTTAAAGTCTGTCCTGTTATTTCTGTTTGAAAAGAAGATCTTCCTGTTTAAATACAAATATGATAAAGATCATCTTAGAACTGTGAAGCTGGAAGTGATCCTGTGGATTACCAAGATAAGCCTTTGTCAAGAAGACACAGTGGGGGAATCGAACTTCCAAACTCTGGCTCCATAGCCAGATGCCTAAATTCACTGCTTGCCTCAAGGGGCCTGATGGATATGCCCAGGGAAGGAATTCCACACTTCTGGGCACAGGGTACCATCTTAGGGTGAGACAGGATTGTGTCTGATCATGCTGGAGTTATCACTCGAGTTTGCCCTTCCCCATGAGTGGCCCTGCTGCTGGATGGAAAAAAAACTAGAACAGGCACAAAGCTGACCCAGGCTGGTTCATGACATCCTGTGTGTTGCATGACCACCGGAAAATAGCTTGCAGTGGAATACACCACAAGTGGTCCAAAAGTCAAGCTGTTTCTCAATCTGATCACACTCTACTCTGAGGTCCTTGGATCTTTGGAACAACTTTTAGGGTTCTTCAGTGGTTTTCTAAGGGGTGGGCAAGCCATAGACTTTAGAGGGTTACACTTGTCCCCCAAACTTCCACTGCCTTAACACCTGTCTCACAAAAATGAGGTGGTGAGCTGTAGCTAAAAAAAAATTAAAAAATGGGGGTGGGGGAATGCATGGCCTCTGGAAGCCCCTTAGAACATTGCACAACTGCCCACATGCTTTCTAGAAGAAAGAAGAGGTGAGAGGCTTGGTCCCTTGTATAAGTTCTGGGTGGAAAAATGGAACGAAGTGCTCTGGTCTTTGACCCAATGGCATCAGGGGCAGCATGGCCACACTCTTGGCATTGCCTGGCTCAAGGGTAGGAATGAAGATGGTAATCCAGCTCCCCAAAGGGTTTTCCACCTAAGACAGGTTAGCTCTCATCACCTGGATGCTATATAGACTATCTGCTGTCTCTTGGCATAGATTTTAAGAGATCTTGACCTGAGCAACCCACACTGATGACACTTCTCACAAAAAGTTAGGAATCAAGGAAACAATAACTTTAAAAACTAAGACATTTTATTTTGTATAAGGTTTTGTGCACTGCACATCACTTTATCACATGCATGGAAAACAGAAAATGTGTGAGAGGGTGACCCTAAATGAGATTATTAATATCAGTTGCAATCCTATACCATTACTGTACACTTATACGGTATTATTGTATATCATTTTATATTGTTTATTGATTTGTTCAAATACCACAGTTGCAACCATGTTACTAGAAATGAAGCAAACAACAGTAGTCCTTTTGACTACTTTCAGTTAAAACCAGAATGAATGACAGCAAGGCTCTCAACAGAAATCAACAAATGGTTCCATTGGCAACCATTGTGACATCACCAAGACCTGCAAAGAGCCTGTCTTTCTGGCGCTAAAGCATCTATTGCTCTGTACAAAGTGATCAATCGAGTTTGCTGTTGAAAATGACTGCATGTACTCTGATAAAGAGACAATTGGTCACACTTAAAAGGCTGAGGGTAGGTGGGCTTTATTTACAGAGGATATGTCTGGTGAACATTAACATCCATTGTGGAAGGTGAAGATTGCTTGGATCTAAAACACTGTGCTTTGTACTGATTGTCAACCACTGCCTGCAAATGTGCTGATAAGCCATTCTGTGCAAAGGAGGCCTAATGTATTTTTCATGTAAGGGGGAAAAGACTGCAGTAACTCAGTCTAACCCAGTAATGTCTTTTGATGCATTCATCTCTATTAGAAAAGCACTTTGTCATGACTAAAAACAAACACAGGTACACTAATTAGCATTCTAAGCTTCATCATGATTCAGAGCAGGAGTGAGGCATCTGTGGCCCTGGCCCTCCAAACTGTATCTGCTGAATCCAACATGGCTGATGGTTCAAGTGACGGGAAATGCAGTCTAAAAACATCTTGGCTCTCTACACCACATTTGAAAGAATATCTTAAATTGCTTTGTTGCAAGGGAAGGAACTCAGGGCACCCAAATCAGCTTTAGCTGTATAAAGCACAGAGTAGCTGTGGAGGAAGATCATAGTTGTCTTTATAGGAAATATAAGCCTGCTCCATTACCTGATTTTTTAGCTAGTATGCTTTTGGTGTTACCCAGCTTTTAAAATGCTGATCGATGAACATAATAAAGCAAATAAAGTAGCATTCTTAATCTCTCTCCACCACCACTTTGGGTGCTTTTCTCAGGTGGTGAACGCTGAGCGTCCCTTTTCAGACTGAAACGAACTCTAAAGAGCTCACTTAAATGGTGTTTTAAGAGGAAGCAACCTTAGCGACACAAAGAACACATATTTGCATGAAACATGTGTTGCAAATTTGTATAGACAGATGAACATCAAGAAATCATTACCGTAATTTAAGCCTCTGAAGAGCTTGGACATTTGTCCTGCTGTTTGGTGCACTTTGTGGGGAGGTTGGTTTACTCTTTCCCCCCCAGTGATCAGATGACCTTATATCTAGAGTGAACGAATCAGTGCCCAGAGCTCACCTGCCCACACCTTTTTGAGCTCCTGCCTACTCTCTTTGGGGGGGGGGGTGGATGCCCTCTAGTTTGGTCCATTTCAGTGTCTGCGATTGCTGGGAATGGACCAAAACTTATATATATATTATATATATAGCAGCCATAGCGGTTGCAGACATACATAAATGGAAACTATCCATCCTTATTTGTAGTAAGCAATTTTTTTTACAGATAAAGTGTTGGGGTGCATCAACTAGGATAACAAGCAGGATGAGAAAGACAGAGCAAGAAAAGAAATGTTGATGTCCACGGTCAAATAATGTGTGTGGCGATCTTTCATCTAAAAGGCTCTTCAGCAGTTCTGTTGTTTTCTTCTTCTTTTATAGCTGCTGGCTGTCACTGGCTCCATCATCTTTCTACTTTACATCACACTCTGTTATGAGAACTTCCATTTCCATGTGGCACATATGTACGCTCACCTAGGGTACCCCAATGCTCAGCATATCGTGGGACAGAGATACCTGACAGGTAATTATCTTACTTCAGGTAGGATCACCGTCTACCTCTGGTCAGAACAGAAGATGTGAAAAGGATTTTCTGTGCAGAATCGCATCCTGTTCATGCTGAGCTAGAAATGATTGCACATCTGCTTTTAAATATATCCCTAGATCTAGAACTATAAGGGTGATTCACTAAAATTTGGCTCCCTGATTACAGGAAAGGTCTATATGTGCTGCACTCTTTGTAAATTGAGCTGAATACAGTATACAGATATGAAGGTGAGAAGGTTGAGGGGAAGTAGCTATCAGGTACAGGGACAGACCACATAACTAGAGATGGGCACGACTTAGCGGTATTCCCGTTTCCATTTCCGTTACTCGTATCCGTTACTCTACGGAAACGGTAACGGGAATTACTCCGCCAGAATTCGAGCTCGAACCGACGAACGAACAATTTGGTCTGATTTGTCATGCTCGTTACTTGCACGCGGCGATCGCGCAATGCCAAGCGGCACAGAAAAAAAGTTTTTAAAAGTTAAAAAAAAAAGATTCCCGGTCCAAAATGGCGACCGCAATATTTTTTTTGAAATCCTTGCCCAAAACCCCACCAAAGCACCACAGAAACATGTGAAAGTTACCTGTTTTAAATGCTTGATTTTTTACAGTAGCAGCAGTGGGTTTGTCTTGCCAAAATACGTCTCCGTTGATTTTATTTTTTTTTTTTCTTAATTTATTTTTTTACACCTGTGCAACGATGGGCTGGCCATGGGACGGGACCATGCAAATTTTCGGAGCCATTCCACCAATCGCATGGACAGGTTTTGACTGATACTTCTGGATGTGCCAGAGGGCATAAAAAGCCGAGGCAGTTCCAGTCCGTCACAGTCTGGGCTTGGATCTTGTGGAGGGTGGTCAGGGCTGGATTGCTGCGCTCAGTCTAGTTTCGATTTCGCGGTCGCGGTCTCGGTCTCGCTAGGCAGGGAGGGAATTGAATTGATTTTAATTCGCAAAACATAATAATTTCTTTTATTCCCTGTGGGGAATAGCAACGCAGTGTTTATTCTTTTTTGTTTTCTGCATTTTTGAGGAAGAGTTCCGTTTTTTATTTGCTTATATTTGCTTCAAGGGGGAGGGAAGATTTGAGTGGGAGCGGTAGGGGAGGGGAGGTGCTGAGGATTTATTTTGAAAATATATTATTTTACACTACCATACCATTTCTTTTGTATCCCAATTTCCCACCAAGTTCATTTACTTGGCCAAGGTCCTTTTACCCTGCACCTACAGCTTTTTTGCTGCTGTTGCGATTGGGGTTTTGGAAGGGAATCCAGCAACCCTATCCTACCCTAGTAGCAGCTTATAGTTTTATTCCATTTATTTTCTATTCTACAGTTTATTAGCAAGTGGCAAGCAACAGCCAAGGTCCAGTACTAGTGCTTAGAAGGGGAGGTTGGAGGCTGTGGATTAAATTATTTTAAAAATATTATACAGAGTACAGACTGAGTAGGCAGAGTCTCCCTCGCCAACCAGTGCACTCAAATTTCTCAAACACATTTGTTGGCAACAAGGCTAGGGCACTTTCCTCTGTAGAACATTTTACAATTTCATTTTACTTAACACTTATAGATATTCTTTCACTTGTCCAACACCTCATTCATTTTTTTGCAGTCAGGCACTCAAACAAACATTTGTTGAAGGGCAGGCACCCAGCCACCTCTATAGAACTTTTTCTTCAATTACATCTTTGAAGAAGTTACATTCATCTTAGTTACTGTGCATTATTTGTGAAAGTTGGGTGCTGCCATATTTTGCAAACCCCTTGCTTCTATTAGCTTGGTTTTTGTGCAGTTGTAACTTACATCTGTGAAGAAGTTAAGTTACAGTTCTCCTAATTACACTTGCCCTGTGCATTGTGAAACTTGTTTGCCAGGATTGGCAAACCCCTTGCTTCTACTAGCTTGGTTTTTGTGCTGTTTTTGTGAGTCAACCTCACTCATTTACTCGCCAGTTTGCCACCAGTCTACATACACAATTACATTTTTGAAGAAGTTACATTTCTCTTTGTTACACTTGCCCTGTGCTGTGCATTGAGAAACTTGTTTGCCAGGATTGGCAAACCCCTTGCTCCTATTTCCTTGTTTGTTGTGCTGCTGTAACTTGTGAGTCCATCTCACTCATTTACTTGCCAAAACAGTCTACATACACAATCCAATTACAACTGTGAAGAAGTTACAGTTCTCTTTGTTACACTTGCCCTGTGCAGGGCATTGAGAGACTTGTTTGCCAGGATTGGCAAACCCCTTGCTCCTATTACCTTCTTTGTTGTGTTGCTGTTGTGTGAGTCCATCTCACTCATTTACTTGCCCCCACAGTCTACATACACAATCCAATTACAACTGTGAAGAAGTTACAGTTCTCCTAATTACAGTTGCCCTGTGCAGGGCATTGAGAGACTTGGGTGCCAGGATTGGCAAACCCCTTGCTCCTATTTCCTTGTTTGTTCTGCTGCTGTTGTGAGTCCATCTCACTCATTTACTTGCCACCACAGTCTACATACACAATCCAATTACAACTGTGAAGAAGTTACAGTTCTCTTTGTTACACTTGCCCTGTGTAGGGCATAGAGAGACTTGGGTGCCAGGATTGGCAAACCCCTTGCTCCTATTACCTTGTTTTGTTGTGTTGCTGTTGTGAGTCCATCTCACTCATTTACTTACAGTCTACATACACAATCCAATTACAACTGTGAAGAAGTTACAGTTCTCTTTGTTACACTTGCCCTGTGCAGGACATTGAGAGACTTGTTTGCCAGGATTGGCAAACCCCTTGCTCCTATTACCTTGTTTGTTGTGCTGCTGTTGTGAGTCCATCTCACTCATTTACTTACAGTCTACATACACAATCCAATTACAACTGTGAAGAAGTTACAGTTCTCTTTGTTACACTTGCCCTGTGCAGGGCATTGAGAGACTTGGGTGCCAGGATTGGCAAACCCCTTGCTCCTATTACCTTGTTTGTTGTGTTGCTGTTGTGTGAGTCCATCTCATTCATTTACTTGCCACCACAGTCTACATACACAATCCAATTACAACTGTGAAGAAGTTACAGTTCTCTTTGTTACACTTGCCCTGTGTAGGGCATAGAGAGACTTGGGTGCCAGGATTGGCAAACCCCTTGCTCCTATTTCCTTGTTTTGTTTTGTTGTGCTGCTGTTGTGAGTCCATCTCACTCATTTACTTACAGTCTACATACACAATCCAATTACAACTGTGAAGAAGTTACAGTTCTCTTTGTTACACTTGCCCTGTGCAGGGCATTGAGAGACTTGGGTGCCAGGATTGGCAAACCCCTTGCTCCTATTACCTTGTTTGTTGTGTTGCTGTTGTGTGAGTCCATCTCACTCATTTACTTGCCACCACAGTCTACATACACAATCCAATTATAACTGTGAAGAAGTTACAGTTCTCTTTGTTACACTTGCCCTGTGCAGGACATTGAGAGACTTGGGTGCCAGGATTGGCAAACCCCTTGCTCCTATTACCTTGTTTGTTGTGCTGCTGTTGTGAGTCCATCTCACTCATTTACTTACAGTCTACATACACAATCCAATTACAACTGTGAAGAAGTTACAGTTCTCTTTGTTACACTTGCCCTGTGTAGGGCATAGAGAGACTTGGGTGCCAGGATTGGCAAACCCCTTGCTCCTATTACCTTGTTTTGTTGTGTTGCTGTTGTGAGTCCATCTCACTCATTTACTTACAGTCTACATACACAATCCAATTACAACTGTGAAGAAGTTACAGTTCTCTTTGTTCCACTTGCCCTGTGCAGGGCATTGAGAGACTTCGGTGCCAGGATTGGCAAACCCCTTGCTCCTATTACCTTGTTTGTTGTGTTGCTGTTGTGTGAGTCCATCTCACTCATTTACTTGCCACCACAGTCTACATACACAATCCAATTACAACTGTGAAGAAGTTACAGTTCTCTTTGTTACACTTGCCCTGTGTAGGGCATAGAGAGACTTGGGTGCCAGGATTGGCAAACCCCTTGCTCCTATTACCTTGTTTGTTGTGCTGCTGTTGTGAGTCCATCTCACTCATTTACTTACAGTCTACATACACAATCCAATTACAACTGTGAAGAAGTTACAGTTCTCTTTGTTACACTTGCCCTGTGCAGGGCATTGAGAGACTTGGGTGCCAGGATTGGCAAACCCCTTGCTCCTATTACCTTGTTTGTTGTGTTGCTGTTGTGTGAGTCCATCTCACTCATTTACTTGCCACCACAGTCTACATACACAATCCAATTATAACTGTGAAGAAGTTACAGTTCTCTTTGTTACACTTGCCCTGTGCAGGACATTGAGAGACTTGGGTGCCAGGATTGGCAAACCCCTTGCTCCTATTACCTTGTTTGTTGTGCTGCTGTTGTGAGTCCATCTCACTCATTTACTTACACCACAGTCTACATACACAATCCAATTACAACTGTGAAGAAGTTACAGTTCTCTTTGTTACACTTGCCCTGTGTAGGGCATAGAGAGACTTGGGTGCCAGGATTGGCAAACCCCTTGCTCCTATTACCTTGTTTTGTTGTGTTGCTGTTGTGAGTCCATCTCACTCATTTACTTACAGTCTACATACACAATCCAATTACAACTGTGAAGAAGTTACAGTTCTCTTTGTTACACTTGCCCTGTGCAGGGCATTGAGAGACTTGGGTGCCAGGATTGGCAAACCCCTTGCTCCTATTACCTTGTTTGTTGTGTTGCTGTTGTGTGAATCCATCTCACTCATTTACTTGCACAGTTCCTTGGTGCTTTTCTTTACTATCACATTATACATTCCCTGGCCTGAGCCACAAGAAGTGAGAAAAATGAGGAGGGGTCGCACAGCTAGAGGGCAGGGGAGGGGGACCCCTACTAAGATAAATAGGGGCACGTTTCTGAGGGAAGGGACAGGAAGTAGTGCAGAAAGTGATACTGGTGCAACTCCCTCCCCGAGTAGCAGTGCCAGTGGCACAAGCAGCACTGTGCCATCGTCTGTCACCGAGGGAAGCATGGATGAGGCGTACCAAATCCCATCTCTGTTACCTGACAGCCCCACCCTTAATCAGCAAGAAGACAAGGGCTCTGATTCTGAAATGGCATCAGAATCAGAATCGGGCTCCTTGTATCTAAACATGCCAGATTCTGAGGACCTGTTGGCAGGGACAGACTTAAGGCAGGCTCCAGGCAGTGACGGAAGGAGCAGCCCTCTTTCCACCCAGAGTACCACCAGTGAGAGCAGTAGTACTACTCTACTTTCCCGGCAGGGCAGAGGCCACACCAGCACCACAGCAGCGGCAGCGGCAGGCAATAACAGAGGGGGCGTTACTTTCTGTAAGCCACGAGGGTGTCTCTGGGAGCATTTTGAGAAAAGCCCCCAAGACGCAAGGATGGCGGTGTGCAAGATATGCGAGGTGGTCTTGCGCAGGGGGAATGACCCCAAACACCTCTCCTCAAGTGGGTTGCGCAGCCACCTGATGAGGAAGCACCCTGGGACTCTGCCTGGAACCCTGTCAGGCCCTTGCTCTTCAGGGAGGAAGAGAGGGGAAGAAGGGTTAGAGAAAGAAAAACACAGCTCCGCTAGTGAGAGTGGGAAGAGGCAGGCCACTCTGCAGGAAGTGGGGCTGTTGGGTGGGACTTTTGTCAGCCCGCGAAATAGGGCCAAAGCACAGGAGACCACCACTCGAGTGGTGGGTGAAATGGTGGCCATGAATGGGTTGCCCCTCTCCTTTGTGGAGTCATCAGGCTTCAGGCACCTGATGAAGCACGTGGCACCATGGTACGAGACTCCATCCCGGTGTACCTTCAGCAGGCGGGTGATTCCCTCCCTTTATGAGTCTGTCAGGGACAGGATCCGGGCCCTGCTGCAGGCGGCCAGAGGGAGGAAGATCCACTTCACTTCCGACCTCTGGACCGGTGGGCACCACGGATACCTCTCACTGACGGCTCATTGGTGGCAACCCAAGGAGGTCCTGGAGCCCCGGTCAGCCCATGAGCAGCTGCAGGGGGAGGCACAAGGCAGCACCCCAAGAGGGTATAGGGTGGTGCTTCTCCAGGCACAAAGCATGGAGGACAACGCCACAGGGATCAACATTGCTGACGTTCTCAAGACAGCAATGCGAGAGTGGGGATTGGGGACAGAGGGACAGGTCAATCGTGGAGTCATGGTTACAGACGCGGGCCGTAACATGACCAACGCGGTTCTTGGGGCAGGGTTCCAGGGCATCGTGTGCGCAGCACACAAACTGCATCTAGTGGTGGGCGATGCCATTGGCCTGGGTGCACCAAAGGACTCCTGGAGTGAGGGGACCAGGGAGACCAGGGCCTTGCTGGACAAGTGTCGGAAGATCGTGGGGCACTTCGCTCGCAGCGTCAAGGCAGCCAGGATGATGCGTGAGAGGCAGGCGGAGACAAGCCGACCGGAGCACGTCCTGATCCAGGACGTGACCACCCGGTGGAACTCCACCCACGAAATGGTCAAGCGTCTGGTGGAGCAGAAGGAAGTGGTGGAATACATCATGTCAACCACCCCAGTCCTGCACGAGGGGAGGGAATTGGACCTTGGTGCTACCGAGTGGCTCGCCCTCTCCCAGATGGCGGGTATCCTGCAGCCTTTTGAGGAGACCACCCACATCCTCAGCAGCTACAACGCCAGCCTGGGCCACGTTCTCCCCCTGGTCAATGCCCTTCGCCAACGCCTAGAGACCAGTATCCGGGAAGAAGGCAATCTTCTCCCTAAGAGCAGGGCATTGGCAGACAGGCTGTTGACCGGCATGGATACCCGCCTTGGCCCACTAAGAAGGGAAAACGTGTACCAGATGGCCTGCCTGTGCGACCCTCGTGTCAAGGGTTCCCTGGCGGCCAGCACTGCCGAACTGAAATCCTGGAAGACGGAGCTATGCCGTCAAGTCAGGGCTCTCTCCGATGAGGGCCAGGCATTTCAGAGGGCGCACGGAAGCCAGAGCGATGCTGAGGAGGAGTCCTCGCAAGGATCCACATCCCTCTGTACTCCAGGAGCGTTCACCCAGAGACCAGGTTCCGTTCCAGCAGCCAACTACCTGGCCTCTGCCCTAGCCATGGCAGTTTCCTCCTCAGTGGAGGCAAGGGAGGAAGAAGTAGCAGACCCTGCTCAGACCATGGTGAAGGAGTACATGGCCGAGCCCCTCCAACCCCTCAGCTCGGACCCACTACACTACTGGGCCAGAAAGGCAGACCTCTGGCCCGCTCTTTCAACTCTGGCATTGGACCTCTTGTCTATCCCACCCACCAGTGTCCAGAGTGAGCGTGTCTTCTCCCACATGGGAGATGTCCTGAGGTCACGCCGCTGTCGCCTGGACCCGGAGACGGTGGAAAGGTTGACTTTCATCCGCTTCAACCTTTCCACCTTGGGATTACCCCAACACTCCAAGAACTAAGGTGCTGCCTGTAACCTAACCTCCTGCCTGCAATCCTCCATGCCCGCCTGCAAGCCTGCCTGCCTCCCCTTGGCCCTACGAGCCTGCCTGCCTGCCTGCCTGCCTGGCCCTGTGACTACCTGCCGACTCCAGTGCCTAATGCCTGCAAAACTGCCTGCTTGACTGCCTGCCTGCCTGCCTGCCTACCTGTATTCTCTCTCACACACAATTGAAGGGTACTATTAGTGGCCCAATTTTTCTAGCCCTGGCCTGTCTCCAAACCAGGCAGGGCCACTCAAAGTGTCATTGGAAAGGGTCTGTCTGTATTGGCCCAATGTTTCCCCTTTTGCCATGGCTGGTCTGAGAGAGACCCTAATACCTGCCTTCCTTGGTGCTTCACACCGTTCCCTCGGGTTTAGGCGCCAATCTGCTAACAAAGTGGTGAGGAAGCACTTTACAACAACCTACCTCAAAGACTGAGTATCAGGGGGCAAGCTACCCTCCTTACAGCCTTAAAGAAATAGACCCACCCAGTTCTCCTGCTTCCACTCTGTCTCCTTGGTTGCCAAAACCCGGTCTCCTGGGGTGGAGATAGAAACTCTGCCTGCCAAGGCAGAAACAATCCTCCCTACTGGCACTTTGGCTTAGTGCCTTCCCAATCCCTAGCCTTGGAGGATGGTATCCTCTAAGCATGCGCCTAGGCTACACACACATACCTGTAAGCCAGACTAGATGCTTCCCTGCCTGCCCGGCCCTCTGCCAACCTGCCTGCCTGTCAGACTCCACCAGTCCCGGCTTTGAGCATGCCTTCAAGTTGCTTCTCATTCAACCTCCTCCAGTCTGCCCTTCTGGCCTCCCAGTCCCATACTTTGTCATCTGGTCTGGTCTGTGAACCACTAAGAAGAGCTGTGGAAAGGGAAAGACAGGAGCTCCGCTTCTAGTGGGAAGAGGCAGGCCTCTCTGCAGGAAGTGTTGCCGCTGTGTGGGAGTTTTGTCCGCCTCCGCTACCGCTAATTTTCACTCTGAGCTGCAATGCACTGTGAAGGGAGGGACAAGGAAGCCTCCAGGCTTGGTTCTTGGTGGATACTCTGACGCACACTGACTGTGTGAGTCTGTAATTCACACAGACCTAGCTCTGTCTCCTCCGCCACTATTTCCACTGGGCTGCCAGCTGTGGCTCACAAAGAAGGGAAACGTCCTTGTTGTGTGTGCGTACTCCTGTCCGAAAGTCCCCTGTGTGGATCTTGGTGCTGTGCTGTGTGACTCATTGTGCGCACACTGTTGGGCTTGGCTAAAGCTAATGGATCTTACTCTGCCTTTTTAATCTCATGTAAACTATGTTACATTAATTTATGTAATGATAGCTTTTCCTTTAAAGAACATACAGAAAAGCAGACTTAATCTGGCTTGACAACTAACCTGAACACAGTACTGTACCTGATGTTCAAGCTAGGCACTCAGTGCTTAAACATTTTGTAATCATTTCTGCCCTAACCCCGGAACAAAGGCTGCCGGACAAGAAAAGTTACTGGTTGCAAATCTAGGTTGTGATTGATGATGATGATGATTGAGTTATGGGAACACTCTTCACGAACAGCTGGTGGTGGGCTTAGGGTTAGGGTTAGGGGGGATGTTTAGGCCTCCGCTACTCTGTCCTCTGGGCTGCACCACACTGTGTCTCACTAAGAAGGGCTGGAGTGGAATGTACTTGCACGTACCACAGTTCTGCACAATAATCGTTTGTTTCTTAGAAATAGAAGAGCCTTTCAGGAGGAAGTTCCAGGCTTGGCTCTTGGAGTTGTGGAACTGCTGTGATTCACTACGAAGGGCATGGAGATGGAATGCCGGCACGGCAGTTAGGAGCAGTCTACCAGCACACAGCTGGGAAAGAAAGTCAGAAAGCTTGGCTTGCTGTCCTTTTGGAAGCTTGTGTGGTCAAAGACTCAGACTCACTCTAGCTCTGTGTCTTCTCCCTGCCTGCCTGTCAGGCTCCCCCCACTTCCGGCTTAGAGGAGGCCTTCCAGCCGCTTCTCCTTCACCCTAACAGCATGGTCCAGTTAGTGCTTCAAGTTCAACCCTGTCGCCACTGCCCTCAACTTGCCCATGCAGCAACCACGGCTGCGCCCGCCTCTTGGCGGAAAACCACTTGAAGACCAACTGTAACAGTGCATTCACTCATCAACTATTTTATTTATAAAAACTGGTGGACTCTGTCATCCCACATTGGGGGGGGGGGTTCTTCACGCAGTCTAGGTTGGGAAATCCCTTGGCTGAGGGAGGGGCGATTCGGTGGTTCTCCTTCAACCCCCTCTAGTCTGGCCTTCTGGCCTCCCCTACCCTTCACTCTGGGTTGCACACACTGTGCCTCACAGAGAAGGGCATTGTGCTTGTGTGCTAGAAAACAGCCGTGGGGTGGTCCCGTGATTAGGCAGAACTCTGCCTTGCTCTCCTCAAGGTGGTTGCGCAGCCACCTCATGCGAAAGCACCCTTGGACTCTGCCTGGGACAGTGACAGGACTCTGCAGGAAGGAGTGCCGCAGTATGGGAGTGTTGTCAGCCTCCGGACCGCCAATTAGTCTTCAGTGGGCTGCCATTGCCATACACTGTGGCTCACAAAGAAGGACAACTTACTGCCGTGCTGGTGGCCCTCTGTCACCGTTATAAATAGGACAGTTTATCAGAAAGTTCAAGGCTTGGCTCTTAGAGTTGTGGGGAATGTGATTCACTACGAAGGGCATGCCACTGGGATGCAATGCACTGACTGTGGCTCTCTGTGAAGGGAGGGAGCAAGGAAGCCTCCAGGCTTGGTTCTGTGTGGGTACTCTGACTCACACAGACAGTGAGCCTGTGGTTCTCAGACCTACTGTCTTCCGTGGGCTGGGCTGAAAAGCTATGTCACTCACTGAGAACGGAACATGGATGGGCTGGGAGTTTACCAGGAAACCAGCACATAGCTGGGGAGGAAGACCCTCTGGCTTGCAGTCCTTTTTTCAGAGTGGTCTCAGGCCTCAGAGTCAGACACCATGTGGACTCTGCTTTTCCACTGGGCTGCCAACTGTGGCTCACGAAGAAGGGAAGCCTGCGTAGGCGTACATAACAGATTGTCGGAAAGGTGCAGCCTGGCCCTTGTTGGTGGATGGATACTTGGAGTCACTGACTGTGAGTCTGTGAGGGAAGGGCGACTGTGTTCCATTTGCTGCAACCCACCATGGCTCACAAAGAAGGGCATTTTCCTGGCGTCCTCCTCAGGCCATTCAGCTACGCTGGGGAGCTGGAGCTTCCTGGCAATGATCCTCCCCTATGGAGGCCCTGTGGCCTCAGACTCAGGCTATGTGGCCTCCTCCAGCCACTCTTTCCTCTTGGATGCAAAACACTGTGGCTCACTAAGAAGGGAAGAGTAGTTGTGTGCAGCACGCACTCCAGTAGTTTCTCGGACAGTTCCAGGCTTGGTTCTTGGAGTTGTGTTGGAGCTGGGATTCACTACGAAGGGCATGGTAGTAGTTTGTGGGGAGTTTCTAATTCACACAGACCTAGCTCTGTCTCCTCCGCCACTCTTTCCACTGGGCTGCCAGCTGTGGCTCATAAAGAAGGGAAAAAATGTACCAGTTGCGTGGTGGTGGCACCACCATTTATAAATAGAACAGTTTTCTGAAAGTTCAAGGCTGGGCTTTTGGAGTTGTAGCAGCTGGGATTCACAACGAAGGCCATGGTCGTGGATTGCTGGCCCAGCATTCAATTACTCCAGCTTGTGGCCTCCGCCACTCTTTCCTCTGGGATGCAAGACACTGTGCCTCACAAGGAAGGGAAGAGGAGTTGGGTGCCAGCACTCCATTAGTTTATTGCAAAGTTGCAGGCTTGGCTCTTGGAGTTGTGTGGGAACCAACTGTGATTCACAAAGAAGGGCATGGTAGTAGACTGCCTGGCCGGCAGTTAGCAAGTCTACCAGCACACAGCTGGGGACTTGGGGAGGAAGAGTCAGACTCAGAATGTGGCTTGCTGTCCTTTTTGCAGCCTGTGTGGTACCAGACCAAACTCAAGGTGATTGGCCTCCTCCGCCAGTCTTTCCTCTGGGCTGCAAGACGCCGTGTTTCACACTGAAGGGGGTTCCTGATTTGAACAGCGTTCGTACGTACAGCACCACCAAGACTTAGTCAAAAAGTGACATGTGGTGGACGGTGGTGCATCGCAGGCAGTGTGGTGCCAGACCAAACTCAAGGTGATTGGCCTCCTCCTCCAGTCTTTCCTCTGGGCTGCAAGACGCCGTGTTTCACACAGAAGGGGGGTACTGATTTGAACAGCGTTCGTACTACGTACAGCACCACCCAAGAGTTTGTCAGAAAGTGCCATGTGGTGCATCGCAGGCAGTGTGGTGCCAGACCAGACTCAAGGTGATTGGCCTCCTCCGCAACTCAGTCCTCTGGGCTGCAAGACACTGTGACCCAAGGCCAGTGGCATTTAAATTCCTGTCATGCCATTCAGCTCCATCCTTTTTATACTGGAGCTGGCAAGGAGCCTGCCGCACTCTGGCTCTGTGCTGTGGTGCTCTCATACTCTGCCTTGTGGCCTGGCCGGAGTGGCCGCCCTTACTCTGGCCTTATGGACGCGTCGACCAGAGATAGTCCTCCTCCTTGTATAGCCTAGTGGGCTGGGCTGTGGGCTGTAAAACTTAAGTCAGAGCAACCCTGAGCCCTATCCCATTCCCATCCCTACCAAAACTATTCCTGGCTGTAGCTACTAGCTAGGTACGTAGCTTAACCACCTCAGGCTCTAACTGCTAATGTTTTTGTTGACCATGACCAAAAGCTGGGTTGCATTGGCTTTGGCTTTATTGCTTGTCCTTTAAGTGTGTGTGACTTTGACTGTGAATGTGAAGTGAAGGCAGAAGGACCTTGGTGATGGGGGGCCAATTTGAGAGGAGTAGAGTAGTAGACCCCTCATCCAGATTTGGGGAGGGACGGAATGTCTGTTTCTCCTGCTGCCTCTGAGAGAGGTGGAGGGGAGATGGGATGGATTCAAAACCAAACAACAAAAAAGTACAACAAACAGGCACGTCAGCCAGACCAAGTAGGGTGGCTGGCTGGTTCAGCATCAGCAGATTCAGCACAGCAGACCAAGAGAAAAAAAAGAAATGCAAATTTGTTTCTGCCCCACTTTGTTTGCTTAGGATGCACTAGCCTTGTTGTGCAGCAGCAAGTCCATCACCCAGGCAGGTTTAAACTGTATTTCGCCTGCTCATTTGCGGGACCCGCGTCCGCCCGCCCGCCCGCCCGCGCGCTAGCCACTCCCCCTGCCGCCGCCGCCGCCGCCGCCCACACATGTACCCCCGCGCCACCGCCGCCCGCGCTGCGCCCGCAAGCCGCAAGTCTCGGTCAGACGTCAAAATGCGCGAAATCGCGGCAGAAACGGAAACGAAAAAACGAAAAATGAATCGACTAATTTTTGCGAATTTTCGCGAAAAACGGAGACGACCTGAAACGGAACCGGCCCGACTAACGACAACTCGAAAAGTTGTGCCCATCTCTACACATAACTCTGTTCAATCTCCACCCAGTTGTTGCTCATATAGAAGAGAAAGGAGTGAACATAAATACAGTATATGATAGTTGCTAGTATTGGATGTGCCAAATGAAAAAAATTATATAACCTCATATTCTCTAATTTACTCTGAAACTCTAGCAATCTGTGGTTTATAACTCTTCCAAGGCCAAAAAAATGTGTGCTTATGACTTTTGACCTACAGCAGACATGGGAAACTTGGTATATCTTGAGTTTTTCTTCTGTCCCCGGGGCCATCTGGGAGATGCACTGATGCCAAAAGAACATGTGGGAGCTCCCGGTACAGACAAAGCAAATGCGAACTGGCAAAATGTTTACTTCCTGTTTTTAAAAATTGGCATTTGGGGAGATTAAATGTGGTTTGGTCATCAGAGCGCAGCTCCGGTGGCTGGGGCAGCCAGCAGGAAGGAGAGGCAGGACACTCTGAGTGCCTAGCAGGGTTGGGGAGCTAGTGGGGCTCATTGGTCACCAGTTCCTGGTGGAGGGGAAAGAAAAGTGTGTGTGTGTGTGTGTGTGTGTGTGTGTGTGTGTGTGTGTGTGTGTGTGTGTGTGTGTGTGTGTGTGTGTGTGTGTGTGTGTGTGTGTGTGTGTTTCCCCATTTCAGTGGTTCTTTTTGGTGAGGGCAAAGCCTGCCATTGCCCTTAGTGCCTTGGGGGGTGAGCAGGACAGGCCCTCCCCTAGCCCCCTTGGAGCTGTGGGAGAAGTGGGGTTCTCGAGCGGGCCAGCAGGCGAGGAGAGTGGCGTTGGGCTGGGGGGGTGGAGAAGCAGGTCAGGCCTCCCCCCCCTTGGAGCCATACCTGGGAGCTACAGGGCACTGGCCACCGCAGCCACCACGTGGGCCCATTGGGATGGGCAGGCTGCACTAGGTGTGGTGTGGAGGGTATCCAGTAGGGCCTCCCTTTCACCCAACAGGCAGGCAGGACCGGATAAAGGGAAGCCGCAGGATGGGCACAGGCCGCCAGGTGAGAGTAATGAGTCCCATTTCAAAGGTGGGTTGCCAGTCTTTGAGGCTTTCAGGAACTGCAATTCACTTTTTTGGGCTGATGAAATTTGGCAGTCACAAAAAGCCGTATTGGGGAGCTACCTGTGGGTCCAGGGAAGTTTCCTTACCTTTGTCTTTGACCAAAATGTACTGTATTTTTGGTGACAATTTTTCCAGAAAGACCTTGCCAGTATGGACAATGAAGGGGATTGTAGTCTAAACTCAGAGTGGGGTAGAAGAGTAGTGAAGGCTCCCTGGGAGTGATCCTGGGAGTTATGGCCTTAAAAAGTAACTTTTCCTATCTCTAACTGTCTGACCTTGCTATCTAGTCCAGCCAGCTTTGGCTTATTTCCCCAGACTTGCTATCCATCATGCTTTCTAAACTAAATTTAATAGAAACTGCATAAGGAGCATTTTGCACCTAAAACAAAAAAAACTCTGTGATCTGCAGCCCTCCTACCATCTGCCATCTGCACATAATCCAAATTGTCACTTTTTAACACTATTGCAAGGATATTACTTGAACATCAGAGGCAACAGAGGCAACAGATCTCCCAAATGGATGCTTAGGTCCGACGTGTACAGGTCATTCTGTGCTGCATCTAAGAAGTGTTTTTAAAGTAAGATTTCCAAATGATGAAATAAAAAAGATGCCCTGGCCTCTTTCTTTATAGTGTGTTCACAGCATGGTGATGACCCTCAACACTAAAACCTGCTAAGCTAACATATTTAGAGCAAGCTGTTATTAAGGATACAGAAGCACACAGAGAGGTAACTATCATTGGCAACCTGATAAAACTGTGACTTTGTCTCCTGGGTAGGAGCTGGGGTGGAGAAGAATGAAGAGAAAGCCATGCAGTGGTTCAGGTAAGAACTGAGCAATGATTAATTTTATTAACAACCTACTCTGTTCCTCCTCCTCTTTGTAACAGCAACCACGCAATATGTGTTCTGAGATCGTAAGGTGGCCACTTGGCTGGAAAGAAGAACTGCATCACCCAAAAAGAGAAGTCCAAAGAGGGGATAATGCTGGAAATAGACATACACTGATTTAAAGAGCCAGGGCTGGCATAGTGTGTTCAACTAGGACTCGGAAAACTTCTGTGCAAATTCCAACTTGGCATGAAACTTCCTGACTTTCCATGGGCCAAGCATGATTTCTCAGTCCTGACCTACCTCATAGGGTTGTTGTGAGGAGAAAGTAGGGAGGTGGAGAGCCATGAAAACATGCAAATCGAACTTGCAGGAGGAAAATGTGATTTTTTTTAAAAAACAACAACCAATAATATAAATATTGTGCATTGATAGAAAAGCAGAAATAATGATTCTAACTTTGTTCCATCCAGATGGGGCATTTGTTCCAAGAAATGTACCCGATTGGTCCCAGAAGTTCCCAAATTGTTCATGCCACCCAGGCAGTATAGTCCCTCAGTGTTAGCTGAGCCAGCCAAGGCTGTACTAAATCTAAAACCTTTTCAGACACTGGAGGTTGGAAAGAAACTAGCACTGCCTTGAACCTGGTCTAACATTGTGCAGGTACAGTACCTCATGGGGATATAAACCTTGGAAATTATATAAAAATGAGGAAAATATTTCCAGTGTCCCATCTGAAGCATTCCTTAAATAGATATCATTTAACCTCAAGGCAGTGGGGAAAGCTGTGACCAGGTTATCTGGGTTCCTGTTGTCAAGGCTGTTCTCCATGGGGGCAACTTTAAGAGTTCTACTGTTTCTTTATCTCTAGTGGGTGGCTCCATGGGGATTTGTCCTGCTGTTTGGTCCACTGTGGGGACAGGGTGATTCACTGATTTCCTGGTGACCAGAAGATGTAATTGCCAAAATGAACTAGCCTGTTCCCAGAGCATTCCGATTCAAACTTTTCTGGGTCCCTATCACAGGTTATGGATTTTTAGGGCAGGTAGGATTGGTTCTTTTTGGTACATTTCCAGCGCATGTGTTTGCTGGGATCAAACCAAAGTGGAGCTTGTTGCTTTAAATTTCTCTTCCATTTCCCATTTCAAAAAATCATTATGTGACTTAAGAGGACAGTTTCTTAATATAATCATGTACTGTCAAGTCAGTTCTGACTTATGGCAATCCCTTTGAGGAGAAAAGGTTCACCATTCTCTTCTTCTGGGGGCATCTTGGGACTGTGCAGCTTGCCCAAGGCCACACAGGCTGGGAGTCTGGTTCCCTGCTGTGTCTCCAGCTGTTTCTACTCACAGCAGACACCGTGGAGAATTGAACTCCCGACCTCCCGTTCTGCAGCCACTCAGATAACTAAATCACTGACTTATTAGCCAGTTATGCACACACAGAATGGGTCTCCTCAGCAAACAGTCACCTTCAAACGTGTGGCAACAGGACCAGTGATGGGTGAAGGGCTAAATGAAGAAGCCTTGTGTGTCCTCATGTGGGGTTATTTGGAATCCTTTTTTTTTTAATTTTTCTCATTTTTCTTCATTCTTTCAGACAAGCAGCAGAGAAAGGCCACCCTCACTCCTCTTTTAATCTGGCTGTGGGAAAACTGAAGAATATAACAGCTGTGCTTGAAGAATGGTGTGTTTAGATCTTGCTTGTCTTGTGGGAGTTCTTATTTTAGCAACTGGTAATCAAAGTGGTGGATACCCAGTGTGATGTAGTAGTGGATAGAGTGATGGACTAGGACTCTGGAGAATATGATTCAAAACCCTGCTCTACCATGGAAACCCACTGGTGGAGTGGAACTGACTGGCGGTGTGGATGTGGTAAAACCACTCCTTAAATATCTCCCTTACTTTGAAGGACCTGGATGCCTTCAAAAAGGGGATTGGACAGATTCCTGGAGGAAAAGTCAATCATAGGTTACAAACCATGATGGAGATGTGTAATATCCAGGCTTAAAACCCGGGGTACTTCAAGGGCCAAATGCAGGGGAGTGGTATCAGGAGACAGATATCTAGTGTCGTGCCCTCCCAGACGCATCTCGTGGGGCCACTGTGAGATACAGGAAGCTGGACAAGATGGGCCTTTGGCCTGATCCAGCATGGCTCTTCTTATGTTCTTATGTTCTTATGTTGACCTGTTAAGGCCACTATAAGTCACTTCCTACTTGACAGCACGAAAAAAACTGCAGTGAAAGTGGTGTTTAGATGGACCACGAATTTAACTTATTTCTATGTTTATTCTGCAGGCTAACCTTAAGCCAATGAGTTGGTTTATTGTGAAGATACATTCTGTTAACTTCATATTTGCATTGTCCTTTGGTACTGTGTAAAAGACCAGAATATAAGAGTGATAAATAAGAGATGATTGCAGTGTTTCTCTAATACATGGCATTCGTAGTGGCGGGACTGCCAATTTATAATCTCAAATTTCAAGGGTACCTCAGACTCAGTTGTAGGGCCCTGCAGGATAGCAGGGTGGGTCCTTGTGATGTTACATTGGTGGGCCAGAAAGAGTTGCCTCAGAAACAAGACTCAAGCCCAGCATCAGCATCGAGAATCACTGGGCACTAGTAAGCCCCACACAACTGGTAATGTTTCCATCTCTTCCAGGGATGTGGAAAAACTCCTGAGTGTAGCGGCTGGTCATGGGCTCCAAGAGGCCCAGGATCTCCTGGAGAACATAAGGAACAGACGTCCACCATGAGAAGAATGTCTTTGAGGGATGTGGCTTCCAAATGCATAAGCCTTATTTTAATGCTCTGCTGTATTTCTGTTGCTTAGTTTTGGAAACACTGTCTCTGTCTTATGCTTAGAACTAATTGGTATGTTTTACCATATGGTGCAGGAGGAAACAAAATTACAGTATACCCAGCCACATCTCTGTTCACAATAACATGATGTACCAAACAGAGGTATTAAAGACAGACCTCTCAATTGGTGTAGGATTCACAACTGATGTTTGAACAACAGTACAGTATTTATTTATGGATTGCAGTAGTTGGCTGTGAAAGAACTAAACCTAATGCATCTTTCCATACAAGGTACAAGGGAAGTAATCTCCATCCAATATTCATTGTTGTCTAACAGCTGTGATTTCACAATGCAAGTTTCTGGAGAAGTAATTGCCTTGAACGTAAGTTGACTCCATGTTTACAGCACCCTCTTTTTGAAGCTACCAAAGGAATAATCATATCAAGCAGGAGGTGCTGTGCCTAGCAATAGATGCTTGCCATTTTTATCGGTAATAAACACTTGTTTTGTGGGACATTTTGGTCTGTGCTCTCCAATATGTTTGTCATGACTAATAAGTAAAATCATTTATTGCCTCGCAAAAGAACGTTTTACAAGTGTCCTCTGGACGGCTGTTGCTATGGTCATGGTCTGAGTTTACTGCGGCACCTTGGAGCAGGAATGGGATCACAAAACTGAGGCATATGGTAGGTTCCAGCCAAGAAGAGTTTGCATTTTATGGAGGCCTTTAATCAAGGCGGTAAAACAGTCAAACTCGTGAAAGGGCAATTCCTGGTGCTTTTGGTTCTTTCCATTCACTTGGCTGTACTCATGTGCGCTCATGCCATTTCAGGAACCCTAAGAGCAAAATCCCAGTGCATTGGTCTTGCTTGTGTGGGAATTATAAATAGGAGGGCTGAAAATGTGCTAATAACTCCAGAATCCCTATAAATAATTTTATTAAACGGTGGAAGTTAAGAGGAATTTGCTGTCTCTTAGGTAGTGCGGGGAAATTAAAGATCTAGAGCAGTGGTGGAGAACCTTTGGCACACCAGATGTTTTGGACAACTCCCACAGTCCTTTGTCACTGGCAATCTAGGCTTGGAATTCTGGGAGTTGTGGTCCAAAACATCTGGAGTACCAAAGGTTCACAACTACTGATCTAGATGAATCAAAGCATGAAAATGAGTTATAAGTAACATAGTTGCATGTAACCAGTTACTGTGGGGAGTATGGACAATGTAATGAAGTTAGATTTTAAAAGTAACGTGAGAAGATTTAATGGATAATATTTTCTAGTTACTTTCAAAAGATACTTTGAAAGGGCACTTCATGGCATGTAGACTCTTTTGATTGGAGTTTCTCAAATTCTTGCCTGCCTTCCATCAATCTATTTCTTTAAAAAAACAGTGATAGGAGATAATAGAAAAGCAGTGTGCAGTGTGAGAAGTAGTAGTGTCCCCACATATCCTTGAGTAGTGCCAGCAATAAGTTAGTGAAAAGTAGTGTAATAAGTTAGTGTCCCCACATATCCTTGAGTAATGGCAGCAGATTACTTTTTCAAACACAGTAATTAACAAAAATAAATAACTTTTGAAAAGTAATTTTCTGAGATTTGTGAGAAATTTGTTCTGGTTCATTCAAGAGTGGCTCTTCTCAAGTCACCTCTACAGTTACAATTAGTTTAATGTTCCAAGCAGTAAACTTGCAGAAATGTGGAAGTGATATAAGCATATAGATTAATGTAAAGAAGCCCTGCTGGATATGCACATTTTTGTATCTTGTTTGGATTGTGTCAAGTTGCAACTGGCTTCTAGTGACCCTAATAGGACTTTCAAGGTATGTGAGATATTTAAAGAGTGGTTTACCAGTTCTACTTCCCCAGTGAACCTTCATGGCTGAATGAAGATTAAAGTCCAGTGATCTCTCTGGGGCCCCTACTAACTCTTACTTCATTGTGCCCTAGTTTATTACTCCTAAATAAGTAATACTCATTCCTTCAGTTTTGGTCTAAGGATGTCACATTCCAAGCACTGAACACTAGGAGTCTCCAACACACTGCCTGGTTCACTGGAGTTTTAAAATTATTGTTGTTTATGTTTTAGTGCTCGCTTAAGATTAGAACATTCCCTGCTCCAAATACTGCTGCCTTCTTCGATGCAACTCCTATTTAAATACAGGAAAACATCATAATATTAATCTTGAAACATAAACAGAGATGTTCCTTCCCAAAGTGCTTAAAAACATAGGAACGTAAGAAAGCCCATGCGGTACCAGACCAAATACCCATCCAGTCATTTATCTGAAAGAAGCCCACAAATAGTATATGCGTGCATCTGCACTCTTTGTCTTGTGTTACCCTGTAAATAATACACAGAGTCGAGCTGTACCTGTAATATATGGATTGTGTGCAGATGTACAGGAGCTTTCTGAAGAGAGAGATTTCCTTCAACAGGACTGGCTCCAGGTTTGAGGAGTTCTCTTTTCTTATGAGACCCACAATAGCAGGGTTTCTTACTGTGAGTACTTTATTATTTATTGATGTGTTTCTTTTTAAAATAAACCATCTTTTTCTCACACACACACATACACACACACACACACACACACACACACACACACACACACACACACACACACACACAGAGAGAGAGAGAGAGAGAGAGAGAGAGAGAGAGAGAGAGAGAGAGAGAGAGAGAGAGAGAGAGAGAGAGAGAAGTGCATTTAAAAATAATTGCATGCCATCAAGTTGATTCTGAATTTCTGACCTATGGTAATTATTGACAGTGTTTCCTGCATGTAGAGTATTCAGAAGTTCTTTACTTGTCCCCTTTTCTGAGGGCACTCAGTGCTACATCACTTTTGTAACTTACCAATACATGACGAAAAATAACATACGGTAGTTGCTTTCTTCTGCTCGAGAGGAGAAGGAGGCACCAGAGTGTGTGGTGGGAATCACTTTTCTCTTGTCTTCTCCTCACCCTGACCCCTTTTCTCTACAATTTAGCACTGCATCACTTCAATGGCAGGTGAATGTAGTGATACGTAGATCATTCATCAATATTTTTTAAATCCATCTTATCCCCAAATCAGACGCTTCTGTCTATGGCCAAAATACTGCCTATAGATCTATGCCCCATATTTATAAGGACATATCACAACTAACCACATGAGGAAAAAGTCCATTCAAATCATTTTGCTTTGACGATGTGGAAGCCCCCCAGCAGCAGAGAATGAAGTTGCTCTGGAACCAAATGGGGCTGATTATTATAAGATTATTTAGTTATGATTGATTCCTAAATTAGCCTTTTGGGTCACTCCCTCCCTCCCTCCCTCCCTCCCTCCCTTCTCTTGGTTTGCTGAAGTGCAACAACATTTGAATAATGGACTTCCTAGTCAACAGTTCAGTTTCTTAGCCATGAATAATAATAATAATAATAATAATAATAATAATAATAATAATAATAATAATAATAATAATAATAATAATAATAATAATAATGTATAGGTACAGGTGGTCCCAATGGTAATAGGCACGCTGGGTGTGGTGCCTAAAGACCTAAGCAAGTATTTAGAAGAAATTGGAGTTGACAAAGTCACCATCAGTCAGCTACAGAAAGCCGCCTTACTGGGATCTGCTCGCATAATTCGCCGATACATCACTGAGTCCTAAACGCTTGGGAAGCGTTCGACTTGTAATTGTTAATACAAAATCCAGCATAGTTAGCTGTGTGGTTAATAATAATAATAATAATAATAATAATAATAATAATAATAATAATAATAATAATAATAATAATAATAATAATAATAATTTCATGATTGTCCCATTCTCTGGTACAGTATATTTCTGCCACTTCTGGGATGGTTCAGCTTCCAGTAACTCTACAGGCCCATGCCCTGGTTGCTCAGCAATGGGACCCGTGACCTGTAGCCCATTTATCGACGGATGTCCAGGTTCATCAACACCCATCGCGGTCCTTGTTAACCTGGGCGATGACCAAGCCGGTATAGGCTTCTTTATATTGTATTTCACCATGATTCATGGGTTGTTGGGTACGCTTAGTTCTGTTCCTCAGTCGAGACCTCTCTGGTAAGGTTGGACCTACTGGAGCAGTTAAGCCCCCCACCACGACAAGGCGGCACCCTTGGGAAGAGAAGAGAAGCATGCGTTGGCAAGAGAAGAGAAGCATTGAAGAGATGCGTTGGGAAGAGAAGAGAAGCATGCGTTGGCAGATTATGTAAAAAAAAATAGTACAGAGCCAGCATTATTGGAGGTGAAGAACAGGGAGGTGTTTAAAGTAAATCAAACAAAGGGTCAATACAGGAAAACAACAATGCAAATACGAGCTGATAGCTGGCATAATAAAGCGCTGCATGGGCAGTTCCTTGAAAAAGTCAAAGGAAAAGTAGATGAGGAAAAGACCTTTTTATGGCTCACCAATGGAATACTGAAAAAAGAGACAGAGGCCCTGATTTTTGCAGCTCAAGAACAAGCTATCAGAACAAGTGCAGTTAAGGCTAGAATAGAAAAATCAGCTGAGTCCCCCACATGTAGACTCTCTGCAAAGAGGCAGATGAAACTATTGACCATATATTGAGATGTTGCAAGAAAATTGCTCAGACCGATTACAAACAGCGTCATAATGTAGTTGCTCAAATGGTCCACTGGACTTTGTGTCAGAACTATCATCTGCCCATAACAAAGAACTGGTGGGACCATAAGCCTGAAAAAGTGACTGAAAATGAGCATGCAAAATTACTTTGGGACTTCCGAATACAGACAGACAGGGTTTTGTAGCACAATACCCCAGATATTGTGATTGTGGAGAAGAAAAAAGTGTGGATCATTGATGTTGCTATACCAGGAGATAGTAGAGTCACTGAAAAAAACTTGAAAAAATTACCCGATATCAGGATCTCAAAATTGAACTTCAGAGACTCTGGCATAAACTGGTACAGGTGGTCCCAGTGGTAATTGGCACGCTGGGTGAATATTTAGAAGAAATTGGAGTTGACAAAGTCACCATCAGTCAGATGCAGAAAGCCACCTTACTGGGATCTGCTCACATAATTCGCCGATACATCACTGAGTCCTAAACGCTTGGGAAGTGTTCGACTAGTAATTGGTAATATAAAATCCAGCGTAGATAGCTGTGTGGTTAAATAAATAAATAAATAAATAAATAAATAAATAATAAATAAATAAATAAATAATAATAATAATAATAATAATAATAATAATAATAATAATAATAATAATAATAATAATAATAATAATAATAAAGCAAAGATACAGACAAAACATAATAAGGGCACAATACTGTGTTCCAAAAGCCTCAGTGATTTCCAGAAAAGGGTTAGCCACACAGTGAAATATCTTTTGTTGAAGTTAATGGAACGTTAACAGTGCATTCCCTAAACGTCTCCTCAGAAAAACATCCCATTGTCTCCAATGAGTTTACTTTCAGGCAAATGGACGTAAGCTTGCAGCTTCAACGTGTTTAACTTGAGAGGGATTGTGCTGCAGCTAAATAAAAAAGCAGCTTGTTTTATATAGTTATTTCTGTTGACATGCTTTCTCCAGAAAGAACAAAGCCTTCAAGCAAACAAAAGAAATATTTCCCTCACTTTCTCTGTAAAGTTAATGCAGAACAAGGACTGCCTGTGTCAGAAGTCCTCTGGAGCTGCTGGCCATGCTAATGAACAACACATTGACTAAAGTGTCCAAAATCTGTCAGTGCCCTGCACTCTAATTACTCTGGG
This sequence comes from Phrynocephalus guinanensis, assembly GCA_037367245.1. Taxonomy (NCBI): domain Eukaryota; kingdom Metazoa; phylum Chordata; class Lepidosauria; order Squamata; family Agamidae; genus Phrynocephalus; species Phrynocephalus guinanensis. The sequence goes on from CM074741.1 coordinate 23,920,986, forward strand.
AATTCTTTTAATGATCTACCAAGAAATGCCATGTGGATAATGCAACAGATTTATCCTTCAGTGCAACAACAGGCCCTCAGAAAATTTTCTGCATGTCATCCTTTCACAGGTGTGCCTGGTTGCAGAGTAATTTAACAGCAGGATCTTTTCAGTATATAATTTGTTCTGAAAGTTTAATCAGGTAATATTAGAAAGAGGGAAAACAAAACCACTTTAAGTGCACAAACGCTGGCACTTTTTCTGGAGATAAACTTTCACTGTCTCACTGTTGTATGTCCTTCCTTCCTTCCTTCCTTCCTTCCTTTGGTAACTGATTTGAAAAGCAAACATACCGTAGAACCAAATCTACCAGATCTGTTGATAGATAATTGATGCTGTTAAAAACTTTCCAATAATTTGGTTTTCTCACATCAATATATATAGTGTCCATTTCATAGGCCTGCTAATGGCGAGCGACAATTGAAAAAACAACAAACCATAATTTAAAACCCATAGAACAGAAAACATAAAAAGTGGAACAGAGAACATAAAATCAGTAAAACAAAGAGCCACTAAAATCAAGATATAAAGGAAAAAAGTAACAACAATGTTTATTAAAAGTTCAAAACCTTTTGCTTAGGAGGTCTAAAAATAGTAATGAGAGTACCACAAAAAGAGTGCACACATAGAGTTCACAGGGAAGTTGCACAAAGTTACTTTAAAAACAGCTTGTAAATATTTGGATTGCTGCTTCCTAAATTTTCCTACCAGCCTTGTTTATGCCCAGACCTGTAGGATTCTGGAAGTTTCAGTCTAAAATCCTAACAGAGGGCTCATTCACATGAAGGATGTGGCTCAAATGAGTTGAAGCAGTGGTCCCTTCCCCATATTGATCTGGAAGCACTCACTCTATGCTTCCATAGACATCTTAATTTTTCCTTGAATTTATCCATATTAGAGATGGGCACAAACCTTGGTTTGGAGGCTTGTCCCAGTTCGTAAAAGTAACAACACAGGTGATGCTACTCCCATCCCCTGCCTCCTCAGCTGATCAGCCATTCACCAGATCCAGCGTGATTGCTTCCTCCAACTCCTTGGCTAATCTCCTAGTCATGAGCAAGAACACAGACCTCTCTCTCTCTCCTGCCCTTTAGTCTGAATGGGAGATCAACCAAGAGAGTGGGGCAGAGGAGCCTAAGCTGTTTCTGAGACTGAAAGATCAGTTGCAGATGTCTAGGAAGCTAGCTAGACATGAAAAATACAAGATATAATATAAGATAGATGAAAGGTGTGATCTATAAAGTATGATTGAATAAAGAGAGAATTGGAGCTAGAAGTAAAGAATATACTTCTAAAAGGCTTCCCACTTTAGGCCCAGTGGTGGTAGCATTATGAACCAACTAAAAGTGTAAAAAAGCAAAAACATACAAACCTTTAAAAACCACTAATTACACAAAGTAACAAAAAAGTATACAAATTGTGTTCCCCCACCACTGGGATTATGTGGAGACCATTTAAATTCCCTTTTCCAAAATTGTACGGACTCTTGCAAAGATATACAGTGAACCCTTGTATAGCAAACAGCTTGTATAACATAAAATCTGTACAACATAAAAAAATCCAGAGATAGGGGAAATTTGCTTAACAGAATCGTCTATGAGGAAAATCCATACAACATAAAAATGGGATCACTCTGTTTTCAATGCATTCCTATGAGAATTTGTATAAAGGAAATTTTGCTTAACATAATTTCATTTAGAACGAATTGATTACTTTATACAAGGTACCACTGTATTTCCCTTCCCCTTTATTAATACAAAATCAATAATTTCCCCTTAAATATGTAAAATATTCTTATTTATCAATTACTTATTTACTTTAATGCTCCATGCTAACTAATCATTAATAGCTATATCCCCAGCCTCTTTATACCATTCATTTAATCAAAAATCACGCTTTGTTTTCCAGTTCCTAGCTACGATTAATCTTGCTACTGTTAAGGTTGAAATCAATTTTTAGTTATGCAGTTGCATTGTTTCTTATTAAATACTGATAAAGGTACACTATTTTAGGGCATACCTCTGCACTTTATTCTAGTTATGTCATTTATTTCCTTGAAAATCAATGCCAAAAACTTAAATCTATTCTCAAATTTGAAAGACAAAGTGGTTTGAATCATGAAAAAAGACTCTGCCTATTAGTGATCTCTTGGCAGAATTGGACCATACTGTCTAGACTGGCTCTTTCATTAATTTGAATGCATTTTCTCCTTACTTGTGCTCCACCTATTATTGTATGCCATGCCTCCTTCATACCACTTACCCTTTTGGTGACAGCAAATCCCATATTTCCACATTCTGGGAGTTCTATCCAACTGACATGCAACTTATACAGTAGATGTCTACAGGATGTGACTTGCTTGGGAGAAAACCCTGCACTGGAAGTCTTTGAGGTTCAGCTGGGCCTAGTCCCCCCTTAGCTGCCCAATCAGGGAAAAAAAGCTCCTAGCAAGCAAGGGGGCAGGACTAGTGTTAGTTTTTAAGCTAATGAGCCCTGGTGCTACTGCAATTAGAATATGATGGGATACCCAGGCTTTAAGTCAAATGAGACTCAAATAATCGGGCTATTTCTTTCTTTAGTCCTGCTTTTCCTGGAATTTGTACTCCTACCAGGAGACCTGGCTATGCACTACAATTCAAGACTTCAGCTGGCTGAGTGAAATCTGGCAAGCTTAATAACTGTTTACAACATTTACAGTTTACAGCTGTTTTATTTTGTATGCATAGTTTGCTAACAAGGTGCCTGTGCCCATTATGGTTCTACACAATCTGCTATGTGATCAGGCACATGACCAATATATACCCCAGCAACTTGTCAGTTAGCTGCAATTAACCACAGCCAATGGCACAAATGTCACACAAACACCAATCAGATTTTGCTGAACAGAAAATCCGATGTGTTCTGATGACATGCAGACTCTCCTGTCTGCGGCAGCCACTTCATTCTGCCTAATGGTAGAAAGGACCCGGCCTGCTGTAGATCTTCCAAGAATCGTTGGCTTCCTTTCCTTTTTGTTTTGGGTAGAAGCAGAGATGCTGCTGTGACAATTTATGGCATACCAGTTGCTGAATCTCACACCGCTCACTGCTCCATAGCTCAGAAGTGATGAATGGGGTTGTTTACTACTTTCCCCTTTGGAGTCAAGGGAGATGCGGAGTGGGTTTTCTGCCAGCATTTTGGCAGCACTTAGCAGACTTCAGGGAAGCTCCAGATTTGTAGAATGAGGAAGTCTTGCTGCTGGGCAAACTCAGGGAGTTCCTTTAAAAAGTGGCTACTAGGGAATTAGTATCCTTCATGATTACTGAATGTAGGCAGATTGTCCAGGGTAAAAATAGAAAGCCAGGTGGAAGGGAAAACAACAGAATAGGAAGGCACAGCTACCTGGGTGGAAGAGCACCTTGACCTACACAATGTTGTTATGAGTCCAATTCATACAACAATCTCCTTTTTGAAACTGGAAAATAATATTGTAGTAATTGCACCCCCCCCAAATCAAGGGTCTACAACCAACAAAAATCATAGTTCATAGTAGACATGGGCACGACTCGGCGAAATCCTCGTTTCCGTTTCCGTTCCTCGTTTCCGTTACGTAACGAAACGAAGAACGATAATTACTCCGCCAGAACTCAAACTCGAACCGACTAAAGAAAAATTGGGTCTGATTTGTCGTGGTCGTTCCTGGCAGCATCGCAGTGATCGCGCGATGCCAAGTGGCACAGAAAAAAAGTTTTAAAAATAAAAAAAAACCGATTCCCGGCCAAAAAAGCAGGCGAAAATATGCCTGCCTGAGTGAGGGCACCAACCAGAAGGGTGGTTTCTGGGGGGGGGGGGTCCCCAGCCTCCCCCCCTCCTCTCCTGGGCTGTGCATCCTCGTTGTCTCGCCAACTCACCAAGCGGCGCGGCACAGAAAAAAAGTTTTAATAATAAAAAAAACCCCGATTCCCGGCCAAAAAAGCAGGCAAAAATATGCCTGCCTGAGTGAGGGCACCTACCAGAAGGGTGGTTTCTGGGGGGGGGGGTTCCCCGGCCTCCCCCTCTCCTCTCCTGGGCTGTGCATCCTCGTCGTCTCGCCAACTCGCCAAACGGCGCGGCACAGAAAAAAAGTTAAAAAAAAAAAACCTGATTCCCGTCCAAAAAAGCAGGCAAAAATATGCCTGCCTGAGTGAGGGCACCTACCAGAAGGGTGGTTTTTTTTGGGGGGGGGGTCCCCGGCTCCCCCCTCCTCTCCTGGGCTGCGCATCCTCGTCGTCTCGCCAACTCGCCATGCCATGAGGTGCGGGCGGGGGATCCAAAATGGGGCGACCGCAAGCAATATTTATTTATTTTGAAATCGTGGTGGTCCAAAAACACACCAAAGCACCACAGAAACATGCAAAAATAGCTATTTTAAAACTGCCTGAATTTTCACAGTAGCAGCAGTGGGTTTTTCTTGCAACAAAACGTCTCCATTGATTTTTTTTTATTTTATTTTTAATTTTTTTTTACACCTGCGCAATGATGGGCTGGCCATGGGAGTGGACCATGCAAATTTTTGGAGCCATTCCACCAATTGCATGGCCACTTGACCTGGTTTTGACCGAGACTTCTGGGATGTGCCTGTCAGGCATAAAAAGCCCACTAACCGTAGCCCGAACCCGAACCCGAACCCATACGCCAGTACACTGTCCTTCTTAGTGGGTCAGAGAGGCACCCAGAGGTGCACCCCACGAACTCACCCTAACCTTACCCGTAACAACCCTAAGCCTAGCTCTTGCGCTAACCCCCCTAACCCTAAGCCAAATCTGTACTCGCATTGCACTACACACGCAAGTACAGTTCCCTTCTTAGTGGACCACAGAGCGCCCAGACTGAGGAGGAGCCTTCCCCCAGTGTGCGCACTGTGACACTGCAGTTCGCAGTGGGCCTGTGGTCAACAGAGAGAGGCACCCCAAAAAGAGGTGCCTCTCTGCTCAACTTGGTATGCATATCCAATTGGCTATGCATGCCATTTTGTAGCGGGCCAGAGGAGGCACCCACCCCAGAGAGGTGCCTCCAGGAGCCCGCTTTCCCTTCATAGTGGGCCAGAGGAGGCACCCACCCCAGAGAGGTGCCTCCAGGAGCCCGCTCCCCCCCCCCAAAACCAGTACTAACGACAGATGAAAAAACAACAAACAAAATGACAAATTTTTGGAAAATTTCATGAAAAACGGAAACGAGCCGAAATGGGCCGGCTCCGACACACGACAACTCGAAAACGTCATTTTCCCTGGTCTGGTCATAGTTTTATGTGAGAGGCAATCCTCTCAAAATGTTGTGTAGTAGAGATGAAAGAAACTACACATATTTACCCATCTATAACACCCCATGTATGTATAAGACACACCCATATTTAAGACAACCCCCATTTTCCCAACCCAAAATTACAGTATACCAATTGTGCGGTTTTCTCCTTGGCTTACTTTCATGTATATTACGACCCTCAATTTTTAGTATAAATCTTTAAACAAAAATATAGTCTTATACATGGAAAATATTGGTGATACTGAAAGGCAATAACATATTAGGGCAGTATTACTCATTTTTTATTTTTTATTTTTTTATTTTAAAGAGTATTTTTACCCCACCTTTCTCCTTGGAAAAGAACCCACAGCGGCTTACAGTAATGAGGGATAATATACAGTCCAGTACAATTAAGACATGTTCAAGTATTGAGAACAGGGAATTGAGGGACATCTTTTACAGCATTAAAATACAACATTACATTAAAGCTAGAAGAGAATGCGAGCAGATAAAAGGAGAGTAAAATTCCATGCAAAGTTTTGAGTGATGGAAACTAACATTGAAAACATAGTGTCAGTGTAATCACACAAGGTTATAAGTGGTTATAAACACAAAGTCTATGTGATCCTATAGATTCATATGAAAGACACATAATAGGCAGTCCATCATTCAAAGAAAGCTTGCCTGAAGAGAAAGGTCTTTGCCTGTTTCCAGAAAGACATCAGAGTTGGGGCAGTCCTGGCCTCTAGTGGAAGGTAGTTCCAGAGTCTGGGCACCACAGCCGAGAAGGCCCTTTCATGTGTTCCCACGTGATGTACCTGTGAGGGTGGCGGGATGGAAAGAAAGTCCTCTCCTGATGACCTCAACACCTGAGCCGGTTCATAGTGTGAGATTCAATCTTTGAGGTAGCTTGGACTGATGTATGGAGTCACAGTCCATTTGACCACATGAATTTTTGGGTTGTTGCTTTTAAAAGGGCAGACACTTTTTTGTCGTTCCCAAGTGTGAAGTGTTAGTGCACACCAAAATGTTTTTTTGTTGCATTACCCATTGCTTGCTTTCTTTGGTGTATCTGCGATGTAAGGGGGGAAAAAAGATTTTACAGCAGGTAAGGTTTAGAACATACAGGTTGTACTTTAGAGGATCTCAAAGCTGATACTTCCTTTACACCCAAATACAAGTAGAGATTTTTAAAGGGAAATGATGACCAAAGAGTGAAAAAGGTTTCTAATCAGGCCACATTTAATTGCAGTCCAACATAGCAAGGTTGCTTTGAAAAAGAGTTGACACCTATTTTAATGTTAAAAAGCAATCCTAAATACCAAAGGAGGTTGAAAAGTGTGGAATATAAGACAGACTTCATTGCAAGCCACATGCAGGATCAGCTTTGCAGCTGTTTCTCCTTTGCAAAATGACCTGAAGGGAAGGTCACTTGTAAGCAGAGATGGCATGGGAGAGAGAGAGAGAGAGAGAGAGAGAGAGAGAGAGAGAGAGAGAGAGAGAGAGAGAGAGATCCTCTCCCCTGAAACTCCTCCTCACCAAGTTATTCTGGAACCTGGGGGTGGGAGAGCAGCTGTTAAGAGCTCCCAATGGACCTTTCACAAAGGGAGAAATAGGGCCAATACTACAGCTATTTCTGTGTGTAGGTGAGATTACACAAGGAAACAAACTGCAACCTGGCCTGTTTGTGGAGTGATCCAGTGTGATCCTTTCCTTGGTGATCACACAACATAGGGGGAAACATGCTCCAGCCTGACTATGTTCTGTCCCCAAGTCTTCTCTTCTACTTTTAAGAGCTGGCCTGGAGCAAATGCCCAGCAGAGGGAAGGATTGCTTTAAGGGAGATCATTCCCATGCAAGTGACCCTTTCCGATGAGGTCAGTGTTGGCTTTTTAGCTATAATAGATAACACATAACCTCTAACTTTTCAGAGTCTGTGCACAACAGCTTGAAGCCTGTTGATAAACCCCACACCACTTTTTAAAGAGTTAAACTTGATATTATACCTTATGTGGGTTTTGTGTCAGCAAATGATAGTGAAATAGAGTAAATAACTTTTACTAATTTATAAACATATGTAAAATGTAACATAACACTAAGCTAAAACATTTGGAATGTGTCATACAGTACATGTTCTTGATTTATTAACAGATATTTTGTCTGATTGTTACAGTACTACATTTGTAAGCCTTATCAGTGCCTATCAGATCCTGTCAGTTACATCTTTATTTCTGTCAGCCCTGTCAGCCACTATTACATATTTTAGTCTCTTTCACAAATTGGACCCTGTTATGGTCCCATATTTGTGCCTGTCTTAGTTACATATTGCTTGAGACCCTGTCAGTCCCTATCTTAGTCACATACTGTCTGGGTCCATTTCTAATACAGTGGTACCCCGACTTAAAAGCAGATCGACTTAAGAGCGGAAAATTGTTGGCGTTTTAACTGCCACCTTACAAATTTTAGAAATGGTCTGTCTGCTCAACTTACATTTTTTTTCATTTTTTCATGTTTTTTCAACTTATTTTTTAAAATTTTTTAGATACGTACCCCAACTTAAGAGTAGTTCGACTTAAGAGCATGCATTCGGAACAGATTAAATTCGTAAGTAGAGGTACCACTGTATATATTTAGCTCTGTCTAACATACTTCTGACTTTCACCTGTCTTGTATAGCAGCCTGGCTGGCTCTAGTCACATTCTGATTTGTCAGAATGCTATTCAGTGCAGATATAACATTCTGGTCTTTCCTAGCAAACACATTTAGGCATACAGATACACATATACATACTGTGTTACATAATTATAAATACCAACAGTTAGGACAGTTGGAAGCCATCTGTCTGATTGCACTGGCATTTTGTTTACTTTTGTCAGAAGCATTTCCATCTTTTCCTTAAATGTCCTTCTGCTTTCAGTTATTGTTTGGATTTCTGCATCATATTGTGCGAGCCCTTTAGGGAGTTATATCACAGTTCTTGTTCTGCTATGGCAAACCTTGGATATTTATTCAAGACTGGGGAACAAAAGGGAATTGAGAACGTACTTCTCAGTTTAATCTAGTACAATGAATGAGAAGCTGGGCTTTCTTTCCTCTCAGGTTAGAACATAAGAAGAGCCATGCTGGATCAGGCCAAAGGCCCATCTAGTCCAGCTTCCTGTATCTCACAGTGGCCCCACCAGATGCATCTGGGAGCGCACGAGATCTGTCTCCTGATACCACTCCCTTGCATCTGGCCCTTGAAGTACCCTGGTTGTAAGCCTGGAGATTACACATCTCCAGCATGGCTCTTTTCTATAGGATTGGTCATTTCCCCAACCTTCCATTTCAGAGGCAGGCTTCCGCAATGCTCTGCATTTTAGAGAAATATATCTATCTAAGGATTCTCCTGTGAATAGAGAAGGGCTGATTCATCAGTACCTGTACCTTGGGACATCTAGGCACAGCAGCCACCAAGATATAGAAGCCTGTCAAGTAAGGAAGAAACAATCCTCCTTAAAAAAAAAGGAAAAGGTCTTTTGCAAGACTTGCTTGCATCAGCATCTTCTAGCCAGACTATGCAGCTTCTCACATTTCAGTTCTTCTCCCCTGGGGAAAATTGTGTTCTATAAACATAACAGCAGTGAAACTGTTAATGGAGAGTTTTGCAGGTTGATTTCAGCTGGATGTGGAGTGCATGATTAGTGAGAAAGTCAAAACAACAGAGTCCTGGAGAATCTAAGTCATTTATTATAACTTTGAAATGTTGTTTCTGCAGCTGCAAGTGATCATCATCTTTTGGAAGCCAATATTAAGTTTAAAAGTGGCCTTTCTTCTGTCCTCTCTCAACTATAAAGCATTTGATAGCTAGAAAGCATATTCAGGATTTAAATGCCTCTTTTGGAAAAGGCCAAAATATGTGCTACAGAAGGTTCAAGCATGGTTTGATGTAACAGAGAGCTCCTCGTTTCAGGACTACTTGTACCCTGTGCTATGTGTTATAACATAGAAAGACTTTGGTTTTATTTAGAAGGTTGTTGCACCTCGGTCTCCTGCTGGCATTAGGAACTTGTTTACCCTGTTAAAGAACAAATATTTGTTAACTAGATTGGAATGATGCAACTTCTCAGGATTTTGTCCCATCATAGAGAACTGGTGAAATGGGTCAATCTGGTTGAAGAAGTTGAATCTGTCACATCTTATATGAAAGAGACCAGGATTCACATGAATTGACCTTTTCATGCTTAAGGAAATAGTTTAAGAAACACCACTTTTAATTAAAATTTTGAGTTTGAAGGCAAGTTGTCCAGATTAAATTGCCAATCAGAATGTGTTTGTATGTCACTGAATGAGATCAACATAAATGAATGGGACTGTATAGCCAGTCTTCACAATGTACTGCATAAAGTATCAGCTACCTTGGCATCTTTCTGTTAACTATTTGCTGAATTTGGATTCTGTCCTTCCATAAAAGAATGGAATGTCTGAAGGACAAGAGATCCTACTCACATCTGTCCCACATCCAAGGTGCTCATTGAAAAGACACAAAATGGTGACAGGTCAGGCAGTTTAATATTTTTCAAAACAACCCAAGACCTGAGAGTTAAAAATATAACTTTATTTATAGACAGACTTCCATAAAAATCACATTAGAGATTAAGGCTAAGGGAGAAATGTTTCATGACTCTCCAAAACAGAGAAAGAGTCTCTTTCAGTGCAAACCCAGAACATAGAAAGCCAGTCATTTAATGTCGCAAGGTTACAAGTATTAAGTGCAATAGCAGTATACAGTGGTCCTGTACCAACAAACGTTTCATATACTCAGCAGGTAAAAATGTGCCAGTGTTCTAATATTAGCCATATAATTTATTCTTCTGCAATTTAATAGACCACAAAGACCTCTACTTCTATGACACTCCTCATTCATTTATTTTTAATTACTTTTTTGTTTTGTTTGGGGTTTTGTTGTTGTTGTTGCAGGCTTAATACACCAGAGAATCTCAAATACTTGTGGTAAGGTCCACAGATGAGAATTATTCATCATAAATGTATTCAATAATCGCCAAGTAACTACTTTGAAGAAAATCAGAGTATCGTTGCCTAAATATCCAAATGCACGGAAGTTCCCAGATTGTTTCTTTTCTGCATACAAGCTAGCACACGTGGGTTCTATAAAAAGCTTTGAGAATTATGCTACATCAATCTGTATCTCTCCCCTTGATATCCCACTTTTTGCTTCAGATCGGTTCAGGGAAATACTGGCCCCCCAGATGTTCTAGACTGTTTCCTACACCCCCACAGCTCAATGTTTGAAGCTTTTTGAGAGATAGAGCCAAAAACATCTGGAAGCCGCTATTTCCTTTTCACTCCTGGATTAGGACCTGGTCCCTTATGGGGTGCTTTTCTGGGAAATACACACTTACTTTCACTTCTGTTCTTTCAAATGTGGTATGTGTTAGCATTATTTATGTGCAAACGTATCTAAAGCTTACATTGCAGTCCTGTGAAATACAGCATTTAAGAACTAAGAAGCATTTAAGAAACACATATAGCAACACTTGACTTGGATACTGGCTATCAATGTCAACTTATTGGGGACTGAGAAAGTGGCAAGACCACACAGCATTTATAAGTTATCTAAAATGCTAAACTAAGTAGGAGGATTTGATGCCTGGGAAAGAGGAGCCAGATGAAGATCTAGAGACACCATAGTAAAGCAGGGTCCCATTATTACAGCCTGAAAGGAGGTTTTCAGACACAAAGATTCATCTCTCTATCCTGCTTAACACCCCCTCACAAGATTGAGGTAAACTGGTACCAAGAGCCAAAATGAGTCCACTCCTTGAATTGTGGAAAATGTTTAATATGAACCAGCCCAACATTTTTTCAGATAGATGGATGGCGTTATAACTGGCAAAAGATTAGATGTCCAGTTGACCTCTCTTGCCCTTTAGAGGATTTGATTGTTTCTCTTTTATTTATTTATTTATTTATTTATTATTAAATTTATACCCCGCCCATCTTCCCAAAGATTTTCTGAAGCCAATTTATGACAGCTCTAAAGTGCTTCTCCAAGCCCGCGGTGGCACAGTTATCTGAACTCACCATCCACTGCAATTTGTGTAGGCAACAGGATCTGCCTTTTTCTGGCAACTGTTTTGTCAGTCAACCTTCTTGGAGACCAAGAAGGAAACAAGTCCACAAAAAAAATTGTGTGAATTGCTCCTGAGACCAACATGAGACCCATTTTAAAACAACATTTCATGTCATACACTACTACAAGCAAATCTGGGGGCATCCATGGTTGGAGTGGGACGGGCAAGGCAGCTCCTTCTGAAACAGTGTGGTAAGCTGCCAGGCCATTTTGGACACTGGAAGTCTATGAGCATGACCAATATTTCTTCGATTGAACTGAATGGAAAATAAAGCTACAATCAGTGGCCCAAGTCACATTAAGTGGCCTACAAATGTCAACACCATCCCATTTCTAGAAGTCAGAATGGCCTGTGCACTTGAAATGTAATCCAGTCCTTTGTGATACTCTGGACAAATGAATCCATGGCAAACCAACTCAGTTGGCATTTAAAGCATCTGTGTTTCACAATGGAGTTATATAAATGCTTGCTGCGTCAGGAAAAGCCAGCGGGATCAACTTGGGTGGCAGGGCAGCAGAAGTTCCCAACTATCACATGAGCTAGCATCACTTTCCAAGGAGTTATTTCCTCCTTTTTCATCACTGCTGCAACATTTGGAAGCATTCTGCTAGTTCTGGCTTATCTACCCCAGAAGAACACTTTTCTAGTTGTTTGGAAGCCTTGGGGTTCATCTCCTTAGTTCTTCGTAAAAGCCAGAAGGATTTTGATTAACAAAAATTGGACATTCAAGAACACCAAAGAGTAAGGGCTTTCCTTCAGGTAACATTTATTATAACCATCGCAATCAGCAGCAGTTAAGCTGGTTGATGGGTATTGCCAAGCTTCTGCCCAGCATGGAATGTTTCAAGTATTGTATCAGTAGTTGCATTTTGTACCATCCTACCTAGCAAGAGTTAGCTGCACTAAGACTTTTCTGGTCTAGGAAGATGAATGGATATTGTGCAAAAGTCAGCATTATCTTTGAAACAAAAACAAAATGAAGCCCTATTTTTAAAGGCTTCAGGATCATCAATTTTTTTAAAAAAAGTTTGGAGGGGATTGAGGCAGATTTTCTAGCACTCTTCAACAACCGTCCCAATCAAGGAGTACAGTTTTTTCTTAATTAGCCTAAATCCAGGGCTCAGAATGAGAGTACGCTTGCTTTCAGAAATAAAGCAAACTTTGGGGAAGAAGTCTCTGAAACTTGGCCATGAACCGCTATCCTGTTTGAACACCAGCGTAAGCTCAAAAGTGGGAACAACAGTGGGGTCATAGGCAACCTTATCTAGCTTTTTACATACGCTTCCCATTTCCAAGTTGACATGAATAACACCACCCCTTAAACCACAAGGCTCGGTTGAGGAGAGACGCAAGATATCTTGAGCTATCCTCCTGGTCAATTTCTCAGGGACTAGGACCTTTGAGCAATGCAGTCTCGTCTTCTTTGACTTTGACAGGCAGTTCTCCAGCATTCTCACTAGGCTCTGACATGTTTGCTCTTCAAACACCATCTCATTAAAATTAGGCTCAGGCACGACATAATCCCAGTAGTCAAAGTCTGTAAGGGAGGGGAGAGGAAAGTGACAAGAAGCCAGCCATCACTTGCAGTATCAAATGATTACCTCGAGCAATACATTTATTTTCACAGAGGCTCATCAAGTTGACGTCAAATGGCAGCTTAGTATAAACATATTGGGTAGCAAACATCACACTGAATTCAACTGGAGCAGGTTATTAATTTGGTGTTACTGTACCCTGGTAAGACCAGTTGTATGAGTTTAGCAAAATGGGTTCTGATTGGAATTGGTCCTTTTTGGCCCACAGCAATGTTTGATTTATTTGAAAAAGAGGAACATATGACTGCAGGAGGAACACGCACACAAGAGGTGACAGAGAAGACTAAGAAGCAGGTAACCCAACAATGTTTTCCTAAAGTTTATATATTGGCAGTCTGTCAAAAACAGATCTAAGTACTGTATAGTATTTCTACATACACATCCTACTTTGCTCCATTAAGGAAGATCTGTCTATAAATGTGCCACACAATTTCACTGATAGGAAAAATTAATATTTTTTCTGTGCAGTTTTTTTTTGCATGCTAGTGAGAATTAAGAGCAAAACCAGCATGATGGTATTTGACAAGTTGGCAATCCTAAATACTATCATATCTTCCTGTTTGTAAATTAATTTGTTTGTGTTGTGATTGGTCTACAGGACGTAAGCACAGATTTTATTTTGCCACTCTGACTGCCTCAATCACATCTCTGGAGCACCAGTGGATTTTACTTATTGATGACAACCTATTTATATTGAATTCTGAGAAACTGAATTCTAAACTTCACTTAATTTAGTAAGAATCAGTTCTAAGTAAGTGTCTCTTTAGGTCCTCCTATCATTGAATGTTTCTGGCTATCTCCACTTGTAAGAAATCATCAGTTTTGCTTAAATTTCACAACAACATAACACCTCCATTGCCATAAAACCGTCTACATTAGCTTTATGTGTAGACATTTCATTTAATATAGTTGAATAAAGAAATGGCAAAGATCCCCCTATGAAACATGGTTCCATTGTTCTTGAAGAAACTGTTCTGAGCTGTCCATGGACAGTGAGAACATATACACAGCAGTAACATATTGGGTGTTGTGACAGGTAGGAATGGAAAGGTAGGAAGGTACTTGATACTTTATTCTTGTGATTATAGTATATGCCAATAGTGTATGGTTCCGTGGTCATATATATTTTGCTGTGGTTATTCTGTATCTTTTCCATGACATTCCCCCCAAATCATTTCAATATATTATGGGTCACTCATCCCCCTGGGGCCCAAACAGGAGAAAAAGTGTGAACGTTATTGTTATTTACCAACACATCAGAACAAACTTACAGCAAACTTAATAGGGCTCTCAAGGTAAGTGAACCATTTAACATGTGATTTTACTAGTTCCAGGCCCCATTGGTTTTCTATGAGTGAACAGCAATTCGAAGGTAGGTCTCCTGTCTCATAATTCATCTCTTAATTTACTGGATAGTTGTGAAAATAATAGCCCTTCAAAAACTGAGTATAGAGAATACTACTTTAAGACTTCTTCTTTAAATATACATACTCCCCTCCCACAAAACTGCAGGAAATTTTGCAAGATAATTTTTCACCCAAGCGCTTGGGACTTATTGCCTGTACTAATAAGATTATTTTTCAAAAATCTGACTCTGTACAGCTATACCAAATGTAATAATGAGCCTCCCCTCAAGAGATTATTCTCAGTCAGTAAACAGCAATAACCGCTGTCATCATAAATACTCACCAGTTAAGGTTGCATGCTGGAACCGCTGTTGCATCAGTTCAGAGATACATGCAGAGTTCTTACTGTTTAAGCTGCTGGTGGCTACCATTCTGAAGAATTGCAGCCCTCCCTACCAATACTGGGTCAGCACACTTTTCCTGGCTTTCTGCAAAAGAGCAAACCAGGTTTAACAGCAGGCCCTCAGAAAAAAGTGGTCAACAGAAAAAGTAAAATTCAAAATTACAGGAGGAAAGGGCCCCCCAAGAAGGAAGTGACATGGTCTTACATCTGTCTGCTCAGCCCCTCAGAGGTGGGACTTCAGAGATAATAATAATAATAATAATAATAATAATAATAATAATAATAATAATAATAATAATAATAATAATAATAATAATAATAATAATAATAATACACCAAGCCTATTGCAAAGAAAAAACTTGTTTTTCCCCCACCAGAGGTTTAGTGCTTTCTTCTGGGACCTGTGCAGCTTGCCAAGGGCTACACAGGCTGGCTCTTCTCCTCAGAACCACAGTGGGGAACCCCTTCCTCCTTCCTATTCAATTTGGATATAAATATCACTGAATTCCCAGGCAAGCATCCATAGGGTCACCATAGCATAAGCGAATGCCTCACGCAATCTTACAGGGCAAATTATTTTCCAGACAGAATAAGCACGTCTAATTTTAAAAATAAATTCCCGATCAAAAACTTCCGTGGGTTGCTGTCGGTTCAAATGCAAAATCAACGCGGGCACAACTCATAATACAGTACTTATGTGTTAGTGTTGCAGCGGCTGTTGTTGTTTAGAATGCATTCATTCAGTGCCTAACACAATAACCCTCCTTACCTGCTAAGACGTAAAGTGCGTGAAGTGGGACCTGCTACAAAAGAACTCCAGAGTTACCAGAAAACACATTTAAAAACCGGCGCAAGAAATAAATTAATTTAGTCAAGACAACCTTGCCCCCGCAACACTCCACCTAGCCCTCCCCTTTGCTACAGCAGTCCACAGGCATTTATAGAGGGTTATGCCTCCCCCTCCCTCCCGTGCCCACCACGATGCCCCACCTCCGCCCCAGATCTCAGGCTGAGCGTGTGTGTGTGTGTGGGGGGGGGGTCAGCGTTACATTTGGCCGGGGCGCTCCCCTCTTTCTCATTGGTTACTTCCTTAAGGTGGTCTGTCGTTGCGCGTCGGGCGAAGCGGAACTGTGAGCCCCCCCCCCCCCGGCCGCCGCCTCCTTCCATCCCGCACCTCCGCCGGGTGGGGGGGGGTGCACGAAGAGACGGCCGTCCCGGGCGGCGGCGGGGGGGGGGTCGGGGGAGTAACCGGGAGGCTTGATTGGTCCGCCTGAACGTCCGAAAGGACGCGGGGAAGGGGAGGGCGAGAGAAAGGAGAGCCGTCGGGTCACCTGACTCGTGTCACTCCCTCCCTCCCTTCTGGGCCAAGGTTTGGCTCGCTTGATGACCTGGGCCCAGCTGTCTACCTTCGCCTCCTCCGTTCGCCCACGTGCGCGTGTGAATCTCGGCCTCCCAGTAGCCTCCAGAGCGAGCGTGCACGTGTTTGAAGGAGCCCCGCATTCCAACGGGGTTCGGATTGCAAGTGGTCTGTCCGTGTGTGTGTGTGTGTGTTGCGGGGAGTTGTTTGCGAACTTTTCTCTCACGCACACACCCGCCCCGTCAAGAGTTTATTAACTAGGAGAAAGTTAGTAAGGACGAATGTAACGCTTAAATGCCATTAGGTGCTAATAGAATAACAGGGCAACCGAGATTAACGTGTAAAAAAAAAAGGCTGTTAAAGTGTAACCTCCGTCGCACATTTGTTTCGGTCGCGTGTCTGTAATGCGCCCGAACCCGTTCGCTGGGAGTGAACGAAATGAATGGCGGAGGTTCGTCTGGTGTTAAGGGAAGCTCTTATCTTTTTCTGCAGCCTCTGGCTGTATTCTAGGTGGAGGTCAGGTTGTTGTCCGTCTGGTAGAGCTGGCTCTGGTGATGAACAATTTACCCAAGCAAACAGGAGATCACCTCTGTCATTTGGGAGTTTTTATCATGGTGAGGGTGGGAAACCATGCAGAGGACAACCAGCTGAAGTCTGTACTATAGAGCAGAGGACAAAGGCACACTTGTTTCATGAAAAAGCTGACCATTAGTCTGGTACTATATATAAAGAGGAATCAAATAAACACAAAGAAAGTATTTTATAATTACTTTATATGAGAAATATGAAAAATATAAAAATTCAGTGCGCAACCGCCCCACAAAGCTGATATTCTTCAGCTTTTCCAACGGCTGGCAACATCTCACGGCACACTAGTGTGCCGCGGAACAGTGTTGAAAACACACTGCTATAGAGGATAGTTGCTGTAGAGATGATCTGTCTGTCACTATCTATCTGTCTGTCTGTCTGTCTGTCTAGTTTAAAAGGATGCAAGGCGCCTCACATCATTAAATCACAGTATTGTGTTTAACACTAACAGTGGTGAGTGTGCAAAAAAAAAAAAAAGAGGACCAAACAAATACTAGAGGGGAAAAAACATTAGCAGCACCAAAACACATTCAAAGCAATAAGGTACATTAATCAATTTAAATGCCCCACTAATTTAAATGCCCCACTCAGGCAGCCAGTCACTCTGGGAAAAGTTGCCCAAAGAGAAAGGTCTTCCCCTGCTTGTGGAAGGATAGTAAAAATGAGGAAGAGGAGTAAAAATGCTGAGGCCCCCCCTTACAGTTAATACATTTATTGATGCCAACAGGGTATTTCTCCCAAGACTATTTTTGCCAGGATTGCTGCAAGTAAAGGGAAGTTTAAATCTTCCCATCTTTGACAGCCTTCAGAAAAACAGACTTTGTCTTGTATCAGTTATTAAATACCATTTTAAAAAGGCATTTTCTCAGATAATGTAGTTGTTGGCATGTGAAGTTGGCATGTGGGTGGTGGGAATGACAACGGCCCTACTTTATGCCAATGCTTGAAATCCATTCTGGATGGATGTTTGTTATCCAAAACTATTTGCTTTTGGAGCTGATCAACACAGATCAGCCAGCAGTATAGAAGGAACATACTTGGTATCCGTAGAATCTTAATGGCATGAACTCAGTGGGCTTCAGTTGGGGGCAGGGTAGTGGGCTTTTGTTGTTGTTTGCTTTGTTTTGTTTTTGGTAGTGAGCCAAAGGTAAGCCTGAATGGAGCTGTGGCTTGCAGGGCTGTTTGGTGGAGACTTCTAGATCAGCAAGGCACAGGCTAGCCTGTTCCCTCTTATGTTAACTGCAGCTAATTGATGAGATGTCAGGGTTAGAGATGGGCACAAAACGAACAATTTTTTGTTTTCATTTTCGTTTTTTTGTTTCGTTATGTAACAAAACGACAAACGAAATTTGTCTCTAAAAATGAAACAAAACGAACAGAAACACCGTAAATTTTGTTGTGTGTTTCGTTTTCGTTACGTCAATACAGTAAACTGCTTTAAATGCTAAAAAATCAAAAAATTGAAATAAATGGTAACAAAACGGTAACGAAACAAACAAAAATGAAAACAAATTTTTTGCAAAAATTCGCAAAAAAGGAAACAAACCAAAACGGACCCTCTAAATGACAAACGACAAATGAAACACCATTTTTTTGATTCGTGCCCATCTCTAGTCAGGGTGTGTATTGGTCATGTGTATGGTCATATACTCAGTTGCACCAGTACCTCATCAGTGAGCTGCAATTAGCTGTAGTAGGTTACACAAACTTTATGACAGCACCAACAGGATTGAAATTTTGGGTCTATAAGATATTAAAATGGAGAAAAAAATGGGGGCAGAAAAAAATGCCTTGAAAATGAAAGTAAACCTTGGAACAATAGCTTACTTTTGTTATTTCAAAACTCTTCCCTGATTTTCGGCAAGCTGGAGTACAAAGTCACTTTTCGAGAATGCTGGTGTGAAGAATTTCATTCATGCCTGCAACAGAGGTGTAGCAAGGGTTTGGAGCACCTGGGGACAACGTTCGTTTTTACTCCCCACCTGCTCCCCCCGCTCTCCCACTGCATTGCACCCACCCAGCAAAGGGGGCCCAATCCTGGGTTGTGTGGTGATACGCGTGCCTGGGCGGACGGGCGGATGTGTGTGTGTGCATACATGTGCACACCTTACACTTCTCCTGAGTCCTGCAGTGGCCCAAAGCAAGGTGAGGAGGAGGAGGAGGAGGGTGCTGTGGCCACTGTACTCCCTGCATGCCTGCCAGCTTTGCCGATCACCTGGCACACGGTGGCAGCTCAGGGGCCCAGTCACCAAGCCTTAGCCGTGGGAAAGGAGGACTGCTGGCGGCGCACAGCTTCCTCCTCCTGCTCCCCTTCCAGGCGTCCCCAGATTGCTGCACCCTGGGACAAATGCACCCTCCCCCCCATATGCCCTTGGCCTGCAAGTATACTAAGGACTGAAATGAAAACATGTAATGAGAATTGTTTATGTTGTAATACGAGAATGGTATTAGTAGGTCTTACAGCACAACAAGCAGTAGTTCCCAACCTTGGGTCTCCAGATATTCTTGGACTAAAATTCTGAGAAGCCAGCACCACTAGATGTGTTGATCAGGATTTCTGAGAGCTGTGGTCCAGAATCATCTGGGGACCCAAGATTGGGAACCTCTGATCGAATGTCATAGACTGATGTCTTGATGGTCTCCTTGGGGCTGCTGTTCCTCCAGATCTGATCTTTTCTTTAAATTCAACATGCATTACCAGTTGAACCTACATTTGTCAGAAGTAACTGGCTAGCTGGATAGCTCAGTGGTGAGGTATCTGGATAGAGTCAGAAGTAGGGAGTTCTGTCTCCTGTGACTAGAGCCAGCCTCTGTGCCCTTGGGCAAACTGAACAACCCAAGAAGAAGGGTCTGGTAAACGACTTTTGAGAATTCTGTACCTGGGAACCCTAAAAAAATGTTGCCATTAAGGTTCTGTCTAAGCTTCGTGGCCATGCACACCCCTGATGCCCTCCATGCAGGAGTTTTCCACATTGGCTCACCCATTTTTCTTCCAGTTAAGACAGAATCTGAGGGGGAGGAAGTGGTGCACATGAGAACAGAGAAGAGAGCTCCACTCAGCAGAGATGAAAATAGGGGGGCATATTGGTCACCGTAAGTCAGAACATTATGGCACATGATGATGATTTTTGAGTATCACTTTGTTCAGTGAAGCCTGTCTCCAGATAACTAGGTGTAGGGCTGTAGTGGTGCTCAGTAAATTTAATTATGAGACTGTGTTTGTGATTTGTTTGTTTTGTAAATTTTTGTCGTTTTACAGATTTATTAAAAAGGGTGCTAGTTCTTTGAGGTGTGCGTGGCTCTGGCTTCTCTTCAGAGTCAACAGAGTTACTTTAAAAAGCAACTGTATTTAAAAAGTAACTTGTTGAGATTGCTTTTTTGCTTATTAATTGAAACTAGCTTAGCACATTTCTACTTAGTAACATACTGCCCCATAAGTACTCTTTCACTGATTTTTAAAAATACTCTTAAAAATACAAAAATAGTTTCAAATATCAAAAAAAAATCTGAAAAATGACCTACCAATAATTACATTTTAGAAATGTTACATAATGAGTAAACGCTGGGTTTATTTTGCCCTATAAGCTGAACAATGTTGCAAGCCTTTGCATTCCCTTTTAAAAATGCAACATATTCGTAATGCCGTTACATAAACAGTGATGCATTTACACGTAAACTTATTACATGTTCCTTTCAAGTCTCTGATTCTCTGTGGGAGGAATTGGCTGCACAAACTCCTACACTTTAATATTTGTTACGGTGCCCTTGAGGCAGCTCTACTTATCATGTAATAAGGTAAGATGACCAGAACAGAGGGACACGCAGGCTCTGCTAAAAGCTATTTTGCTGCTCCAGGTATATAAATAAATATATTCCCAAATAAACAGTAAGGTCTGTACTAGTGCAGTATTACAATTCCTCCCACTCACCCTCTGCCTAGGGAGATACAATGGCATAAACAGAGTGAGGTGAAATAGATAATGTTGTTTTTCATTCCGTGTACAAAATCCACCTGGACCGAGGGTTCATTCTCCAGCCCTCTTGTCCTCATCACTTAAACTGCTGCCTTCAGGTGCTGTCGGACAGGATCCCACACCACACTTGAAGGCAGCAGGTTAGGTTAGGGTGACAATAGGGGCAACTCCCTGCTGCAAAACAGTCTTCCATGGCCTGTTCGAGTGTCTCTCTATGCCTACTGTAATTGTAGGACCAGAATGGGAAAGGCATGTCTCTGAAAAGGTTGGAACCAGCAGAGCCAGGCGCTACGAGAGGCGCATAGAAGTGAGGTGGTGTCTTTGGTCATCATCCCATATTTGCTTTTGGGTGCTTTTCCCCCTGCGGTTATATGTGCGGTCTCACTAAAGCTTTCTGCGCATCTTAATTTGATGCATAGTTTTTTTTCGGGCGGTCACGTGGTGTTTGATTGCGCAGTTAGTCTCCTGTTGACAGAGTAGTATTTGATTGCTCTGTGCCCGTCTCTACTTGCTTACTGCACATCTTTTCCCTTTGTCCTAGGTTGTTTTTCTAAGTCTCCATTGCAGGACACACAGGAAGTGGCAGGAAAAGGGGTACGAAGCTAATTGCTGCATATTTTCTGGGGTCACACCTCGTTAGAGTAGCAAAGAACTGCATATCTTGAAGGGAAGTTTTTTAAACCAACCCCTAGCGGTGGTTTAAAAAACTTCTGTGAAAGTGAGCTTCTGGGGGCGTGGTCGGTTGGGGCAACAAATTACTTCAGTTCGCGGTTAGGACATGATATTTTACTGTGTAGTTCACCGTAGCAAAAATGCGTAGAAAACTCTGGTGAGGCCGTGGCCTAATGTCCTAATGGCTAGTCGCCTTTTCATTCAGAAAGAGGCGACCACAGCCCCTTTCACTTGTCTGAGCGCTTTTTCTTGGAACCACTGCTGGGGTCTGTACTGTTCTCCAAGGCTTACGGAGGCACCTTTAAACAGTGACTCTTCTTTGCTGTGGACATTAAAGGGTGCTTTTTATCACTAAGGACGAGAGGACAGGTAAAGTGCCTTTTTTGGGCACACTACCATGTGACTGAAAAAGACGTCTTTTCAAAATAAATGCCTCAAAGATAATATGATCATTATTCTGGGAATTTCTCTTGGTGATAGCTTTATAACTTGAGAGACAAGTTTGGAAGCTACCAGTGGACTAGATAGCTGCTTGGGAACTGAGGTGAAAGGAAGTGATATTTATACTGCCACATCACTCTGTTTATATTGAAGAGGAGAAGAGTACTGATACTGGAGTATTTGCAGTTCTGTGATGTATTATGATTTGCTATAAATGTATATAACTTTATTTGGGGTTGTGTTTATTTAAATATAAGAAACAAGGCTTGTATTGTGTCATGACAGATTAGAATAGGGGACACATTTGAATCCAGTCCTTACATTTCCCTTTATAAATGTTTATTAATAATGTTTTAAGAACAGAATAACAGAAGAAGAGCCATGCTGGATCAGGCCGAAGGCCCATCTAGTCCAGCTTCCTGTATCTCACAGTGGCCCCACCAAATACCTCTGGGAGCTCACGAGACTAGATATCTGTTTCCTGATACCACTTTCCTGCATCTGGCCCTTGAAGTACCCTGGTTTTAAGCCTGGAGATTACACATCTCCATCATGGTTTTTAACCTGTGATGGACTTCTCCTCCAGAAATCTGTCCAATCCCCTTTTGAAGGCATCCAGGCCAGATGCCATCACCACATCCTGTAGCAGGGAGTTCCACAGACTAACAACGCACTGGTTTAAAAAAAAAAATCTGCAAGCTAAGTATGCATCAAAGAACTTAGAGGTCTGACACATCATGATACCACATGGATATACCTGGGTTTTTCTGATTTCAGGAGCTAAGTAGGGAACTCCCTGATTAATATGTTTATGAGAGACCATCAAGTAATAGCAGAGCATTCAGGTATGTCTAGCAAAGAATCCTGCTTAAAGCCCTGCAGAGCCATATCAGTCTAAGTTGACCGATGGACCACAGTTCTGTTTCAGTGCCAGGTAGCTTTCTGCATTTCCATGTTCCTGTATCAACCTCAGCGCAAGATTTTGTTGCACCCATCCCCACTTTGAGCAGCAGCACAAGAGGCTGATAGGAAATGAGTGTTTCGAGATCAGAGAAGATAAACAGGAGAAGTAGGAGGTGCATTCTATTGTGCAATTATGAGGAGGCAGCTGGCAAGGTAGTTCTGATGGGACCCTGAGCTAGGCAGATCTTAAGCATTCAACTCACTGAATGTTTGCTCGGTTACTCTTAAGTCAAGCCTGATTATGCAATTGAAGGGAGGAAGTTGTCTTAAAGATTAAGCACCAAAACTGGGCTCGTTGTCATTTTCTTTCCCTGAAAGAGGTCGGATCACTGGTCAGTTCAGTGATTCGTTAATTAAAACCAATCTCAGTCCATTGGATTGCTGATTGGAACAACGCCAGGAGAATGCAAATGATTTGTTTGTGGCTCATTAGCCTGATGGATTAATGCCCGTCTGGCAGCTGTCTGGACCCAAGACTCTGCAGTAAGAGTAACGAGGAAACTGCCCAGGCTATGCTGTTGCCTCTCTTATGTTCAATTTGGTTGGCGTAAGAATCTGGGTAGTTTTTCTTTCCAAAGCAGGGCAGGGTCACTTATCTCTCTCTGGCTGTTATGGGTCTGCAGCACCTATAAGCTCTGGCCAGCATGGCCAGTGCTGAGTCATTCTCGGAGCTGAAGTCCAGCAACAACTGGAGGGCCAAGCCTTCAATCACCAGACTATGACACCACAGAGCTGCAGGTGGGAAATGAATGGCACCCGATGCCAATTGCACCAACTCTCTTGTCTGTTAGAAGAAACTTGGGCCTGTGATTGACAGTACAATAAGGAATGAATGACTGCTATTAGAAAGCAGCCGTGTTTGTGCCCTTTTCTGTGAACAAACACTTGCTTAGGTATTGCTGTTTTTGTTCTGCTTCTTTGGCCATGGCTCGGGCAAAGTGACAGGAAGACAGAGGAAAGGAATGTCTTAGGAGATGATAGGTTTTCCTATACAGTACTTAAATATTTGGATAGGAGCTGAACAGTTGCCAGTCAGGGGTGCTGTAACCACCTTGTATTCCACGCTGAGAAGGTTAGACTAGATACTCTCAGTGTCTTTCTAAAGTCTCAGTTGATCTCCAGATTGCCCTGTTGGAATGAAAAAGGCTTTCACTTGAATACAGATGGTTCTTTTCACAAGGAGCCTTGTGGCACAGTGGTTAAATGCCTGTACTGCAGGTAAAACTGTGCTCATGACCTGGGGTTCAATCCCAGGTAGCAGGTTCATGCTTGACTCAGCCTTCCATCCTTCCGAGGTTGGCAAAATGAGTACCCAGCTTGCTCTCTCTCTCTCTCTCTCTCTCTCTCTCTCTCTCTCTCTCTCTCTCTCTCTCTCTCTCTCTCTCTCTCTCTCTCTGTGTGTGTGTGTGTGTGTGTGTGTGTGTGTGTGTAGCCTGCATACTGTAATTAAGTTGTAAACCGCCTAGAGTCTACTTGAAGTGGTATGGGGTGGTATATAAGCAGAATCTGGAAGTTGAGACTGATGAAGCTGTTTGGATGAGCAGCGAAACGTTTCTATCTCTCAAAAAAGAAGTCCAGTAGCCATGACTCAACTTCCAAATAAGCTCACCTGGATGACTGAGAATCTTCACAGACATATATAAGCAGAACACTTTGCTTTTTTTTCCCCCTCACAAGAACAGAAAATGGCACACTGGTTGTTCTATAGATTGTGGCATGTCCCATTTGACAAAACAAGAGGCTTACCATTCATGGTATGATTTCAAACTCATCCATCCACCACATTGTATAATAGGCTCAATCAACTTCTTTTTGGAAGGGTATCATGTTTGTGTGCTGTCCCATAGTGAAAAATGTAACCTCTTTATAAAGAAACTACATGCACTGCCTTGAGTCAGTTTTAATTGAGATAGCTTAAGAACACTTTCTGAGCCCAATTCAAAGAACCAGTCATTACCTAAAGCCTTCTATGACTTGGGTCCAAGCTAACTAAAGGATTATAACTCCCTGTATGTGATGTTTATTGCTTAAGATCCTCAGAGGAGGCTCTCCTCTGTGTGCCAGCAGAGGCACAGTGAGGGTGACACAGAGAGAGGGCCTTGTTTGTGGCTGCTCCCAAGTTATGGAATACACTCCTGCAGGAGATTAGGTTGTTCCCCACTAGAGATGGGCACGACTTGAAAAAAAAATTTTCGAGTTGTCGTTAGTCGGGCCAGTCCCATTTCGGGTCGTTTCCGGTTTTCGCGAAAATTCGCAAAAATTAGTCGGTTCGTTTTTTCGTTTTTTCGTTGTCGTTAGTACTGGTTTTTTTGGGGGGGAGCGGGCTCCTGGAGGCACCTCTGTGGGGTGGGTGCCTCCTCTGGCCCGCTATAAAGGGAAAGTGGGCTCCTGGAGGCACCCGTGGGTGCCTCCTGCCACTAGGAAGGGGAAGCAGGCTCCAAGAGACACCCCTCTACATGGGGGTCTCCCTTCCTCACCTGCTGCTGCTGCAAAATGCTATGCAATAGCCATATGGATATTGCATAACATAATGTGCAGACGTGAGACCAGTGTGAGAGTGATAGGGTCATACCCGCCCTTCACAAGGCTCTGGCACCACCATGTCTCACACAGAAGGGAATTGTACTTGCTGCGTGTAGTGCAATGCAAGCAAGTAGATCTGGCTTTAAGGTGGCTTAGTGCAAGAGCTAGGGTTAGGCTAGTGACGGGTAAGGTTACGGTGGGCTAGTGGGTTGCACCTCTGGGTGCCTCTCTGACCCACTAAGAAGACAGTCTGTGACGTATGGGTACGGAGTCAAGGGTTAGGGTTAGGGCTAGGGCAGGTTTTAGGGGGCTTTTTGGCACATCCCAGAAGTCTCCATGGCCAAGTGGCCATGCGACTGGTGGGATGGCTCCAAAAATTTGCATGGTTGTCCACTCCCACATGGCTGGCCACTTGGCCAGCCCATCATTGCGCACTGCGCAGGTGTAAATAAAATAAAATAAAATAAAATCAATGGAGGACAGAGGAGGAGAGGAGAGACATTTTGTTGCAAGAAAAAACCCACTGCTACTGTGAAAAATCTGGCAGTTTATAAATTTTCGCGTGTTTCTGTTGTGCTTGTGTGTTTTTGGACCACGATTTCAAAAACAATATTGCGTTTGCCGCCCCATTTTGGATCCCCCGCCCGCACCGCATGGCATGGCGATGGCGACTCGCGAGTCCGGCTGCCCAGGACGGGGGGGAGGCGGGACCCCCCCTCCAGAAACCACCCCTCCGGTAGGTGCCCTGCGCCCTTAGTCAAGCAGGCATTTTTCCGCCTGCTTTTTTTGGCCCGGGAATGGGTGGGGGGGAGAGTTTAAAAGTTTTTTCCTGTGCCGTCCGTGCCGCTTGCTTGCGCTTTAATTGCGGCGGCGGCGGCGGCGAGACTGGGCTTTTTGCTGGCTGCGAGCCTGCGGCGAGTCCCACCAGAGCAGCCCAGGACGGGGGATGAGGGGGGAGGCCGGGGACCTCCAGAAACAACCCCTCTGGTAGGTGCCCTGAGGCACGGCAGGCATTTTCCCGCCTGCTTTTTGGCCGGGAACCGGGTTTTGTTAACTTTTAAAAACTTTTTTTCTGTGCCGCGTGTGGCATTGCGCGATCTCGCGATGCAAGTAACGAGCACGACAAATCAGACCAAAATTGTTCGTTCTTCGGTTCGAGCTCGAAGTCTGGGGGAGTAATTCCTGTTACCGTTTCCGTAGAGTAACGGAACCGAGTAACGGAAACGGAAACGGGAATACCGCTAAGTCGTGCCCATCTCTATTCCCCACTTCCTTTATCCTTAAACTAAGAGCTAAAGACTTGCCTTTTCACGCAGGCTTTAACAATCATGACCAAAGAGTTCCTGAATGCCATTGTTTCAAGTTAAGATCGTTTCTAACATTTTTAATGTTTTTAATTGCTCAGTGCATTTTAATCAGTTTTATAGCTGAATTATTTTTTAGTATTTACCTTGCTGTGTGTTAAAATCTGTTATTTTAATACTGTGTGAACTATCATTAGTCCCTTTACTGGGAGAAAAGCAGCTTGTGAATAAGACAGAGAGACAGACAGAGAGACAGACAGACAGACAGACAGACAGACAGACAGACAGACAGACAGATAAAGGCTGCTCTGGGCGGCTGACAAAAACAATACAGTTACAACTAATAATAATAATACGAATGATGAACAATTTTAGGAAAACTAAGATCCAGTTGATAACCTACTAATCGAATTAAAGACAAGAACGGTCAAAATAAAAACTGCAACAAATAGCAGCAACAAAAATATAAACATAACAGTATAGGAGGCCAGGTGGTGGGATGCAATTAAGTGTTGAAACTACCATTGTACTGTCAAGATGATATCTCAAAAAAAGCCTGTCCAAAAAGCCAGGTCTTCAACGATCATTTCAGAATTTCCAGTGAAATGTCAAGGGAAAATAATTAAATAAATAAATAAATAAATAAATAAATACATACATACATACATACATACATACATACACACATACATACATACATACATACATACTTTTTTTAGTGCATTCCATCACCTCTGTCTTCCACCTCTGTCTTGGATAACACGTATGTACAATTTCATATCTGCAGCATGTCATGATACAGGCTAGGAAAACTTGACTACTTGAGTCTCCTGGTGTATAACTAACCCAGGTCCTTAAATGGGTAAATGATTGTGGCACAATGTAAAATTCAGAAAACTTGTCTTACAGAACAGGATTGGTTTGTCATTCCATGAAATGTTGAAGTCCTTAGATATGGCTTGCCTGTGTCCTTTACATTTACCATGTTGTGGTAGAAATGGTGTTCCTGTGCTTTTTCCAGGATGGTTGGGTACTGCTTGGACCTAGTTGTGGCCATCATGGTGCTCTAGTCTACAGCATATTCAAGATTTTCTTCGTTGCGCAGAAACAAAGGGTGCTATCCCACGGCTGCTTTAATCCGGATCTTTAACTTACAGAAAAACCACCTCCAAAAATTGTGCCCTCACAAGCTGCAGGCTTTTTTAAAAAAAAAAAAACTGCAACACCCAATTAAGTGGGTCCCAGCGAGGTTTCCAATACCCAGGCCAGAGGTTGGGTATTTTTTCCCCTCACTTTGCATGCAGCAAAGGGACAAGGAAGCTGTGTGAGAGCATGAGTGTGTGCCTGTTTGCAGTCAAGCAGACAACAGAGAGAGAGAGAGAGAGAGAGAGAGAGAGAGAGAGAGAGAGAAGCCGAGGCCAGAGACACAGAGAAACAACCCACTCACTGCAGCCTTTCTCTTTAACAATGGGCTTTGTATCAAAAGGGCACTGTCTCCATAAACAGTGGTGGGAGGTATACTGGCCTTTCTCTTTCTCTCCCCACCCTCCCAGCCTCTACAGGTATCTATTCCCCCCCCCTTGCTCCTCTCATTAGCTCACTACCTTGTAACCCTATCTGAGCCTCTTTGCTAATCTTCACCTTTAACTGCTTGGTGATGAATCTGCAGTTCAATACTTCCAGGCAACGTAAGAGTTAACTTCTGTATGTGTGAACACACATGCAGAGACACACACAGCTAAGCTGTCAGGAGAAGCAGAGAAGCAATTGGTTCATTTCCCTGCATTTCCATATCAAGGATCTTTATAGTTCAAGAGGGGAGGAACAGCAGACTTTAGATCCCCAGTGCCTGGTTCTTTAAGTCTAACTTCAGTCTATTGTGTGCTTGCATATGATATCCAAATAAACGCCCTGGGCAAGGGAGAGCCAGCCTTGACACTGCCAAGGGAGACGAGAAAGAAAAAGAAAAGAAATGTTTAAGGATCCCTCCTTTTCCTCCACCCCATCGGGTTTTTAAACTTTTTTTTTGCAGCCTCAAGCCTGAGCTACAGCTGATTGCCCCTTGGGGCTGCAAAAAATAAAAATAAAAAATTTAAAGATCCCTCCTTTCCCCCCACCCCATCCAGAGAGTGGTGCTGAAATTAGGAACGCTGAAAAACATGTTGGAATTCTACTGTTTGATTTGGGTTAAGGCATGGAGACGCATAAGCTTCAGTTACTGAAACCACGCCCGTGGGGATGCTGGAACAGCGTCTTCAGTCAGATGACCATTGGAGGGGAAAACACGGCTTTTATTATTAGCAGCATTTTTCCGACCGTGTGATAGGACCCAAAGAGCTGTAAATTTCTATCTCATCGAAATGTCAAGATCTGAAAGACTGTGTGAATTATATTCTGCAACTGGTCTAGCTTGAAAACATGCTCCTTTGATCAAAGTCCCAGTTAGTACTTGGTCTGAGCTGGGGAACAGTTGCCATAGCAATTCTATCCTGTGGAAAATGTTTTGTGAAACTCGACTTCAGGGTATAATAATTTGTGATCCAATGTGAAGTAATTTGCAACATGTGATTTCTCCCTCCAGGACTGTCTATACTATGCCAGTTTGCAAGCCTGGCTCTACCAGTGGGCAGAATGAGGGAATGCCCTCATACAATAGAGTTTGGGTATCACGGAAGGAGCTGCCTAGATGCCCTAAGCACACCTGATCTCGCCTGATTCTAGAAGCTAAGCAGGGTCGGTCCTGGTTAAGTACTTGGATGGGAGACCACCAGGGAATACCAGGTGCTGTAGGCGCCTGGAGTAGGAACTGGCAAACCACTTCAGTATTCCTGCCAAGAAAACTCCATGGATATGGAGTCACGAAGGGTCGGTCATGACTGCAATGACACAACACGACACATCACGGAAGAGCAGCAAATTTGTATTACTTTGATTAATGTTAGTGCTAGAGATGGTGGAAGTGCTTAATGAGTTTTCTGCTTCTGCAGTTTTGGGTAAAGTTACCTGGGATAAGAGCCATTGAACGCAAAGGGACTTTTTTGGGAGTATGCCTGTACTGAGATGTCCGGTGTAGTGGAATGGAGTGATGGACTGGGACGGGGGAGGGGAGGGGGGCTCGGTTCAAATTTCCTCTCAGCCACAGAAGCTCAATGGGGGGTGAGGAACTGTTAAAGCCATTCCTTGAATATCTCACCTACCTTGGAAGCCCTACTAGGATAGCTGTCATTTGGTTCTGATTTGATGGCACATGATAACAAGGCCCTTTATAGGATTGCATTGGGTATTATATTGTGATTTTTAAATAGGGCAATCAGATTTAGACATACCAGAATAGACAGCCTGTGAACTGTGAGGACTCAGCATATCCATGTTTTATGGCACAACTCTTCAGGAGTCGTACGTGAGTATAATAGGGAAACATAAGTGCGTGCCAGACAGTTTAATTTAAATCGTAATGGATTCAGAAGAAGTTTCTGGGCCTGAGAAAATAACATTTCTAGTTCTGCACAGACAGAGTACATCACTGTTTCTCTCTTCCCAGCTGAAGACCAGAGTAATTCAGTGGAATGCTGAACTTTCATATCATTCATCACAAATGGTGTCAACCTTTCAGCATTGGTAGGGATGCATCATTGACTCCCACCACCAACAACCCACATACAACAGAAATAACTTAACTCAGAGAGTAAAACACAAACAAGTCTCTCCACCCTGCCCTCCCCCACCTCTGCAAATGTTGCCTAAAATAATGTTTTCAAAGGATTGTTTTGAAACCTCAGTGCATCCTGGGAATCCGCCGAAAGTGTCAAAAACAGTGTAATTTAGTTGTATTTGTTTAATCACTTTGGAAGATTTTGAAGCCATATTTTGGGAGACAAATTGCTTCTCAAAGCACTGCATGATGTATAAGATCATTTGGTATACAATTGTCAATGTTCATGTTAAAAATAATAGTAGAGAAATAGTAACTATTTAATTCCAAGTTAACCCATCTGTCATGACATCTAAAATCCAAACTTGTGGTCATTGAAAACAACATACGGCAACAAAATGTTTTAACACTAATAAAAGCAGACTTTAAAAAAAACAAGTAATTTGTCTTTGGATCAAACATCTCAGGGGTCACTCACTGTAACTATATCATATTTACATTTGTCAACCAATGACAATTGAAATCCATATTATTTTTATTATTTTTTGAGTATTTTTACCCCACTTTTCTCCTTGGAAAAGGACCCAAGGCGGTTTACAGTAAGGAGAGATAATATACAGTCTATTACAATTAAGACATAATCAGTTTGAGAAACAGAGAATTGAGGGGTGTCTTACAGCATTAGAAGGCAACATTAAAGCTAACAATTGATAACATAATGTGAATTCAATCGCACAAGGAGCTATATAAACACGAAGTGATGTGGTTATAAACACTATAGCCATGTATGGGAGATGCATATAAAGACACAGTAGGTAGTCCATCATTCAGGGAAAGCTTGCCTGAAGAGAAAGGTCTTTGTCGGTTTTCAGAAAGACAGCAGAGATGGGGCAGTTCAGGCCTCCAGTTGGAGGGAGTTCCAGAGTCTGGGTGTAGCAGTTGAGAAAGCCCTTTCATGTGTTCCCACAAGATGTACATGTGAGGGTGGCGGGATGGAGAGAAAGGCCTCTCCTGGTGACCTTAACAGCCAAGCCAGTTCATACTATTTGTAAGATATTCAAGACCGGATAATTGTGCCAACTGTTTCAGAATTCAGAATTAATTTGCATGGACGCTCTTCACTCAAGTTGACTCCAGCCATGGAAGTCACATTACTGACGTCATCTTCATCCCTGAAATGTTGTTCCATTCTCTCTTATTTTCTTTCTCAGACAGGAGATGCTTGAAGCAACAGAATTTTGTTTCCTGGAAGGGTAATTTTTTTCACAAGTCTATCTGCCACTTATCAGATTGTGATTTCAACAATACCCAGACAAATAAAAATAATTCACTCCTCCACCACCAAGGCCATTGTTCACCTAAAGGTCTATTGAGACTACCTAACGAGCCTATCCAGGCCATTGTTTATCTTATGAGCATATTTCAGACCAGGGTGACATGAGGTCAAAGTGAACTATAAAATGGAGGACTCCCAACTAGCTTTCCTCAGACTGACGAAGCTGTTTGGATGAGCAGCGTAATGTTTCAATTTCTCAAGAAAAGTCCAGTTGCCATTACTTCCAGATAAACTCACCTGTATAACTGAGAATCTTCACAGACATCTCTTTCTGTAGAAAGTAACAAATAAAGATTCTCCCCTGACTGTCCCCATCAGATTCTATAGATACAGCTATTTCAATCATAAAGAGGACCATGTTATAACATTTGTGTATAAGATTTTATTTTTGTCTGAAACTATTAGACAGAAAATTTAGGGCTGTCTTATACACAGAAGTAAGCCAAGAAGAGAACAGCATGGTTGCAAGACTGTAATTTTGGGTTGGAAATGTGTAGGTCATATTGTAGTTGGAAAAAGATGGCATATCTGTAAGCCTTATAGTTACTAAAATAGGGAGTGGGGTAGGGGAGATATGCTAATCCCAGTTTAGCAGTAAAATGTTTGAATATAGTTTTTAAAAAGATAAGTACAGTACGCAGTTGTCTGAACAAATATTTCATTTCTGTTTTTCTTCTGTTTTAAGCTTGCTCTGAATGAAAGATTTCAAGTTATCTTCATAATGTCTGTGAAGATTCTCAGTCATCCAGGTGAGGTCATCTGGAAGTTGAGACATGGCAACTGGACTTCTTTTCCTGAGAGACTGACTTTTTTTTGCTGTTTATCCAAACGCCTTTGTCAGACTGACGAAGCTGCTTGGATGAATAGCGAAACATTTCAACCTCTCAAGAAAAGAAGTCCAGCTGCAAAGACTCAACTTCCAGACTCACTTCATAACTCCTAAATAAATAAATTCATGAGTGAAGTTCTCACCCATCTCTGTACCAAAAGACCCAAACTCAGTGTGCATCTGAATTCTGTGGTTAAAATAATAGAATCATGAAGTTGGAAGGGGCCTGTATGGCCATCAAGTCCAACCCCCTGTTCAAGGCAGAAATACAGACCATAGGATATCTCCCAGGTGGTTTAAATTTTTCTTGAATACCTCCATTTTTGGAGCTCCAACCACCTCTCAAATGATTGGCTACCAGTCATATTGGCTCTGATGCTGTTCCTTTGCACCCCTTTGTTGGGCAGATGATGATACTCAGATGATGAAACTTGGTTTCAGTTACTGATGCTCAGCCTGATCTGAATATAGGACTTTGTTATCCTTGTAGGGAAATAAGGTAGAATAAGGCTTTCATGCTGGGATATAAAATTATCTTAACTTGCTTTCAGCAGGTAGCAAAATCTGAGGCAAACAAGAAGCCTGGATGTCTGTGAAGATTCTCAGTCATCCAGGTGAGGTTATCTGGAAGTTGAGTCATGGCAACTGGACTTCTTTTCTTGAGAGATCAAAATGTTTCGCTACTCATCCAAGCAGCTTCATCAGTCAGATTGATGAAGCTGCTTGGATGAGTAGGGAAATGTTTCGATATCTCAAGGAAGTCCAGGTGCCATGAGTCAACTTCCAGAAGAAGCCTGGATGTTCTCGGTGAGCTTCCATCACTGAGTGAATGCCACTGCACAACTTTCTAGATCCTTTTTCTTATTAGGCTTTAACTGGGATATCAGCTAAGTTCACTGGGTCAAGGCAGGCACCCATTTTCCA
Organism: Phrynocephalus guinanensis; assembly: GCA_037367245.1. Classification (NCBI taxonomy): domain Eukaryota; kingdom Metazoa; phylum Chordata; class Lepidosauria; order Squamata; family Agamidae; genus Phrynocephalus; species Phrynocephalus guinanensis. The sequence continues at coordinate 23,954,325 of CM074741.1, forward strand.
CCACGTACGACACAGGCAATTATCCATCTCCATGACTCTTCTTATTACATAACCCATCTTTGTTCTAGTCAGCCTTTCACAAGATTACATAACCAGATTTGCACAATTTTGGATAACTGGGAGTTGATGGAGCTCAAGATACAACAAGTTCTTCTTTAACCAGTTGGCACTTAAGATTGTTTGCATTTCAGGTATGGTCCCGACTTTACATTCTCATCTCTGTTTGCGCTGCAAGCTTCTGTTTTCCAGCCAGGTGACCTCTGTGTCTTTGCATTAAATGTCCTGGAATTTCACCCCTACTGGAGATAAAATCTGAGATCCTTGAAGCACAAGTTGCTCTACCCATGAAATATTCCCTCCTCCCCCATTCTCCTATACCAATAATGAGAAGGGTTTCAAAAGCCCTTTATGATGTGTTCTGTAAGTCTCGTTGTGTGGACAAGTCTGATACAGCTTATCATAAACTTTTTAGCCACCAATGCCTACATACATGTATGCACTTATGTGCAGGATTTCATGTCGCAGAGATACAGCTGTGATTGTTGCAGCACTAATAATGTCCTGTTGCTTCATAAAGTCAAACATATTATGGCACAAGCTTTTCAAGGCTCAGACTCGATTTAGTCCGTCAATAAGGGTCAGATCACACTCTGAGACAACCGCGCATTTACTCTTTCTAGAATATCATCCCTCCAGTCACACAGATCTTTCAAATGTAACATGCAAACAAAGCCATTGTGACTGTATCCATGTGCTATACCTTACAAATTAGTGACTTGAGCTCCAAAAATACTACCTTTAACTATGATGAGGTATCAAGTCCATGGCTACCTTTATTGAGTCAACCCATCTGATTGCTCGTCATCATCTTTTCTTGCTGTCTTCAACTTTCCTAGCATGATTGACTTTTCTAGTGAGTCTTGCCTTGACTGCTCATGATCTGCCCTAGGACCTCCCAATGAAGCAGCTGAAAAAGAGGTTAATGTGTCAAATGCACATTGAGACAAATTTATCTGCAAATAAATAAACACTTCTTCCCTGTTAATGGCACAATGCTTCGAGAAATGGAACCACTGCCTTATCTAGCAAAACCCTAAAAAGCCTTACATGTTTCAAGGAATCCCATTCATGTTTCTAGGACAGAGTACATAGATAACTGTCTGCAACTTAATTAGTGCCAGTTTAAAAATTGTCAGTACAACTAATTTATAATGAAATGCTGGGTGGAAAGCAGGGTATCTAAAAATTTTAAAAAAATAAATGTCAGAATTTAAAAAGCACAGCTATGCAGGTGGGAACCATGTATATGCACTTATTTGTTTCTTGATAAGAGCAAAGATTCTCAGACAGTAGATTGAATACCATCAAGTGCATTCTGTGCTACTTTGGTGCTTAAAATCCTGCCACCACAACCCCAGAACAAGACTCTTTTTAGAACCTCCATTCTACGTAGCAATAAGTTGGCTGCATAGGAAAGTTGCTAACTAGTCACAGCCTTAGTGTTTGCTTTTTGGAAAAAGGCAGAAATTATGGCCCTAATCAACAGTTTGTTGTTTTTCTTTTCCATGTATGTACAAATCAATACACCACAATTTTTGCAGCAGTCAATAAATTCACTGGGTTAATGTTTTGATCTTAACTCACCTAATTTACACTTAATAATCTAGTACCTAAACCAAAACACACCTATACATCTTCCATGGCATTTTTGCTGGGCAATTCCTTGATTAAAAATGCTTACAGTAATATGTAGATTAAAGATGGGTTTCCATTTGTTTCTAATATATGCACTGTACAATAAACAGGTGTTGTGTTTTATAAGGAAAAGTATATACAGAAGGCACAAAAACAGTATGGAAAATGCTTGCAAAATGGGTCTAAAAGGTAAAAATTGTGTTAGAAAATTGGGAGCAAATGCTCATGGCAGTGTGGAGAAATGCTTCACTGTGCATTTTGTTTTTAAAAAATGACAACGTGATACAAAAACAGGACAGAATGAACTTCCAACAGAAAAATGAGAAACCGAATGGAATTTGTCCATTTTTGTGAATGGCTAAACTTTATTATTTGTGGTGTTCAAACACTTTCTCAGTCATCTATGCACTACATTTTGGGGTGCATCTTTTCTCCTGTACATGTCCCAAACTCATGCCCAGGTTCACACAAATACAGCCATACTATGAAACGCCTGGCCTGTCATTTCGTGTTCCACAGCTGCAGAGGTAGTTTTTTGAGCAGTGAGTATATTCACAGGCAATTACTGTTTTTTTTCCTATTTAGCCAAAAGAGCAAACACTGTCTCAGCTTTTTTTTTCAGGGGAGGACATGCTTATTGCTGAGTAAGTGAATGCAGCATTCCACAGAATAGGCACTTCAGCAAGCAGGGAAGGGAGGCTTAAGTATGGAGTTTGACACAAGGAGAAAGGCACTTAGAAGGAGGGTTGACAGAACGCACTGAGGAGGGGAGTATGTTCTCTTTCTTCATATCTTTTCTCACATGAAAAGTTATAGATCTACTAAGAACTTCCTTTGCACATGAAGGGCCTCTATGTGAGGCAGAAACCGGGAAAATTCTTGTTCTAGATGCTCTCCTTTGGATGTGTCAACTTCTATCTATGTTTACCTTCCTTGTTTTAGTTAATACCTATGTAGAATGTCTGAATAGGGCTAATTTTAGAGTTATCTGCCTAATTTCATCTGCTGTATATATATATTCTAGAATAGCCTTTTTGGTCCAAAGAGCCATATGGACATTTTAGAATGTATCAGAGGTACTATCACAAAATGGCTGCCATGATGGATGCAACTTATCACAACCTAGAAAGAGAAGATGGGTGGTTTGAGAGAAGGGTCAAGGAGACCATACATTTGTGTATAGAAAATCTCTCTCTTACAGGGGTGGGGGACTTACGCACAATGTGTTCCCTATTTATCATACTGCCCTTTCATCTTTCCCCAGAAAAATCATGACCACTTCACACATCCACCAGGGAGGCCACTGTTAGGGGCCAATGCTTAATGAATGTTGGGAGGGGCTGCAGAAGTTGCCTTTCATATACCTCAGTCCATTGTCAATCTAACAAGCCTATTCAGGCCAGAATGAAGTGAAACCAAAGTGGAGGATAAATTGGAGATATCCTACCAACTTCCTCAGACAGAAGAAGCTACTTGGATGAGTAGTGGAACATTTCTACCTAAGAAGAAGTCCAGATGCCATGACTCAATTTACAGATAACCTCACCTGGATGACTGAGAATCTTCATAGACAACCAGTGACAAAACACTGTATTTCATAGAAACAGGGGGTTTGAGGAATCTCTATACAGGACATTTTGATTTCACATTTACCTCCACCGTTCCCACTTATGTAGTGTGACCTACTCTACACCAGATGCTCCTCTAGTTGATGGGCTGTCAGAAAAAAAATCATCTTGTTGCAGGATGTCCACTCCATGTTGGATCTGAAGATCATAAACTCTATAAAAACATGAGCAGGGGTCATGAAGCTGCCTATCTAGAATTAGCAGTTAGTCAGCAGACTGAGCACACACACAAATCCAGAGGTGAGAAACTGAATAGGAGAAAAGTTAACACTTCCCTGTTGATTTCTTCCTGTTGGGACAACCACTGAGCTCACCAGCTGATAATTAAACAGTTAAAAACTTTCCAACCAACTCTTGTATGCAAGTCACATCTCTCACCATGTCCTACAATACTGAGATGTGTGGAATTTCTACCTATGAAGTGATAACTATTTCTAAATATGCATCTACATAACAGTAAGCACATCTTGGTGTCCTGTTATTTGATTATGCATTCCCTCCTTTAGTGACATTTATTAGTACTCTGTGTTGTTAGTAAGGCTGTGATATAACAAGAATGTGTGCTGCAGTAAACAAGTTTTAAATTAGAACTACTTGTAACTAGAATGAAGGTTGTTGTTTGGGTAAGATATTTTTATATCTGCCTGACTCTTGCTGCCAAGGATCGACTTTATGAGAACCGTACTACATCACTTTGAAATATGCTCCCCGAATGCTCATAGAAACAATATCACAGTGGAATAAATCTTCTGAAAGAAGCCCCATTGGTTTTTGTAGGATGCTTCCTTTGGTAGATTATTCTTCCATCCCCCCCCCCCCAAATCATCTGTGCAATCTTACCGGTGACACATCACTAGGTGCAAGAGACTTTAATTCACTGGCAGCCGTTCAGAATGCCATAAGACCAAGAAGAATTCTGGATGACTGAGAATCTTCACAGAAATTCTGCTGAATGTTGTTTGCATTATAGGATGTGATATCAGTTTCATATCTTCATATACAGTTAGTATATATATATACAGTATATATTATACTTGTGTCTCATGGAAGGTGGTAAGGTGCCCCCCCATCTAATAACTTGACTCCTTAGCGCTGGAGATGAACTTATTTTCTGACCATTTCTGTAACCTCCTGGATGGCCAAAAGGTATTCCTTCCATTAATATTCCTCATAATGCATCCCCTAGCAGTGCAGGATGATGAAAGGCATATAGCAGAACAGACAGAAGGGATCCTTGTCTTCTAAGAAGATTAAGGCACAGAGGTATGAACAGTTATCTTTTACATTTTTTTTAAATAAAACCATTTTAAAAAAACAATTCTATTCGCTGGAGATTGCATTCAACCCCCATGGTTTTCCACTGCAAATCATGGATAACAGTGAGTACTCTATGTAGAGATTAGAAGAGTAACAAGGAAAACATATTATTTTCACATGCATTACCAGACCTAGCTACATCTGGTAGGCTATGTGCCTTCGAGTTAAGAATTTTCTAGGTTGAGAATACACTGAAATGGTATACCATTCTTTTCTTCAGGGGACATTCTGGGACTGTGCAGCTTCCCAAAGGCCACAGAACAGTCTCCTTTGGAATGCACTTTTAACCTCTGGCTCTGCAATTAGATACCCAAACAATTTGACCTTCCATAGCATGATACACTCTGTTTCCTGTGGTAGCCACTATAGCTTCTGATAGGACTAGTCCTGCACACGTTAAAAAAGAACACTGGGGGAAATCAGCAGCATGAGCCACAAAACAATGTCTCCTGCTCAATACAGTCAGGATTAATCTATTCCCTTGGCAACACGGCATCGTAGGTCCATGCTACAGTACGTTCTTAGTGACAAAGTAGAGAAAGCAGTGGTGATGGCAGTCAGTGAGTCAATCCCTCAATCAATGATTTTTTAAAAAAAACAACAACAAATAAATCTATTTTTATTATCCCTGTGGATGTCATTCATTAGGGAAACTGTAGTCCAAGAAGATGCCAGTGATATTTCTGATAGAAAAGACAGACGTGTAAAGAAGTAGTCTAGTGTTTACACAGCATGTGGCAATTCCCCCCCCCCCCCCCCCGTTTCTGCCTGGAAGAAGTGGTAGGTAAACCACAGTTGACATTCCCATTCCAAAACTGGAGGAAGATGAACTAAAAGTGTTTTAGTATCTATAAAGTGGTTTTTGTCTGTGGTTACTACAGACAAAAACAATAGTCTTATAGCAACTCAAAAGTTAGTTTATGGATTACTCTATAATAACTTGTTTGCCTTTATTATGCCACAAGACCTTTCATGTTTCATTTCATCCACACTGCAGGCATGAAAAGCCTTTGATATTTTCTCAGATATTTTAATTAGTGTCAATATTAGCAGAGAGTTCCAGCTTCCACTGCAGTTTCCCAGTCCCTCATGAATGTTGCAAATACCCAGAACTTTTTATGTAGTGTTCTAGTATGACAAATCACTGCCATGCATACATTTTCCATAAGACAGTGGTTCTCAACTTCCTAATGCCGCGACCCTTTAATACAGTCCCTCATGTTGTGGTGACCCCCTTGCCCTGCTTGGAAGAGGCCACAAGCCCCCTTTGGCAGGTCACTGCCACAGGTGCCATAGAGAACTTCCTTCTACAGGCACCCTCAGCCAATCGCAGCCTCTGGTGCTATTGACTGACATCCCCTCCAACCTATCAAGCTGTAACTCACTCTCCCCCCCCCTTCCTCCCCCCCTCCTCCAGATTCAAGGTGTTTGTGCTGTTTTCTTCACTGGCTCATGGCGACCCCTTTGAAATGGTCATTTGACCCCCCCACAAGGGGTTCCAGACCCCCAGGTTGGGAACCATTGCCATAAGACAACATATAATATGTTGCCCATCTCGGCAGTAGATCACGCTAGCTCAGGTGGCCATTAGACATGGGCATGACTTGGCGAAATTCTCGTTTCCGTTTTCGTTCCTCGTTTCCGGTTACGCAACGGAAACGGAAACGACAATTAAGCCGTCAGAACTCGAACTCGAACCGATAAACGATAAATTGGGTCTGATTTGTCGTTGTCGTTCATGGCATCACGCAGTGATCGCGCGATGCCAAGCGGCACAGAAAAAAAGTTTTAAAAATAAAAAAATCCCGATTTCCGGCCAAAAAAGCAGGCAAAAATATGCCTGTCTGAGGGCACCTACCAGAGGGGTTGTTTCTGTGTGGGGGGGTCCCCGGCCTCCCCCCCCTCTCCTGTCCTGGGCTGCTGGACCTGGTAAAAGGCTGGGGGGGGCATCAGTCTCATCGTCTCCATTTGCCATGCGGTGCGGGGGGATCCAAAATGGCGACTGCAATTTTTTTTTTGAAATCGTGGTCCAAAAACCCCACCAAAGCACCACAGAAACATGCGAAAATTAGCTATTTTAAATGCTTGAATTTTTACAGTAGCAGCAGTGGGTTTTTCTAGCAATATTTTATTTTATTTTTATTTTTATTTTTTTACACCTGCGCAATGATGGGCTGGCCATGGGATGGGACCATGCAAATTTTTGGAGCCATTCCACCAATCGCATGGCCACTTGGCCAGGTTTTGACTGAGACTTCTGGGATGTGCCAGTCGGGCATAAAAAGCCCACTATAACCCTAGCCCTAGCCCTAACCCTAACCCTAACCCATACGCCAGTACACTGTCCTTCTTAGTGGGTCAGAGGCACCCAGAGGTGCAGCCCACTAACTCACCCTAACCTTACCCGTAATAACCCTAAGCCTAGCCCTTGCCCTAACCCCAACCCTAAGCCAGATCTTTACTTGCATTGCACTACACGCAAGTACACGGTCCTTCTTAGTGAGTCAGAGGGCGCCCAGCAGAGGCATTCTTCTCTCACCTCGCTCACAGTCCAAAGTTCCAAAAAACTCCAAACCTGTACACCAGTATGCTGTCCTTCTTGGTGAGCTAGAGGCACCCAAAAGAGAGGTGCCTCTGCCAGTGCCACTTGGTATGCAATGGCTACCCTTCCTTTTCCCTTTGTAGGGGGCCAGAGGAGGCATCCACCCCAGAGAGGTGCCTCCAGGAGCCTGCTACCCTACCCCCCCCAAACCAGTACTAATGACAAACGACAAACGAAACGACAAATTTTTGAAAAATTTCGCGACAAACGGAAACGAGCCGAAACGGGCCGGCTCCGACACACAACAACTCGAAACGTAATTTTTCCTGGTCGTGCCCATCTCTAGTGGCCATATAGAAACACAAATGCATGTACTATAGTGAGCAATAACAGTCTACAGAGGCTGTTTTCTGCTCTGCAGAGCCTGATTAGGTTGATAATACTGTATCTTTGTTGTTAGCCTCAGTGACTGTACATAACACAAATATGCCTACTGAAACACTACCTTCCACTCCTAGCAGGAAAGAGGTATCCATATCAGTTTCATGCTCAGTCCTCCAAATTGTCATAACAAGATACCTATCGCTGATCAGATTCACACGCATACCTTTTGCAATGGCTGCTGCCTAGCAAACATGATACACCACAATTTCATACGATGGCTCTCTCTGTTTCCTTTGCACTCCTGGGATACAAGTTCCTATAAATAAGCACTTGAGTTCTAGTCAGCTGGGTTGAATGAATGACATTTAACCTTTCCACTCTTTTGCCTAATGCAAGCCAAAATATTTCAGATTCTAAAGGTTGGGTAGTTGGAGTTAGGAACTCCTCGTAGTTTTAGGCCTTTCTTTTTCTTAAGAAAACAAGTCCTGTTTGTCCATCTCTCCTGCTTACCCTAATCACTTTTCAGACTTTTTCGTTCTTCAGAAGAAGAACTTAGCATCCCCTGTTTTCTTGGATTGCATCAGGCTGGCTCCAGCTGACTCAACAGATGATGCAAATACATATCTAGGGTGTGAAATAGCAGCTCTTCGCAGCAGTTCTCTGCCAGCAATTTCAAGTTCTTTAATAAAGATCTCTCTCCTGAGCTTCAACCCAAAGACAAGGGGTGAGGAAACCTGGTGGCCCAAGACCTTCTGCTGCCTGAGGCAGAAAGTAAGGTGCCTCAGCCCCCAATAAAATAATGGCAGCATCTCTCTTCACATTACTAGAGGAGCAGAGGAAGGATACAGTTGTGTTTCCTGCCTAAGAAGGAGCACCCCTATCCAGTGGGGCTAAAAGAAAGAGGTGCATATGATGGCAATGCCCTCTGCAAGATGACAGGAAGAGAGAATGGAGGAAGTAGATGTTAAATTCTGATCACCACCAGAGGCTGGATCTCCTATACGAGTGGCGGTGAACCTTTAACACTCCAGATGTTTTGGACCCCAACTCCCACAGTCCTTTGTTGTTGGCAGTTAGGCTCAGATTTCTGGGAGTGGTGGTCCAAAATATCTGGAGTGCCAAAGGTTCACCACCACTGTCCTATACTAAGCTGATTACTGAATTCTTGAAACTGATGGTCATGGATTCCTTCAAAGGAGCTAGATGTTGAAGAAGCATCAAGTTTTAGAAACTTGTGTGGAATAGCTACAATTGTGTGTGTGAGTGAGTGGGTGGATGAGTGCATGAGAGAGAGAGAGGAGACAAACAGAGAGAGAAACATCTGTGAGGCCTGCCACCTGAGGCGTCCGCTTCCCTCATGCACATAGCATAGCTGGCCCTTTGTATATGGAAAAGCAAGAAAAGCTACATATAGCCTTCCTTGTTCCTGGCTGAGAAGCAACTGGTATGTGTTTGTTGCACCTTTTAATTCCCCTGCTCCAAAGAGCCTCAGAGCAGCTTGTGTATCAGCAACAAGACAGGCTTACAATGCCAGAGGTTTGCAACCCAAAAGCCTAATGTAAAAGAAAAAGGACTGGAAATGGAAATGAGAAGGATGAGGAAGAAAAGATAACCCAGGCAATAGATGCTTGATTACAAGTTTCACCAGGTAGTACAGTCTGTGGCTTTTAGAGGTAGATTTATATTACACGGTTGCTCTGTTCCTTCAGATCCTGAGATCCAGCCCTCTGTATTCTTTATAGGTTAGGATGGACAATTAGATAGTTTTCATCTTGTATGAATATTCAGGTTGGTTCTCTGGCATTGCGTATAGTTTGGACTTTCATTTATCAAAATAACACACTGTACCTCTATTCAAATTTCCTGTGGGTGTGCATAACAAATAGAAACCCTTGAAATTAATTCCAGTGTCAAACTGCTTGTTCCTTTGCTCACTAGTTAAAGTTTTCTTTTTTTCTGGGTCTCTGGAAGTATAGGGTTTAGCATTTGGCCCATGCTATTTTAGACTCTAAACGGTGTCCTGTAAGGCTTGTGATTAAAAGGAACAATGCCAGCCAAATCTGGCAACATCTGCTATTTAACTAAGTTTTATCTGTTACACTACAAATATCCTGCTCTTATCTGCCAAAAACTGGAGATGGTTCTAAAACAGACATTATTACCCTGTGTAGATTAACAGCAGAAACAATTGGATAATGTATTCAGTTTCCGTGTTGAATGCCTCACTCTAATACATTCCTAATTACTTCAAAAAAGAGATGAGAGGAGCCTTATTTGTGCCATTGCTTTCCAATGATAACATTTTGGATTTTAGGACAATGGTTGCTATGATAAGCGTGCAGACGTTTGTTAGCCTTCAAATAGCCCTAAAGTGTGAACCTTGCAGAAGCATAACAAGGTCATGGAGAGTGGAGGGGGTAAAGTTACCCTAACAGCAGTAAAGAAATCTCACATCAATTGCAGAATAAATACTAGGCAGCATTAGAAAAAGACATCAGTGTACTAAGCAAATAAAAACAAAGCAAGGCAAAGTGTTCTGCTTCTATACCGCCCCATACCACTTCAAGTACTCTCTGGGCAGTTTACAGTTTAATTACAGTATGCAGGCTACACATTAACACCCCCCCCCAGCAAGCTGGCTACTCATTTTACCAACCTTAGAAGGACGGAAGGCTGAGTCAGCCATGAGCCTGCTACCTGGGATTGAACCGCAGGTTGTGAGCACAGTTTTACCTACAGTACAGGCATTTAACCACTGCGACACGGAGCTCCTCAACTAATATGCTCAGAAGAAGCATTCTGGGCTTTTGTTAATGCAAAATGCACCAAGAAAATTAAAAGAAACAAATACAAATACTCTGGGCACATGTGAAGACTGTTAGTGTCCATCTGTATTATTCATAAGGTGGACTCGGTTGGTTCTTACAGGCACCACTGGGATTTAGGCCATTTCAGTTTTCTCTGCTGAGGTGCCGGAGGACTCCATACTCAACTTCTTAACACATTTAGAAGCTAAGTACTGCTTTTTACTTTATATATTTTATGGTTAACAATTTTGATATTTTCGATGCTTACTAAATAAGGCTTACAACAATCCTTTTTAAAACTTTTTAATAATTTTACTGCTTAGAGGTGTATGCTCTCCCATTATGAGCTATTAAGATTTTGCATTTTTACAGGGTAGCCAGAAATATTTTCATTGTCCCTATCTGCTCAAAACCGATGATCCTATATTTTTGACTGAAATTCTATCTAAAGCTTAAGTTCGTTTTCCAACTTTGACTGTCTGTGATTGTTTGATTTCATTCTGGGATTAACCCTTAATTGGGATAAATGCCAGCTGTGACCAACAACAAGCTTCTAATCTTTGCTTGAGGGGGGGTTGCATATCTCTGAGGAACTCCTGGGGGAGTCAAGCAACCTCTCTTGGCATCTGACATTGGGATTTCCTCTGCTTCAGTCTGTATAGCTTAACCCAGCCTTATTTATCCTGGGTCGAGCAATCACACTGATCCAGGAGCACCTGCTTCCCTAGTTCTTTTGGAGGACTGAACTATGACAACCACCATGTACAATACATCCTTTTGTGCGTCTACCACATACACATGGGATGTGCTTCTTTGCACAACATTCCATCAATATCCAGTCTTATAAAAATGTCCGCAGGGTTTAATGCCCTCAAGTGAGGAAGATACGTATAGTGATGCATCATTGCATCACTAGTTGATGAAAATCAATCTAGATCTATGGAACAAGCTTTCTTGTCTCTTGAGCCAGGTGTGAAGCACTTTGGACTCACAAGGTGGTCCTTGTGACTCTTCAGTCATGAATGTGCCCCAGTCAAAGTTGTCAAGTCACACAACGAAAACAGAAGTCAAGAGAGACTGCATGTTGCTTATCGGATTCTATTTAAGTCAAGGGGGTTCCTCGTACTCTTCAGGCTGGCTCTTACACACAAGGAGTGTTTAAAGATTGTATTTCATATGTCTTAAGTAACATGGCAGCTGTTGGGCACCTGGCAGTGACACTGTACACCCTGTTTGTAGGAGGGGAAGTGGGAAAGAATGCCAACCCACTGGACGTGCTCAGGTGATTTTCGGCAGGGAGAAGAATCTGTGCAATTGCTCAGCTTGGAAGGAAGCCAACACACTTTTGAACAGCGCCTCTATTTTTACAAACACAGACATGCGATCTTCATCAGTTTAAGCTACAGTTCACAATGACCTTCAGCAGGCTCATCTTGGCATCGTTCGAAAGACTGGTACAGCATGTCCTGAGCCCAGTGGACTAACAAGAACACATAGAACTTTCCATCTGAGACTTGAACGCAGCATGGATGCAGCCCAATGGATGATTCCAGGAAATCCTGGCTGGAGACCTCAGGAGTTCCTCTTTGGAATAAGTGTGTAGTGAGAGGGGTGGAGGAGAGACATACTTTCCAAATTCAGAGGTTTGTGTGTGGATCTTACTTCCCATCATACCTAGTCATCACCACAGAGTTTATTGGATTTGTAGTCCAGCAAGAGCTATTGTTATACTGTAGAGATTGGGCTCAGGGCACATTGCTTGTTTAATGTCATCAAGTTCATGGCAGAGGCAAGAGTTATACAGGGGAATTTCTTGATTTATAGCTTGCAGTCAGCTCCATCCTCACATAGGAGCCAGGCATAATTCATTAGTTCCCACAGAATGCAACCATCAATCCTGCTGCTTCTCGCATTCCCTACTACCTGAACTAGTCTCTGACTGTAATTTTAGCTGGAAAGAAAGATGGCCCAACTCTCAGACCAATGGAAACAGGACTATAAGATTACAGCAAGCAAAATATAGACCTACTATAGATGAATTAGCTGGCTGGATAGATTCACTACTAGGCTTCCTGCTGTGGCCATGGACAAGTTGCACAATCCCAAGGGGACCCCTGAAGAAGGGACTGGTAAACCACTTCTGTGTATTCTCTACCTGAGAAACCCTGAAAAGCATCACCATAAGGCAGAATTCATTTGATGGAACATGATGATGATAGGTGGATCAGTTCAGTCTCGCACAGGACCTAAGAGGAGGCCTCAGCAATGATGATTACACATTGCATTTAAAAATAAGATGTCATATGCATTCAAAAACAAACAAAAAACCACTTTGAATTCCCTAACCCTATTATTTCCCTTAGTTTGTGCCAAATGCTTAACTATTTCAAGTCCAGGGATTAACAGAACTCTCTCTCTCTCTCTCTCTCTCTCTCTCTCTCTCTCTCTCTCTCTCTCTCTCTCTCTCTCTCTCTCTCTCAGTTTCAAATACTTCTTTTGTTGTCTGTGAAGATTCTCAGTCATCCAGGTGAGGTGGTTATCTGGAAGTTGAGTCACGGCAGACTAATGAAGCTGCTTGGATAAGTAGCGAAACGTTCGGATCTCTCCACTTGCGGATAATAGTAGAGGTTGTTACTTATCCAGAGACCATATGTTGTGCTTTGAGAAGCATGAGAGGACAGTCTTCAAGGAGTGGCTGTGTTCATCTTTAGTGGCACGTAAAACAGAAACAAAATATTAATAAAGCAAAAATATCACAATATCTTATACTGTATACTATGATAATCAGAGTGAATGTTTGTAGATAACAATCCACTTCCTAGCATACAGTATCTGAGACCATGACATGTAAGCTCACACTGAAATAAATACATTAGTCTTTAAGCTGATGTATTACTTTTAGTTTGTTTTTGTTATGCAGAAGGCAGCCGTGTCTTTGACAGTAGGCTCTGTTTGCAGGGTTCTTCAGTCCAAGTCTAGTAAAGGTTAAGAAGCCCAAGCAGAAAACAAGGGACCTTTATGTTGTCCAGCAGCTATTACTGTGTGAACACAAATAAGTCCCACTCTGGAGAGATGCATCATCATATTTCTTCTCACTCCATTATTTACCAGAACCTTATTGGTGTTCACATAAAGGCTACACTGACTGGCAACAGGTGTGCCTAAATAACAAGCTGGAGGGCGAATCTTGGTCATGTGCACTTGACCATTGAACCAAAATGTGCCCTGGCACCTCATCAATTAACAGCAATTAGACCACCACTACAAAGAGTCACAGTGGTACCTTGTATAAAGGAATTAATTCGTTCCAAGTGAAATTATATTAAGCAAATTTTCCTTTATACAAATTTCCCATAGGAATGCATTGAAAATGGAGTAATCCCATTTTTATGTTGTACGGATTTGGCCCATAGACAATTATGTTAAGCAAATTTCCCCTATCTCCGGAATATTTTATGTTGTACAAATTTTATGTTACACAAACTGTTTGTTATAAAAGGGTCCACTGTAGTTTTTTGGGACCTCTAGTCATACAGGTTGAAGATTATGGGACCTTTAGTACATCATGGAACCCTTGCAAGCTGGGAGCAGCAAGCCAGACAAAGAGTGACCCTTCACCTACCATCTCCCCATCTGATTCCTTTGAAACTGCAAGCTGTTGTTTCTGCACCTGCACAGCACTCTTCTCAGCACCCCCTCTGCAGAGGAAGTGGCCATTTGGAGGAATTTCTGGCAGCTGTTAAGAAACATGACCACTCTCTTGTATGTGCCCACACTCTAATCAAACTTCATCTTAATCCAGAAATCACCTCTTCATATCAATCAGTCAGGAAAGTGTGATACTTCCTTAAAACAAAACAAAACCAAGCCCGGCATTGTACATTGATGTCTAATGCAAGAAGAGAAAGGGCTTTCACTCTCCTCACCCCCCACCCTGCTGCAGCCCTCCACAGTGCCTAAATGACCTGCTCCTGCCATCAGTGAAGATTTTTGGGATGCATCAGGAGCAATGGACTCACATGCTATCAATTCAGTTGAAAATAATGGAAGTGAACAGATGGAAGGGTTTTTTCCTTCCCAAGCTCTGCCTGTTGCTTCTGGTTGAATTTGATGGACCTAATTGAGATCCGCAGCAAAGGCTAAAAGAATCCGCCGTTTCATGCTGCTAACATCTAAAAACAGCCATCCAGAATGCCAAGATGGGAGGCTTCCAGAATCACTGCGTTGAGACAAGCAAAAGGGAATAAAGCATCTCTGTTCCAAACTGCCAGAGCATCCATCGCCAGGTGCATTTTCCGAATGGTACACTGTTTATTTAAAAAAGTCTGGGACATCCAGTCCTCCAGCATCCCAAACAGCCAAACAAACATACCACATAGAATGAGATGGGAAAGAAGTGGTCTGTCAACAAATCTCTAAATGCTCAATCTCTCAGAGGCACTGAACTGTGTGCTTAAAGAGCACCTGGCCATGAAACACAGCTTTTTGGAATGCTTTTAAACATCAACACTGACATCTGTAGCTTATTCCACATTTGAATCTGGTGGGTTCTTTGAAAACTTGCAGGGCTGCAATGATATATTTACTGCAGTTAGAGAAATTCTGATCTAGATAAATTCATTGGGTCCCTACTTAGATAAAGGTAAGTGCGATACGTGGCATATCACAGTATGTGCTTCTGTGACTTGTAATGGAGCCTCTTTTTTGCAAACATTTGTATTTATTTCCTACATTAAATCAAATAAAACAAATATATTGCTTGTCTCCTGTCATGTTACCAATTCAATCACAATTTTCCCAACATTTGAGTCCAATATAATTCATACCCCCTTTCACAGCTTAAATGAGTATACTTTCATACTTAATTTCCTTACTATCTCATCCATATTCTATCAATCTCTACTTACATTTATTTTAATAACAAGAATATAGCCAGTCTAATCTCAACAATCTATTCAATCTTGCTGTTTAACTCTTCAATATTAAGCAACTTAGGATAGCTTGAATAACTATATATATATTCTATATGTCATCCACAGTACACTTACCTATTCTTCCAAAGAGTGCCTGTTTTCAAAAATAATCTCTGATTCAAATTAATACTTTATGGTCTATTACAGAAGAGCTACCTACTGGTCTATATGTTTCACTTTATGCATAGAAGTTCTTGTATATACCTAACTGCCACTATTCTTTTAAAAATCTAACAAATTAACATATATTTATATATCAGGTTGGTCTTCACATTTCCATATCCCATTTCTCATATCATATCAATCAACTAATTGCTTTAGACAATCAGAATACAAAATAATTTTTAATGTAATGGATTCACTAAGCCAAAAGTTCTTTTTCTTAATTTTCTCTTGCCAGAAGTCCCTTTTCTTGGTTTTCTCTTTCTCTT